>JAUPFN010000008.1:37735685-38935685 GCA_036924255.1 Apodemia mormo | reverse complement strand
TAAATAAAGAAATAAAAAAATAAATAAGTTTGCTATTAAAAGGTGAACTGTCTCGTGGTCTAAGGGATAGCCTTTTTGGCTCAGATCATGAGGTCAATCCCTAGGTACGGCAAAAGTGTTATTTAGTTTTGACCGAAAATCCAAAATCTCAGTAGCAGCCGGAGTCAGGCGGGTGGTGTGTTACCGCTCGCTTGCCTCGAATGAGCTCGTAAAACAGTCAGGAAGCAGTCGTTAGGAATTTATCAGAACGGTAAAATATGGTGATGAGGATCACCTCATCCTGCCGCCTGAAAAAGCGTTGAATCGAGGTTAACTGGAAAATCTAATGACGTTCAGTATACTCCACTTATTCTGAAAGGGAACCGGGCGTAAATATACTTTTTCTTACTATTAAAAGCGTACAATTTTATAACCCAGGATAAATTGTAATTTACAGCCTTATATCGCCATCTTTAAATTTCGTTCAGGTGAGTAGCGATTTATATCGTTATCTATTGTAGTGCCATGATTTAAGGGTTTCCACAACGGTCTCGAAATGTCACAAATAATAAAACATCTGTACAACTGTGAGATTTGCCCCGCGTCTCGGCGGAGTTTGTTGCCGCAATTATTCAGCAAATTAGGAACACCCGTCGACCTTTGCTGGCGTTCCCTCGCCTCGCAAACGTAATTTCCTCCCGCAATGTTTTCCTGCCACTGACATCGTTCCACTTCCACTCCACATATAAAGGTTTTGCTTCGGATGTAATTTATATACGCTCTACTAAAGTTTTCGATTCTATATTAATTTTCATTACCGATATGAAATATTTCTTTCATGTTGTGGAGCCCAATTAATGACGCATAGATACATGGGGAGATACAATTTTATAACGTCAAACAATTATAAGCCTTCCGCGACGGTAAAACCAATCTTTGTTTAACATACATACACATAATGTACATTCAGTGGCGGATCTAGAATTTTTGTTTGTTCATCGAATTTTTAGGACAGGCTTGATTTAGGGGGGAAGGGTAGAATTTATTACGGTAATCACTAGTTTTCACGGTTCGGGAGGTGGAACTTGAGCCTCCTGCCCCCCACCCTGCCCCCGCTCTGTATCCGCTACTGCATACATTATATATACGTACATATGTATATTTATATGTAATCTCTTTACAAGAACTAAACTTATTTGGCACTCCAAATGGGAATAATATTTTGTGATTACAATGTCACATTGCCACATGACAGTGACAAGCACTGACGCTATGATTACAAGAAATTGTAAAGGTAATTTCTTATTTCGCGCTGGATAAAAAATGTGTAAATATATAGTTATAGAATGGGTAATGAATTCAAGCAAACTTAAAGTCAGCACTCGCAGTGAATCGCATTGGTATTTTTGTTTCGTTCATCGAATTTTTTAGGGAGGCTTAACTCGGCTGAGATTAAGCTTTACTAAAAGAATCATCAAATTTATAAAGACTCCTAGAACCCTCCTCCGCCTAAGACTGCTACCACATACATTATATATACCTACATATACACGTAATCCGTTTACAAAATCTTAGCGCCGAATGGGAATAATGGTTTGTGATTCATACAAACTTACGGGTAGTAACAAGGGGCAAGAAATTGGAAAGGTTATTTATTTTGCGCCAGATAAAAGTACAAAGCTTATAATGAGAGAATGATTTGCGCCAGAATTTTTATTTGGTTCGTCGAATTTTTGAAGGAGGCTTGATTCAGCTAAAGGTAGATTAACCGGCGTGACCAATCGCCAATTATGCATTATAGAAAGCGGACTACTCACTCTTGCCACCAATTATTAAATACTAGCTAAACCCGCGACTTCGTCCGCCTGGAAAAATTTCGAAAATAAGTAGTCTAAGTTACTCCCTATCACATCAGCTATCTGCCAGTGAGTCTCGTTAAAATCGGTCCAGCCGTTCCAGACATTAGCCGCAACAAACAGACAGACAGACAGACAAAAATAATAAAAAAATGTTATTTTGGTACGTGTATCGTGTATACATCCACATGCATTTTGTAAAAAGCGGTTATTTTAATATTACAAACAGACCGAGACAGATTTTATTTATTTGTATAGAGTATAGATAGTTAAGGTACCGTTTTTTCTCTAAAAATCATAATTTTCATTAATAAATATAATACAAAAAAATGGATTTACTTATAAACAAAGTATTTGTTTATAACAATTTTTTAAAGGATAGTTAAATTTTTTAAACAACAGTAGTAGTGTTCCCCGTGTTGGTTCCTGGCTCCTTTGTTGAATAAACCAACTGCCGTACTGCCAGGCAGGTCGTAAAATGCGACCGATTGGCTATGCGAGTCACTACCATCGTGGTTACTAGGTGGTAGAGTTCTGCATTGTCTCGCCCGGGTCTGGTACCACCGCCTTATCTATTCCTGCCGCAATAGCGTCAGTGCTTGTCACTATCGTGTTCCGGTTTGGAGGGTAAGGTAGCCGGTGAACTTCATCGGCTACCTTATGGAAGATGTGGCATTAGACCTCGCCACAAGATAGCAACGCACCATTAACATCTTTGGTGTCTATAGGCGATGGTTGACTCTTTCCATCAGGAGACCCATCTGCTTGTTTGCTACTTATGCTATATAAAAAAACTAGACCGTAGTCCCACGAACAAACCTTTTTTTTTATTAATAATAAGCTGAATTTTTGTGAAAAGCTCCGTTTTGATAGGGCAACCATCTTTTCTATCTTCGTAAAATCTCGAATCCGGTAACTAATCAAAGTAGATAAAAAAGAAATCTTTAGAGTGTCGGATTAAGAAAATTTTCCACTTCACGTGTAGGACATTATTCACTTGAATTACTTTATTAGTTACCCGATTCGAGATTTTTCGAAGATAAAAAAGATGGTTGTCTCGTAAAAATGAAGCTATTCACAAAAATTCACCTTGTTATTAATAAAAAAAAGTGTGTTCGTGGGACCACGCTCTAAATGTTATATTTAGCCATTACACGTATTTATGTAATTACAATTAGACATCTTAAACGAATTCTTATTAGGAGATAAACATGTACACGTAAAACAAGGTACAGAAAGCCAATTAATATAGCACACCCCATCCTTTGAAGTTCATGGCAATCAACCAAATTGGCCCTTAATTGCCTGTCGAATTGTCAATGCGTAAAATAATGTCTGAGAAGGGACGTACTGGGAATGGTTTCTAAGTATATAAGACAGTTTTTCGCATTCCCTTTTATATTATTAGCTTAAGCATTATACGGACGAGGAAGGTTGTCGACATTATTTTCTTTTGACTCTTATTGAATGAAAATGCTCGATTGCGAATTCAAACGTGCATTAAGTGCGTATACTGTGTGCCTTTGTTTTTGGCACTCAGGTAAAGGGGAATGTAGTATACAGGGAATAATAATTATAACACTGGGATCTTGTTTACAGAAAACTTAAGATGAGTTTATTCCATTTCATACATTGCTCTATTTTCTTTTCAGTGGCATAGTATATAAAACGTATAAGTTTTATCTAAGTAAAGTATAAGTTATATCTAAAACGAACTTGTATACAGTCCGAAAAAATATCACTTGTTTACTAAACTGTTTTATTTAAACTAAAAGTAAGTTTATAAGAATCACAAACTTTTTTCTTATTCAGCACTTAGTGCTTGTAAAGGGATTACGTGTCCAAGTGTAAAGGGGTATTTGGTAGCGGATTCAGTGGAAGGGGAGGCTCAAACCATGAAAAATTTGATGATTAAGGTTAAGCACTGACAAAGCCCTTTTCCTAGAATAAAAAAAAGTTAAGCAAAGTTAAGTTTATAGACTACCCCGTTGGTCGAGTGGTTATCGACCCTGACTATGCAATCATTGGGACTCAGGTTCGATTCCCGATAGGGGCAGGCATTTATGTGGGTGTGTATTTTGTATGAAATAGTATTTATATATGTATTTTTATGTATTAATATCGTTGACTAACACCCATAACACAAGCAAATAATTTGCTTGCTTTGGGGTTAGATCAATTAGTGTTAAATTGTCCAAAGATATTTATTTATTATTATTTATTTATTTATACAACGTTAACGGTCGTTCCAGTTTGCCACAATTTATTGGTATGGAGAGCTTTCATAAACATTAACAAGAAAACATTCAATGTTAAAATGCAGTTGTACTGTTTCATAAAACACTATTTATTTAGTTTATATCGCCAACCGGTTTCGCTTTTTACGCCATTTTAGGGCCGTAAAAGGCAAAACTTGTTAGCAATTGTAGCGTTTCAAGCAATCCACAAACGCTACCAGAAAAAATAATAAAAAGTGGAAAAAAATTAAAGTCAAAAATAAAATCTTGAATCGCTATATCACAATTATTTATCTTGTACACACTATATACAAGTTTCAACGCTCCTCAAATAGACTTCGGTCCCCAGGCAGTACACCTTGCCTGGCTGGGAAGATCTTCCTTTTCCCCTTACTTGTCCTTGCGTGACGTCATCGACCTCCACAGTTGTGATGTCACCTGGCAAGAAGTTGGCCCGCTGTTTCCATCACTATGACCCTTCAGCGCGGCGGTACGAACCAGCGGTGCCACACAACATAACATAATTATACATTTAACATAATTACAAATGGTTTCACCAAGTACCAAAGACAAAAATACATTTTAACATAATTGCAAATGGTTTCACCAAGTACTGAAGACAAAAAGTATAAAATTTAAAATATAAACCTGAAATTATTTATCATCACGTTTATAATAAAATCAAATTAACGGTTATGTATCGGGTTTCAAGCCGGTGTAATTATGCATAACAAATAACCGTTTACTCAAAGAGTTGACCATTAAAATGTATAACAAAGCGGGGCAAATATTTAATGAAAAAGGCTAATACCAGTTTACTCGGTATTTCATTCATAAAATTCGTATTAAAATCCGTAAACGCAAATGGGGTGCCGTGGAGCCGACGAATCAAAGCCCGTAAGGCTAAATTCACATTATACGATATTGATCAGATTTTTTGCACATATTTTATGCCTAACCCCGGATTAAACTGGACACGCTTTACAAGGAGGTTTCCTAGGTAGACAGTGCAGCTTGCATTTACATCCAGAAATACAGAGTTATATTATATCAATCCACGGGTATATTTTGAGCCTTCCTGAACTCCTGCATGCATGGCTACACGTTTCTCGCCCAATTTCGTGTCTATTAGTATTTATGTAGTCTACACACACACACACACACACACACACACACACACACACACACATATATATATATATATATATATATATATATATATATATATATATATATATATATATATATATATATATATATATATATATACACGTGTACTAGCTGTTGCTTGCGACTTAGTTTACTTCGCACAGCTCTTCCCGCGTAGGTGATGTAGGTGATAGCGTGATAATATGTAGCCTGTATGTTTGCCCGACCTGTTAGTAATATTCATGCAAAATTTGAAGTAAATCCATGCAGTAAATCCATACAGTCCATGCAGACAAACAGATAAAAATTCTAAAAACTAAATTTTTGGCTTCGATATCGATTGTAGATCACGCCCCAAGTGTTCTTTTATAAAAATATTCAATGTACAGTTTTGACTTTCCTACAATTTAACTATACGTATGTGTGTATATATATATATATATATATATATATATATATATATATATATATATATATATATATATATATATATATATACATATATATATATATGTGACCTTTTTTAAAATTCAAGTTATTTTAATTATCAATATTTTGATATGACTTTAATATCATAAAATATACTATACCCCACTATGGCGAAATATTTAAATATCACAAGTATAAAATACATAGTGGCTTAAGGAAGTACAAAAAATATAATTTGACTTAAGTCTTGAAGTCAACTACAGTGCGATTTTCAAGGCATTTTTTACTTCCACGGTAGTGAAACTAATTGGCAGTAGATGTTTTTCCAAACCGGTATAATTTAAGGTTTTCAAGTAAATAGGTTAACTTTTCCGACAACGCACCCCCAAAACCCCCGGTAATGCAGCTGTTCAAGGACGACAGTGATCACTTACCATCAGATGAGTTTCTCGCCAATTTGCCCCTATTCAAGGAATATGGGATTCCTAGAAGAGGGAATACGGAAAAGTTCCAAAATCGGTCCAGCCACTCTAGAGATTAGCCCGTACAAACAGAATGACAGATGGGCAATAAAAAAAAATTAAAAGTTGTTGTGTAGGTATATGTGTCGTAAAAATAATGCACTGATCTTGAGCAAACCTAGTTATTTTGAAAATCAGAGACAGACATTTCAATTTTATTGATATGTGTAGATTAATAAAGCTTGCCACCGCCGGTATCATGCCATATTTATATTAAATAAAAATAACTTTGAAAATTAATTACGAAAATAACTCATTTTAAATTAATATTACAAATAATATTCTATGTATACAAATTTATTTACCTTTCTTTATTGTTTAATTAATTATTCAAAATAATTTCACTTCGAATGAAACATCTATGCTTAAATACACAAATGTAACGAATCCAAAGTATCATCTAAAGGGTAAGGATAATCCAAATATCATAATGTGAATCTAGCTTTAGGAGCGAAGTGTTAGCTCTGGTTTTTAAGCTCGATCTCAAGTCAAACATTTCGTGAAGCCGGGCTAACTGTTCCTCTCGGTTTGCACTTAATTAACTAATATTTACACTGGTACGGTGAAACAATTTCAACTTGCACACCTGCCGGCTATATTGCGGCTTGGAAGGCCGCGCGATCAAAATGAAAATTCACGGCTGAATATTTTAGTTAAGTAAATGAGATAAAGATGTTAAGTTGCCGCCTCACGTTTATTAAATATATTTGAAATTTAGGCTGAATATACACTGTACTGGTCCATTGACTTCTTTTAATTAGCTTATCCATAAGTATATCAATAGAATAAAATACACTAACTTCATTATAATTTTTTGTATAAGTATAGAGGTTTTATACATATGTAGCGTTGAAGCGATGTTTAACGCTACGATCAAAAGCTGGTGTGTTCAAAGCACGTAGATTCGTCAATGTGACGCCTTATTATGGTAGCGGTAGGCGCTCGCCCGTGTCTCGTAGCATAGCTGTCGTAGCGCATAAGTCGCTGTAACGTGACATGCTCTAGTGATAGAATCTGTCCGCGCCAACTTGCTGAGGTTTTGTGGCGGAAAGCTGTGATTCGCAGATCATAAGGTGTAGAATCTTCTTAGGCTTACGGCAAGGCTTGGAGATAGCTTTGCAATGGACAGGCGCTAGACACGGCGAATGTTAAAAATTAAACTAGCAGTTATTCGTATGTACGAAGAAAGTCTGTCAATAAATGGGGTTCTCACTGTGAATTGACTTGACTCACCGCACTGCTAGTCTCCATTAACGTACCGAGTCGGCCGTACGGCTCCGAACGAACCCGACGCATGCCGTCGGAGCCGGCTGTCTGTCGCGGAGTCCGTTTGGAGCCGGTCGCGGAACGTGATTGTGACGGAAATATGAACTTAAATAACTGTTAGGCGTTAGCACATTCCAATTTCCTTTACCGCATTGTAAAATACCGTCCTTCAGAGTTATCACGTATCTCGAAAAGCGCAATTTTCGTAATTGTTTAGTTTTTGCAAGACATATCGATCAGTGAGCAATTGGCGCCTTTTTGATTTAACAGTCATCGCAGATCGCTGGCAGATTGCAATTTTAGGTGACACGCCCAATAATGTTATATATTATAGTGCTACATATAGCTTGAACGCTACACACACTTATACATATTGCGTAAATCATCTTAATTTTTTTATATATCATAAGATAGCAAACAAGCAGATGGGTGGTCTCCTGATGGAAACAGTCAACCATCGCCTATAGATACCAAATATGTTAATGGTGCGTTGCTAACTGGTAGCGAGGTCTAATGTATAAGTTTACCGGCTGCCTTACTCTCCAAACTGGAACACAAAAGTGACTAGCACGGACGCTATTGCGGCAGGAATAGGTATGGTGGTCTATTATTCAAATTTATTCATTTATTAAATAAAAAAAAATATAAAATATCCATAAACTCCACAAAGCCTTGATGATAATTAAGTTTTTCAGAAAAGAAAACTAAAACCCAATTACGTTTTCTCACACAATTACTTAATTCTGTTTCCTCACACTCGACTTAATCAAACGGTGTCAAGAAAATAGTGTCTTAGAGCTAGAGCGTTAACAAAAAACTGTTTTTTTATCATTCTCTGGAGATCATATACCAGTGGCTTAGGATATTTTATAGGGTTGTCCAAAATATAACGTGAGATTATTTGTTACGTAATGTGATTAAGCCAGTTTGATGTTACACAATGAAACCATTTAATTTATTACTTTAGTGTATTTGGTCGTTATGTCTAAAAATATCTACAAATAGCCAGTTTTCCTGGGTAAAGAGAAATTTATTAAACACCCGCTGTGAGGATACGAATGAAAGGTTAATCAGGTCATCATTATTATCTTTTGTAACCATATTAGCAATTGGTTAACGTAATGGAAAATATATATCTGTCATAAAAATAAGTGAAATAAACATATTATGTCGTTACTTTTTTAAGGGTTATTTCATTTTGATTTTACACTTTTAATCGTAAGTTATAAAGTAGTTTCAACAAATTATTTAATGTGTTATCACAGTATTTTTTGTAAATCACCGTTTTTGAATACATACTCGAAGCTAAGCAGTGTTGATATACTGTAACATTTAGGTACCCGAAGTCAAATATATGTTTTATTGTTTTCGCATATTTTCAATGCACTGAATAGTTACTTTTTAACGTATTAGAATTTACTCAGCAAACGTGTTAACAATTAAAAATATCATCTCTGAAACTATATATAAAAAATAACATTTTTATATTAGTAAAATGTTGTAATGATCTCTCAAAAATATATAAGTTGAATTATCTACATTAAGTTAAATGTAATAGTTATTATAATATTATTATTACTAAATTCTTTAAAGAAGTGATGATGTTTATTATTACAATGATTAAATATTGAAATTTGTTGACTTTTTCTATTTTTCTTTTTTGTCTTATTTGTACGCTTGTTCTTGTTATTTACTGTATATGTATAATATTGTGTGGTAAATAAAACAATTCTTATTCTTATTCTTATTCTTATTCTTATTCTTATTCTTATTCTTATTCTTATTCTTATTCTTATTCTTATTCTTATTCTTATTCTTATTCTTATTCTTATATATGAGAAAGTTATAACGACAAGGTTAAGTAAAGCAATAATATTCCGATGATAATTTTTATTGCTTTTTGACCTCTATGACTAAATTTTGGTTTTATAAGCATTAGGGACAACAATCTGAACTAAATCTGCTGATTAATAAAAGTGACGATACAATTTAATATGCCTAAACAAATTTCGTTCATATTTTGTATGTAGTTAGACAAAATTCTCAATTTTTTATTGGTTTATTGTTTTTTTATAGCCATTAACTACTGTCATCAATCAGTATGTGCATCTTTTGCCAGTCAGCCGGTATGGTCTTACATTAAAAATTATATTTTCTTTGACAACCCTATTTCATAGGTAACTTTTTTCTCGACGTAGAAGTATTGCGAGAATTTTCAGGTGTTGAAACTATTAAAACAAAGATACAGTATTTTACTTATCATCTGCAATATTAGAACAAGCTGGAATCGCCCTTTTTATCGCCTGTCTATAGACAGATTACTCAAAAATTTGTAAATTTTTCTAAGTCGTGATAGTTTTCCTTTTAATTCTTATAATATTTAATATAACAAAAACATAACTTCTCCTTATAAGGAGAAGTTATGTTTTTGTCGGATTTTTAGGACTCCGAAGTAAACTAGGAACTTTTTTTCAGCTATGTCTGTTCGCACGATAGCTCAGAGATCCTTATTAGTAGAATGCTGTAATTTGACACGAATAAACATATTAGTCACGTTAACAAAGCGGTAGCATAAAATCTTGAAAAATTTTTTTTTCAGGGTTTACTCCCCTACATGTAAAGTGAGGATATTAAATTTTTTCTCATTTACCCTATTGTGTGAGATACCGTTATATAGGTTTTTAAAAAATAATGTAGGTTTTAAAAACAAGTTTTCGACTAAGTGACTCGTTTGTAAAATATAGCGCTTAGCTTTTAAGTGCTAATTTTTGTTAGAGTCAAGTCCCCTTCCATCCTCTGCAGGTTAAACGGTTGATTTTGGGGGTGGGAAAAATCATGGTACTAGTAAATATTATAAGAATTAAAAGGAAAACTATCACGACTTAGAAAAATTTACAAATTTTTGAGTAATAGTCGACCAACGATGTAACGTTTTCGCTAACCACTCCACCAACGGGCAGGTCAAATGAAGTGGCCAAAGTTGGGTTTAACTTATAACAGCCTTGTTGTCGTCGGCGGTTAAAAATGAAAGAAATCCTGCCGCAACTCTTTTAAAGTGAATACGAAACAAATAGCCAAAGTGGTCAACAATATTCACCTCGTACAACTAACAAAATCTTATTAAAACTTGTCGTGCTTGAGTCGTTTGTTTAACTTTATCCCTGGACTAGGAATTGTACGGGAAACTCACTGCAATCCCCAAGTGGGATAAACTTAAAAGTGGAATGTAGCCTGTGGATGGCAACTTTATTCTTGACCCTCTCGCATCCCAACTTCCTTAACTTTAGTTATTTTGGGAATTATTCACATCAAATTTATACGAGTTCTGTTTGAAGTGGTGTTGTTTATTAAAACTTGTAACTTGTACACTTGCATCTTTCTATATAATAGGCTAGCTGACTTAATTTGAATTAATATTTATTAAATTAACTTATTAGGTATATTAACCTAAACCTATTTATTTTTGGTATTTTTTTTTATATCATAAAATAGCAAACAGGTAGATGGGTCTCCTGATGTAAAGGCCATCGCCTATGGATATCAAAGATGTCAATGGTTCGAATAAGCAAGGTGGTGGTACCAAACCCGGGCGAGTCAATGCGGAACTCTACCACCTAGTAAATATAGTATATTTATAATAAAAATGTGTGGTGTCGTGGGACACCAGATAGGAATAAAGTTCCTTATTTTAAAAAATCTTAGTCTTTTATTACGTTATCTTTCGTTTTTGCCGGTTTTTGTCACATGCATAACTTTATCGACTACCTTTCCTACTACCTTACCTTACCTACCTAAACTAAACCAGAACACGATACAGTCGAGAACGGTTGGACCAATTCGATCTCTTTTTAAGTATTCTTTTATGCTTTTTATTCAATAGTAAGTTCAGCAAGTTGTTAAAAAATTGTGTCATTAAATTAGATTTGACGATATTACATTGAAAATAGAGCGATAAATGAATTCGTCGAGCTGATGTGGCTGGTTAGATGATATTGTAATTGAACAGGGACGACCGCCGGCGGCTGTAGGACGATGAAAATTGATAAAGTTTCAACGAAAATTCACTAGCCGTCGCCAACTCGCAAACTCCGAAACTGCGAGATCAATTTTAATGCTATGTACCTACAGTGACCCGATTAATGCGATCCGCTGGTATAATTATGTTTGGGCCTTCAATATTTCAGTTAAATTACCAAGAATGATGAATTTTATATAATTTTTTATAATAGGATTGCAAAGGCTGGAAGTTCCTGATAGTAAGAGATAGTCATCGCATACACACACCAAAGATATCAAGCCGTATTTATAAACTTACGTAGCAGATCTCAAGCTAACACTTTCCAAAGGGCATCGTGAGCTCGCAACTTATTAATCACCATTTTACAGAGGTTGCATTGATGCGAACGTGGGGGAGCTAAATCCCCTTAAAAAAGAGGTAAGGTACAATCATGTTTCTGTATACTCTATCAGAACTAACAATAATAAAAATAGTTAATCCTAAAAGATTTCTCCATACCAGTAACTTGAGCTAATAACGCCCGGTTTAACGGAACCCTGCTACGCAATTGACTAGTTTTTTATTGCCTTATGTAAATTTACTTCATCTTAGGAAACAGGACAAGTGTTTTTTTATATCATAAGATAGCAAACAAGCAGATGGGTCTCCTGGTGGAAAAAATCAACCGACGCCTATAGAAACCGAAGATGTTAATGGTGCGTTGCTAAATTAGTTAGTTTACCGGCTACCTTACTCTCCAAACCGGAACACGACAGCAACAAGCATTGACGCTTTTGCGGCAGGAATATGTATGGCGCTGGTACCAGACCCTGGCGAGACAATGCAGAACTCTACCACCTAATAGCCACGGCGGTAGTGACTCGCATAGCCAATCTGTCGCATTTTACGACCTGCCTAGCAAAACGGTTGTTCTTTTCTTCAAAGGAGCCCGGGATCAACACGGGGAGAAGTGTGAATACCGGTTTAGAATTTTTCAATATGTATATGTGTCGCAGGCAACTTGTATGTTTCATCGTTATACAAATGGCTCCTTTTATAAACGTACACATTCAATACAAATTGCCAAAAGCAAATTGTTGATGACATAAATTGCATCGATATCAACTACAATCTCCGATATCACAAACGTACGACAACGCTCTTGAAAACAGGAGCCACGCGAGGTTCTTTTTTAGGTGTGGGACCTAAAGGCAACTTACCAACCTACGAGTACGTATTTTTTATGTAAGAAGCCGGATAGGATTTTAATTCTAAATATACTACCCATTTACATACAAGAAATTAAACAATATGTCGCGCCAATTTGTTAACGGCGGTGGTAAATGTAAAGCATATTATATATAATGACATTTTACATTCGACGTAAGGAATTTTCCTTATCTTTGCAATCTGGCTGCGCCATTTGTCTACGGACGAATTATACAGTTTGCCTACTAGTACATATTATGCACTAATACGTGTAAGCGTGACAGCCTAATTTCTATAATAGTAGGAGGGAGTAGATCTCATTTAAAATTAAATTACAGTGTTCAGGAGAAACAGGGATATTGAAGTCGGTTTTACAGTTTTATTGTGTTTAGTACTTACTTGAAATCGGTTACGGTTTTTATAACTGACCTTGAGTAAGTAACTAAAACTGTAAAACTATTTCAATTGTCAATGTTGTAGATAAGTCACGATATTTTTGTCACGGTAGTCACGTTTTTATCATCGTCACTTATCTATCAATGTGATAGATAAGGGACGATGATAAAACCGATCTAATGACGATCTGAAAAATGATGATTGTTATCATCATCACTTATTTCCTATGCTCAGAATTGAATACATTAATGTAACACGTACAAAATCAACACTGAAAGAAAATAAAAATCGCACCTCCATATCACTATTCAGAGACACACAGACGTGATATTTTACTAAAGCTTCGTTCTAACTAGGTTAGTGTTTTAGTCGAATAGTAGTAATTAAAAAAGTGGAGTAGTTTACAGTATAATTGAGTCAAGCCCATCCATTCAGTTTTATTTTCACGGGCGAGTAGTGCCCCACCACGTTCCTCGCTTATCGAACCGGCTTACTAACTAAACGAGTGTGAACCGTTCGTTTTAGTTGAGCTTATCTAGCTTCTAGCTTTGGACCCCATTTTAAGACAAGTGCGCGAACTGTGAAGGATATTATATATAATTGGGTTTAATATCAATTAAATATTGATTTATTGCCCTGATAATGCGTTAAAACGTGAAACCGGTTGGTGATAATAAATATAAACCGACTAAGTGCAAGTGGGACTCGCACATGAACGGTTCCGTACCGTTATCAATAAAAACCGGCAAAAAAATCACGTTTGTTGTATGGGAGCCCCTAAATTTTGATTTAAGTATTTGTTGTTATAGCGGCAGCAGAAATACATAATTTGTGGAAACTTTTTGTCTGTATAGCTATAACGATTCATAAGATACAGTCTGGTAACAAACAGACGAACAGACGGACGGACAGCGGAGTCTGAGTAGTAATAGGGTTCCATTTGTACCCTTTGGGTCCGGAAGACTAAAAACTGAGTAAAACTGTACAAGTACTTTTAACATTATATAAATCCACGTTAAGGTGAAGCTTTACCAAGTTTTTTCCTCTGTTGATCCCGGGCTCAATTATGCAAGTGGCTATCACCTCACCACGAGATAGCAACGCACCATTAACACCTTTGATGTCTATAGGCGATGGTTGACTCTTTTCATCAGGAGACCCATTTGCTTGTTTGCTATCTTATAAAAAATATAAAAGTGCCTACGATATTTTATATTGTTGAAAGTACAATTAAAGTAATTAAAAAAGGCAGTACAAAACTTAATTCCTCTTTTAAAAAAATGTTTTCTTTTATTAATATCTGATGTTTTAATTGTAAATCAAAAAAGCTAAAAAAGTCTTGGCCGCGGGCGGTGCTCAAACACTGACTAATCCCTTACTACCTTAATTAACAATCTTTTAATTAAAATTCCTTTCATTCGACTGAAAAGAGAAGCCTTATGTTCAATGGTACACGCTGTTTTAGGATTCAGCTAAAACACTGCATCGTTTTAATTAAAATGGCGAAGAATATCTACAACGCTCTTGGATTCAAAATTCTTGGGTGTTTTTGGTATTGGACCTATACTGTTACTAATGTGAAACCTTTCAATATAATTAAAACGAAAGTTTGTGTGTTTGTGTTTATATCTCACTTACACATTAATGGCTGGCCAAGTAATGAAAAATACATACGCAAATAGCCCATTTATTGTTCTTAATATATCTGATATTTTCAATTAATTACACTTTTTAATTTAAATCATGAGGTAATTGGGATTTTTCGCGGCTTTTCTCCACGACTCAGTATTTGCTCAAAGCGTAATGATGGTGTGCGGTGGTGGTAAATAATTTGCTTACTTTGGGGTTAGATCAGTAGATGTAGTTTGTCTTGTGAATATTATTTATTATTTATAAATCTAGTGGTAGATGTAACAGATCCTAAAATATATGATTAGCTTTTCAAAGGAAAGAACTTAAATTTGAACAGATGATAGATAATATTGTTACGAGCTTCGAGTTCGTATTGTGCTATAAAATACCACTTATATTAAAACTGTGTATTTACAACAGAAATATACAAAACACCACAATGCAATACGTAAATACACTGATAAACACTAATAAAGCTCACTATATTAACACTAAAATTAACAAACTACACTGAATCACTAAAATAAAACACTTCTCGTATTCCTGTACTATATCGTTTTGCACTGATTGTCTGTACTATCGCTTCGAATCACTGTAAAAAACTGAACTCTATTCGCCGACATATCCTTATATGCTCAAGGTAAAGTTCGACATTGTTCCCGAATGTTCCGAAATTATCGTGTAAACAATCATTTTATTACTTTAATTTCCGACAAAACAAAAGGGGCGGAGGAGTTTCAATATTTGCCCACGACAGCTTAAAGCACAATATTATTGAAGACAATTGTATTGATGATGTTCATTACCTGTGGATTTACGTTAAGAATTTTTCTCTTGCAATTGGCGCTATTTACAAGCCAGATAAAACTAACGTCAAAAACTTCCTTAATACATACTATCAACAATTACAAAAAATGAAAAGAGCTGTAGTTTTTGGAGACTTCAACTTTGACTTGCTTAACCTAGATAAATCAACTCGTGACTACAAGGATACTTTAAAAGAGAACAATTTTAGAATTCTCAATAAAATCAGTCAAAAATATTGCACACGTCAAACAACGACTACAAAAACTTTACTAGATCATGTATGCTCAAATATCATAAATAATAATTTCCATTTAGCCATTATCGAATCATCGATGTCCGATCATAAACAAATATTTTTAGAAATTAAAAGGTGCCAAATTGAACACATCAAGAAAATGAAGTATACTACAATCGACTATGAAAAATTCTATAAGACTTATGAAGAATCTAAAATTAATGATATAGAACCCTTATATGCAAAATTTGAAAAAAACCTGATATCTTGTTTATCTAAAAGCAAAATCACAAAATCAAAAACTTTGAACCCTCCACGACAAGATTGGATCAACAAAGAAATAATTGACAAAATAAACTACCGGAACTCACTTTGGAAAAAGTACAAAAGTAATACATCTGACACCGAAGCGAAATTAGAATATGAAAAAGCTAAGTCAACAACAGCTAAATTAATATTTAATGCTAAAAACTCATATTATTACAGACGTTTCACAGAAAACTTAACAAAATCACGCAAAATGTGGCGACTCATTAACGATCTTTCAGTTAATAAAATAAAAGTAAATAAAGCACCAGATAAAATTGAGACAGATGCAGGAATGATCACAAACGAAGTTGAAATCTGTGAATACCTAAACTCGTACTTTACTAATGTAGGATCATCATTAGCTAACCTCATTCCCGACAGATATAAAACTAATGATAGTCATAAATTGTCTATATTAAGCGCAACTGAGGAATTGAAGTCTTTTACACCAGCAACCACCGCCGAAGTAATGAAAATCATTGATAGCTTAGACTCTAACACTGGATCTGGAATTGACGGTATAAATATTAAATGTTTGAAAAGCGTCAAAAAACCTTATTTGTACTGAGCTTACAGAGTGCATCAACAAATGTTTAGAGCAGGGAGTTTTTCCTGATAGCTTAAAGATTGCTAAAGTCACCCCATTGTATAAATCTGGTAATAAAAGCGACTGCAACAATTACCGGCTCATCTCCGTTCTCCCAGCAATTTCTAAAATTTTTGAGAAAATATTATACACCCGTTTGGAATCATTCTTAAAATCAAACAAAATTCTCTATCACAAACAGTATGGATTTCGACCAAGATCAAACACACTTTCAGCGACAGTTGACCTCGTTACTAAAATTAAAAACAAAATTGATCAAAAGCAAGTAGTTCTAGGTATATTTATAGATCTCAAAAAAGCTTTCGATACGATTAGCCCTAATATATTAATTCAAAAACTGTTTGATATTGGGATCAGAGGCAGAGCATTAAACATATTTAAATCTTATTTACAAAATCGCAAGCAAATAGTTAAAAAAGGTCACAAAGTTGTCCCAGTTGTGGCGTACTCTGTAAAAATAAAATTTTATTATATATATTTACATCATATTTATCTAATAATTATACATGTAATAATATTATGCATAAACACACATTACATTTATACATTTTACACAATATAATATAACACATTACACGTGCATTCATGATATATAAATAAAATAGATATATAAACATATTATAAATAAATACATATACAATAAAATATTTATTACAAATTAATATAAAAATTACTTACACATTTATTATAAAGTCGGAAGGCAGTCGTCCGCAATGTCGTGAAGTACAAACGTCCTAATAAAATATAATCCCTTTTGTTCAACAAAAGAAACTGACGCGCACCTGCCGGCCGCCTCCCGCTCAGTAGTGTCTTACCTATCTAATATACTAGACGCAATGTTCATCTGCCTGTGATCCTTACTTAGTATTTGGTTTTCCGATGTATTCATTAGTGGTCAGAATATAAACTGTTAATACTTAGATAGTGCTCAATTTGTTATAAAAGGTAAAAAATATACAAATTAAATATACTGTTAGTGGAATCTAAAGTTTTATTGGAAACACAAAACAAACTCCCAATTCCGAACAAACAAACCACTACACCAGTAAAATCACGTATGGCGTACCACAGGGATCAATTTTGGGTCCTTTGTTGTTTTTATTATACATAAATAACATCTGTCAACTCGGCCTTAAAGGAAATATTACATTATACGCAGATGATACAAGTATTTTTTATTTTGGGCAATCAATCGAGGCAATCATACCACAAGCTCAAAATGACTTAAATATATTGAATGAATGGTTTCAACTTAACCTACTTACTATCAATGTCACTAAAACTAATTATATAATATTTGCTGCAAAAAATAAAAAAATTGCTTCAAATATACAACTTAAAATAAACGATCAGGTAATTGAAAAGAAAACACAAGAAAAATACCTTGGCCTTATTTTAGACAAACATCTTAGTTGGAAACCACACATAGAAAAAATTAAAAGTAAGTTGATATCATTAACAGGAATCCTACATACTATTAAAAGAAGTCTACCTCAAAAAGTTCGTCATATTATATATAATTCTATAATTAAACCACATATTAACTATTTAGTAGAAATCTGGGGGACAGCAGCAAAAACAAATGTAGATATAATTCAAAAAGCGCAAAATAGACTAATAAAAACTTTATTTAATTACAAATTTCGAACTCCGACTTGGAAAATATATCACGAAACAAAAATCATGAATATTAAGCAATCATATATATATAACACATGTATACTCGTACGAAAAATACTAAATAAGGAAATACATACCAGTCTATCTTTTAAAAAAAAATATGAAGTACAGAAAATCAAATTAAGAAATGCAAATTATTTAATAACACGTAAACCAAGAACAAACTACGGTAAAAGAAATATTGAATATGAAGGTGCAAATCTGTATAACAAACTACCTGATAAGGTTAAAAACTGTGAAACAATGGCCTTATTTAAAAAACTACTAAAAGAATATATTATTAACTAGCTGAGCCGGCGATATCGTCCGCGTGTAAAATTTCGAAAAAAAAGTAGCCTAATTTACTCCCCATCATATCAGCTATCTGCCAGTGAATATGCTGTCAAAATCGGTCCAGTCGTTCCTGTTATTAGCCGGAATAAACAGACAGACGGATAAACATTGTAAAAAATGTTATCATGGTATATGTACCGTGTATACACCCATATGTATTCAGTGAAAAGCGGTTATTCTAATATTACAAACAGACACTCCAATTTTATTTATTTGTATACATACTTAAATTCAATAATACTTATATAAAAAGCAATATATAGGGTCTTAAATATTTGGGTTAATAATTATGTAAAATATATATATAAAAAAAATAAAAAAGATTAACTAAATAGACATTAATAGATAAACTAAATACATATTTATATAATATAAATTAAAACTTTAGGATATTGCAAATAAATATATTTTAAGCATTGTTGATTACTATGTATGCTCACTTTGTCACTTCCAGTAAATTGATATTTAGATCTTTGTACAGCTCCACTATTCATGTTGTCGTATGATATAATTTTATATGTACCCTCATGTGTATATTGTTGTTTAGTCACTAAGTTGTTATTTTCTCTTTAAGTGAATATTAATTGTTATTCTTCGAGAAAATAAAGTCTTAAACCATAAACCATTTTAAATGTAAACAAGTCCTTATACTCGAAATTTTAATTCGATTCCAGATTTGACAATTTCAGTGTTGCAACGTTATGACAAGTACTAAATAGCGACGTTGCGAAATTATTCGATACGAAAATGGAATGTTTCCGGATTGATTCCTCTCGTTTATATCTAAACAACTACTACTTTAATAGAAACTTAGTATATCAGGAAATTAAATATTTCTGAACGGATAACTTAGTTATGACGATTAATTTTATTAAAAACCTGAGAGTTTTCTTTAATAATTGCGTGTGAAATAAATAAAAAAAATTGATCATGAAGGAACATGAGAAATGAAACAAATAGATGTATTATGGTAATATTTTATTTTATAAATCGACGCCGTCATTGCTTTCCCTATCGCTGTTACTTTCTGTAACATTTATTATAAATGTGTCTGTGATGTTGTCAATTAATATATCTATCATTAACAAAAATCAATAATTTAGTCTTTAATTGGCACACCAATATTATAATTATATAAACATAAATCGCGATTGTTTATCGATTTTTGTGTTCATCGATACACTATTATATGTGATATCATTATTTTACAAAATGACAGTAGCTAATGTCAAATGTAGAATCGAATTATAATTCCGAGTGTAGTACACGCCATGTTCACATTATGGCATAGCTGCTTGGGTAACGGCGGCTATTGTTTATCAATAGAAGCAGTCTATCTCTTTCTTTCATTTTTCCAGCGTTCTAACTTTGCACATTTCAATATAATTTTAATTGTTTCTTACAAGTGCACAGAAATCAGAAGTACTTCATTCAATAAAAAATTTTACAAGTTATTTTAACGCTTTAACATTTTTTTTAACTACTACCGGATCGGAAACGCGGCCACATACTGAGAAGATCCGGTGAAAGAAACTCAGTGGACTTGTCTTTTTTTCATATCATTTTTTAAATAAGATATTACATAATTTTTAATTTGAAAGTATCTAATTGTTACAGTAATAATTAAGATTGCCGATATGAGGAGCAGTTAATCCCATGCTTTCTTGTCATCAATGTATTCAGATATTTTATAGCAACCTTTTTTACACAGTTTTGTTTTAACTCATTTTTTGAATTTGTTAACTGATAAATCTCTAATGGCACAGGCAGCTTATTGTAGAAGCATATACCTTGCCCCATAAAAGAATTGCTTATTCTGTGGAGACGAGACACATGCACAGCAAGATTGTTGATGTACAGAGACGTGCTATTTCGGATATGATGTGGAAGCGAATTTCAAATTCTTATTGCAGATACTGTGAAAGAGTAAGAAAAGAAACCAGAATTGTGTGAAGGTATACGTAACAGAATGGAAACAGAGAGACGACATGAAGTCAGATGAGTGAAAAAATTAAAAATGTTCTTTTAAATAGTTGGTAGTTGAAGAATTGTAAATTAATTTATTTATCTCTTAGGGGGAAAGACATTAAAACTCTATCACCAGACACGACCTTGCCGGAACGTTAAGCTCTAATTTCCCGCCGATATTATATTCTTTACGAGAAGCTTGGAACACTAATAATTCAACATTCGTAAACTCTTTTAAATGTTTCATTTCAAAAACAATAATTGTTGACTCCTTTGTAAACGAAATAAATTGATTATACGATGCGAAATAAACAAATTTTAATGTATTGATACTGTAATTCCAAGTATGTACTTGTAACATTTATTAAAACCTAGAGATTTCCGTGAAGATTAAAATATTACCTATTGAATAATTAAACGAGTGATCGAAGTTCTCTGAGTTTACTGCATAACATAAAACCTAGGGATTTCCGTAAAGATTAAAATATTACCTATTGAATTATTAAATGAATGATCGAATTTCTCTGAGTTTACTGCATAAAATCGGCGTTTATGTATTCGAATATATAAATATTAATAGATTCTTTCAAAACTGAATGTCATCGGCACTTGATTAAACTCATCTTATTTTTTATATAATTAAATATCAAACAAGCAAATTTCTGGATTCAAGGTTCTGTATCTTTAAAAGAAAAATGTTACCCTTGTACGGTCACTTTGTTGTCTATTTGTCTGTCCATGCATCTGTCAAAACCCTTTGTCTGGGGAATGTGTGACGATTTCAAGTAAAATTAAAACCATATATTCAGGTCTACGGAGTCTTGCAGCAGTAATAAAATCAAACTTCTAAATTAACGTAAGAACGATACGGCCGTATACGCCAAAAGAAACGTATATTTCAACACTCTCAAGGGATTCAAACTTACAGGGTATTTTTCGTTGACCTAGAGTTATGAAGTTTGCAAGTGATATCGTATAACACTACAAGTATAGGGGAAAATGTGAAAATTATACACTTGTGATTAAATAAAACGTATTGTCTTTATTTGAAGTACACACATAGATTTCAGAAACAGAATTTCGGGAGGGGCTCGGAAAAAAACTGCGAGACTCGACCTTGACTTCGACGACTAATTGCCTTCGGTGCTTAAATCCGACTTACACTTGTCTAGTTTTTTAATCTATTTAATGTAATTTTTTACAAATAACTGTGCAAAATTATAGTACAATCAAAAGTCGCAATTTTCGCCGTGTTGGTCCCGGCCACCTTTGTAGAATAGGCCAACTGCCGTTCTGATAGACAGATCGTAAAAGGTGACCGATTGGCTATCGAGTCACTAACATCGTGGCTACTAGGTGGTAGAGTTCTGCATTGTCTCGCCCGGGTCTGGTACCACCGCCTTACCTATTCCTGCCGCAATAGCGTCAGTGCTTGTCGCTGTCGTGTTCCGGTTTGGAGGGTAAGGTAGCCGGTAAACTTATGCAAGGGACATTAGACCTCTCTTTAGATCTTTGGTGTCTAAAGGCGATGGTTGACTCTTTCCATCAGGAGACCCATCTGCTTGTTTGCTATCTTATGATATAAAAAAAAGTCAAAAGTATTTTGAGTTCATAGAAACATAAAGAAATTTTCATCTATATCCATAATTTAAATATATCACGAAACAAGATTTATTAAAAACATACCCAAACAAACAAATGGAAAGTGAACGACATCAGTAATTTAAAGAATTAGAACTTAAGACGCAATAATAAAGCAAAAGTTTTGCCCGTAACTAAAGTTTAATGCTGTAAAGTGGCAGTAATGTAATAAATAAATGACTTCGTAAGTCGCCCGAAAATTCTGACTTGTACCAAAAATCGTACTAAGGGCGCTACAGTGATAATGGTTATGGCCAAAGTTCGTTCTTTTAACGGTGCTATTTCTGTCCCCCGGTACGGAATGGCGACTGGGACTGCGACAATTTGTTTGGAACGGCTGTTGGTCGAGTTGGATGTTATTGCCAGACTCGATTGAAGTTTTCACTTCTTGGAAAATTTCAAATACGCTGTTACTTTGACGTAACTCTGATTTGTGTTCAATTTCATCTCAAAATTGAAATATCTACATCTCGATTACATTAAATTACTTGAGTATGATATTTAACGGCTCTATTGCCCGCCCTGCATACGCACTCAAAAGGGCTTTGTTTCGATTCTGTACCAGGGTATATATTTGTGTGATGAACGTAGATATTTGTATTTTGGGGTTTAGGTTTATATTAAATATTCAGTGCATATTATATTTGTATTTAAATATTTAGTATTTCAGTGTTTTTCTATGTATTTCAATGTATTAATATATTTTACTAACATTCATGTTTACTTAAGTTGGGATTAGATCAATTCATGCAATTTATCAAGAAATATCATTATAATATATTATTATTGCGTGCATTTAGTTTTTATTTTTTATTTGTTTTTACAGAATATTTAGTTATTGTATTTTAACTTGCAGATTTCCTCAAATACATGCTAATGTATATCACTATTCTAGTCTAGTATCTAGATCACGCTCGCGATACAAAATTCTTTTTTTGCCATGTATAAGTTTGTTCATATAATTCGATATTTTTTTGAAGAAAATATTAGACTGTCCCTAAAAGGTAAACGATAGTTTAAACGCTTCATTGCCATCGTGAATTCTATGTTGTAGAATAATGCAACGTCTTTTGCTGCATCAATAACGTTAGTGTTTTTACTATTGTGTTCTGGTAGGTCTGATTTCTTTTTTTCTTTTTTCTTTGCTCTAAATATGACTTAATAGAAAAAGGCACGGCTATTGAGCACACGTGAAATAGTTGAAGTATTTACCATTTTAGCAAACCAGGGACAACCCAAAAAAGTAAAGTATCTTCAAGCCCGCATCCACGAAGAGTTAGGCAGAAAGCCGACCTGAGAATCAAATCCGGGACCTCAGCTGTGGTCAACTCTGACACCGGACTACTAGACCACATAGACGACAGAGGTAGAGACAATCTACAAAAATTCACTATCTAAGAAAAAGTAAAAGAAGAAGAGCCGAAAGAGAGGGCACTATGAGATAAAAAGTCATGTTAAAAAGTACCTTTAAGCCCATCTCCCCGAAAAGGTAGGCAGAAGTAGAACTAGTACACTGACGTTTATCCAAAGATACTTAGTCCCACAATATTGTAAGGTGGTTAAGTGTGATGAGTGTTTCAGCTCAATTTCTTCCATATATATAAAAATAGCCACGCCCATCTATCAAAAAATCGAAAAAGAAGACAAAAAATTAAAGAGATAAAAGATATTACGACATTCTTAGCTAAAGAATCGACACGAAAAGAAGAATACATGTAAGTAATAATATGCTTAATGTTTTGTCACTATCTGCTTCTGCATATTCTTTCGCTCTTTATTTATTTCATGTGATAGGAAACAATTAGTTCTCTTGATAGAGACAACTATTGCCTATAAAAATAAAATATTAATGTATCATAAAATACACATATATGTGATATAATATGTATGCAAGGCAAATACTGACGACTGCTCTAAGATACACCTTATAACCTGCGTTATTATTAACCTGGAGATCAAAATATTAAATAACATAATTAACATTTACTTATAAAACAAAGTGAACTTAGAAGTTAAGATTCTCTTTAACAAAATTTGTTCTTACTCGGTGTAAATCAATCTTGTAGATTCAAAGCAATCGCGATGCAAAAACAGAATAAGCCCGTTTCACAGTCGTGATTTACGCACTCGGCGGTTGCTACTACGTTCGCCTCCGTTGGTATCTTGTTAAACGGTCGACTGGATGTTTTGTTTACAATAAAGCCTTTTGTAACAACCTGATTTACAACGACAGTGATTTACTTTGATGCTTCAAAGATATGTTCTTGTTTGCTCGAGAGATACGAATTTTTAGTCTCTGATTTTGTTTTTTACTAGTTACGGTACGCAGCTTGCTACATAGTTAAAATATTTGGCACATCCTATGAGAGCACTGTGATAAGATGTATATAAATCTATAAATCTGAACTTTTAACGTGTTTGCCAAAGGAGACTGATGATGTTATGTAAAACAAGTGGGTTGCAGGGTGCAGCTAGTAACTGCTTATTTACGAATACGAGAATGTGTGCAAAAATCAGTTAGTATTCGTCTAGACTATAACAGTTAAATAGCAGTAGTATTGCAACTATCGGTTTATATCAAACAGGAACACTGTTCCGAACAAAAAAGAATTATCCACATATTCTGTGTGAGTTAAACTTTAACACAAATTAAAGAAAAAATAATATCTCTGGACAAATTACACAAATCGATCTAACCGCAAAGTAAGCAAATTATTTGCTTGTGTGATGGTTGTAAGCAAACGATACTACAGTACCCGGCGATAAATATTGCACATCGACCTTTGGAAAGAGACAATCGGCTAATTTCGGCTTCGTAGAGCGTTATCTCTGTCGCACAAAATACAAACAGTCCGGTACCTATTAGGAGCTGTTAAAACAAGTATGATTTGCTTCTTTAATATTTTTATTCTTTGTATAAAATACACTAATTTTTCTATAAGTGATGGCTTTAGGTTGGGGTAAAATAAATTAAAAAAACATGTTCACATTATATTTACGTATTTAATTATTTTGGAACATTACAGCTTTAGTGTACATAATAAACACCATTATACCTATTGCTAAAATGAGACATTGCAATAAAAATAATAATAATTCTAATTCTCAATTACTTCCATTTCACTATCTGTGCTCTCAAAGAGGTCAATATCACTGTCACTATCAGCCGTATTTATTACTAATCTATCAGTGTAATTGTCTAAACTGTGTTGAATGCTTCTATATTCATTCTCACATTTGATTGCATGATCGCAAACCTTTTTCCACTCTTCAGCGCCGATCATGTTTACTTTTTCAGTCAATAATGTTTTTACTGTAGTTAAGTTCATACCCACATTTCTAGAGGCTACATAGCCTTTCAGTTGAGACCATATATTTTCAATTGGATTAAAATCCGGATGATATGGTGGCAATCGCAACACAGTGTGCCCATGTTCGGCAAGTACTTTGTCCACAGAAAACTCTGTATACCTCTCCTTGTGCTGACATATAATAGCGTAAATCTGGGTTTTTGTTAATTTTGGATCAACTGGAATTTCGTGTCTGTTTAACCAGTTGATCATTTCCCGTTTAATGGTGTTTGAGTTGGGGGGTCTCTCAACATACTTGTTGTGATAGGGTGCGTTGTCGATAACTAGAACAGAATCACTGGGTATATTTGGGATTAATTGGTTAACCAGCCATTTCTCATAGTTATCGTTATTCATTTCATTGTGATAGTCACCTGTAGTGTCGGTGGATTTATACGTTAAAAAAGCAACGGGTACAAAGCTTTTTCATTTCCCGCATGAACTATTATCAAACGTTGACCTTTTGAAATTGGCTTTTTTACTCCTTTTTTCTTATCGTCACTCCAAGATTTCCCTTTAGTGTGGGATGCATGTATATATGACTCATCCATGTAGACGATATTTTTTCCTGTTTCGCGAAATTTGCGTATTTTATCAAGGTAATCCATTCGTTTGAGACTAACGTCGTGCTTTTCCATTAGAATTTTTCGATTATCTCCCATTTTAGTGAACTGAAATCCCATGTCATGGAGTATTTTTCTCAACGTTTTTTCAGAGCCATTGTAATTAATAGCTTCAGATAATTTAGCTTTTAATGATTTTATTGTTGGCAGTTCATTAAATCGTAAGTGAAAATCATACACCATTCTTCGAACAACATCGTAATCAAAATCGTCCATATCCAAACGAAATTGCTTTTTTGGTCTCCCTTTTTTTGGAGTGCTGATTTTAATTCCAGTCGAATGTGTTTCAGTACTGACTTCGTTTAATATATTGTTCAAAGTTCTTCTTGAAATTCCAGTGGCATTTGCAACTCGCTCTTGAATCTTCTTAAAATAACAACTTACATTTTCATCTACTTTTTTTTTAAATCTATCAGCTTCGGTTACAAAGTATTTATAAACATTGTAGATAATTTCACGTGACTGATCTCGTAAAGGTTTCCCTCTTTTTCCGAAAGATGCCATATTACAACTTTAAATTATTTAAATTTGTGGGTGTTATCAACTCTAAATATATATTTTTGATCGGGACGCGACCGCACTCTATCGTACTTGAACAACGACTGACTAAACGTCACATAGGTAGTGTGGGACTGAGATAACGCTCTACGCAGCCGAAATTATCCGACTGTCTCTTTCTAAAGTTCGATGTGCAATATATATCGCCGGGTACTGTAATAATATTTTTCGCTGTCCGGAATCGAACTTGACTTACGGGACGGTTAATAAACATTCGAATTAAGAACCTCCTTTCTTTTAGGAAGTCCATTTTCAATAATAAAATAAAAATAAAAAATCTTTATTTCTATGCACAAAAATTACAAAAACAAAAAATATTAGTTTAAGCATAATTATGTTGGTATGTAATGTTTTTTTGTCGTCGGCACTTAGTGAAACTCCATTTGTAATTATGTACACTTGAATACACTTATGCTGTTAACAAAACACCGTTTAATTAATTTACATAATCGAAACCGGTTGGGGATATCCCAACTGGTTTCGATTTTCACAGCATTTTCATGTGTTTACCAGTTTTGCTTTTCACGGCATTTTCAGGGGCCTGAATAATTAATTAAAAAGTGTTTTGTGAATCAGTACAAGTGTATTCAAGTGTACATAATTATGTTAGTATATGTACTTAAATTTATGGGTGAGTTTAATTCATTTGCTTTTATATATCCCTCAAGAACCCCTCTCCGGTTGAAGGTCTAAAGACATCTAATTCTCTCTGGATTGAGCTCTTCGTAACCAGTAGACATCAGCTGTCTTTATGATTTCATTTTTCCATCTAGCGTAACGTCTACCTAATTTTCGTTTTCCTAAAGGGTCCTTCAAAGCTGTAACTTTTCTCGTCCATCTGTAGTCTTGAAAATGTGCTACTGTCCTGCCTACTTCCATTTTAATGACATAGCCTGTGTTAATCCATTTGTGACTTTGGTAGTTTGCCTTACGTTTGTGTTTTTTACGTTTAATATATTGCGCTCTATTCCTCTTTGACATGTTATTAATTTGTTTCAATAATGTGTCTTTAGTTATTATTAAAACCTCCAACGCAAATATTTATTTTGTTTATCATGAAAATGTTTTTCATCCTAAATATCTCAAACGAAATATTACACATAATATTATAGGATGACATAAAATTGAATGTCTATACACGTTTTTCTCATTAAAACGTTACAGCAATTATTATCAAACTTCCTACGCTAATATTTATGTTTATTCAACGTTTCATAAAAACATTTCTCATCATAAATATATCTCAAACGAAATACACATTTACTGTGATGACAAAGTTAAATATTTCTACACGTTTTTTTCATTATTACGTTACTTTTGTATTATGGGCCGTAGGTCTATAAAACAGAGATATACAGTTACAATGATATTAAATATAAGTACGAGCATACACTCTTTAAGAAATTCTTTAATTTAATGTCTACAAAAACGTATCACCACGCTCGGTTCCTTTGCGGGGTAGGCAGAGTAAACCAAACATCTATACACTTTCCGGTTCACCACGATTTACCGGTTTGCCGGTTGACGAGATAAGTGGTGATCCCCAGCGCCACATTTTACTGACCTGATAAGTATTATCAACTATTTCTAGCGATAACTGGGACCGACGTTTTTACGTGCTCGTTCGAGGCACGGGAGTGGATAGAGGTCCAAAAAAAACTTTAAAAAAATGTCAATAACCCGCGACTCAATAACGCTTTTTGATTCAATGATCAATGTATTATTAATTGTTCATGAGATTTAATATAATATATCAATTTTATATATGTTTCTACTATAACCAGAAAAAACTCATTTAAATCACGGTAGTGTTAACACACCACTACCAAACTCCAAGTTGCTACTGAGATTTTGGTTTTCGAAAAAACCTTCAATAAATGTCCTATTACATTTTTGCTAAACTCCGAAACCAAACCAGGGATCTCATGTTCTAATTCAAATAGGCTAACACCTAGGACACGAGGCAGTCAAATGTTTTTAAAGAAAAAACTTATCTTAAGATGTCTATAAAATACATTTACATATCTGTGGTCTAATGGTCCAGTGTTGGCGTTGACCACATGAGGTCCCGGGTTCGATTCCCGGGTCGGGCACTTTAAAAAAAAGTGTTTTTTCAGTTTTCTGAGAAACACAAAGTTGCCCGGGATTGGAAAGTGCCCGGTTGGCGATAGGCTTGCCACCTATCACATTTGTGGGACCAAGTATCTTCGGCTAATCGTGGGTGCACTTGTTGTACCTCTGCCTACCCCTTCGGGGATATGGGCGTGAAGATACTTTTTTTTTTACATATTATTATAAATACTAACTGTGCCCGCGACTTCGTTCGCGTGGAAAAAATTCTAAAATAAAAAATCCGCATAGTTCCCATTCCCGTAGGATTTCCGGGATAAGAACTATCCTATGTCCTTTCTCGGGTCTCAAATTTTATCCAAATTGGTTCAGCGGTTTAGCCGTGAAAGCGTAACAGACAGACAGACAGACAGACAGACAGACAGACAGACAGACAGACAGACAGACAGACAGACAGACAGACAGACAGACAGACAGACAGAGTTACTTTCGCATTTATAATATTAGTATGGATAGTATGGACTAGACATGGTGTTACGTATAACTACTAAATATCTATATATACATATAATAAAATCGTAGGAAAGTCAATGTATGTCCGGGGTAAACTCAAAAAGTACTGCATGGCTTTATTTCAAATTTTGCATGAATATTACTTACAGGTCGGGTCAACATATAGGCTACATATTATCACGCTATCACCTACGGGGGAGGAGCTGTGCGGAGTAAACGAAGTCCGCGCAGACGAAGTCGTGGGCAACAGATAGTAACAAATAACTACTACTGTACTACTGTACTAATTTTGTGTTTAGTTTTACTTTTGTTAAAAAAATAAATAAATAAATAAATATCTACTATTTACGTGCAATCGTAAACAAATGAGCCAGACAAAATAATTCTATATCTTTAACCCCCCAAATCTTCTATATCTCGCTCTATATCAGTAACTGTCACCAAAAATCAGCAGAAAGTATTTTGGTATGCTGGCTTATCGGCTGCCTTGTTGTTGCCAAGTAACTTTTAACAAAGAGATTGAACAAACTTTCAAACTTGAGTCGATCTTGAACTGAAGTGTCTGTAGTCTGAAGCATCATCAATCTATGAGCTTGGTCAATAAGTAGAAATAAGTTGAAATTATTTTCAATTGAATGTTGCTGTGATTGAATGAGATTTTATCTAAGCGATTAATTTTTTTAAATATAGTAGATGCCTGCATTATATAACATCATTCCAAATTTTATCCCAATCCGTCATGGCTGGTTTAAGTGTCGCGATGTCTGTCGGCGCGGAGCGATTCGAGTGATAACGAATATGTATTAAGTTCAGGGAGCGTTTTAAAGTAAAGCTGATGGTACCACGCGGACCGCCGTCCGCGCGGACGTTTTCGCAGCCGTCCGCACGGCGCGTCAGTGCTACGGAGCGATTCGCCGGACTGCCGTTCTCGCGCCTCTGTTTACAGTGGCCGTTTTAGTATCGAGCGGAGCGCACGCGTTGGGACAGTACAGGCATGGGAAGTCGCGTTTATCTTTTTCATTTAATACTCGTAATTTAATTAGTGACACCCTTCACATTGCGTGCATTATTCGCGTCTGTATCTGATCAGCGATCAGCATGATACTAAAACGACTTGCGCGGACGATTGGCGTGAATCTCCTACGCGCGGATCTCTCTGCGCAGACAGTCAGTATGACACTAAAACCAGCCTTAATTTTGCAACTGTATTTTGATATAGTACAACAAGCAGATAGCTCTCTTGATGGGTCTCCGGAAGATACAAAAGATGTTAATGGTGCGTTGCTATCCGGGTGGCGAGATGTAAATGGCTCATGCATAAGTTTACTCACTACTTTACCCTCCAAACCGGAATACGACAGTGACAAGCATTAATGATATAGCGGAAGGAATCAGTAAATTAGTGGTAACAGGACTGGTCGAGGCGATACAGAATTCGCCTTTAACGACCTACCTGGCATAACGGCAGTTGGCCTATACTTCGTAGGAAAACATATAGGTAAACATGGGGGAAACATATAGGAAACATATATTTGTTTTATATTTACCTTCGAATGTTTATTTACATTATTTAAAATTAATAGTAGTTTATTTTGATCTATGTTTAATTAACAGGGCCGGAAGTATAAGTAGTGGTATATAAGTCATGTGTAAATAAGTGGTCATTATTGATTAAAGAAATAAAGTTAGCTGTTATATTTATATAAATATTTATAGTAAGGAGTAACTATATTTTAGTGACAGAACTCGTTGGGTCCGCATTTTCATTGAAGTCAACTTTAAAAACGTGATAAAATAGAAAATTTCCAGCGCTCTCACCGCCCTTCAAATTGACGAGTTTTGAAACAATCGCAAGCGTCTGTTCGATCAGTCGTTAACGATCAGCGAAGCAGGAAAACCTTTCAAGGGGGAAAATTAAGAAGAAAAATGTAAAGTATGCAAACAATGTAGACCGGTCGAGTGGCGCCCTCTCGTTTTGTTATTCTCTGTTATTTTCCAGTTCGGCATCAACTTTGTCGGTTAGTGCCCGCACTTTTATTTATGATTTCTACGCTACTTGATTGCGGGAGAAGGTTTTTAGTTTGGAATTATGTTTCTTTTGCATGGGAAGTTTTTACTGTTTTAGTTTTTGTTGTCTTTTAGTGGTATATTATTTCCGTGTTGTGATTTATAAAAAAAAGATTTTTACTGTAGATATCTTTTTTGTATTTCTTTCAACATAACGATGAATTAAAACTTTTCGTGATTTGCGTTAGACATTTTAGGGGTCTGTAACGAAACAGCAAAACACTGAACCCACGTAACTTTGCCATGTCTGTCTGTCTGCCTGTTTGTCCATTTGTCCGTCCGTCCGTAAGCCATATTCGTTGTCGTTTTACTCGGAAATAATGGGCTGAAATTGTAACGACTTTTAAACAGTATGGTTAAAATTTGAAAAATATGTGTATTTTATAAACCGCTACAAAATGATGCAGTAATATTTTTAAAAATAAAATTATTTAAGGTAACTCTTCATACATGAACTGAGATAATAATAATTGAATCTGAAAAGAAATCAAACCGACTTCAAATGTCTAGCAACTATGCTCATATCACAAAAACTACAAAACCGATTTTAATAAAACTTAAACTGTTACCTAAGTTGGAATATACCTGATTTAATACAAAAAATTAAAAAATACTCTGGAGTAATTTTATTTCATCGGTAAGTGTAATTTTGGGGTATAAATGCAAGCTACACTGAAAACCTAAGTAATCGCCTTGAATAACGTATCCAGTTACCGTGGCAAAAACCATGACGTCATCAATGATGTTAACGCTTTGTTGTCATCGTTTGCCTTTAGAATGGTATTATGGATTTACAAAATAGATGCTATTATTATGTACAAATATTTAACTTACATTTTAAATTCGACGTGTCCTACGTATACTAGTGCAAGTGTAATGACACAACTTTACATGAGAGCTGATTAAACGTTCTATAGCTTGTAATTTTGACATAAATCAATAGAAGGTAAAAAAGTACAAATTTTCAAATATTTTACTACATTACTTTACTACATTAGGACAAAAATAAGGTAATTTTAAGGCGTTTGATGCAAGAAAATGGTTTCTGTTGCTTTGCGGGTTGTACTAGTATATGCAGTACCCGTCGAATTGATAATCATAATAGCTACTATTAGCTATAGGTACTTTATTCCTTCCGCAATAGCGTCAGTGCTAGTCACTGTCGTGTTCCGGTTTGGCGGGTAAGGTAGCCGGTAAACTTATGCATGTGGCATTAGACCTTGCCACGAGATAGCAACGCTACGCTACTAGCAACGATGGTTGACTCTTTCCATCAGGAGACCCATTTGCTTGTTTGCTATCTTATGATATAAAAAAAAGCTACTAGGTAGTAGAGTTCTGCATTGTATCACCCGGGTCTAGTAACACGCTCTTATCTATTCCTGTCACAACAGCGTCAGTGCTTATCACTGTCGTGTTCCAGTTTATAGGTCAACGTAGCCAGTAAACTTATAATTTGTGATATTATGCACTTAGCACTAAGACCCCGCCACAAGTACGCACCACTAACATTTTAGGTGTCTATGCACTGTGGTTATCTCTTTCCTAAGACATCTGCTTGTTGCAAGATATCAAATCTTATGATGTGATAAATTGGTAAAGTGCGTGTCGAGACACGCGCGAGGTAGGGTTGCGAAGTTGTCCATCACAATAATGCGGACTAAGAAGAAGGACTTTTATTGTTTCATATTATGAACATTTAAGCTATTCAACGTCAACGACAAATATATATCCGTACTACAAGTCCACCGTCTATAAAAACTTCTCTAAGTACATTTTATAAGTTGGTCGACTATTACTCAAAAACTTATGAAGCCTTCTAAGCCGTGATAGTTTTCCTTTTAATTTCATCATATTTAATTTTACTACTACTTTAATTTTTTGTCACCCCCAAAACCAACCGCTTAGCCTGTAGCAGGGAGCAGAATACTTGACTCTAATAAAAAATAGCACTTAAAAGCTTAATATATTACAAAGGTGTCCCTTAATCGAATACTTGTTTTAACAAACGTACAATATTTTTAAAACCTATCCAACGATACTTCACACAATTTGTTACGTGAGAAAAAAAAGTTATATCCCCACTTTACACGTAGAGGGCTACCCGGAAAAAATATTTTTCAAGATTTTATGTTACCACTTTATTGACGTGACATATGTGTATTCATACCAAATTATAGCTCTCTAGTACTATGGATCTGTAAGCTATCGTGCTGACGGACGAGCGGACAGACAGACGGATGGTCGGACGGATATAGCGAAACTATGAGGGTTCCTAGTTTACTTCGGAACCATAAAAAGAGCAACGTCGATTAAGTATAATTAATATTAGATTAGTGACTATGACTACTACATTAAACAAACTTAGCGTCTACTTAATTTTTAACTTAGCGTGTATTTAATTTCAAATTAGCGAGTATTTATTTAATTTAATAAGTACTAAACTGCCCGTGCATAGAAAGTTACGAGGCAGGTGAAGACTTAAAAAATCGATAAACGAAGTATACATTTTGATTATACACGTTGCATTTCTGTCTGCGTCCCCTAGGACAGGCCCCTTGCTGTTATTAGACTCCAGTATTGTTCCTATTACGCGTATTTTATTATAATATAATTCTTAGCCCATTTCTCCTTAGGGATTTTCCTTGTTTTCCAATAAGAGAGAAATGTTATATACTTAAAGGCAAAGATAAACATAGGATGTATTGATGAAATAGATAATCGATACTAAAGCCATGGGTCGTGCGTTAGTCTCAGAAAATCTCGCAAGTCTAAATCGATTTTTATAATCGTTTTATGCGTGTTGAAGTTGGTCCTTATAATGCGGTGTATTAAATATCAACAAATCCCTTAGTTGATAAAAATTACATGCTACCAACAATATTTTTTGTGTTTCTTTTCGTATAATTCAAGAACGGGCTCACCTATCCAAACCAAATGTTTAGGCTTTGTTTGGACTATTTAGTAGATGGTTTAGGTGAAGTTTGCACAAAATCGGTAGAGCGGTTCTTCATTTATTACATTTTTTGTGAATTTGATGTTCGAATTATTATTTCATATTATACGTAGCGAAGCACGCAACGGGCCGCTAGAAATTTATATAACAAATTTTATAAAACAACGCTACTAATTTTAAAGGTAATGAAAATTTGACTAATCGTAGAACTTCAGTTGTCAAAAAGCACTTTGTCCAAATCCCTATCCTCCGCGTACTTCGTACCATCATCGATCTCAGTGGATAACTATAAATCGTGCGATGGCTACAGGCCGACTAGACAAAACAACGATTAATACAGCCGTTAAACTAACTGCTAGTCATTTGTTACACAGATATTACGCCGCTCGAAGTGGTGCATAGAGTTTAGGGTCAAAATGTAGAGATAGCAACAAAAGGCTTTATAAAATTCAGCCATAGTGATATACCAATCTAGTCTAGGCCACTTTTGAATAATAGACGGTTCGTGAAAGACAAATGATTAGCCGACCATGTCACTATCACTGAAACTATTACTTTTTAGAATTCCGCAACGTCTCATTTGTGTTTGTTACTATCGCCTTATTTACGTCCGGTTTAGAGGCCAAGGTATTTATTATTTAATGACACTTAGCCACTTGACGTTTTGTGCAAGTTAAGTTACCATTTTGTTACGTTATATCCTTTTGCTTTCACTTAAAATTCTCACACTCGCTGGTTTTCTGAGAGAAATCATTAATATGTGATAAGACCTTCTTGTGAATTTCCTTCTAATATCTATTTCTTGTCCTTTAAATTTTTACTTGGTGCATTTATTACTGTCATAAATAAATGACGGAAAAAATAATTTCTTGAGAACCTAAATCTTTTAAATTTTACATCTCTTTTTAAAATATAAAATTAATAAAGACTAAAAAGACACTACCATAATTTGGTATATATATATATATATGAATATCGCTATGCTGGGTCATATGTTAATTATTTAAAAAAAAAGTATCTACACGCCCGTATCCCCGAAGGGGTAGGCCGAGGTACAATAAGTGCACCCACGATTAGCCGAAGACATTTAGTCCCACAAATGTGATAGGTGGCAAGCCTATCGCCAATCGGGCACTTTCCAATCCCGACTTTGTGTTTATCAGAAAACTGAAAAAACACTTTTCTTATGTGCCCGACTCATGTGGTCAACGCCAACGCTGGACCACTACACCACAGAGGCGATTAACTTAAATAATTATTTTATTTCATGTATATTTTTTATGCTGACTCTACTAAAACAATTTCTCTTAGTAAAGACTATGTACCGATTTTGGTGATTAAGTCCTTTGTTGCAGAGAAATTTTGAACAGCAAACTAGAAACAAATGTTTCAATAAGCAAGAACTTCTGTAACCATCCATATCCATATATCTTCCAACAATACTCGTTAGTCACGACTGCCTAGTTTAGTAGAAGTTTACTTGTATTTTATGCTTTGTAGTTTCTCCTTTTAATAACATAACTATTTGTTAATTATGAATTGCGATACTAAATACTAAACTTCAAGAAAATTGTTGTTCAGTCGTTTCCGAGATTCACATTATAAATAAATTAAATCGTGACTGAGAAGATACATGTACTTTCCCGAAATAGCTTTACATTACTGAAGATGATTTTTCATATAAATTTCAAAACCAGGATTTGAAAATTGGCCAATATGAAATTAAAAAACCAAATTTTTAAAAGTTTGACCACTTTACTCATGTAAGTTATAAATAGGGCTGTTGAGCAAATTCTTAACTTTACAGGTCCGCGGATTTAGTCTGTTGTTTTTTATCACCTTATTTCTCCTATTATCCATCTTTGTGATGACTCGAGCCTTCGAAGAACAGAATCCGCTATTTTGCAAGGCAGTTCTTAAGTAGCGAATGATTGACCACCACTACCATTGTCATTAATGGTAGTGGTGGTCAATCATTGTTAGAATATTGCGACATCTCGCTCGGCTTTGTTACCACCGCTTTAACTATTCAATAGAGTCAATGTTTTTTACTGTCGTGTTCCAATTTGAAGGGTAAGGTAGCCAATAAACTCATGCACTTATCGCTACTTGAGTGGTAAAGCACCATTAATATCTTTGGTGTCAATAGGCGATGGTTGATTCTTTCCATCTGGAGACCCATCTGCTTGTTTGCTATGTTATAAAAAAATGATAGTTGGAAATCCGAGAACAAACATAGGCTTCCTTTTTTCTTCAAAATCAACCCGCAAAATTCAATCAAAATCTAAAGAAGGGATGAAAATTTGTATGAAAAACTATAATGGCAACATAATAAATTTAATTTAAAACTAAAAATTTTTTAGTTTTTAGTTTTAATTTAAAAATATTTGTATGTATTGTGAAGAGGAAAAAGATAAAGCGGATGCGCGACGAATAATAATAATAATAATAATATAATTTAATTCAATTTATGTAATTTAAATAATATAAATTTCAATTTAATGTAGGTAATATTAATAATGTAAATTATTATTATTTATTTATTTATTTTTATCGTTTTGACATTGTAATTTAACTTCATTTAATTTTAATCCAAAAAAAAAATATTGTTTGACATATTATTCTGTAATCTATGGGACTTGGAACCTGAAATAAAAAATTCATTCATTCATTCATTAATCTACTTGCGGGTGACGCTGCGGGAATCAGCTAGTGGTATATAAAAAAGAAAAATATTTTTTGGAAGATAACATGCATCTCACCAAGTTTTTATGGTTCCGTGCCCAAAGAGTAAAACAGAACCCTATTTCTAAGACTCCGCTGTGCATCTGTCTGTCTGTCTGTCCGTCTGACAGACGGACAGATAGACAGACCAGGTTGTATCTCATGAACTGTAAAAGTTAAACTGTTGAGATTTTCTCCGATAGTGTATGCCTTTTGCCGCTGTAACATTAAATACTAAAAACAGAATAAAATAAATATTGAAAACTACATTAAATGTGACCATTTGCCGTTTTTTATAGATAATAGTTCGGAAATCTTCGTGCAAACCGACTCGCTTTTGGCCGGTTTTATAAATTTCGCGGAATGAAATTAATTGTAAAATCAAACACTGAAAATATTTTCCTTTCCAGTCAATGACGTAAAAAAGAATAGATGCCTTGTCCGCAGTCAAAAAGAACAACAAGAGTCATGTACGTCACATGTCATAAATATGTGAGACTGTAATAATATTTACGCTCGCGCTGTTTTAATTCGCGGTAATGTTGGCGTATGATTTATCAGTAAAATGTCATCGTTTCCAGTTAAAAAATAATTCATAATGATATATCAATTTATTGAAATACTCTCTTTGCTTCAATGAATTTTCAATAAAACTTTTAATAGACTCGCGTAAATTGATACCTTGCCTTGTTTGAGTGAATCCAATACGACAAAAGGTTACCAAGTTACAAAGATGTCAAAGTTCACAAAAGCTTAGTGTTTCATTTAGCGGCTGGCAAGATCTTTATTAGTTAGTGGACGCCTCGGGTTGATGGCTCAACTTTAATTACTCTAAATTCTTTTAGATTACAGTGTCAGGCATTTCTGTAACTCATTAATTTTATGAAAATAGTACTAAACAAGTTATCATTGGCACGTAAATAGTGCCTTAATACATATATTCACTAGATTTGTCTGGCTTGAGGTTTGGCACCACGCAACGTTAACATTTTGTGATGCTAATAAATGCTTGTCACTGTCGTGTTCCGGTAAGAGTAAGGTAGCCGGTAAACTCATATATGTGGTATTACCATCTTATCACATGACCTACACAGCTTTGCCCGCAAGTAGATTATAATATCGCCAATACAGATTTTCATACAAAATTTCATCCGTAAGTAGAAGCCCTTGGGGATCGATTTAAAAAAGTTAGCCCATAACCTCGGATCTAAATTTCATTAAAATCGGTTTAGTGGTTTAGCAACGAAAGATTAACACAATCAGACAGGCAGACAGACAAACTTTCACGTTTATAATATTGGTATGGGTAGGATAACAAACAAGCGTACGGCTCTCTTGGTAGAAAGAGACAACCATTGCCTATAAATACTAAAGATGTAAATTGTGCTTTGCGATTCATGCAATGATATGGTAATGTCACGTGAATGAGTTTTTGGCTATCTTACCCTCCACACCGCAGTATAATAGTGACAAATATTGACAGTGTAGAACAGCTAAAGCTGTGGTAACAAACCTAAGCGAGATGTCGCAGTATTCTACCACCTAGTAGTGACGATTGTAGCGACACGTGTACTTAGTCAATCATTCGCTTTTTACGAAAATTAACATTTTTTTACTCTAAAATGTTTTTCTCAGTTTCATAATCTATAGGCTGAAAATTGCGAAGTAATATCAAAAAAACATTTTTTTCCAAAACTTTTTATTCAATAATAACTAGTTTAAAAATTTAAATTTATATTTATAAATATAAATCCCAAATAAATCGACGGATTTTGATTCAATTTGCAGTATTTGATGCAGTTTTTTAGACAGAAAAGATAATTGGATTTTTAAGTCAATCGGTATATTAGCATGAAATTTATTTAAAAATTAAGTTTTCTATAAACAACAAAATATTAATGTTTTAAAAGCTGTTACTTTTGAAAAATTGAATCAAATTTACTTTTTGAAACATAATTTGAGCTAATTTTTAAGTACTTAAAACATTGTAGAAGGTCGAAAAATGATAAAGAATTGAGAATGCAGTTTTTAAGGAAAAGAGCTGATTAAATTTTTTACACAATCGGTACATTAATCTGGAAGTTATGAAAAAAATGCTGTATCACCAAAATTGTTACATGATTTTTTTTAAAAGTCGCAAAATCTCGTGGACCGAATTAGTTAATTTTTTTTTCAACCGCGTTTCGATCGGTTATGAAAAGTTTACACAAACACATAACTACATACATACAGACATACTAACGTCATCGTTAAAATAGTCGGAAAAAGTTCTTAGGACCTCGAAACGTGAACATTTAGTGAAAATTCGATTTTGGCAAATAACTAACGTCATCGCTAAAATAGTCAGAAAAGGTTCTTAGGACCTCAAAACGTTAACATCTGTTGAAAATTCGATTTTGGAAAATATTCCTTATCTACACCCGTAGCGTGAAGTTAAAAAATATGTAAAATCAACCGACTCATCGACTCATCAACACTTATGAAAATTAAACTCCTCGACCTACAATATCAAGAATTTGCTCAATAGCCTTTTTCATCATCGATTCATATCAAACCTAGTATTGTTAAATTAAAAGTAATGAAAATGTAAGCCTGTCTCTAACTCCCAGTATATAGCACATCTGAAAAAAAAGGATCTTCACGCCCATATCCCCGAAGGGGTAGGCAGAGATACAACAAGTGCACCCACGATCAGCCAAAGATACTTGGTCCCACAAATGTGATAGATGGCAAGCCTATCTCCAACCAGGCACTTTCCAATCTCGGGCAACTTTGTGTTTAAAACACTTTTTTCATGTGCCCGACCCGTGAATCGAACCCAAGAGCTCCTGTGGTCAACGCCAACGCTGGACCACTAGACCATAGAGGCGATACGGACTGGAGCACATCTGATGACAAGAAAAGGCTTATTTTCTATCTTGTAATGTATAAAACTGACTATTTTATTATAATTTGTATGTTAGTAATATGATTAGCTTTTAAGTCAAAATTCCAATATGATTTTGTTTGAAAACTAGCATGTTTTGTTCAGACTCATCAAACAGTATATAAAGCATTAAAAACAAAAATAAACTATGTGAAAGTTGGACGAGAGGCATCAAGCGTGTTACAAGTTTATGATCGCTGTCGAGTAGTTCGTTATCCATTTAATCTTTACTACATGTTTATAGCACCCCCGTTATTTCCGACCTAAAGTGCGCGTGAAACAAGTTCAGTTTATATAAAAATCTTACTATTTTTTGTTTTTATTTAAAACAAACAGATGGGAAACATAACAATTGCCTAGCTATACAAATAAATTGGTGAGTCTGTTTGTAATAATAAAATAACCATTTTTTACTATATACATATGACACACGGTACATATACCAAAGTAATACTTTTTATAATTTTTGTCTGTTTGTCTGTATGTTTGGGTTAATCTCGGAAACGGCTGAACCGATTTCGACGGGACTTTCACTGGCAGATAGCCAATGTAATACGAAGTAACAAAGGTTTTTTTACTTCTTACATTTATCTTATTTATTTTAGAAATTTTTCCGTGTAGACGAAACCACGGGCACAGCTAGTGTTCAATAAAAATGTTAATAGTGCATAAGGTATGACTGAAATCGCAACATACGTATACCGGGTACCGTACTCTCCCCATGGAACAAGACAGCGAAAAACACGTATAATGAGCAAAAACTGTCAATAGATAAATTACTATTGTATTCAAAAATATTTTACACAGTTAGCGTTATAATTTTGCAATCAAAATTTCGTTACCCACGTGAAGTAACTATTTAGTAATCTGTGTCCACGTTGAGCGGTTTTTGGTAAGGGACAAACTTATGGATTCTTGTCATCAAAATGTACGACAAGCTTTGAACTCAGACGTGTTGCGCTAGACTGGCGAGGCGTAGCGACTTATACGTACAAGTTTTCAATGATTGTGGCCGCTTTGAAGTGAGCAGTAAGTCAGACTTGCGCATAGTATAGCTGAATGGACATTTTAATACAGCTGTAAACTTGAATTTTAATAATAAATAATAATTTATTGATTTGCTATAAACATTTGACGATAAACATGACGTCAATCATCGCCTCACATGAAATCATCGCCTATAGGCACCAAATACATGTATTTAACTATATTATACTGTCAGTTATTTTACACTATTAATTTAAATTTGTACACGGATTTAACTACCTCGAAATCGTAAAAAATATGTAAACGGTTGAACCTGCGGGCCATCCCTGAAACTTAAATTAAGGTATTTTAAACTCAAAAGAGTAAAAAATATAAGCATAGATTTTTCAGTTCAAACATCTACTTTTTAAAAATGACAGTATATTAATTTAAAAAAATATATTTTGAAAACGATGATGGCATTCAACTCAATTTTTGGGATCTAAAATATTGTTTTAGCTAAATAATCGATAGGTTGAAAAATTTCGATGCAATGTCAAAAAACATTTTATTTTTAATTTTCTTCAGTGATAAAACCCAAAAAAATTGACCGATTTTGATTAAATTAAACGGTATTTGACGAAGTTTTTAAAAGAGAAAATCTGTTAAGATTTTTAAGACAGTAGGTGAATTAACTTGAAAGTTATTTAAAAAAAATTAAGTAAGTTTGCTAAAAACAACGTAATTTTAATATTTGAAAAGCTATAAGTTTTAAGAATAAATTCGATTCTGATTTTTGAAACGGCATTTGACGTAGTTTTTTAGTACTAAAATATCGTAGAATACAAAAAAATTATTAGTTAAAAAATTTCGAAACTATGTCGAAAAAACAATTTTTTACACAATTTTTCGTCAACGATTACTCGCAAACGGATAAATCGACTTGATGCAATTTATGTATTAGTCGTGGTTTTTTGAGGAATATAGCTGATAAGTTTTTGTACTCAATTGGTCCATAAAAAAATTTATTAAAAAATACTGTTTCGTCAAAAAAATTTTTTTGTGTTTTTTCAAAATTTCTCAAAATTTCCTAGACCGAATCGATTCAAATTTTCAGAAAGTCTAAGTTGAGTGGAATCCAATCAAATGCAACCAACTGCGTTTCGATCGGTCTAGCCGTTCAAAAGTTATATGTTTACATACATACACACACACGCATACACACACATACACATACAGACATACTGAAGTCATCGTGAAAATAGTCGGAAAAGGTTCCTAGGACCTCAAAACGTGGAGATCTGGTGAAAACTCGATTTTAGAAAATCGGGGTAAATCAGTAACTTCTTTATCTACATACGTAGTGGGAAGTTAAAAATCAAACACTTATTATACAAAAATTTAATGTGATATTACGCATGTTTTTAAGTATACAATTGAAAACTACTAGCATATTCTACAATTACATGGCGTGCAAATCGGTATTATTATTATAAATGCGAAAGATTGGATGTATTTTTTTATGGATGTATGGATGTCTGGATGGATGAACATTTGTAATTCAATCACGCAAAAACTACTGGACGGATGTGGATAAAATTTGTCACACAGATAGATGATGACCTGAATCTCGCTAGATTATCCTGTGTGCTATACACAGGGTGATCTAGCGAGATTTGCCAAAAACTGTTATAATGCAGCAGGCTGCACTTTGCAGCTAGTATTTAATATATTTCTTCAAACTATACAAGCTTTTAATTATTAAAGTGCTATAAAAATGTATATCCTTTCTATTTTTTTATAAATAAAAAAAAATAAAACGTTCTAGAATTTATTCCTTTATACTCGTATCTTTTGCAGCTCTAAAAATATAAATTACTAGCTGACCCAGCAAACGTTGTTCTGCCTTTTTAACTACTCTTATTTTTTTCTATATTTCCTCACCTTTTAAACCTTCCCTGGACTTCAAAAATTAATTCAAAACCGAAATTAGCCAAATCGGTTCAGCCGTTCTCGAGTTTAAGCGAGACTAACGAACAGCAATTGATTTTTACATATATAGATTTGGTTTTAGCAACAAACAACTCATTTGTACTTTGGTAGTTTTTATCTAAGAGGAGATTAAATAGTATACACTACGCAATTATTTTTATGGTAACTATTTTAGATCTTCAGGATTATAAATGTTAAACTCTGTCTGTCTATTCATCTATCTGTCTGTTTCTTACGCTTTCACAGCTAAACCTTCGAAATAACGTTGATAATATTTGGTTGAAGATATTTATAAAGATCTGGGGTTAAGCGTAGGGTAAAACTTTTTTCAAAAACTTATCTCCTTAGAATGAAAGTTTTTACGAAAAACTAAATCAAGGAAATGTCAAATTACTCACGGCCAAAGCTGCGCATGTCAGCTTGTCATCTATATATCAATACATAAAGCGAAAACTTTGTATCCCTATTTACAACAGTTACGCAAATGGAGTAGTATGAAATTTGGCACAAACAATATTGTTATGTTGAAAAAATGCGAAAGGCTAATAATTTTAAATAATATGAATTAGAATATCATTAAATTAATAAAAACAAACACACTCTACCATACATTTGACACACATCATAATATACACACATGTATACAATTTTTACGTATTTTGTTCATGGCAAGTTTATTGTCAAACTTAAGAGATTTTATTGTTTAGTCTATGGTCAAACGAAGTCATAGAGATGGAATTTCGACCAGAGGACGATTGCTAGTTATGACAAACGCGTAAAGTATATGTAATTAACTTAGATTTACAGTATATTTTGTAACGTTGTACGTGATACGCATTTCATAACCCCGATTATCATCTCCGGCGTTTTCGAAGCAATATAATTTCAGAATGATTCCAACGCTATCTCGTTACGTAACGATGTCCGATCCCAGAGTAGTCCCAATTTATAGTGCTCACTACAAATAGTCGTCGCCCATTCAAACGTGAGCGGACTGAAATTAGACCTCTCACGTACAAGATAAATGAACTTCATGCATTAAATCGAGTCCATCTGGGCAATCATAAAAAACGTTATTAATTCCTGATGAATAAAAACTTTTCAGATGAAGTAATTTTCTTATAAAAAATGGACCCGCCAAATGTGAGTTGGCCTTGCATACCGAGGGTTCTGTACAAACTTATAGGAAACCTTCACTACACATTATAGGTTACCGGGAAGTACCTTTTGATTCCCTTGTGAAATTGATCGCGTTTTTTTCTGTTATGTAACTAAACAATACCTACGGTTTCAGATTTTTTGTTTACATGTGCTATAAGTCATTACTTCTTGCCAAATTTCATAATTCTAGGTAAACGAGAAGTAATTTCTTTTGATTCCCCTTTGAATTCGAAAAAATTGCAAAATATGCAACATAAATGATTATATTTTTTGATCGCATTGACTTACAAGTGATTTTTCATATCTTCGGGGGAACGTAGTCTCAAGTATTTGATATAAATTTCAACTAGATACCTTTGGGCTTTACTAAGAAAAAGGTTCATGACAGATAGAAAAACGGACAACACTTCGTTGAATCTTTGAGGTTTTCCTTATTAGGTAGGGAACGCAAAAAATAGATAAGAACATTTGATTACAAAAAGATCGCTAAGATTACGGTGTCGAAAATCCAAATCTTTATAAATTGTGTTTTATTTTGGTACTATTAACATTTACTTTTTATTGATTTAACCTTTTGAGGTTGATCTTTCACTTTTTATTCGCCAACGTAATGTTTTTGAAATATTTTGAATTTGATTTGTTAATATTAAAGATCTTTGCCTAAAGTTACCTAACACAGGGAAAATAGGTCCAATTAATATATTTTAAAATCAGTATAAAAATGAAAAAGGATTCGTTGGTTCGGACATGTTAAAAGAATGGCAAGTAAACGGTAAACAAAATGTACAAAGCGAATGTGGATGGATGTAGGTATCGGAGTAGACCATGACTGATATACCATGATCAAATTGGTCGGGTGCTATCCGAAGGTGGTTTCAAGAGTCTTCGAAACCGGCGTGTCCATAAAGAGAGTTATGAATATACAGGAAGCAAGGCAAGTCTGTTTGGACCGTGTCGTATGGCACTCAATTCTCTCTGCCTACCTCACAAAGGATTTGGCGTGAAGATATGCGTATTATATATTTTAAAATTTCTAAGCTTATTTATAATTTATTAGTTATAGCTGTTATTTGTATAGTTTTCCCTGTTGAACCAGGTACATTTTTGAAAAATAAATCAATTGCCTTCTTGCTTGGTCTAGGCTCCTTTGAAGAGTAGATCAATTGCCGTTCTGCCAGGTGGGTCGAAAAAGGCGACCAATAGACTATGCATGTCACTAACATCGTGACTACTAGTTGGTAGATTTCCGCAACGTCTCGCTCGGGTATTTGGTTTCACCGCCTTACCTATTACTGCCACAATAGCGTCAATGCCTGTCAATGTCATATTCCAGTTTTGAGGGTAAGGTAGCCGATATACATGTGGCATTGCCATCCCGCCACACGTATAATAGCGCACCATTAACATATTTGATGTTTATAGGCGATGGTTTCTTTTTCCATCAAGACAGCCAGGTTGTTTGCTATCTAATATAAAAAAGAGATCAGAAAATGCTTATAAGTATCACTAAATTTGTGACTACCAGCTAGTAAGTAGTAGAATTCTACCTCCCAGCCTCTTTGCTAAACTCTCAAACAGGTTTTTTTCACCGCTGAATTAATCCTGCCAAAATGACGTCAGTGTCTGTCGCTGTCTTGGTCTAGTGCGAAGGGTTTTTAATAAGATAGGAAACAAGCAGATATCCCTACTAATGAAATTAGATAACCATCGCTTATAGACACCAAAAATGTTAATAGTGGGTTGTTATCCTTGTGGCAGGGTTCTAATATCACTTGCTGATGTTCACCAGCTACCTTACCGTCAAAACCGAAACACGACAGCGACAAGGACTAATGCTATTGCGTCAGGAACAGGTTAATTCCAGGCAAGACAATGCAGAACTCTATTACTTAGTAGTCACGATAGTAGAGACTTACATGGCCAATCGTTCGTCATTTACAAACTGCCTGGCAGAACGTCAGATGGTCTATTCTTTAAAAGAAGCTTGGACCGACACGATGTAATTAATAAACTTATGCGCATGACATTTTAATTTCCGCCTCACTACATAAATAAAAACGCACTATTAACGTCTTTGGTGTCTATAAGCGATGGTTCTCCGTTTCAAGCAAGAGCAACATTTGCTTGTTTCCTATCCTACGGAGTGTAATTAGAAGTGACTTTATATTTATAAGACTGCAACTTTAGATTATATATTTGTTATAATATAATGAGCCGGGTTAGACTTTTGGATAAAGTGGTATTATAACAGGTGTAAGAAATATCTCAGTTACAGCTTAAATTTTTTTTGACCGCCCCGTTGGTCGAGTGGTTAGCAACCCTGACTACGCAATCGACGGGACTCGGGTTCGATCCCCGACAGGGACAAGCATTTGTGTGATGAACATAAATGTTTGTATTTCCGGATTTGGGTGTTTATTAATTATATTCTAGTATTTATACATGTATTTCTATGAATTAGTATCGTTGACTAACACCCGTAACACAAGCGAATAATTTACTTACTTTGGGGTTAGATCAGTAAGTGTAAGAGGTTTAAAAAAGAAAAAAAAAAGTGTGTTAAAGGTTGGTGGTATGATAATACTTTTTGCTATAAAGTTAGTCTTAGATAATCATACTTCCATACTAATATTATAAATGCGAAAGTAACGCTGTCTGGCTCTCTTCTTCATGCCTAAACCACTGAACTAATTTGAATGAAAATTATTACAAAGATAGTTTGTGACCCGAAAAAGCACATAAGATAGTTTTTATCCCGGAAATCACACAGAATCGGGAACTATGCGGCTCAAACCCCGCGGCTCTCTATCTTTTAAACAAATTTTGTCTATCTTTAAAAAAAATTCAACGCGGAAGAAGTCACCGGCATAGATATTTGCAAATAAACAGTTAAATCTATGTAGACACAAAATATGACAATGAGAATCATCACTTTCATATGTTTTGATATAACGTTTACTTAAGCTATAGTTTAAGCCTTTGTTTTCGTGCTTTCAGCATACAAAAATGTATCGATCAGCTTTTTTAGGCAAAATATTAATAATAATAATAATAATTCACGGGACAAATTACACTTACTGATCTAACCCCAAAGTAAGCAAATTATTTGCTTGTATTATGGGTGTTAGTCAACGATACTAATACATAGAAATACATATATAAATACTAGAATATATATAATAAACACCCAAACCCGGAAATACAAACATTTATGCTCATCACACAAATGCCTGTCCCCGTCGGGGATCGAACCCGAGCCTCGTTGATTGCGTAGTCAGGGTCTCTAACCACTCGACCAACGGGGCGGTCATATTAATAAAATTAAAGTGTTAATATAAACCTTCTGAATATAATTATTATTTCAAGAGATGTTTGAATCTTAATTACGCTCTCCTTTAAATCTCAGTTTTACACATGTCACTTTATACTTAGGGGCCGTTTGATATTTCCTTCCTTACGTAAATATTACATGAAATCAAATATGTTCAATGTATATAACAATGTTAGTATAATAAATATTCATCACACATACTACACGGCTACGGCGTAGCACCGTAACACCGTAGCTCGTAGAGGCGGCCAGCCGTTAAACGGACCATCGTAAATAACGCTCGCCCACGATAAATGAATAATTAACCGACGCTAACCGTTTTATGGGTGTAATTCTCTTCTAGTATTATTACACCTTGTGACTTTATGGTAGCGAGAGGGGTATGACGTACTAACCCGATTACAACAGTAATTTTGAGATAACATGGTTCCCATTTGAAAAATATTTAAAAAAAAAAGTTTAATTTAAATTTAAAATTGCGTTTCAATATTACCTAAATGCGATTACTGACAGTAAGTACGTGAAAAATATAGAGATTATTGTAATTATTTTCCATTTATTCTCAATACGTAGGTTAACATCACGCGAGACTTTAGCTTCTAGCTAGCATGTAAATTTCTTCAATTGTATTTTTAATCCGCTATAGGTGATATATATGAGAGACCGGATAATTCCAAAGATTCGAATAAATTTTTCACCCGCTGTCGATTCGAGTCGCAATTTCGAGTAACTGCCTCATTTTAAGTCCCACACCGTTGGTACCACTCATGAATTTGCCACGGATACACGTTCACGAGTATCAGCACCAACCCGGTCCGTAAGACCAGCGTCACCAAACATGTAATTAAAATATTTATAATATTTTCATATAGTAAAATACATGTAACATTTTTTTGTTACAAGTATATATATATTTGTTTATTTTCTAAGAGTTTGCAAAGTCCTAAAATTGACAAAGGCTGATTTTAATAAAAATAATTAAACATTTTTACTAATATCAAATTTTTTATAAACATATGGGTAAATAGAATATTTTTAGTGTCGTGAGTATAATTTTTTTATAAGTAATAAACAACCTGTAATCGACTAAATTTTTGTGTTTTATTTTCACATATGTGTTTATAATTAAACATAAACTAACTAAAAGTAGGATAACTAGCCAATAGTTGGCAAAATCTTAGGTTGAAAACCATGGTCTATGAGACCGGCGTCACCAATATTGTAAGTGAAATTGACGTTACCAGTGGCGGGTTAATATAACTTAAGGTGTTTTCTTGTCAACTATTAGAACTGGTTCTAGACTTCCAGTCTTTGCTCAAAAGTAATTGATATCAAATTAATATTAATTTAGGCGTTGTGACGCACTGGTTTGTAAGCCTTTTTGGAGTACATAGTCTTTTAATTAATTTACTATATTTACTATACTAGTACACAGCTTGACTAAATGTAAACTGGACATACTGAAAGAAGATGTTTGGTACTCGATGCTGATACTGAATATTTACAAAACATATGTAGGTACCTAAATTTAGACCTAATTATCAATTAATTGTTAGTACGGACACCTCATGCATGTTGAAGTTCATTGTTTACAAACAACGATTTTCAAAACTCTCGTCTAGACTTGTAAGCAAATTTCTGTCACTCGCGGGGTGACCATACTTTTTGAATGTTTACTACACTAATTGCATTAAGTATAATAGAGAACTATGTAGTTGAGCAATATTTCCTTTTTAGGATTCCGAAGTAAACTAGAAACCCTTATAGTTAAGCTATAACCGTCCATCCGTCCGTCCGTCTGTCCGCACGTTAGCTTAGATATCTTTATTACTAGAAAGCTAATAATAACATATTTAAGTTAATTTGTTTGCTTAATGTTAAGTACATTAAGCAAACAAATTAACTATAATATGTTAAATATATTAAATAAATTAAGCGAGTTATTGATTTTTCTCTTTCAATGTGCACCCCTTGCGCTTTCTTTGTATTCTTTCAGAACGGGTCTTGACAAGAGTAGCAAGGAACCCTAAAAATAAATTCCCTATGTTTTGACCCTCCTTTACAGAAAAGACTATTTGCCGTTTTTCCAGGCAGTTCGTAAAAGGCGAAGATTGGCTATGCAATGCACTACTATTGTGGCTACTAGGTAGTAGAGTTCTGCATTGTTTCGCACAGGTTTGGTATCACTGCCTTGCCTATTTCTTAATATAATATTGATTACGAATAAGCCAAATTACAAAAAAGATAAATTACAAATAAATTGATTGACTAATTAAAAAAGTAACAAAAGTTTGCATTTTTTACATATCTTGACGTCAGATCCCTTATGGGTAGACGGTGAGAATCAAAAATTATATGCTACAATCCTTGCAAATTTTTCTTGCTTCCTTGACATTCATTAATATTTTCATACGAATACATCGGTTGGATAGACCTTTAGACAGCGTCTGATAAATCTGATCATGATAATGTGTCAGTCTTGGTCTTTTCCGGTACGTACATCCTTCAATATTCGCATTGTATATCTGTTTCGCTAACCTTTTATCTGCCATTCTTTCTACTTATCGAATCAACGGAACATTCCCTTTCTCATTTTTACATCGACACTTTCTTCCAAGTTTTTTTAGTTTTTGGTAACAAGAAACTTAAAAAACCACCATTTACCTTTTTATTTATGGTGTTTAGTATCAAGTATTATAAAAATACAAGTGTAATCGGAAAATCATTACTAACTTTCAAGCATAATAGGACAAAAGTAGCAATAAAGTATTACGAGGTACTTATACACTAACACAATGAACAAATATTTGCCTTACATCTCTGTATAATGTTCACAATATAAGTTTGTTTGTCGACAATAAAACCAGCACCTAACTCAGATTAATAGGTCAGCGACTCGACCCCATAAATTAAACGGCCGTGTTACCGTTATGCAAATAATTGATTGAGCAAATAGCTCTTCCCCTTCAATGTTAGCTGGATGATGAAAGTAATTAAACATAAGTAAAAAGTTTGCAAATGGATGATGTTACTAGCAGGAGTATGAGTTTTAGGGATTTTACATTCCGATTTACGAAGAATGGCTCTTTTTGTACATCATAAGATAGCAAACAAGCAGGTGGTTCTCCTGGTAGATAGAGAAACCATCACCTATAGACACCAAAGATGTAAATGGTGCGTTGCTATTTATGTGGCGGGATAGCAACGACACAAATCTGTACCAACTGAAGAATGGAAAACATAGCAACGCACTAGTAACATATTTGGTGTCTATAGGCGATGGTTTGTCTTTCCATCAGGAGAGTCATCTGCTTGTTTGCAATCTTATGATATTAAAAAAAAATGTGTGTACTTATTTACGCACGTAAGGAGTTATATAAAAAGTTATTCAATTACATTTAATTATCATAAAGAATTATTTGTACATAATTAAAAAAAAAAACTAAAAATATTGGTTAGCTAATTTCATGAAGTCGGATTTTCGTGACGGTGTGCGCGCGTATTGTAAAAATTTACACTCGTAATTTTTCCTTAATGTAAAAAAATAAGTATAACTTCAAAATCAATTCAATATTAACGAGGTGTTCCATAAGTTGCTCGGCCATTTGGTAATTTGACATACCTATATAGGAACAGTTTTAGCTTATGTCTCGTAGAAATGTTACTGCTCGTAATTAAAATGAGTCGTTTTATTATTATAGGAACTAGGCAGTAATAGTTGGACAGCTTTGAAATTTATTTGTTATAGTTCATTTGTTTCGAATATGCACATGATAAACGAGTGTCGGACCGCAGCTGCCAACGAACGCATCGAAAAAGATCTATCAGGAGCAATATTTCATAATATTTGGAACGCATTTATAATTTATGCCTTTCGTCTAAGCATATTTGTCATTTTTAATGACCAATAAAAAGAGAAGAAGTATTTAATAATTATATCACGTAATCCGTCATTTCTTCACTAATACATACAACATGTAAAAGTAAGTTTGCCAACCGACTTCCCAAAAGGTTATCAAATCAGCTGCATGTTTTTTTTTCATTTTTGTTATCTTAGAACCTTACCATACCTTTGGGATAGTATATTTCCCGTATGAGCTCACTTTAATTTGGTGAAGATCTTGTGTAGGATTCACGAGATACAGTAAATGGAAATCGGTTGCTACAGCTTTACTGCATTAAGAATATATTTTTCTATGCTTTATAGTACCAAATACTTAACAGATCACCACGAAATTTCACACTCGTATTGTGCGCTGTACAAAAACAACATATTTTATTACTAATGCATAAGAACAGGTCTCAAACACACAAGATTGTGGACAAAATAATTTGTCGTGGGTTTTAATCGAAATCCATCCCGTTAAGCCACTGTAGGCAAATTAAAAAGACTATCCAAACATTTTTGCTATCTTAACTTTATAATATCAACGAGATTTGGATACTTCAGAATCGAGTTATTTTTTATTCCCTTTAACGCTAAAACAAAAATTATATCTTATAGGATTACCATTAATCTTAATGAAGGTTTTGGATCTGAGATTTGTTCATTGTTCAACTTTTGGTTGTGAAGACAAGATAAATTTAGACCAAAATAGCTAGAGTACTTTTATATTCAAATGTTAAAGAAAAATAGCCACACTCCCTCATTTCTCACATATCAGCCGCGTTTATAGACACTGAAATGTTTTCTACTGGGAACGATTTCATTATTTTTGTATGAACAACATCTGCATGTTTGCTTTAAAATGTTTTATTATTGAAAATAAACGGAACTTTTATTAAGTGCTAACTATAAAAAGCGTGAAAAATAATACCAGTGTATGTATTTGAATAAAAATAAATCAAGCAAAAACTATACAGTTTATTGTCGAAAGCCAAAAATGCAAATATAGCCAGTACACTTATATTCTATATAATATATAATAAATCTCTTTTATAGATGCAATATAAAACTAAAAAATTTGGTGCAAAGAAACAAAAACGCTTTTATTGCCCCCAAAGCGACACCCACAGACGCATCGATCGGACATATGTGACGGCGGTAGAATAAACTTCGATTTGTCGTTGCTGACTCAAACCTATCCGTAACTGATGACTTGTGCGTTTTGATGCTTTTAATTTTTTATTCTCACAATCGATAAAGGATTTGAATATAGGTCAGTGATGATGAATTTTTCTGTATATAAAGGGACAAAAACGATCTAAACTTTTCATTATGGCTACTACGTATGGCAGATGTTAATGCCATTAATAAAAACTTTCTGGGATGATATGAATTTATTACTATCAAGCGTTTCGAAGCTTTTTGAGAGAAGGCTAAAATATATTTTAATTAATACCGTGATTACTAAAGAGGAGTTAAAAATGTGCAAAACTTTGCTTGAAATTGGCAACACCGCCATACCTATTCTCGGTGAAATAGTTTTATGTTCTGGGTTTGAGGGTAAGGTTACCGGTAAACTTATCGGTTATGGTGGAAGGCATATATACTTGAGGTGGTAGAATAATTGTGCTTCGTTCTTTATGGCTAAATATTTTTGGTGTGTATAGTAACCCATTGGTCTCGCATCTTTCATCATCTCACATGGTTAAATTTTGTACGTTGTTTAAGCACACATGCACGTTGAACCCTCATTCCACATAAACACATATTTTGCGACCAATAGGGGGAATCGTACTCTTACTTTGCTGTGTTGCATTCGATTCCATCGCAAGGAATGCAGTATTGATAATATTCAGTAATTATTATTCATTTTTCATTCATTCATTCATTAATTATTATTAATATTCAGTAAAATTCAATAAGCCTCTAGGGTATTAAAAATATAAAAACAAATGTTTTTTTTTCAATTAGCCTTAAGCCCAGCTCATATAAATCACAAACTAACACAAAATAAAATTTATATAAAAGTGCCAGGAATATCCGTATCAACGTGAGATTACATAATTCAGTGAGCTAATAAAACCTGCGCTGGCGTAAGTGGCTTTTCGCTCAGCCTGTCAATTAGTAGTTCAACAGTTAGAAACACTTTTACACTTCCAACTCTTATATTTAATTCGGTATATTAAGCATTAAAAGTAATCTGAGAGGTCAAATGAGAGATTAATTAATCACTTGATGAAAAGATTTTCATTTATATTGTTAAAATTACTTGCGATTGCCCTGGTCAAAATTCGACCATAATGCTACCCGTTTTACAATCTAAGCATGGTAAGGTAAGACAGTACTTTTTTATGGTTTCCCTAAAGAGTTAAAACCACCGTTTGAGGGAATTTATTGTAAATAAATTTACAATGCTTTAACTTTGGTATTTGATACAAAATTTACGTAGGTATGGTATACATTTTTAGGTGCAACCGTTACAAAATTTTTATTGCAGTCTAGTATACAAAGCGGTCCTGGATTTGCATTTACATTCTTAATCTAAAACATGTATGTCAATGGTTACAATTTTCAATAAGATAGCTAAAGCGACACAATTGTTTTTAAATAAAAATATTTACAATATTTTTAAGTACCTATTTACAAAACAAAAACTAATACTTATAGTTTAGCGTTATCAAAAAAACAAAGTTAGCTAAACTATGCCTGCTAATAAAGAAAACACTTGGTACGTGTAATAATTTAAGCGGCAGTGGGTCTAAAATTGAAAAAGACATTAACCATTTACAAATCTATACAAATAAATAAAACTGGAGTGCCTGTTCATATATGTGTGTATATATATTATACGTTTACGTATTATATATATATATATATATATATATATATTATACGTTTTTTAAATCAATAAAAAAATATATATCTATGAATAGTTATATAAAAGATATAAAGACTGATTGACTTCTGCTATCTTAAATGTTACCACTGTATAAATACAAAAGATTTTATTTCATGTACTTTAAATATAAATAGGAATATTTTAAAGCAAATAGCTTTCTTTATTATTTTATAGCAATTACTATCGACGTCCGTGTCTGAGAGTTCCTCTGAAAACGGTATGACACATACCCTGTGATGTGATGATGTAATGTGTGTGATATATGTGTAATCTATGGTAAATGGTTATTGGGTACCTATGTCAAGTGTCTACACGTCTTGGCGTCGCTCGTCGCTTATTTTGCATCGGACAAGTGACAACTTAGGTACCTATTATTTGTCAACAAGAATCCTAACCACAGAGTATTAGGGAGAGAACTAAATGTTTACGTTAATCTAACCATAAATTCCAACTTTATCTTTATCTAACTATTATTCCCCAAGCGTAAAAAATATATAAAAAATGTGGATAAGTTAAGGAGTTAATATCGATTCTTACAGAATATATGAAACTTTAAGATGATTAATAAAAATAATGATGTATGCAGTCTTGCCCGTGTTCTATCATACCTTTCGCGTGATTGTCGAAATACCCCTGGTATTACCGTGTAATATATTTATGTAATCCTAAAAACACTTGTACTGATGCGTTAAAACGTGAAACCGGCTAGTGTTAATAAATAAAACGAAATAAATCAGTAGGTACAAGTGCTTTAAATATTACATAAATACACGTTAAGATGGGGGCTTTACCAAGTGCCAGCTATCTTCAGGCCGGCATGCACTAAATTATTTTAATTCTTTTTAAATGTATTTAACTAAAGTGAGAGTCATTTAAAATGTATTTAAATAGTTTGGTGCAAGCTGACCTTAGTGTTGAAAGGGATATTAATTTATTGCTTTAGCATAGTTCCCCAAAATCTCATAAAAAAACCCTTAAATGAATCGAAACGCTTAGGACTCTAACACACATAGATACGATAATGTCTAAGGAAATGGGTGAGATTAAATTTGCTTATTATCCGAAAACTATTCTATGTGACCTCCGCGATGGCACCGAAAAGAAGGACGCCGCTTTAATGAATTAATAAAAGTCACCGATGGTCCGGAAAAAAAAGAAGACCGCAGCGGCACAATTATCCACCCACATCCACCACATTTTCACCTACGTCAAAACCAAGCACAAAGTACGCAATTTATATACTTCAAAACTGAAGCACCTTCAGGAGAAACGAACACTACTTCACTCATGAAACTGGTGTCTTTTTATTTCGGTGGCAACGTGGAGCTCACATATAACTGTTTGCGGATAATAGCAAACTTAATTAATTTCACCTTTTAATAATCGATTTCCGCAACGACCGAATCAATAAAATGGGTTTGAGTTCTAAACGATTCGACTCAATTTGCTTTTTGTAACGTGAATTGGACCCTAGCCCCCAATTCACATAGCAAAAGCCAATCGAGTCGAACCGCTTAAGACTCAAACACACGTTAACTCGATACAACATCGCGTCGTGGTACGACGCTGCATGTGTAAAATAATGTGAAAGAGCACTATACGCTTCGACTCTATTGACGTTTTGATACGTGAATCGGACCCCTGATTCCGTTAAACTAATTTGATTAACTTCAAAAATTTTTTAGACAAAGAAATTCTGGGAGTAGCCAGCGACCATCAAGACATCATTGCAGTGAAATTTTCTATCTAGCTAGGGTCTATAATTTAAAAATCATTTCAAAATTTAAAAATTAATGATGTATGTACGTTCATTTAAACAAACTCAAATTTTCAATGACACATTGACACCAGTTTCATGACATCAATCATATCTTCACGGCAGGCATCGCTATTCTAACTGAGATTCGTGTCGGTGGTTCTTTGTGACAAAATCCTTCTTTACGATTCCGTTTGTTATATTTATATATATACTTTATTTAAGTCACTATCGTCAAAGACGATTGTGATGGGTTGCCCTCCGTATGGCGAGGAATTCCCGGCACACGTATAGTTTACCCGCTACCTTACCCTTATTAAAGAAATAAAAGTTAAAATTTAACATAAAAAAAATAAAACAAATAAAATAAAGCCATAGAATAACCGAGTATAATAAAAGAATCGTGTCTACAAAAAGATTCAAAATCACCCCAGCTAATTAGAGTAATTTCAACCCTTAGAGAGGCCGCATGAAATACCCTCTCAAAATAAACGCACCCTCTGTGCTGTCTCCCTTTCAAAGTGTTTTAGGGAAGAAATGTAAAAGTATAGAAATACATACGAATATTGGGTGCTAATTGACAGATCGAGTGATATGCCACTCGCAGCGGCTACGTTTGAAATGTTGAATTTTTCACGAAATATTTGAAGTAGAGATGAAATATTCAAAATCACTGTGCAAAACATCAGCAGTTAGCATAATGTGTATATTCATACTTGAAGGAAAAATTTTGGATCCCTTTTTAAGACAATTGTCCGACTGGCGGAGTTTGAGATTTGGCACAGCTAAAGTTTACATTGTGTAATACTACAAAAACTTAATATTCATAATTAAAATACATTAGAAATACATTAAATTATACAAATAAACATTACACAAATTACATTCATGTGATAAACATGATAATAAACGCACATGTATACTATTTTCTTTACGGCTAAAGTCAGTTGCCAAGAGGCTCATAAACGACGATGACCTGGTAGGTAAAAAACTCTAGAGCCTCGCTCATCGCCGCGCCGTAGAGTGGCTAATCTATTGGTCTTTTATCGGATACATTTTGGTGAGTGCGCTGTGGAATTGCACGACTTAATTCCGCCATCCCCGTTTTTCTACCAATCGTCAAGACGCACAGATACTAAGCATCGCCATATGGTGGACGTTCCACGCACCCGGACAAAGAGGTTCGACTCGACATTCTTGATTCAAACCGTAAGGGACAGGAACATGCTTCCTGAGTCTGTAGAACGGGGGATCCAACCTGGGAATCTTCAAGAGAAGAGTGAACAGGTCTAGGGTCTAGCGCTTTCCATCTTAGGCCGCATCTTAGCTTACCATCAGGCGAGATCGTGGTCAAGCGTTTCCCTATCGATACTAAAATAAAGTTGTCAAACTTCTGAGATTTTACTGTATGGTCTATAGTCGAATTGCAGCCACAGGTGATCGTTAGTATTTATAAATAATGTAACAAAGTCAAAAATCGAGATTTTTTAAATTTTCATTAATTATGATTAAAAGACACCGAATTACACAGCCACTTGTGATAGCACACTGCGCGCTGCAATTCTAAAGTGAAAAAAAATATATATCTCAATAATGTGTTGTTGTTAGCAGTTATAACCGTACTGGATTCGCACACAGAGACATCAGTTTTTTACACTAAATAAAATAAATGTCTTTTTTTATATTATAAGATAGCAAACAAGCAGATGGGTCTCCTGATGGAAAGAGTCAACCATCGCCTATAGACACCAAAGATGTTAACGGTGCGTTGCTATCTTGTGGCGAGGTCTAATGCCACATGCATAAGTTTACTGGCTACCTTACCCTCCAAACCGGAACACGACAGCGACAAGCACTGACGCTATTGCGGCAGGAATAGGTAAGGCGGTGGTACCAGATCCGGGCGAGACAATGCAGAACTCTTCCACCTAGTAGCCACGATGGTAGTGACTCGACAGCCAATCGGTCGCGTTTTACGACCTGCCTGGCAGAACGCCAGTTGGCCTATTCTTCAAAGCAGGCCGGGACCAACAGGGCGAAACAATATAACATACGTTAAAACGAGTGTTTTTTTTTTCGGTTTACGTGAATTCATTCATTCTAAAAGTGCAATATAAATAAAATAGAGATATTTGTTTTAGACAGTTACTTAATTTTGGTATAGCGAGAGTAGAGTATATCTCGCTTCGTAAATATCGCTTCGAAACATGCAATAAAAGATATGTGTTATAAGCATGATTTTATTTTCAATTTCTTTTCCAATATCTATGTACAATTTTACCCAAACTGGCTACTTTCATAGATATTGTGTTCATTCTAGTAATACTTTTTGTCTTGGAAGAAACAAAAAGCGCAAGCGGCAATTTTTTTATGTAAAATTAAATATATTTATGTAAAATTAATTATATTTATGTAAAATTAATTATATTTATGTAAAATTAATTATATTTATGTAAAATTAATTATATTTATGTAAAATTATATTTATTATTTTTATGTAAAATAATTTTTATGTAAAAAGGAAATTTTAAGAATAAAATTTTCATCTTATTTTTTATCAGCAGATAAATGTTAGTTCGTAAAAATACGAATGAAAGTGACTGCAATATCTAAATAGTAGAGCTAGCGCGCGGATAGCAATACACCACAAACATCTTTAGTGTTATGCGATTACTTATATGCGATGGTTATCTTCACATAGTTCATAAACATATTTAGTGTTATGCGATTAGTTATATGCGACGGTTATTTTCACATACACCATAAACATCTTTAGTGTTATGCGATCAGTTATATGCGATGGTTATCTTCACATACACTATAAACATCTTTAGTGTTATGCGATTAGTTATATGCGATGGTTATCTTCACATACACTATAAACATCTTTAGTGTTATGCGATCAGTTATATGCGATGGTTATCTTCACATACACCATAAACATCTTTAGTGTTATGCGATCAGTTATATGCGATGGTTATCTTCACATACACCATAAACATCTTTAGTGTTATGCGATCAGTTATATGCGATGGTTATCTTCATAGACACCATAAACATCTTTAGTGTTATGCGATCAGTTATATGTGATGGTTATCTTCATAGACACTATAAACATCTTTAGTGTTATGCGATTAGTTATATGCGATGGTTATCTTCACATACACTATAAACATCTTTAGTGTTATGCGATTAGTTATATGCGATGGTTATCTTCACATACACTATAAACATCTTTAGTGTTATGCGATCAGTTATATGCGATGGTTATCTTCACATACACTATAAACATCTTTAGTGTTATGCGATCAGTTATATGCGATGGTTATCTTCACATACACCATAAACATCTTTAGTGTTATGCGATTAGTTATATCGCGATGGTTATCTTTACATACACCATAAACATCTTTAGTGTTATGCGATTAGTTATATGTGATGGTTATCTTCACATACACCATAAACATCTTTAGTGTTATGCGATTAGTTATATGCGATGGTTATCTTTTTCCATCAGGGGAATCATCTACTTGTTTCCTACAGGATATTGAAATGAAATAATAAATTTTCAAGTGAAGACTTGAAATACCCAGGTGTAGTAATTACTAATTACCACTGTCATGATCCTTTTTAGAGGGTAAAGAAGTCGGTCTAGCCCACAGATTAAATGGACACGCCTTTCAATAAAATTTCTTAGTTTGTCAGTGTAGCTTACAACCACACATAGAAATATAGAGTTACACTACTTACCGATGAAATAAAATCACTTCGAGTGTAATTTTTTAACTTTTGTCATCTCAATCGGTACGATAAAAGAGTACAACACAGTTTATTTTTTTTCACGATATAATATATCTACAAATGTATGACATTTTGACAATGATAGGAGCGTTTGCTCATATGCGCAGCGACACGTTTCGTTCCCAATGGCGTGTCTATTAGTATTTATGTGGTCTGTTGTCCGTTATATTCTGTACTAGCTGTTGCCAGCGACTTCGTCGGCGCGGAGTTCGTTTACTCCGCGCAGCACCTCCACCGTAGGTGATAGCGTGATAATATGTAGCCTATATGTTGACCCGACCTATTAGTAATATTTATACAAAATTTGAAGTAAATCGATCCAGTATTTTTTGAGTTTACCCCGGACATACATACAGACAAACAGACAAACAGACATACAGACAAACAGACAAAAAATCAAAAAACTATATTTTTGGCTTCGATATCGATTGTAGATCACGTCCCAAATATTCTTTTAAAAAAATATTCAATGTACAGTTTTGACTTCCTACGATTTTATTATATGTATAGATTAGGTATGTCGTAATCGAGTTATATCCGGAACGTCAGCGCCATCTAGTAGCGCTCGATAGAGTTGGTGTCGCGCGCGCAAACTTTTTGTCACTTCACTTTGATTTTGGCAGCAATGCGGGCGATACCATGAGGTATTAGGTATAGGTGAGCTAGCACCCGTATTAATCAATTGAAACAAATATTTACGTTATATCTCCGTCTATGAGGTCTCGCCATCTCTTTTTATACAGTTGTGTTAGAAACAGAGGGTAAGACCTCAGAAGATAACAGCAGTATTTAAAATTTGGTTTCAAGTAGGTATTAAAAGTGCTACCTCCATAATATATAATACGGCTTCATGGTCGATATTAAACTATCGCGCTATATAATAGTGATACATAGTTAGCTATACGTGACTTAATTATTGTGAATACCTAAATAAATCTGATAAAACTATGAGTGCAATTGACGACAACGAGGACCCCATTCCGTCAGGTATATAAAAATAAAACAACATGGGTTGACTGGTAAAAGACTGACATACTAGACTGACTTTGAATTTAATCCTGTTACCGAATATATAAAAAAATATGTATTTAAATTTTGACCTAATTATCGAATGAAAACATTTATCACGAACACCCGCGCACGGCATATAGAAGTTCATTGTTTACAAATAATAATGACTTACCGAACTTACGACTAGACTAAAACAAGAAGTATTGTGAGCTACCAAAGGGGCATATGTTGGGGGGACCGGCGCGAGTAAATCATCGAGTAAAATATGCACTAATCTACTTTATTCATTTTTTTGGCCAGACGTGTTTAATTACTAAATTACTAGCTAACTACTTAACAAAAAAGCTTAGTCAGAACGAGCCTTTACGCCTAAGAGAAAGTAATACCAGAATGCTTAACATGTCGCGTGTGAATTACACCGCGACCAAAATCCTCAACAGGGGTGTTTTATTTAGAAATATTATTTCAGGGAACACGTGAGTCTCAATAGACATTTACTATTGTACGCGAGTGTTAGTAGTTGGGTGAAATGGAGCGATTTCAGTCCCAATTTCAACTGTAGTAAATTTTTATGTGTTATTTCGTATCTGGAAAATTGTTTACTTTATGAACGTCTTAAGTGAATTAGGATTCATAATGGCTTTGAACAAAACAGTGATTTCTAAAGTTAACCGGACTTTGAACTTTCTATTAAAATTTCCTATATTTAGACCCATTTTTGGCTGTATTGGAAAAAAGAGGACAAAAATATCAGTGCTCGAAATATCGTTCTACATTTCAGGATCACTAGAGGGTCGCGGCCTTTTTTACCTTTCACGAGATGTAGTAAACCGGTTGATCTGCTCTTTGAAAGGAGGCCCAAATAATTAAATTCTACATATTATGTAGAATAAAATATATTGTATTTATCTATATATCAATACTACCATTAAAAAAAAATACGTGGAATAGGGGTATACAATTTGGCTGAGTTAAAACTTTTAACTTTAAATTTTAAATATTGCAAAGGACTGCAGAAACCCAATATTTTTATATAATATGCATCAAAAAAAAAAAATACGATATTAATTTAGTAGTTAAGTTTTTTTTGTTTTGTACATGTGTTTTTTAACCTTTTTTTTCTCTTATTTTGGGCTTGCTGGAAGAAATTTCTTTAGAGATAAGCTTGCCTTTTTGGACTAATTTTTCCTTTATGTTTAATTTTGTTATTCGTTTGATTTTTGAATTTTTGTTGTAATAAAGTATGTTTTCACTAAGCTCAATTCTAGAATTTTTAAATTTTAATGCTCCCAGTCAATTAAAAAAATCATATTATTATTTTATTTATTTCCTAGTATTATGACTTTGACAGTTATTTAAAAACACCACTGCAAACAAAGCCGAGGGAAAATTCTAGTCGTTACTGCATAATGTTCCAAGTGTGTACTATAAAAATACTTTGGCCATATTTAATCTTTCACTATAGACTAGGAAAGTTTATTTAGAAACAAAAAAAATTCATGACAATATACTTAATTTCATTACGCCTATAAACTTATCAAACTGTCATCATATTCAGACATTTTTAATAAGATAGCCTATGCTTTGACTTCTAAGGGTGTACACTGTATACGCCGCTTTAATGATGTAAGAAATATGAGCCTTCCAGAGCTCTCGACAATACGCTCTATTATTGCGATATAGTGTCGCACCTTAAAATTTTATATCGACAGGTTTTCTTTTGTTAATATAAAAACATAACCATAACATTTATTTTGAGCCACGTAACGTGGTCGTACGTAATTAAAATTAAGATGTTTGTTGTATATTTAAAGGTATAAAAAGGAATTTGAGCACGCCTATAATATTAGATAAGTCTCATCAATAATAACAGAATATGGGTACATCGTACTAATAATGTAAATATATGTAATATGCATGTACTTTTTCATAACAAATAAATTTACTTTGAAAATATTTGTAATACTTTCTAAAGGCACTTTTAATATTTTCTACCTCCAAGTGCATTAATTCACACAAGGTGTACATACATATTATATAGAATCACCATAAATACATACTCTAGTAGATGTCAAATTCAAAGTATTTTTTATTTAAGTTATTCTTTATTACTTATTATATACTTGACTAGTAAGCAGTTTTTAAGTTACTACTTGAACTTAAAAGCAGTCACATACTGAGATCTAGCGAAAGACATTCGATGTGATAATTACTTGGTTACTAATTAGATACCTGACTCTCTACCTCGGAACATGACGATGGAAAGCACTGACTATTGCATTAGGTAGAGCAGTGGTATCAAACCAAGCAAGACGTTAACACAACTCTACCATTTGTCATAATAGTAAACGTGACGAAGCAAGTAATATCTTTAAATATTATTAAAATACATTAATAACTGTATTTAATATGATAAAAAGGTGAAAATTATCGATATTATACTTAAATAAAAACATCGACAAACCTTAAACGAATCACTACTTCACGTAACGGCGTTTAAGTTCCCACATCGTCGTTAATGATATAACCAAAGCTTGTAGATGAAATTTTGTGGTCTGTCTGTAAAGCTTCAGCAGTGATTCTGCCCGAGTTTGGGTGGTTATGTTTTTTGCGATACCTTGCCTTATTAATTTAAGTACAAATGTACGAAGTTGGTAAAGAATAAGAGTTCGTTTTTATACTCATAACAAGCGGTTAGTTAAAATTCTTTTGCTAAAATAAGAATAAATAATATTATTATATTATCATAGGATAGATTGACTGCCTCGTCGTCTAGCGGTTAGCCTATTCGGCTTAGATCATGAGGTCCTGGGCTCGATCTCCGTGTCAGGCAAAAGTGTTATTGAGGTTTGAAGATCTTTCAATCCAAAATCTCAATAACAGCTTCGAGACTGACGAGTTGTGTGTTAACACTCCCATGTCTCAGATGAGTTCGTAAAACCGTTGGTTCTAATTATCGCTAGAAATAGTCGATAATCGTCAAAATCTCCACAACTTGTCTCGCCAACTGATAACCCGGTGAATTGTGGTGAACCGGAAAGTCTATAAACGTTCGATTTACACTGCCTACTCCGCAAGAAATTACGAGATGATAGGTTTGGATACTAATGTCTGATGGAAAGAAACACCCATCGCCTATTGGCATCAGAGATATTAATGGTGTTTTGTTATCTCAGTAGTACATATTAGTACTCTCAAATACCGCACCAAAGTATTCAATACAAATAATTTGTATGGCAAAACAATGTTTGCCGGGTCAACTAGTAAGCATATAAAAATAAACTTTTTTTTATAAGAAAGCAGATGGCTGTTCTGATGGGAAGAAACAACCATCGCCTGTAGACACAAAAGATGTTAATGATGCGGTTTTTATCCTTGTAACGGGGTTTTAATACCACATGCATACGTTTACCGGCTACTTCGCTCTCAAAACCCGAACACGACAGTTACAAACACTAACGCTATTCTGGCAGGAATAGGTATGGCGGTGCAACAGTTTTTTTTTCTGGATAAAAGGTAGGTTCAATCTTAAAATCTTTTTTTAATTTTCTCTAGTCTTGATAATGTGTAAGCAAAATTTTATGACAAATGGTTAAGTTTTTAATATATAAAGTTCACAAAACCATACAACACACTCATTTACACATTTATGATATTAATTAAGACATACCATTCAACGTTTTTTTCATATTTTTGACTGCCACGTTTACTCCATAATGTTGTCAGATATATAACAAATGAGTTAATTACAAAATAAAAAATAATAATCTAAATATCTTTAGCCCGATCATTAAATGGTAAACATTGAAAAATAAAAGCATTAGAACGTAAAAAAATGTCGTGTAAATCACTATCGCACACGAAAATCTTATAATTAATTAAGGGAAAATAAAAATTTAATTAATTATACAGTAGCCTACGGGTCATACTAATCCCTAATCTGATGTGGGGGCTAGCGACACATCTGACTGCTTTAACGAATAACAGCGATTACGTCGGCAAACCGTTGGGAATAATTTGTGGAGCTAGGGGCCTCTGCGAAATTTAACACCGTTGGTAACGAGTTATTACCGGGGGGAACGGTGGACATAATTGCCTGCTTGCGGTATCAATATGGCTTCTTACAGAATAGCCAGATTCATATATTATTTCGATTCACCTAAAATATTTAACAAATATCCATATGAATACTCATATCCTATGCTACTTACTACTAATCTAAACGATCTCTATCCGTACTAATATTATAAATGCGAAAGTGTGGTTTTTTGTCCGTTTTTCATGGCAAAACGGTGCGACGAATTGACGTGATTTTTTAGGGTGAGGTGGTGAAGAATAGGTGAAGGATGAAGAGTGACATAGGCTACTTTTTGTCTCTTTCTAACCTCCTACTTCCCTAAAATGAATTTAACGTGAGCGAAGCCGCGGGCAAAAGCTAGTTAAAATATAGTTATAATAGTTAAAATATTATAAATGAGAAAGTTTGGATATTTGGATGGATGGATGTTTGTTACTTAATCACGAAAAAACTTCAGAACGGATTTGAATGATATTTTGCACATAGGTAGATGATGCTATGGAATAGCACATAAGCTTCTTTAATTCAGCGGGTTACACGCTGTAGCTGTCCAAGTCAAAACATTTTTATTCAAATTATCCTTTACAGGCACTTTTGACGAGTTAACATTTTTTGAATTACTACCGGATCGGAAACGCGGCCACACACTGAGAAGATCCGGCGGAAGAAACTCAGCCCTTACTACTAACTAAACTTAATACTTTTTGAGTTTACCCCGGACATACATCGACTTTCCTACGATGTTATTATATATATATATATATATATATATATATATATATATATATATATATATATATATATATATATATATATATATATATATATATATATAGATAACATAGATAATAACTTTGAACACTGAATATCGTCGGCACTTGGTAAAACTCCATGTTAACTTATATTTATATCGTATTAAAAGCACTTGTACTGTTTTACTTGATTTTTTATTTATTAAAACAAACCGGTTTCGCGTTTTAAGCCGCGAAACCGGTTGGTTTTAATAAATAAAAAGTCAAGTAAAACAGTACAAGTGCTTTTAATACGATATAAGTCTAGATAATAACCTGGAATAGCACAATGGCTACTTTTTGTCCCGGATAAATAAGTTTTTCCCGCGGGATTACCAAAAAAATGTATGATGCAGCGGGCTGTAGACCGAAGCTAGTTATATTATAAATAAGAAAATCTGTCTGTCTGTTATGCTTTCACGGTTAAACCGCTAACTGGTTTTAACAAAATTTGCCATTGAAACAGTAAAAAAATTTGGGGTGAAAGTTTATATGAAAAACTATATAAACCACATGCTAATCTACTCGCGGACGAAGTTGCGCGAGTTAGTTAGTTATAAAATAGTTCATGTTCATTGCTATGTTCGAGCTGAAAAGAACCTCTTTATAATAATACGTAGCATATGGCACATACCGATTATATAGATTTTGTAGAATTTTTTTTAATTTCGTGCAGTAATTTTCTTCTCTTACCGACGATCTTCTACGGAAATCATTGCATGAAAAAGTCTGCTTGCAATAATCTATTTAAATATTTTTAATAAATTAATTTATAAAATTATATTATTTTTTTCTTATTTTAAATACATTTATAATTATAAAATTAGAAAAAATACAATATTATAAAAATAAATATATAAAAATAGATTTTTTGCCGACGGGAGCCTGGCAGCTAATCCGCCGGTGGTCAGGCCGACAGGGAAAGAAACCTCCTCACAATACGTGACATTCCACTGCTACACCACCTTCTGTATCTGGCTCTTAATCTAGACTTGTAGGGAGAGCCTCCGTAGATGTTGGTTGAAACTCTTCGCTACAAGACTATTATTATTTTTAGTATAAATTTAGCTAAATTAAATTATGTTAAGTATTTAACATCAAAGTAAAAGGCATTTAAAAAGAATTTAAATAATTAGGCGCAAGGGGACCTAGATTCCGATAAAATAATTTACAAAAAAATTAAATCACTCGGCAGGCTACGGATTGAGAGTTTTTTTTTATCATGGAATAGTAAAACAATAGACAGCTTTCCTGAAGGAAAGAAACAAACGCCGTCTATAGACACCCAAAAATTTAAATGGCGCGTTGTTTTATAATAATGTGGTGAAGATAAAATACCACATGCAATGGTTTTAATGCCACATCATACCTTGGTGAGACAATGTAGAACTATATCACTTAGTATTTTTCAAATAAAAAATTCTACAAATTTATAATGTCTACAAATTTATAATGCCACCACAAATTTATTCTTTTTTTTATATCCTAAGATAGCAAACAAGCAGATGGGTCTCCTGATGGAAAGAGTCAACCATCGCCTATAGACACCAAAGATGTTAATTTTGCGTTGCTATCTTGTGGCGAGGTCTAATGCCACATGCACAAGTTTACCGGCTACCTTACCCTCCAAACCGGAACACGACAGCGACAAGCACTGACGCTATTGCGGCAGGAATAGGTAAGGCGGTGGTACCAGACCCGGGCGAGACAATGCAGAACTCTACCATCTAGTAGCCATAATGGTAGTGACTCAATAGCCAATCGGTCGCCTTTTACGACCTACCTGGCAGAACGGCAGTTGGTCTATTCTTCAATGGAGGTCGGGACCAATACGGAGAAAAGATTATCATTTTAAAATAAAGAAAAAAGTATTTAATATAATTAAAACTGAAAAAATATGTATTACTAGTTGCACCCGCGACTTCGTTCTCGTGGAAAAAATTCTAAAATAAAAACCCGCATAGTTCCCGTTCCCGTGGGATTTCCGCGATAAGAACTATCCTATGTCCTTTCTTGGGTCTCAAACTATATTTGTACCAAATTTTATCCAAATCGGTTCAGTGGTTTGGCCGTGAAAGCGTAACAGACAGACAGACAGACAGAGAGAGTTACTTTCGCATTTATAATATTAGTATGGATAGTATGGATTAGCTTCAATTCTTGAAGATTTTTTCTGATACCACATAGTTTAATAAAACAGATCGTTACGTAATGAAAAATTGAACTTAAATGTATATGCTTTGGAAATTAATATTTAAAAAAAAATTACGAAATTGCTCCGCTAGGATCGGACTCAGTTTTCTCAAGTGATACGATTTAAGAGTTTTTGAAAAAGACACATTTGTAACTTTTTTATAAAATACTAGCTGCAGCGTGCAGCCCGCTGCATTATAAGTTTTTGGTGAATCCCGCGGGATTACCTAATTTAGCCTATGTGCTATTCCAGATCATTATCTACCTGTGTGCCAAGTTTCATTTAAATCAGTTCAGTAGTTTTTGCGTAATTGAGTTACAAACATCCATCCAAACGTCCATCCAAACATCTAAACTTTCGCATTTATAATATTTATTATTATAATTATATATTATATAGATTATAATACTTATTTTATAAACATCGCAAAAACTTGTTGCACTACAGTAATCTAAATGTAATAATGGATAAACATCAATGTATTCAAGATGCTGACATAGCAAGGCTATTTGTTGGGTTTGACCGGTTTATTGCACAGCTCAGCATTCGACCTCAGCAGGGATTACTACGAATGTCAACTGCGCAACTATCCGGTTGAAGACATTAAGCCAAATCGATCTGGAGCCTAATCTATTTGTATTATTTTGCTTAGTAAATGCCTAGCTATTTTTAAGTGCCATGTTAAATATTTTAAAGAAAAATAACATTAGAGTTGTCAATGAAAAAATGCTTATATTAAAATAACAAAATATTTCATTAAATAATTAGAGGATTTTTTCTTTCAATTAAGAATTATTTGAAAGAAGAATCGGATTTATTGAAAAAACTTTTCCATTGAAATGAAACTGTGACTAAAATGTCTTTACTTTTGTCACAGTTCTCATTTGCTAATGGAGGGTAGTCAGATGTTTATGTTATAAAAAAAATATTATTATGTATTATGAAAATCGATCGTTTAATAATAGAAAATTTGAAATTGGCGGAAATATATATTTAAAAAAATTACTAAAAATTAAAAAAAAGTCTATACTAAGCTCCATGAGGCCGGCATTGATATTTTTATCTAAAAACATTTTTTTATTATAAAAAATATATAATTATACCTATATATTTGAAATAATCATATCGCATCTATGGTATAGTGGCCTGGTGACGGTGTTGATCACATAAGGTCTCGGGTTCGATTCCCGGGTCGGGCAAATCCAAAAAAATGTTTTTTCAGGGTTTTCTGAAAAAACAATATTGCCCGGGATTGGATAAGGCGATAATTGGCGATTGGCTAGCCACCTATCACATTGTGGGACTAATGGCTAATTGCATCAACCTTGTCTTAACTTAGGACAGTCTTTAATGACATGCTGTCACACTCTTTTCATTTAGGACAAAAAGTGACAGCATACTATTTAGGATTTGCTTAAGCTAAGGCAATGTTGGTGTAATTAGCTGTTAGTATCTTTGGCTAATTGTGAGTGCACTTGTTGTACCTCTACCTATTTTTCCTGGGATGCGGGTGTGAAGACACTTTTTTTTTAATAATATTTGCACCGTGCAACTGGTATTTTGCGGTCTAAGCCATTAGTTTGCCTTTTTCGTGGTTACTTACATTTCCATTTCTTTTTGGTTGGCAACACGATTGGATGGTAAGATCGATGATAGATATCTACCTTTAAAGATTAGTACTTATTATTTACCATAATGAGGACAGATCGATAGATGGTAGATTATAGGAAATATTTGTCCTTGTATTCTAGAAGTTAGCGGGCTCAAAATCGGAGCCGAATAAGTTATATCATGATGCAATTATTAGTAAAACACACAAGCACGTGTATAAAATACATAACGTTAAATAAGGTTTGTAATGCTGGGACCGCACCATCGGCAAAAAGCTTCGCGCAATGACATGATACTCGCAGATGTGACCGGCTATTATTGGCTATCGTGGCGAACATTCTAGCTGCGTGCGCCTTATCACGCGGATGGCGCATTATCAAAAGGTTTTAGCGGGTCAACTCATCGCGGCCCGTGGTCAGACTAATGGTGGTTAATATAACGCATAGCATTATATTATAGCGCGCTGTGTATACTCAACGTATAGCGTACGCTATTTAGATTCGCATTCGGCGCTATAACATAACGCCACGCTATATAGCCTAGCCTACGCCTAACGGCTAGCGTAGGCTGTAGTTATACCTTTAAAGCATACGGACTACACGATCCAATGAGCAACGTGCCAGACTGTAGAAGCTAGACGTTATAACATAGTTTATAGTTTTATACGCTCAGGCCTGCCTCAGTCACCGCTTTAGGTATATTACAAAGTACTCTGGTCACCGCGTGCTAGTGCTCACTGTATAACGCTGTGATGAGTCACGCGCTATCTCGGCCGGCTCACGCAGTGATCAGTTACACGTTATAATATTATAGTCTATAGCAGGGGTGGCCAACTTGATTAGACATAAGATCTACTGTTTACTAACGAAACCCTGTGCGATCTACCACTTACATACTTCTTGAAATCTTAAATGAAACAGTATAGTTTAGTCTTTAGTATACAATCATGTAGTATTTTTCATTGAACAGTCTTAGGAGTTCCTTTACATATCACATGTGAGATTGTTTCTTTAAATTTACTTAACTTGCTTCCTACTTGCTTCCCGCTTAATGGTCATCGCGTGCCGAAAACAAAAGACCATATACTCCGTAGAATAGAGGATGAATACCGTGACGACACAGCGATTGAAAAATGATACAAGATGATGCTGTAGTAGTTGGTAATTACTTGTGCAGTCTGGTCTACTTATTTATATTTTTTTCCTTGCCACGATCGACTGGGCTAATAGTCGCGATCGACCGGTTGGCCACCGCTGATCTATAGCGTAGCGCACTAGAAAATATAGTTTATAGTCTATAACACGCTATTATAAAATAATTTGTTTGAACAATACCCGGGTCAGACCACCTTTGTTCATTTTAGCCATTGTTTTTGATCAGTTCAGACGTATGCGAGTGGCTTTGTAAAATGGAGTGGTCGATGAAATCTATCATATAGAATCCAAAAAATTTGAATCACAAAAAACATTTTAGTAATTAATTGTTAGTATACATGTAGAAGTAAAGAAAGTCGTCGTCCATTTTTACACGTCTGAAATGATTTCAGCCATCTTTTATCATATGACCACAGCTTTTACCGCGATATTTTTTTAGTGTCAAAGTTTCGGCACAAAACTTCGGCGTACATTACTTTGGGACGATACACGCAAGTGCAACCGAAGGTTTAGGGATATCCGAATATCACTTTTAAAGTAAATTTTTAGTGAACTACTTGATGTCGTAAAAACATAATATAATTACGTTAGTTGGTATATTTTATTTTCTGAGATATTACAATTCATACTTATTGAACTGTGATCCTTTTAGATTTTAGAAGATTAACGATATCCACCTGAAACAAAAGAAAAAATCTATTAATTATAACACTAGCTGCTTCACCACGAGTACAATAGTGTGTTATCAATGAAATAAATTTCACACAATCCTTCATCTCCTATGTCATTCCTTTCGGGGTTGATTTTCAAAAAAAGTAGTCTATGATTATTTTTTGGCGCCTCTGTGGTTTGATGGTCTGGTATCAGTGTTGATTGCATGAGATCCTGGATTCGATTCTCGAGTCGGGTAATTCAGAAGGTGTTTTTTAAATTTTCTGATAAATACAACGTTGCCCGGGATTAGTTAAGAGCTCGGTTGGCGATAAGCTTGCCAGCTATCAGATTGTGGGACTAGAAAAGGACCTACTCTTATGCCGGGTTCTTGTAATTAACTATTCGTCATTCGTAGCAGCAACCATTAGCAACCAATTTAATAATAACGCGGCGTTACACAAGTTGTTAGGACATTTAGTAATTTGACATTTAAAGGAACAGTTTTATGTTATGCCTCGTAGAAAATGATACTATTTGTAACTGAAACGAGTCGTTTTACTGATGAACCAACCATTTTAATCTGCATCATTGCGATGGCTAACTATGAACCCCCACATTAGGCGTAATTTAACATGCGCTTCGCCAATTTTTAACGTGTTATTTATTCAAAAGTAATGACAATATTTCCGCACATGTGTGAGAAAAAACATTTTTCTAGATAATATTATATTGTTAGATTTATTTTTGACTGAATATAATGTATATTTATTAAACTTAATTTACAATTTACAGTTTTATTTGTAGAAGAGGGGGAAACGGATAGGAGGCTCACCGGGATGGTAAGTGACCTCCGCCGGCCTTGGACAACTACACTACCAGTGGACTTGTAGTTGCATTGCCGACCTTTTAAGAATGAGTAAGCTCTTTTCTTGAAGTCCCTAAGTCATATCGGTTAGAAAATAAATGAATGAATGAATGATTTTTTTTTATTTCAGGTTCCAAGTCCCATAGATTACAGAATAATATGTCAAACAATACTTTTTTTTAAGATTAAAATTAAATGAAGTTAAATTACAATGTCAAAACGATAAAAATAAATAAACAAATAATAATAATTTACATTATTAATATTACCTACATTAAATTGAAATTCATATTATTTAAATTACATAAATTAAATTGAATTAAATTATATTATTATTATTATTATTCGTCGCGCATCCGTTTTATCTTTATCCTCTTCACAATACGTACAAATATTTTTAAATTAAAACTAAAAACCAGGTTTATAATTACATACAGAGCAAGAACATAATAATATTTTTTATATTAAGCTATATACAAATTTGTTTCTATTTATATATTGTCCGTGGTCCGTCCCTCACCACTCCTCCGGATACGGCACAACAATGTGAAACGTAGTCATGTCTGCTCGCAATCATGTTCAAGATGCCGTTAGTGCTACCCCTCACTCTGCGCACCAGGGATGCGCATTTTTTGCGCATTGTTGCATAAAAACAATTTACCAGAGCTGCCGCAAACATCCCTGAAGCACTACAATATTGATTCAACCCTAACAGAATCCTGAATTCATTATTATATTGCACTCGAAGAGCGTTATAAGTCTTTTGCGAGTAAGTAGCCCACAGACCGCACGCGTAGAAGTTGTACAAAAAGCTCGAAATAGTGTAATTTTTACTGCTTGCGAGCAACGCGCAAATCTACGAGCCAGCATGTTCGCTCTAACCGACAACGCCCTTCGCTCTCTTTCTATATCTTCATCGTCTTTGAGGTCGGGAGTTAACACATGTCCAAGATCTTTAAACTTAAATGTTCGTTGTATTGTAGGGTTTTAAAACCCCTGCCGATAAGTTTTTTTTATATCATAAGATAGCAAACAAGCAGATGGGTCTTCTGATGGAAAGAGTCAACCATCGTCTATAGACACCAAAGATGTTAATGGTGCGTTGCTATCTTGTGGCGAGGTCTAATGCTACATAAATAAGTTTACCGGCTACATTACCCTCCAAACCGGAACACGAGAGTGACTAGCACTGACGTTATAGCAGCAGGAATAGGTAAGGTGTTGGTACTAGACCCGGGCGAGCCGATGCAGAACTCTATTACCTAGTAGTCACGATGGTAGTGACGAGCATAGTCACTCGGTCGCCTTTTATGACCTGCCTTGCAGATCGGCAGTTGGCCTATTCTTCAAAGGAGCCCGGGACCATCACGGGGAACTGGTTACACAAAGGAGTAGTGTGGGGAAAAAGTGCCTCGAGAATCGCTCTTTTGTAGATTCCCAGACATCAAGATGTTGAGGGTAAAATTTTCAATTTTCTCGCGATACAATATTTAAAAGTATAATGAGTAAGCAATCGTTTTTATATCTCGGTAATTATAGTATAAAAGTTTTCTTAAGACAGAGCTATCATTTCAAATTCTTTAACAGTTTCGTCAATATCGTTTATTTAACACAAGAAACGAAGGTTATATAAATAAAGCAACTCAATTAAGACGGTGTTCAAATAGTTGGTCCTATTATCTACTAATGGTATTTAAATAAAATTATAGATACCGAAATTAGAAAAGCTCAGTATTAATCATTACTTATACAAATACCATTTAAACGTTATATTATGATTTTAGGAAAATGATGTATAACAAAAATAATATCACGTTACTAGTTAATGAGACATCTTACGGGTATTAATTATAAAAAAATATTTTTATTGTAATTTTCTTAAGTATGTAATTTACTAAATAAATAAAAAACTAACATCTGACCACGATTTTTTTTTCTATTTGTAAAAATATATTACTTATCGTACTTATCTTTGACTTATCCAATTATAGTTCGAAACCGTATTTCCTTGAATCATTCTAGTAGTTTTTAAGCTACAATCGAAAATCATTACATAGATTTTTTTTACACCATATTGTTCCAGGCTCTTTTTAAAGAATAATTTACCTGCCATTCTGCCAGGCAGTTCGTAAATTGTCTACGATTGGCTATACGAGTCACTATCATTGTAACTAGTTGGTGGTGGTATTTGTTACCACCGCCTTACCTATTTCTGCCGCAATAATGTCAATGCTTGTCACTGTCTTCTTATAGTTTAAAGGGTAATGTAGCTGGTAAAAAAATGGCAACGCACTATTAACTTTGGCTTCTATAGGCGATGGCTGTCTCTTTCCATCACGAGCGCCACTTGCTTGTTTGCTTTTATGATATAAAAATACTATCGAGTTAGTTTTCCTTGTCGGCTGTAAATGTACCTATTGAGGATGTCAGGCAAATTTATTTTTCTAAAATACTATTAATAGATAGTTAACTAAAACAAAAGTCAATTATTAGAACAAAAAACAACGTTGTTCCTAAGTATCTTACTATCAGAAAACCAAAGTAGGTACTATCTTGTACATCTTAAGACATGCTAAAATATATTTTTTCTTTCAACTTCGTATACTTAAATTTCGTTTTCGTGTTTTAATTTTGTATATATTGCGAAAATCCCTCTTGATACTTTTAGCACTAAGGTTATATATTGCATATAACCCGGCCTGTGAGTTATAGCGACCGCTTGCGTTTCGTTTCTTCGCTTCCCCGGGGAAACCAGAAATCTATGGGTTGTTACAAGTTAATATTGTTTTTTTACGTTAAAACGGATATTTTACCCGGAATACGTAAACACTTAATTTGTGTTTTATCAATTGCTTTTATACCTTGAACTATTTGTTCAAGAACAAAAGATTGAACAAAAGATTGTCAATATGAAGCACCCAAATTAGAATTGTAATTCATTGTCGAACAGTTTTGTCACATGAGCTGAATATGCAGTGATTAATTTTTTACATTTGAATTTATGTTTATTTAATTTTGGTTCATTAAATTCTCATACAAATGTAAGCTCGCCGTTTGTAAAATGTCTACAAATATAAATGTTGTATGACTTTTATGTGCAAAATAAAGTATTAAATAAATTAATAAATAAAAACATTTAGAGCGTTAATTAAAAACATCATATTTGAATATTACATAACCATAATCAACTAGCTAGGCTTTCTATTGTAAATAATGAACAAAAAGATTGTAATAAATAAAAGTTAATCGTCAAAAATGTACGCCATTTTATGTGTTCCATTATGAATCGTTCAGTGTAATTTATAATTTACACTAATTATAATTAGACCAAATATATGGGTGAATAAAATAGAAAAACACATTTACAAAACTGAACAAAGGTGGACTTTATTAAAACTACAGTCATACTAACCAGGTTCTCAAACTATATGAAATACTCTTAATTAAAATTGGAGAGCGTAGCCATAAATTTTCTAAATGAATACGAGTTGGCACAATTAAGCCGTACTCTTGTATAATACGCAAATGCAATGTCACCGCAGTAAATAATACTAAGACACTTCTACAACGACGAGAATAGTCAGCGACATCAGAGTGGACAACAAACTGGTTTCTCACGATTACCACTAGGTGGCGCTGTACAAATCACATACAAATTCCTAGCAAACTCCAAACGCGCTCACGATCGAATGCGAAAAGAAAAACTCACATTTAGCACTCTGATCTGAGTAGTTTTCTTTTCTCTATTTCGACTAAATAAAAGTTTTTGTATTCAAATACTAGCTGTTGCCCGCGACTTCGTTCGCGCGGACTTCGTTTACTCCACACAGCTCCACCCCCGTAGGTGATAGCGTGATAATATGTAGCCTATATGTTGGCCCGACCTGATAGTAATATTCATGCGAAATTTGAAGTAAATCCATGCAGTACTTTTTGAGTTTACCCCGGACATACGTTGACTTTCCTACGATTTTATTATATGTATAGATTTCATAGCCAATACGAAACAAATTGTTTTTTTTTTTTATCATAGGAAAGCATACAAGTTGATGGTTTCTTGATCTTATCCTCTAAACCGGGACACGAAATTAATAGGCATTGACGCTATTATTTGACAGATAAGACGGTGATACAAAATACCGGGACGAGATTTCGTGGAACCACCTAGTAGACATAATGGTAGTAACATGTATAACTAATATCACTACTAAACTAAACAAAATAATTTACTATTATTATATATATTTACCATATATATTAATAGTAAATGTCGCTTTTGTGGTCTAGTGGTCCGGTGTAATTTTGACCAAGTAAGAGCCGGGTTCGATTCCCGGGTCAGGCAATTAATAAAATGTTTTTTCTTTAGTTTTCTGATAAAAACAATGTTGCTGGAGATTGGATAAGTAACCGATTGGCGGTAGGCTTGCCACCTATCACATCTTAGGATCTACGAGTAAGTATCTTCGGCTAATCGTGGGTGCACTGGTTTTACTTCTGCCTTCTGTTCTTCGGCGATACGAGCGTGAAGACACTTTTTTATATAATTATATTTACCACTACTAGCTATTGCCCACGACTTTGTCCGCGCGGACTTCGTTTACTCCGCACAGCTCCTCCCCGTAGGTGATAGCGTGATAATATGTAGCGTATATGTTGACCCGACCTATAAGAAATATTCATGCGAAATTTTAAGTAAATCCATGCAGTACTTTTTGAGTTTATCCCGGACATACATACAGACAAAAAGACAAACAGACTAACAGACAAACAGTTAAACAAATAAACAGACAAACAGACAAACAGACAAAAATTCTAATAACTATATTTTTGGCTTTGATATCGATTGTAGATCACGCCCCAAGTATTCTTTTAAAAAAATATTCAATGTACAGTTTTGACTTTCCTATAATGTACCTATAGATTATCTTAATCTTAATATACATAAATTACGTGCCACGTTGTTTGTCCACGGTGGTTCAGTTGAAATTTTGTAGGTATATATACCGTAATATGTTTCGTTCAACTTAAATGATAGGATAGTTTTGATCACAACCCCCCCCCCCCCTTCGCCTCCCCAATCCTCTCAAGCACCACGTAATTTTTATGGCAAAACAACGTTTGCCGTGTTAGCTAGTTATTATATAATAATTCTGAAAAAATTACCAACTGCTTGGTAGAATATTAAATTCCATTTTTCTTCTATTGTGCATAAAATATGGTTGTATAAACAAAAACGCAACCCGAAGCTTGAGTATCAATTTCATCATAAAATTTTATATCTTCCGTAGCTGAAGTTGTTAATAAGTTAATCCTGGGTCCCCATTTTATCAAATCAGTATTATACCGGGATCGTTTCGATCTGTGCATCAAACTCTTAGATGGGTAGTAAAATAACTTTTTAAACGAGAGAATAAAATTAGAGCGTAATGTTTTGAAGCTCAACCGAGTTTTAATATGGTTGTAAAATAGCGCGTAGGAGTCATGTTACTAAAAAAAACAATTTCTAGGCATGAGTTGTTACCGCTAAATGTCTTGATGAATTTATGCTTGTGAGATTCGTCTTAATTGCGAGAGTTATATAAGGTACTATATAATTTGTACCTGACTAAGGTGTAAGGACTAAGGAGGGCGAAACAGTATTACTTACTCTCGCGTAGGTCTTTCTTTTTGGTGCCTATTGTTCTATGTACCTATGTTCCGCGATGGCGCCCAGAAGAAAGATTTGTTCGTGGACAATAGCAAATTTAATTAATTTCGCCTTTAATATACCAGAATCTTTTGTTATGTCAATAATGAACCTACTTAAGCATGGCCCGTGGGCCGCATGCGGCTTACAGTTTGTGACTGTGCGGCCCGCGAAGTGTTTTTAATCTACCGCAACATACACAAAAATTTACTCTTTTACTTGCGTGTAAGCTGTACTAAATCTCACTAAGAGATAAGTTCACCTTTTGTATTGTTATGTTTTTTTTTTGTAAATCTCTTCACTATATTTGTGTGTTTTCCTTACCTGCATAATTATTTATAAATTTTCCTGGAAAATATTTTGTTTTAATTTTTATTCGTTTTTTATTTGGAAATTTCTGAAATTGTCTTTGCGGTCCTCCAATCTCTTTGGTAATTATATTATCCCAGGATGTTATCTGGCTTGGACAGTCCTGATGTAGATTAACGCTCATACCACGGTAATGTTATCTGCCAGTATTCTATATTCATACAAACGGGTGCAACGCGAGTAATACCTACGCGCTCGGAGTTCAGCGTGCATTCGATATACAACAGGTTTGCGCCGCGATGAACGGTCGATGTGACAGCACAGGCAAATGTAGTTAAAATATTGAAGACGGGTAGCCCTATCGCATTTAACGTACAGCACGGCGCGGCTGGCTGTAGGTATTTATTTCAAGGTCAGGGCCGTGTCAAAATACTGGTAGATAACATTACTGTGCTCATGCTATCGCATCGACATCGCATATAATAATTAACGAGACAGTATGAGCGCTGACTTTTTCAGTTGGATCATAGGCATAACACAATAGGCGTATGTCTACTAGGAATGAATTGGATATATTGTAGATTTAAATTAGTAATGATGATATGGATATTTTTAATTATGATATGGAGATCATAAAAATGGATTGATTAGCAATATTTTAAAGATACAAATTTGGCAAAAATGGACAATAAGTCACGTGACAGTAAACGCAAACCTAGAATTGTTACGTCACACCGTGGTAAAACATCATTTTGATGTTGACATTTTCATAGAAATCACAAAGTATGTAACGTAGATATTACTATGGCGTGATGGTATTATCTGATCGCCCCGTTGATGAAGTGTTCAGACCCTGACTACGCAATCAACGGGGCTAGGGTTTGATTCCCGACAGGGGCAAATTGTGTGCAATAAGCACATATATTTGTGTTTCTGGGTTTGGGTGTTCATTAAATACATTTTGGTATTTATATATGTATTTATCTATGTATTAATATCGTTTAGTAACACCCACATCACTAGCATCAATTTGCATATTTGCATAAATTAGACCAATTCTTGTAATTTGTCAAGGGATTTTTTATTATTATTATTTAAATATTATTATTATTATTATTTATTAATATTTAGACGCTATGACAACACAGAGCGTTTTCACTATAAATTTTAATTTTAAAACGCGAAATTTTTATTATAAACGTACATTATTTAACAAAAATAAAAAGTCTTTTTGGTTAATATACCCAATAAATTATTAAACAGTTCTTCAAATTAAGTCAACTAGCCCATTATTTAATAGAGCCGTATATATTTCCACTTTATAATTGTCAATTATAATTTCTGTCATTTAGTTTATTTTATAACACCATTTTAAATAGCTAATCGGTGCAAATTAAATTCAAACAAAATACGCTATACATCAAGTTCTCTAACTACGCAATGTGGGAGATCAATAAATCATAAGAAATTCAGTGAAGTACACATTTCACCCGAGCGGCGCGTATTTATTCACGTGAAAAAGTATTAAGGATAATGGGCCAAGTTTTCGACGAAAAACGGCTTTATAATGAGTTTGTTATATTTAAGACTGGATAATAACATGCTTGATATTAAATGAGTTTGAAAAAATAATGTGTTTTCGACTTTTAAAAAACTTATTTTGTTTCCCGTGAAGTTTTGCGTATTACGGCAGTTTTGTTTAATAATATTTTTATATAAAAACTTCATAATACGAAGACCCGAATTTCTTTTTTATTAATACTGGTATTATATTCAACAAACCTGTCATTAATATTTTTATTGAAATCGCTTTCCTCTACGTCGAAAATCTTTTTTTAGATGATAGAGTACTGACTTATAAAACATACGATAAGGCGGCGTAAATTTCTAAGCTATTTGCCCACAAAGAAAACAACGTAAAGACTACTTTGAAAGCAAGGAGATCATTCATCTTTCTATTAGGTAATTTTATCCACCGCCGGAATAATTATATGATGTGATTCGTCATGGTGATCACAAACAGATATTGTATAATCACATTACTGTCTTAATAAACGCCAACAAAAACATTGAACATTTAATCAACGGGAAATCAATGGTTGTTACGTTTCAATACAGAAGGGGATTATTTTGTACTTCACGGAAATAATATTTAAACAGTTTTTAGCTCTTTGAATTTTTACCATTGCTATATTTAGATTATGTAGAAGAAAGAAAGAAGAAAGAAAATATTTATTTGCAAGTATATGGGTGTTACAAGTTGTCAAAAATAAATTAAGTTACCGACATATTCTACCAATATATGGTGTGCAAATATTTAAAAAAAATATCATTATATAATATTACATTTAAAACTATAAATTGTATCGATTTTTCAGTATTACTACCGGATCGGAACGCGGCCACACACTGAGAAGATCCGGCGGAAGAAACTCAGCGGGCTGGTCTTTTTTTCTCTAATTTATGTTCTTGTTCTTGTATGTGATTCCCTTATCTACCTTTTATAAGTTAAAGAATTTGAAGCGAAGTCATTTATATATATTTGTTCTACGACAGATAATCAGGCAAGACGAGGCAAGATTTACACTGCCTACCCTACCAAAAAACCTAAGTTATAATATTTTGATAATGTCAACAAAAGATTGTGTGCGTAAGTCAGAGGTGTCTCTGTCTTGTTCATTATCATGTAACATTACGTCGAAGTCCATGCGATAGAATGAGCCCTAATCTACGAAATGCGCAAACAGAGTGCTAAGTGTGAGTTTTTCTTTTCGCATTCGATCGTGAGCGCGTTTCGAGTTTACTAGGAATTTGTATGTGATTTGTACAGCGCCACCTAGTGGTAAACGTGAGAAACCAGAAGAAAAACTCACACTTAGCACTCTGGTTAATTAATTTACCATAAGTCTTCGTATCCCTAACAATATAAGTATTATATATCTATATTTAATTTAATTTTAATATTTTAATCCATACTAATATTATAAATGCAAAAGTAACTCTGTCTGTCTGTCTATCTGTTACGTTTTCACGGCTAAACCGCTGAACCGATTTGGATAAAATTTGGTAAATATATAGTTTGAGACTCAAGAAAGGACATAGGATAGTTCTTATCCCAGAAATCCCACGGGAACGGGAACTATGCGAGTTTTATTTTAGAAATTTTTCCACGCGGACGAAGTCGCGGGCACAGCTAGTAATATTATAAATGCGAAAGTTTGGATGTTTGGATGGATGTTTGTTACTCAATCACGCAAAAACTACTGGACGGATTTGAATGAAATTTGGCACACAGATAGATGATAACCTTGAATAGCACATAGACACACGGAATTTCTGGATTCGGTCTCCACGCTCAAGGCCCGGGATAGAAGCTATGTAATAGCTTAAAAATACTGCTTAAATAAAATAAATATATAATTGTAATTGCATAAGTTGATAAAAAATGCTATGCAATAGCTTTACCGCGGCAGTCTCCGAGTGCTACACGTCTTTTTTTTACATCATAAGACAGCAAACAAGCAGATGGGTGATGAAAAGAGTCTACCATCGCCTATAGACACTAAAGATGTTAATGGTGCGTTGCTATCTTGTGGCGAGATCTAATACCATATGCATAAGTTTACCGGCTACCTTACCCACCAAAACGGAACACGACAGTAACTAGCACTAACGCTATTGCGGCAGGAATAGGTAAGGCGGTGGTACCAGACCCAGGCGAGCCAATGCAGAACTCACCACCTAGTAGATACGATGATAGTTACTCGCATAGCCAATCGGTCGCCTTTTACGATCTGCCTGGCACAACGGCAGTTGGCCTATACTTCAAAGGAGCTCGGGACCAACACGGGGGAAATTTCAATATTTCATTTTATTAACTAAAAATTCTCTAACATAATAATATGTATTACCTAAAAATAATTATTTTGTAAAATTTATTCAAAGGTAATAATTTAACACTATCAGGAATATATTTATATGTATAGATTGACATAAAATAGATATTCTTAGTAAAAATATTTAGTTTCACGCAAGGCACATATAATTTTTAAAAATTCTTGAAATATGAATTTGAATATGGTCTATGGGGCGCAATAGAGTGGTACTGATACTCTTCGCATATTACAAAAAGAAAGAATGTAATTAACTAATACCCGTAACAATTTTTATTTCACGTAATTCAAATTCTCGAGAGAAATACCATGCTATTTCCAAAATAAATAATAAATATTGCTACGAGTTCATAAATTATAACTTTGCCCGCCCAAAGTCCCGTTTCGGGGATACGAAACGAAAGAAACGCCAATAAGCGAGCATTATTAATAGAATCTTTTATTTGTAAAGCTATGAGCCTGCGACCTTTGTGCCAGGGTTGCCTCAGCTCAGTCACAAAATTCATAAATATTAATTCATTCAATAAAATTAAAGCAATAATATTATCGTTAGATTATAATGCTACTATATATTTTTCATTATTTTTATTTTGCGATGTTATTGCTGTTATTAATGTTGTTCTGATACTTGAATTTACGATAGGTTTATTTTTAAACCCTACAATATAAATAGTTCTCGCCCGTATCCTCAAAGAGTTAGGCAGACGTACAACAAATGTACTCACGATCAGCTGAAGATATTTGGTCCCACAATGTGATAGGTAGCAAGCCTATCGCCGACCCGGCGCTTTCCGATCCCAGGAAATGTTGTTTTATAAGAAAATTGAATAACACATTTTTGAATTGCCCGACTAGGGAATCGAACCCGGGACCTCATGTGGTCAACACCGACACCGGACCTCTAGACCACAGAGGTGGAATTCAATAGTAATTAGATATACTTATAATATCCAGAAAGTACTGTTTATTGAAATGATGTTTTTTGTTGGTATGGTTTGTTGTATATGTTGTTCAACTATTCTTTCTATTTCAAACACTGTTATTATTGAAACTTAAATCGACAGTGGCTATTGGTACAGAAATATATAAACACACGGTTTTTAACTGAATTTCTTTTTCTTTACCCGCGACTCCCCTTTGAAGAACAGATTATCAACCATTTTGCAAAACATCAACGAATTCCGAAACGTATCTCTAACCATTGTGACTACTAGGTAGTAAAATTTCACGTTTCGCCAGCCAGGTATCGCCACCTTATTTACGCTTTAACGTAGCCGGTAAACTTATGCATGTGGCATTATCATCATGGCCACGGCTCATCAACGCCTTTGTTGTCTAAAGTCGGTCGTTTGTCGCTCTCTATTAGGAAAACTTTGAATTTTTAGAAAGAGAAAGAGAAGTTTGAGTAGCTTTAAAATGCTGATTTCTTTATTAATTCATAATGTAGTGAACATACAACTTAGCTACCAGAATATGAAAATCATGGTTGCGACAGCCCTAATTCTCATAACTTCGGTAGCAGCGCCAAAGCGTTAATGCTTTAATGAGTTTTTGCCGGTATGTGCGTAACCTTATGTAACTTTCAGATCTGATTTATTTTACTACACGCCTTGTCTTAAATCTTACCATTTACCTTTCCGTATAGCATTTAAAGAACATTTCACTGCAGGCTTTGCCTTCAATTTAACGACACGTATCGTAAAAGTGAGTGGAGTTGACTAAAAATTGACCATTCGTATTACCGTCATAAACCCGTATATCTACTAAGATATATTCACTGCTTGGAAAGTTCTTAAATGTTTTTACGTGACTGCCTTAGAGCAATGAAACGAGTGAAGTGTTTTGAAAATATATACCCTAATCAAAAGTAACCTATTTCAGTTTTTGCTCGTGTGAAAAACAATCATATACTTTTTTGCATTATATATATATATATATATATATATATATATATATATATATATATATATATATATATATATATATATATATATATATATATATATATATATATATATATATATATATATATATATATATATATATATATATATATATATATAAATCAATTGCTTTTCGTTAGTCTCGCTTAAACTAGAGAACGGCTGAATCGATTTGGCTAATTTCGATTTTGAATTAATTGTTGAAGTCCAGGGAAGGTTTAAAAGGTGAGAAAATATAGAAAAAATATATAATTAAGAGTAGTTAAAAAGGCAGAACAAAGTTTGCCGAGTCAGCTAGCTTATTGTAAATGCAAAAGTCTGTCTGTATTGTTTTTCAGGCTAAGCCGCTGAAGTGATTTTGATTATATTTGGCATGGGGATAGTTAAAGACCCTAGCCAACACTCGCCTATTTTGCTGGGAGCAAATTCACTGAATATTAAAAAATTAATGTCATCATTTGCACATATCTAAGAGGTTTTTCACACAGGACAGGAAAACAAAAAAAAAGTCCTTATGTGTTGGTTTGGGCCCACTTTAAAGAATAGACTATCTGCCATTCTGCCAGACAGTTCGTAAGAGGCGAAGGATTGGCTCTTGGGAGTTATTACCTTCGTGGCTACTAGGTGATAGAATTCTGCATCGTTTCGCCCGGGTTTGGTAACATAGCCTTACTTATTCCAATAGCGTCAGTGCTTGTTACTGTTGTGTTACAGTTTTGAGGATATATTAGCTGGTAAACTAATGCATGTGGTATTTAGACCTCGCCACAAGGATAGCAAAGTAACATTAACATCTTTGGTGTCTATATACGATTGTTGTCTCTTCGCAATTCGCATCAGGTGAGCTATCTACTTTTTTCAATCTTATGATATAAATAAAATTATATGTTGCTCTTGAGTTATATAACGGAACGTGTAGATCAATAGATATTTTTTTATGGCTTATCATCTGTGTGATCATATTCATTGTCTACCAATTTTCATCAAGATTGTTTTAGCCGTTCTAGGTTTTATCAGACCATAGAGACACACATACAAAAATAAAATAGCGATTACTCCTTACTGTATAACAATTTTCATAAAAATAAATCAAGCCATTCTTTAGTAATAACGGTATATACATACAAAATATAGACGGAAAACATTATCGAAACGGTAAAATTTATATCACTTATAAAATTAATATTTATCTAGAATTGACATTTAATTAAAAATTTTAATGCACAGTTTAGAAATTGCCTTGCTAGGTAGATCTTATGTTATCCTTCTTCTCATGCCATCATCAACTACCATAGCGATGATGTCTCGACAACAGTACAATAACGTATCTGATCGGTGTTAACTGACAATTTCTTAGGGCGGCTTGCACCGAAATGCGTAAATGCATTTAGTCCCTTAAACATATTCAGCAAATGTCAAATCGCCTTAAAAGCTGTCACTTTAAACGTATTTATTGACTTAAAATTATTTAAGCATTTTGGTGCAAGCCGCCCTTAATCTCTTTTCTCCACTATCTTAACTCCCTCAATGAAGTGTCAAGGTAGTTTATCACTACAAAGTATAAAACATAGTTGCTTTCCGTTGTCTGTCCCTATGTATGCTTAGATCTTTAAAACTACGGAACGGATTTTAATACGTTTTTTTTCATAGATAGTGATTCAAGAGGAAGGTTTATATGTATAATAATTTATATAGCAAAACAATGTTTACTGGGTCAGCTTTTTTTTATTTTTTTTTATTTATTTATTTAAAACATATACAAGCATAAATATATTATGAAGGTGCTATAAAAACTCGCTTGAATTTTTCTGAGCACCAACGAATCATAATGTACAGTTTACAAAAATCTTTACACAACAAACGTATAATATGTACTTTACTACTCTATATAGTCTTAAAATATGCTAATAAAAAATAAGTCGCTGACAGACTTCACATTGTCACATTCACTGCGTTTAACGAAACATGATTTTATGATTTATAATCTGTACACCTGCAGATATATATACTAAGTTATTTAAGACATAAATTTTCTACTAACTTTTTTTTTTATGTCATAAGATAGCAAACAAGCAGATGGGTCTCCTGATGGAAAGAGTCAACCATCGCCTATAGACACCAAAGATGTTAATGGTGCGTTGCTATCTTGTGGCGAGGTCTAATGCCACATGCATAAGTTTACCGGCTACCTTACCCTCCAAACCGGAACACGACAGCGACAAGCACTGACGCTATTGCGGCAGGAATAGATAAGGCAGTGGTAACAGACCCAGGCGAGACAATGCAGAACTCTACCACCTAGTAGCCACGATGGTAGTGACTTGATAGCCAATCGGTCGCCTTTTACGACCTGCCTGGCAGAACGGCAGTTGGCCTATTCTACAAAGGAGGCCGGGACCAACACGGCGGAACTAAACTAAAAATAATATGTTCCTTACAGCGTGTAAACAACCTATAATCTAAACTCTAAAGCTCCATATTTATCTGACGCCATATCACGCTTTAATGCATACTAAATCAGGTCAAAATAGTACTGCATTAGCTAGCTAGTGATCTTATAATCCTAATACCGAAATCAATAAATCCTAACAAAAAGTTTTAAATCTATATTAATCTATATTCTATATTAATATTATAAATGCGAAAGTTAGGATGTTTGGATGGATAGATGTTTGTTACTCAATCACGCAAAAACTAGCGAACGGATTTGAATGAAATTTGGCACACAGGTAGATGATAACCTGGAAGAGTACATAGGCTACTTATAGACTATAAGAGCATATAGGCTTTTTATCGCGGAAAAATAAGGTGTTCCCGCAAGATTCACCAAAAACTGTTATAATGCAGCGGGCTACACGGTGCAGCTAGTAAAAAAATATTTTAATAACTAAAACCCGACTGCGTAAGAACTAATTGAAAAAAAAAAACAAACTTTAAATTTAAAAAGAATGAAACAAGCCCAGTATCTTAGAATTTTTTTTAAGTCCAATCGTTACAACCTCATATTATTAGTAACCCAAGTACTTTAAATATCAAAAATTTTCGCATTATATGTTTAATATATTTATAACTACCTTCCCAGATACACATACCAATCAAATAATTAGAAGAAATACGAACATTCCTATAGGTCGTTACGTTAAATTGGTATTACATATCTATTGTTCGGCAATGAAGGTCGATAAATTGCGGTGTTTAGCCGGGGTCTTTGCGAAAATTTATTTTGTACAATCCTGAGGCTTTGACGTCGACTTGTTCGAAATAATTAAATTCTCTCGGCCGAGTGTCCCGTTATTATTATTTATTGGATAACTTTATAGGCTTGTCGCTTTTGGATCTATAGATGTACATTTTTAGAGGTATTCAGAAATTTGTTTGCGCATTTAATTAATATTAAAGAGGTGACTTTAATGTTAAAGAGTCAAGTAATTGACTTCAAAAGTACTCAATACTCAATACTCAATACTTTATTGCGTCATATGTTATACATTTATAGGTGTTAAGTATACATTCTAGGAACAACATATGTACCCTGATAGGGTGTAGCAATGCAGAGGCGGACTGATTCACTTTTCTGATTAAAATTTGTTTCTTATTAAAATTTATCGCATTTATTTGTTGTTTTATATTTATTTGTTCATTTGTAATTTTATCTGTTTTTGTACTTATATCATATATTAATTTTGCAGTAGTCTGTTGGATTTCTCGTTGTATGATATTTTTTATTTCTCCTAATATGGTAGTCTTGTTTTCTTCCAGTTTTCTATCTAGTAACTAGCCAATTTGATCAAGGATTGTTATATTTTCGTTTAGTTCTATCTGTTTACTGCACTGTTTTTGTTGGTGTAAGTGTATTTCATTGTTTTGACTCTTAGCATTATTGGGGTCATCTAGCACTAATTCATCTATAGACATTGTTGTATCGTCTAGTGTAAATTGAGATGATTTTCTTATTGGTGTATTATCATTTTTAACACGGCGGGTTATATTCTCGCATGAAGGACATCGCCAGGACTTATTGAGTTCGTGTTTGTTCTTTGTATAATAGCCAGAAGTGATATTTAGGCATTCAATGTGAAAATTCATAGTGAAAATTATACACTTTAATAGGTCTGAGCTATGTGCAATTTTCTGTTTACAAGCTGAGCAGTCCATGTTTAGATATATTTAATAGCCAAATAATGTTCTAATTCGTAATATGTGGTTTTTATGTATTAATATGTACTTGCCTTTAACAGGAGCCTCGATATATGATTTATTGTTTAAATATTACGCATTGATGTATGCGAGACGTTATCGTAATTTTGAATAGCTGCTAACGGTTGCACTTAAGAGTAGTCTTAGTGTTTTTCACAGTTTTTATGATTTCTCTTATATAATTTTATTCTGCTTTTTCCCAATGAAATAACAGTATTTTATTTAACACATATTTAACACAGTTGAATAGATTTTAACACACTTTTTTATTTTAAAAAGTCAGACGTGTCGCAATGTATGTCAATTGCTCGGGGGTTGCCCGACTCGTATAAGTATTATGAACTAAGCTTTATAGTTTAATACTACTAACTAGTACACAGTATTATAAAATAAATAATATGATATAGATACTAAAAGAATAATTAATGTCAGATATAGTGTTATAAAGGGTTATTTTTTACGTAATCTAATCTCATTAACGTTGTGGCGCCGCTCGTCGGTACCGCCGAAGAATCATAATGATGGAACCAGCGGGAAAACTTTTTGTCAGGATGACGTCATAACTGTGGAGGTTGATGACGTCACACAAGGACAAGGAGGGGAAAAGGAAGATCTTCCCAGCCAGGCAAGGTGTATTGACTGGGGACCGAAGTCCATTTTAGAAACGTTGAAACTTGTATATAGTGTGTACAAGATGAATAATTATTGTGATATCTCGATTCAGGATTTTATTTTGAATTTCATTTTTTTCCATTTTTTATTATTTTTTCTGGTAGCTTTTATAGATTGCTTGAATCGCTACAACATATTTAGTTTAATTAGTAGTAGTAATGGCTAGTTTGGTTATACATATATTTGGTTCAGTTATAGGAAGCTTAATGAGATGTTTGAATGTTTGTTACTTCCATTCAACATTCAATCCATAAAAGCTGACCAAATTTCATAAAATCTGGTCCACAAGTAGACTGACATTTTTATAAGATGGCGTCCGTGAGAAAAGAGTTGCGACGTTGTAAAATGGAGTTAACTTTACATAACAACCCTCAACCAAAAAATAAAATTGCTTGGGTATTACTTTTGTAACGCCAGTCCAGTCCCAGTCAGTGGAAAGCTGATACTGCTATTCGTTATTTTTAGTAAAAGTAAAGGTGATACTGCTATTCGTTTGACACATAATAATAATGATAAAAATCTGCAAATTTGAGGAGATATTTTAATGAGATATAGAAATGTTTCCTTACTGATATTATAGATACGCTATGTACCATATTACATAATAATATTTGCTCTTTTGCTTAACTTTGTAGTATTACTTAAACTCTTGTTGAGTGAGGTAGTGTCCGTTTCTCCTGAAGTTGCTTCGGCTGCAAAGTGAAACGTGCATTGAGTGCATAAAATGTGTGCTTTTGTATTTTCTGCTGACGAGGGTGCAAGAGTGGTGAATTTGGGTGCATAATTCCACTGCTAGGATCTTTATTGTTATTCGGTGTGTTTTATCCTTTAATTAAAATGCAGTCCTTCGTTTCGGTGGTATAGCGGAGTTCACACAAAACAATTTGAGTAAAATAGCAAATTTAATTTCGCCTTTGAACTATGAATTTACGCAAAGTAATACCTGAATGAATAACAGAGCTATGTACGTTGAGTGTATGTATGTTTGTGTATATTTGGCAATCTCTGTAGTCCAAACGCCTCGATGGATTTATTAAACTTGAGAGCTATCATGAAAGAATGGCAGATGAACGGTTAATAAAACAGATATACAATGCGAATGTGGATGGAAGTAGGTATCGGGGCAGGCCAAGACTGACGTACCATGATCAAATTTGTCGTGTGCTATCCGAAGATGGTGACAAGAGTCATCGCCATTGATGTGTTTGTAGAGTTATGAATGTACTGGAAGCAAGGCTGTCTGTCTGGACGGTGCCACACGGCACTCAACTGCCTCTACCTACCCCGTAAGGAATTTGGCGTGAAGATATGTCGTTGTTGTTGAGAACTATCATTAGATTCATAAATACATTTTACCCGACTGTACTAGAATTGGCAGGTTATGTTTGTTTGGAATCAGTTCGCTTTGGGCTTTTGTTTTAATAATTACTTGTTTGTACTTGTAATTACAAAACTGTATTTTTTATTTAAAAAAATATTATATTATGCGCATATTAATTGTTTTTATAATGTGTTTACTAAGCTGTGAGTGTTTGTTATTATAGAGCAAAATATTTTATAAAAATCATTATATTATGCACTATATATAATTTTTATATCATAGTTCATATTATTTATACGAAAATGTAAATCACATTCATAAATTTAAAGCAAAACATAATACACACTCGAGTTTAAGTGCTAAAAAAGACAATATGACTGCACTGTTCCATACAACTTTCCGGCGCTGAAAACAATCCGAATTAAGCAGCAACCGTGAATCGCCACCGAATTTTTTACACCCGGGAACAACGACAAAAAAGTTAACAAAATATTTGGAAAATATAATAAAAAGACAGCTTTTGGCAAACAAGGGAAGGCCAGAGGGGTCATAACTTGCGACGAGTTTTCCTTTGTCACTATGACGTTGGTAAATTTGCTACCCCAACGCATATTATTTACGGCAACGCTGAAATTGTTGACGATACCTGGCGCACGTCATGAGAGGGACTCGACGTTGGAATAAACGACTTTTATAGGGTTGTTTTTGAAAAAAAAGTATTTTTAAATGAAGCAGGGCTATGTAGGTTAAGTCCCATTGACTGATTTGATGTATGTTTTTAGTATACAATTTCATGAAAATTTTAATTGCTCGATAAAATTTTTATATCTACTCGTATAGTAATTAAAAGTTTCTTTTTTATAATTAATGAAATCCAAAAATCAGCAGAAAGATTTTAAAAATTCTTTTGACAATATAAAGCTACATTATCACTGAATAACATTGGCTACGTTTTATCTGACTGAGTAAAATTAAGTAAAATATGGGTCACGCGAATAAATTAACGGGGAACGAGCTTAAGCACACGAGGTTCAATGTGCCGATGCTAGGCAAAACAGATTAATGAGATTTATTGAGGGAAGAGAAATTGAAGTGTAAAGAGCCCGCACTTTGCCTAAATACTTAAATCGGTCCTAGTTTATATATATGTAGTTGAAAAAGGCGGCGATATGTATCACAGCATTGACAGCAAATTTTGTAAATTTGCATGAGTTCAAATAGTGACTTTTTGAGTAGTGGAATGAGATGGAATTGAACGCTGATGCGCAATTCTTAATGTTAAGTCCTAGAATTGTAAAATTAAATTAAGGTTTGCAAACCAAGAAATTTCGTAGTCTTAATTAATTTATAAATACCTTGTGGCACGGTAATGTTATCTACTAGTATTATATCTCCACACAAACGGGTGGAGCGCGAGTTATATCTCCACACAAACGGGTGGAGCGCGAGTTATACCTACGCGCTCGGAGTTCGGCATGCACTCGATATACAACAGACGTTGCGCCGCACTGATGAACGGCCGATGTGACAGCACAGGCAAATATATTTAAAATATTGAAGGCGGGTAGCCCTATCGCATTTTACGTACAGCATGGCGCGGTCGACTGTTGGTATTTATTTAAAGGACAGGGCCGAGTCAAAATACTGGTAGATAAAATTACCGTGCTTGTGGTCTAATGATTTTTGAGATTAGATCAATAGATAAAAAGTGTGATCCTAGATCGGGCAATAAAGTGGTTTTTGTGACGAAAAATATTAGTAGTAGTTTGGAGACCAGTGGTAAACATTCCAAACTAAAGGCGAAATTTCATACGTGTTAGTAATAGTTTGTAGCAAGGGCAAGGTAGGTTTCATTACAAATTGAAAAATTGTACGTACCTAGCCCATTGATATATTAATAAAGAATATAATCGCTTTATTTCTTGAAAATTTGAAATAACTTTCTAACTTTATCAAGTTAAATTTCAATATAATCTGGTGACTGGTGTTTAGTTTGGAAAGGAGTATTTTGATCGAAAGGCAGAAGAGCAAACAACGACTTTCCAGTAATTTGGGGGCAATTAAATTTACTTTGTGAATTCGATTATGAGCTGTTCAAGTATAAAGAAAGTGAAACAAATCAGGGAATCAAGCTTTTGTAACATTTATGTTATTTTCACGGTAACTTATTAAAATTAATTTTCACAGATAAATAATTTTACGAAATTGTTTACATTTTAAGTCTTGTGTAATGAATTCTAAAAGTGCCTTTTATTTAATTTTCAATACATTCTAAGGGTATTCAAGAACCACTCATATTTGTGAAATAATATTTCCTTCACAAAGTTAAGAACATTTATGTTTTTACTAACGAAATTTATATATTATGGTTTGATAATATTCTCTTTAAAGTACTTTATATACCTTTAATGTTAAAAATTAACGAATCAGAGATCATATTCATTGCGACCTTATTTGAGTATTTAATAAACGGATGTTCGTATTCAAAAAGCCTTTTGAACTTAACTTTATAATGATTTAACTTCGATTAACCCTAGACCCAATGTAAATAAACTCTCAATGTTGGGGATGGATTTCCGTTAGATATGAAATATTAATTTATCGTTATACACCGTATAGTTAAATTAATTTTTGTTTAACAGTAAGACCAACTTACGACGTTTTAAAGTTTTAACGAGATCATTCAAAATTTACCTGTTTATTTTTCTTACAAGAAAAATCCCAGTCTAGGATAGGTGTATTATGTATAACTGATCTCGATTTAGACCAGTGTGTGTCCAGGTTCCAATCGGATAGTAATTATATAAAAATTGTTACTCGTTAAAGTGTCAAGTTTTTTTTTGTCATATGATGGCAGATAAGAAGATGCCTCTCCAGATGGAAACAGAAACCATCGCCTATAGAGAATAAAGGTATTAATGGTGCGTCGCTATCCATGTGGCGCGATGGTAATCCTATATGCAATAGTTGACTGGCTACCTTACTCTCAAAATCAGAACACAACAACGACAACCAATGGCGCTATTGCAACACTGTTACCCGAACAAGACGTTGCGGAACTCTACCACCTAGTAGTTACAATGGTACTGACATGTATAGCCAATCGGTCGCCTTTGATTGCCCCATTGGTCGAGTGGTTAGCGAACGTAACTACGAATCGAGGAGGCTCGAGTTCAATTTCCGACAGGGACATTTGCGTGATGAGCACATATGTTTTGTATTTCTGGGTTTGGGTGTTTATTATGTATGTAACAGTATTTATATATGTATTTTTATGTATTAATATCGTTGACTAGCACCCATAACACAAGCAAATAATTGCTTAATTTCGAGGTTAGGTCAATTCGTGTAATTTGTCGAGCGATATTTCTTTATCTATTATTTTACGATCTGCCTGGCATTCTATTCAAAACGGGGTCTGCACCAACACAGGGAAAAACAACTATTAAGAAATACATATTCATTTTACATAGAAAAAACTGGAGGCATCAGTTAGTTTAAGATATTTTGAGAGGAAAGTTTTAGCTATCATCGCTTATATGTCTTCCACAATCCACATGCATGAAAATACTCTTACATACCCGACAGCTCGGGGGTATAAATAGGAGGATCAGAGCTTGAGGGCAAACAATACGTCACACGCTGGTTAAAACATCATGCGACGTAAATACGGCCGTATGTCAAGCGTCGATTTTGAGGTGAAAAGCGCCGGTGCCCTAGAGTACACCAACAATAGAGCGAAAATAACATAGGTCTAGTGTTAAAAGGTATTGAATTTGTACATAAGTCGTGTTTTATTAGTTGCTGTCTTGACTGACTACTACTAAACTTTAACTTAAAACCTTGTTTATTTATATGACATAATTATTCTTCACGCCCACATCCCCTAAGAGATAGATCGATGTACACAAAAAGTGCACCCACGATTAGTCGAAGACACTTACGGTCAATTGCACCAACATTGTCTTAGGAAAATTCTAAGTAGTGAGCTGTCGCTACTTGTTTTTAAGGAAAAGAATGTGACAGCATGCCACTAAAGGATGTCCTAAGCTAAGACAAGGTTGGTGCAAATAGCCAAACAGCGTTGGAGCACATATTCAATTCCGGACAAATTCGTCCTTGTCGAAAAAATGAATAAACACATTTTGAATTGCTCAATCTAGGAATCGAACCCGGGATCTCTAGTGGTCAATACCAATATCGGAACACTACACCACAGAGTTGATAACACACTTTATTTTACACAACAAAAATGTTGACATCCGAGAAAATAACAATCGAGAACAGTACAAAAGCGAGCTTGTTACTAATATAAGAGATATCTTTTTCGAGTTTTAATAATGTTTCAGCTCCGTGTACAATTTGTCAGTTACATTTTAATAATGTCTTGAACAGAAAAAAAAAAAACAATCGACAATTTAGATTAAAAAAGAGAATGATGAGGGGCTATACAAATTTGGCCTCAAATACAACACATGATTAATTTCTTCTGTAACGTAAATTGTATCATAGACACTTTTTATAATATAAAATTCATGAAAATTCATTAAAGACTAACATTACTTCAATTCACAATTTTTACATTCTATTTTAAGTTTTTCCACTTGTATTTCCAGTTCACGTATATTTTCTTAAATATACGTGAACTGGAAGTACAATAGAGTTTATTTGTAATACCTACTTTAAAATGCAGTTTCACCAAGTGCCGACGATGGTAAGTATCCAATGAAAATATTTGTTACTCGTTCACAGTTTAAAATTTAAATTTAAGAAACAAGCAAATGTCATCTATTTGAACTTTAAATGGATCACATTTGTTTTTTTTATTTCTGTAGGATGATACTAAGAGTACTTTATGAATACAAAATTCTATATTGTAAGTTTTGAATATAATAATAAATATTTTCATTTTTATTGCATTGTATACAAAAGTTTGTTTAAAATTTTGCGTCTTACCTATCTGACATTTTAATATTTGTTTGGTTGGTCTAAATAAAAGAAAGTGTTAACTATATGGCAGAAGATAAAAATTTTGCTTGATTTAGAAATAAGAAAAAGCGCACAAGAGTAGATTAGTTTCATGACTTTTGAGCTCAAATCCTTTTAAAATTAACTTGCTATTAACAAGTGTCCATTGAACTCTAATATTGACTTATTGTAAATTAAATTAAATTGATAATTTTGGCTGACGTTATTTATTTATTTATTTATTTTATTATATATTCTTGTAGCCCTTTTAGGCCGATGTCATCAATCTTCTTTGCAAGTATTCATATTTCTAATATAAAAATTAACAAATGGTGACCTAAACTGAAACTATATAATGTTTTATACCTATATAATAACTTATATATTTTATAGTCAGCTAAAGTGTTAGGTATATTGGAGGTTAACTATGTCACGCGAAAATAGAAAATTCTCTTTCTATTTGTGTTGTATTGCTTGTGGACTGTGGTCCGTTGTCTATATACGAAGCATTGAAACTTGTGAGGAAGTCGGTATGTCTGTGTAAATGAATGGTTGTTGTACGGCCAAACTTAAAATTACAATAAAAGTATGTTTCTATAAAGCGACTGGGGATTTGTAAAGTATCACCGATCAGAAGTTATTATATTGCAGTCGAGATCTCATAGTTATGATAATTGATGATGTTACATGAACAAGAAAATATTTATCTAACCAGGCAATTTGTGCTATCTAAGGACAAAGTTTACATGAGAAGCATTGAAAGTTGCGTAATGCATACACCGTTATTAGATTGACAATTGTTATGATCTTGTTGCGGATTTTGCTAAAATTTACATTTGAGTGCCATCTTTAATGTGTGTGTGTGTGTATGTGTATGTGTGTGTGTGTGTGTGTGTGTGTGTGTGTGTGTGTGTGTTGAAGCACTTTTCCCGTGCCTTTAAAATCTTTTACCAATACTAAAAATCAGACACAAGGACATAGGTTCAAATTCAGTCGTATCAAAATATGTCTTTATGAAGTTTTGAAAAGCACTCTATAGTAACTGATACTCTAAATAATCAACCCTCCCCTCACAACGAACATCTCAAAATCACGGTCTCTACGTTCGAATGTGGTGTATTAGTGAATGGCAGGATTTATGGCCGTCACGGCGTCTCCAGATTTATAGGAAGGTTTATGTAAAGAAATTGCATGCGTAGAATTGCTTGCAAAAACGCGCAGATATCTATTATAGATTTCTCAGTTTTATATAGGTACGTATTTTTTTTTGTTAAATATATTAATAGAAGGTAGAAAGATATGAATTCCATACGTCCAGATCCTTTGAAGTATAAACCAACGGACCAACACAAGCATGTAATTAAGAACATAAAAAAGAAACCGGCGAAGTAGAGTCAGACTAGCGCAGGAGGGGTTCCGTGCCACCATCTATAAAAAACAGCAAAAAGATCATGTTTGTTGGTGGCACTTCACGTGACTATTTTTGTTCGCTAACATTCAGGCAAACACGCAAATACAGGCAAATGCGACCATCCACACACGGCAGTCATGACAAACATACAAACATTCGGATGTGTTTCAACTTGAAGCGAGTTTTTTTATTTAAATTCATGTTACTATTATATGCTATGCGTAAGAAAATACGTAGTCTATTTTTATGTGATTCATTCTGGGGGTCCCATATACAGCAATTAATTTGGTACAATTCCAAGAAATTTAGCACTGTTTCGTTGTCCCGATTCATTTTCAATATATTGTTCTAATTCTCGTTTACTACAGATGCATAAATACTGTACGTTCGTACAGGTCCATAGTGCGTGCGTTTCTGAACGGCAGTTGTGTGAATGGTTTTTTTTTTAAAGGGCAATGGGCCCACCTCTCGTTCCCACCACTGTAACTTCTGTAAACCAGAATCAATAGCGGCAACCGTCCTGATAACCTCTGAGTTGCGAGCTCAGGGTGCCCTGGGGAAAAGGTAAGCTGTCTTGGATCCCGCAACGAAATTAATCAGAAGTATATAGGAGGAGTAGGAAAATACATCCTGTTTCCCTCCCTTTTTAGCAGGAGACAGCAAAATGTTAAAAGCATAAAAATGCTACGAAATGAGACTTTTACAATCAGGTTAAGCCTGATTGCTATTGTGTGTGTGTGAACGGTTTGCGTATTTGTTTATTTGACACGAAATAAAGAAATTGTTGTTTTCTTTATTTCGTGTTATTTGACTCCTTTGATGTGACGCAAGAAACCGATAAGCGCACGTTAACGCATATTTGGTATTGACCTTATTTGTCAAACAGGCAAATAAGGCCAGCACTTTGGCAAATAAACTGCTCACACGTGGTAATATTTTGCCAAATACGCCAAATACACAAATATAAGTAGCCATGTGAAGGACCACTATGTTATATGGGAACCCTCCTTAAATGTTAATTATATTCTAAATATTTTTACTATTTGTTGTTGTAGCCGGCATTAGAAATATAATCTAATATCATCATCAGTGAACATTTCAATTGTCTAACCATCACGGTTTATGAGATACAGCCTGGTGACAGACGGACAGACAGACAGACAGACGACGGACAGATAGATATCTACTGTTTTGTCCAATTTAAAAGACATAGGACAGTTTTATTAACTCTCAGGTCAGCTTGTACGTATATATGTATTATATGAGCAATGATATTTTTTTTAGTTATGGATGCCGGTAGAGCAAGCAATTATCTATAAAAAGATATAAAATTTATGTGGCGTTATTGTGAGGTTATTATGTAGCGTATTAATATACATGTTGATGTTATATATTGTGGTTATCTTTAGCAACACCGCTACTTCCAACATCTATACCACTACCATCACCATCGCCATTTTCATCATCATCATTTAGAACTACACTAGCTGTGCCCGCGACTTCATTCACAAAGAAAAAAATCTAAAATAAAAACCCGCATAGTTCCCGTTCCCGTGGGATTTCCGGGATAAGAACTATCCTATGTCCTTTCTTGGGTATCAAACTATATTTGTACCAAATTTTATCCAAATCGGTTCAGTGGTTTGGCCGTGAAAGCGTAACAGACAGACAGACAGACAGACAGACAGACAGAGTTACTTTCGCATTTATAATATTAGTATGGATAATGAGTGAAATTTTTGAGTACAGTGTTAGACAACTCAAATCTATGTTTATAAAATCATACAAAGTTGTTTGGTTGATAGAAAAATAAATTAATAAATTAATTATAGTTGCACGTATAAATAATAAGCTTTGATGCATCCGTCTGTCCGCATCAAATATTTTAAATATATTTTAAATGGGTTTTACTATGGTTAAATTTATTTAAAATTATTTAAATAGTTTAGTACAAGCCGACTTTAATATCTTAATTTTAATGAAGACATTAAAAAACTGGCAAATTTTTTTTTTCGGAAGTTATCGTGATTACAAGACCGTAAACGGGGACTTTGAAAATTAAGCGCAAGTCGAGAACCTTGGCATGCAAAAAATTCCTCTTATATTTATCGTTCTTTTATTATTATTTCCTTCCTGCATCATCCTTGGTAAATAAAGTAAAAATGATACAATAAGGATACACAGGAGTAGACTTTTTCAATATAAACTTTATGCATAAACGAAGAAAATGAAAGAGAATACAAACTTTATTAGATATAAGATAGTTCATATACTTTGACCAAGTTTTCCCATAAAAAATATCATGTATGAAACTATTATATTTTTTAAAACAAAGTCAGCCTACCTTTTCAGCGCCCTCCGTGCAAAACAAAAAGTTTCCAAGGCATAAAATTGTATTTTCGCCATTTCTAGGTGTTCAGATAACTTGCCTCTTAAATAATACTCTGACGGTAAAGTAACGACTTTCGAAACTTCCCCGAGATGAGAGGAGCAATAGAAACTTTTCATTTTGCCTGTCAAATTATAGTACTCGTGTTACGATACAAATTAAGATTGATCTTTCTGTATTTATAAAGCTCGAGATATAAATTGACATATTCTCTACTATGTAACAGTTGTAATAGATAGTGATAAGTTAGTTTCGAAGTGTTTAAAAGAAATCTTTTAAGGATTTCAATATATTGCTATTGACTTTTCAGACATTGTAACGTTAAAAGATGTCACACAAAGTAGCGTAGTAAAGTGAATAGACGCTGATTAAAATCACTCGCTCTAATCAACGGCTGTCTACACGTGCTTTTTTCTTAATACTAAGCACATGCATTAAATACTCGCACTTGCATTAATCAAAGTGTAACCTGGAACACACTTTTGTTGAAAACACTTTTGTTGGGCCAATCGCTCGCGCGCGTCGATCATGCAATCTCACGCGAGCTTCCATTTCAACACCAGTCAAGTATCTTTCTTTCTTTTTTAAGACTTTCTTAGACTTCTTTAAAAACATTAAAATTTAAACACCAACTTATAAATCTTATAAATAAAATGGATGATGTCGGCCTGAAAGTTTTACAAGACTCAGCAAAAATTATCAAATTAATTTAATGTACGTTAAAGCCCATATTAGCATATTAGAATTCAACGGTAATTTTTCAATAGCAAGTACATTTTAAAAAGGAACTTGATAATTTTAATACAATTTTCTCACTACAGACATACTAATTAATATTCTTTTTATTTGTAATACTATTAACGATATTAGTAAAGACTTAATACAAAAAAGTTTGCTTTAATTTTAATTTGATGGGTTGCAGAAACAACTTTAAATAACGATATAAAATTGTTGTATTACAACATCAGATCTTTTTTAAGTTTAGTGTGGCATAAGAATGTAATTAATGAAAAAGTAAATTAATATTATTGCGTCAGTAATTTCGTAAGAGATAAATCATTTGACATTTACTAAATTTGCAACGTGCTTAGTTATCTATATTAGGGCATCGCCGGAAAAAATTGTACAAATAACATTCATGAGATCGTAACACACGTCACGCACATGACAAAATGTTACATACATGACCTTTGTAAAACTTAGTTCACAAAAGACAAGCTCCAGGCTTTGGCCTATTGTGGTAACAATATATTTTTACTAAAGTCAAGCTGGAAGGGAAAATAAAAACAGAATGTGTTGAGAGATCAATTAATAATGTAAGTAGGCGCTTTATTGAAAGTAAACAAGAAGGATAATTTTTTATCGTTTTATTTATAAAATCAACTTTTTTGCCATATACGCTGCAGGTACTTTTCTAGTAGCAATTTAAATATTATTTTTAAAAACCTTGTATAAGTAAAAAAATTGAAAAATATTAAAAAAAGCATTTTTTTTTATATTTTTCGTTACTTTTCTGTCGTTAATATTCATTGGCACTTCATCGGTTCTAATATTTACTTCTGTCGCATCACTATATAAAATAGTCTCTTCGATCCATGTAAATTGACAGTATTACTTGGTTGAGATATTAAACATACCTAAGGTTCTATAATGCATATTAATCTAAATAAATCTCTAAACACATAAAATATAAGCAAAATGTTAAGTATATTGTAAACCACAGTCTCATTGCCATCAAATTTCACTTGTTAATGTAAACAAAATAATAGACTTTTATTATGTAAAACAACTTGCGTAAAATGAGTTAAAATTAATATTACCTTCTGTGTAATTGTTTGCAGGACTGCGATGATCTATTTTTTCTACATTTATCTTATTTTCAATAGTATCCAACATTCCTATAAAAAAGAGTTTATTAATAAATGGTGTAACTAACACGACTTTCGTTTTTTTATCATCTAGTTACATAGATTTACTCTACTGACCTAGTGAATACCTAGTGTAACCTAAGCCTTACAATCCGTCATGACTGTAACGTTACACATTTCGTTACACATGTAACATTCATGACATAAAAAAAACGTGCGACATAACTTAAAAGTTAAATATCAGTTCATGGAAAATCAGGATGTATTGATATTTTTACCGTTTTCTACGATAATAAATTTTCTTAAGCATGTTAACTGTAAAACATAATAAGCAGTACTTACCTTGCAATCAAACACACAAAACTACAATAGTTTAGGCGTCAGTCTGATGTCCTACACAAATCACAACTTTCACGTTAATGTTGGGATCTTACTCAAAAGTGTTTCCATTTATGGAAACAGCAAACACAAACACATTACTCAAAGGAAATGGTTGGAATGGACGTTAAATTCATGACGTTACACACTCATAAAAAAAGTGGACACTTTTTAAATAACGAATAGAATATTATCTATGCTGATATTTATTTAGGAACGTTTAAAAACACGCCGAGAAAGTATCGTACGTATAAAATGCAACTGAAAAATATTAAAAAACTATTCGGTTTCGACAGTGTTGGCAATTCACGATACAAAGGTTGTAGTTGGATAAAAAGTTTTTGTATAGAAGTAAAATGTAAAACATACAACAAAAATCTATATTTAAAAAAAAATTAGGAATAGGTTATATTTAATGTAAATATTTACAACAAAAGCTCTTTCAAAAGAAGTTACAACAAATCTCATACATCCAATAACTTCGAAATTATGATAAAAATAAAGTTGGTACAAATAAAAAATAATAATTGTAGATTTTTTTACTGCCATATCCCATTACTACGTTTAATAAGATACATAACCAGAATATTTTATTATTTACAGTCATTTATATACTATTGCATTTGTAAAGTTTTTGCTCTGTATTTTTTTCATTATTTAAATTTAAAATTATTTTCAATTTTAACGTGATGTTGACAAAGTTAAAGGTGTGGCAATATAATACGAAAAACCAAACGACTCTCAAATAAAAAATAAGAAGAAATAAATTATGAAGTAGTAATGTAGCAGAAACTATATTGTTACACTATATTGAAGAAAACATCCACTTTATTCGAAAATTCTTAAAGCAACAATGTTGCTTAAGCAGCACTATAACCGAACTTAAATCTAATAAAAACTTCTATTTATTCTCACTATAAACGCGGTGTCTGGGCTGTTACGTTTAAAACGAATTCAACGAGCGAAACACTAAAATCGTCCATACAAAACGGCCGGCTGGTGCAATAAATGTTGAACAAACACATTTACATTAGTTCTCGTAATGGCAGACATTAGGGGCCATTGCCTCAAACAAGATAATATAGGAGATAGGCGAGTGTAGCTCTTTTTATTTGCGCACATCACCCCAACTTATTTTCCTGGGCTATTTGAGAGGATCCACTCGAGAAATTTATTTATGGACTGTACTTGACGGAAGTTAATATCTCTTGGCTTTGTCTGCTATATTCTATTTTCTATTTTTGCGTCAAATTGTCTCATTTGACCCTTCGAATTTGAACCGAAATGAAACGACAAATATCTTACAAATAATACGAAAACAATTGTAATAAAGAAATATATAAAAATCAATTGCTGGTCGTTAGTCTTGCTAAAACTCGAGAACGGATGAATCTATTTGGCTAATTTTGGTTTTGAATTGATTGTTGAAGTCCAGGGAAGGTGAGAAATTTCTATATTTTCTCACCTTTTAAGGTGAAAAAATATAGAAAAAAATTATGAGTAGTTAAAAGGCAGAACAACATTTTCCGGGTCAGCTAGTAAAGAAATATATCCTTTTGTGAAGACGTTATAATGCTTTTACATATCATTAGATAGTAAACAAGCAGGTGGCTCTCTTGATGGAAAAAGAAACTATCGCCTATAGACATCAAAGATGTGATTAGTGCGTTGCTACCCGTGTGACGAGATGGCAATGCCATATAAGTCTACCGGCTACCTTACCCTCCAAATCTAAATACGACAATGATAAGCATTGAGGCTATTGCGGCAGAAGTAGCTAAAGTGGTGGTACCAAATACTTGGGCGAGACATTACAGAACTCTACCATCTAGTACTTACGACGGCAGTGACAACTATAATTAATTGGTCACTTTTTACGACCTGCCTGGCAGAATAGCAATTGATTTATACTTTAAAGAAGCCTGGATAGACACGAGGAGACTTGCTTGAGTAAAATAATATATTAACTCATTGACTACTATATAGAAAAACTATATCACGTATTTTTTTTGAGTAGACTAATTGATCAACGTTTGTTTGCTCTGCTTCCACCGTGTAGTTCTAGACAGAGTTTTGATGAACAGATGAAAGAAAGGTAACACATGTCACTTATATCGTGATTACCTATATAATGAGATAGCAAACAAGCAGATGGCTCTCCTGATGGAAAGAGAAACCACCGCCTATAGGCACTAAAGGTGTTAATGGTGCGTAACTATCCGTGGGGTGGGATAGCAATGTCACATTGCACACGACAATGACAAGCATTGACTCTATCGTGACAAAAGCAGGTAATGCAGTAGTCCAAATAACGACACGTTGCAGGACGCTATCACCTAGTAGTTATAACGGTAGTGACACATATAGCAAATCGTTCGCCTTTTACAAACGGCTTGGCAGAATGGCTGATGGGCTAATCTTCAAAGGCGGCCAAAACGGATGAATATTATAGTAGGGGAGCCCAAGAGGGGATTTTGGTATTTACTCGAGCGCGTCAGATTAACATAGGAGATGGTGCCTCGCATACTGTTAAGGCTCTCCACCAAATATAAGCTCTTTCTTACAGGGGGGTAACTATGGCAGAAAAAAAAAACCAAAATTAAAATAACTTCGGCTTGTGGAAATTGTTAGATTATACTTTTTTCGTAATTCTTACATAATTTCCACCATAATGAAAGGAAATTCAGTCGCGCTAGATACTGCCAACACAACATTTTCTTTGCAACTTTGTGACCTTCCCACTTCCTTACGCTACACTTGAATCGTCAGATTTTCTAAATTTGAGCCGGCAATTAACCCACCATACCCTAATCTAACGCGCTTCAGTGTTTCTATGTCACTGATTTTTTAAAACATTTTTTTTATCTGTAGAATTTTCCCCCACCATTGAAATGAAAACATTATATAAACTTTTATTTTCCCTATAATTTAATCAACAAAATCCAATAGGTCTCTACGACGCTCGAGTGACTATCCATATAGCATCTTGGACTCCCCTACTATTAAAAAATACACACAATTACTTAAAGACAGTATAAAATTAATAAGGAAGTAAATACATTTAAAAATATATAAAAAAAAAACTTTAGCAAACTTGAAAAGTAAACCGCAATAAACTAGCGGCCTTGCCTGCGGGTAGATTAACATGACGATATAGTTTATACAAAACTTTCACCCTTTATTTTAGCCAGCCATATGGATTGATTTAAAAAAATAGCTTATGAAGTTACGTTCAACCCCGAATCTACAACGAAACCAGCGGTTTAGCCGTGGAGGAGTAACGAACAAACAAACAGTCCGTCAGACAGACTTTCGCATCTATAATATTAATATGGGTATAATAAATTTTCGGTAAAGTGAAACAGAAAAGCTAAATGTAACTTAAGAATTACAAGTTTAAATTCCTTAAAAGACCGTAAACAAATCTTGTTTCCACGAGTTTGTAATGACTCATTCGGAAAAATTATTACGAGGGGAACGAACCAATTAGATTTTAACTAAACACCACAACATACATAAACGTAAAACTTTGCTATTAGATTAATAAATGGTAAGAAAATTGAATACCTAGGCAGGTCTAGACACAATAAATACATTTTGGCGTTACCAAAAAGTAGACATTTTTGGTAACGCCAAAATGTATTTATGGCGTTTTGGCAATATAATTTACTCGTATGCCGTGATGCCAAACTACATGGTGCTCTCTGTCATCATGTGTCCACTGCTGGTATATTCAAGTTGTGTATTTTATATCTAGTGCAGTCGGAAGAAAAAAGCATAATATATTATAGTCTATGTTACTGTTACAATTAAAATGAAACCAATGACAACGTTTAAACTTAAATCCATCAAACCAACATCTTATTTTCCGGGAAAGAAATGCTAGCTCATATGCCGTATATTTTCCCCGTGTTGGTCCCGGGCTCTTTTGAAGAATAGGCTAACTGCCGTTCTGCCAGGCAGGTCGTAAAAAGCGACCGAGTGGCTATGTAGTAGTAGAGTTTTGCATTGTCTCGCCCGGGTCTTGTACCACCGTCTTATCTATTCCTGCCGCAATAGCGTCAGTGCTTGTTACTGTCGTGTTCTAGTTTGGAGGGTAAGGTAGCCGGTAAACTTATGCATGTGGCAAAGACCACGCCACAAGATAGCAACGCACCATTAACACCCTTGGTGTACATAGGCAATAGGTGACTCTTTCCATCAGGGGACCCATCTGCTTGTTTGCTATCTTATGATATAAAAAACATGCTATTCAGAGTAATTATCTACGCATGTTCCAAATTTCGTCCAAATCCATTCAGTAGTTTTGGCATGATCGAGTAACATCCATCCATTCAAACATCTACACCGTCATACTTATAATATCGCTAGACAAATTGCACTAATTGGTCTAACCCCAAAGTAAGCAAATTATTTGCTTGTGTTATGGGTATTAGTCATCGATACTAATACGTAGACATTTATAATATCAATATAGATTTTCCCCGTATTGGTCCAGGCTTCCCCAAATTGATTCAGGCTCCTTTGAAGAACAGACCAACTGTTATTCTGCCAGGCAGGTCGTAAGAAGCAATCGATTGGCTACACGTGTCATTAACATCGTGACCACTCGGTGGTAGAGTTTTGCAAAGTCTCGCCCGGGTATTTGGTACCATCGCCTTTCCTATTCCTGCCGCAATAGCGTCAATAAAGGTCGAGATTCGACTACTTGACGCTCACCAGTATACATTAATATGCAGCAATAATATCCTCTGTTAATAAGACAGCTTTTATTATAGGTAAATTTATGTACTTCAAACTATATAAATTATAGTAGTTTCCATTATTTGTGGCTTATTAACTGGTATTATATTTTGTTTTGCATTATGTAACGTGTAATAATATTTTAATTAAATTATTAACATTTAAAAAGTATACTTCTTTATTTGTGGCTCAGTACCTGAAACAAAAAAAAAATAATAATTACATAACTACAACCACCAACCAGATAAGAACTTTCTCTTACTTTATATTTTAGTAAAATAAGTAAAAACAAAATACATTCACCTCTTATCCCTAAAGAAATATGCAGATGTGTAACCAGCTGTATCGGCAGAAATTTTCCCAAACGGATATGACTCAGGGACTTTCAAGAAAAGAGCCTACTCATTCTTAAAAGGCCGGCAACGCAACTACAAGACCACTGGTAGTATAGTTGTCTATGGGCGGCGGTAATTACTTACCATCATTTGAGTCTCCTGTCCGTTTGCCCCCTCTTCTATAAAAAAAAACTTCTCACTAGTACACCCATTATTAACCACCCTTATTAAATCCTTGATGTAACACGTGGCCACACATCAAGTACACGTCCAGTCCAGGACAAGTTATGTTTGCAGAGAAAATTAAAAGCATTACTTAAATCGAACTGAAACACACTTGGGATTTGAACCTAGTAGTAAGTCTATCGTGCGTCCATACCAAATTACTGTGTGTCCACAACGGTACCACTAGACCGATAAGCCGAAATTGTATTTGAATTTTAAGTTTTCGCCTTTGTTGGTACGGGCCTCCTCTGAAGAATATACCATCTGCCATTTTGTCAGTTTATTCGTAAAAGGCAAAACATTGGCTATACGTGTCGCTACTGTAACGCCGCCCAGCGACTATTCAGCCGGACGTGTTACTTTGGGGACGATATCCCTTTTTTATTCAGGGAACCTTCTTGGTACTCGCTTGGCTGCGCGAGGTACTAATTAGTAGCAGGACCTTTTGGGATTCTTCAAGAAATTAGACTTTTCGTATATATCTTCGTTTATTTTCAGAGACGTCTATCTTACGTCAAATCTTAAAAGATACTCCTATTCTAAAAACAAATTTATTCTTTCTCTACATACTAAACAGTTCTACATTTGAAAGTCGACAAAATGGCCAGTTCGTATGTAACACCATAAAGGTGTTACACTACCTTCGAGCCTATGAGGTGGAAGAGTTCTGCAACGTGGCGTCCGGGTACGGTACGACCTTACCTATTCGTAGCTATTCCTGTCTCTACTTTTGGAGTCAATATGCGATGTTTGTATCTTTACATCAGGACATCCATCTGTTTCTTTGCTATTTTATGTTATAAAACAAAATCTATTATTAAAGTTCTAATGAGTCTGTTAAATTTATGACTAAGACAATTTGATAAGTGAGCGCTAAGTTACGAAACTACGACATGAGATTATAAAGCAGTTTCGACTCTGACGCTTAATTTACCCTAAGATATTGCGTTATTTGATCAGGGAAAGTAATTAAAAGTTCTCCTGTGATGTAAGAAAGTCTAGGTAGTTCTTAGGCTACAGTTTCAACAATATGCGAACGAACGAACTATAACGAAGCAACAATTTGTTCCCTCAGAAATAATTGAGATAAATAAATAAATAAATAAATAAATAGCTTTTTATTGATTCCTTACATCTTTTGTCATTTTAACAATATCTCATTAACATAATATTGTTAAATCAATTGTAATTGTTAGTGTTATATTTGAGATTTTATATAAGAAAGTAAAATTGTATAATATATTGTAACGTAATTTAAATTTATTATTTGCATAATGATTAATATATGTATATAAAATAAATGTATATATAATATTTATTAGGTTAAGTTAAATTTATAAATTAATATTAAAATTTATTAATATTATATACTTTACTAGTTTAATTAAATTATTATTGAAGCAATTATCTATATTGTCAAGTAAATATAATATTTATAGTTTATTAATTGTTAAAATTTAGTTGTGTCCATAAGTCATTATTTATATTGTCATTTAACTATTATATAATATTTTAGGTATATTTTAGTGTTAAAAGTGCTATCAATATAAAATAAAGTTGATATATAATGTATATTAATATATAATTAAGATAAATATACAAATTAAATGTTTTTTCCCAAAAATGCGCGGAAATAGTGTCCTTACGTTCGAATAAATATCACGCGAAATATCGTATTTACTTACACAGAAAATTAAAGCCATTATCGACGCACGTTTTAATTTGGATTAGAGAAAAAAATTGACGGTAAAACAAGGAGTTCGTCTAGATACTCTTATTTTAATCATAAACACAATTAAAAATTAGTTCCAACAGTTCTGAGAGTGAAATAGACATTAGCTGTAGTCCATCAGATCTAAGATTGGAAGCCTGCATACTTTCAGTGAAGTCGTTACCAAAATAGGTAAATTAAATTTATTACATAGAAAGATTTTTATTTCTCTGCCTTTTTTGAGAAAATCACTATAATTCTTCGATGGAAATGGCAATTGCCTGTTTCGTATCATTAAAGCCCTCGCCTGCGGCTTGGTTTTCATACTCGACCACTAATGCTCGACCTGCAATTGCCTATTTCGCGGCATTTGTAATAATGTACTATTATCGATCCCTATCTTAACTACATAGATGTACAACTTTAGCACTCACTACGTACTAGAGAAAACCGTCAGATTTAAAAAAAGAACTTCTTTCAGAATTACAAATAGTTTTTCCTCATCTTTTTTATCAAAAACACTCGATACATTTACCTAATTACTGTATGCATATTTTCTATTTAATGAATAGTAGTAATCTGGCTTGTAATTACAAGTAAAGTAATATAATGAAGCCACTAAACTGCAATATTAACACTGGTAACGACAATTTTAACACAATTTAGATAAACTAACTACAAAAAAATTACTTTTATATATAAAAGTAAAGTTAACAAAAGGCTTTAAGCAACTAAACTCCACTATGAACACTGCAAAATGAAATTCGGAAAACAAATGAAAAGAATAACATCTATACATATAATAAAATCGTAGGAAAGTCAAAAGTGTACATTGAATATTTTTTTAAAAGAATACTTGGGGCGTGATCTACAATCGATATCGAAGCCAAAAATATAGTTTTTATTAGAATTTTTGTCTGTTTGTCTGTATGTATGTCCGGGGTAAACTCAAAAAGTACTGTATGGATTTACTTCAAATTTTGCATGAATATTACTAACAGGTCGGGTCAACATATAGGTTACATATTATCACGCTATCAACTACGGGGGAGGTGCTGTGCGGAGTAAACGAAGTCCGCGCGGACGAAGTCGCGGGCAACAACTAGTACTAAATAAATTTGTTATTTTTGTTAGAGTAGAGTAAAAAAGTTACTTTAAATAGTTCCATATTTTTTCAAGCCTCCCTAAGTCTAGAATATTTATAACACAGTTAATTAAACACGTAATTGCAATACATACACACATTTAAGCCTGTGAAATTACGAACTTAGCGTCAACGCGCTAATATAATAAAGCCAGTATAAACCACCCTAAACCGGTTTAATATCAAGAGCGAACTCAATGGCTCAACTTTTCCCGCGGCGGGCATTACAAGTTACAACCGGGTGGGATTAGCGAATGTGTACTCGGCTTAATGCTAGTTTCTTTGTTTGTATATAACTTTGCTACTTTACTAAGATTTTAAGTTATAGCCTGGATCAGAAAGTATAGGTACCTGCGTATTTATAGCTTCAGCCTTTGTCGTAATACCTTTTTTAATTACGTAATTTTTGTTAATTATGTGAATTTGATTCACTTTACACAATAAACAACATACATATCTTTTCGTCAAATCTATTAAAGAGTACAAAATTAATAAAAAATTAATAAACATTGTCATCATCTTAGGGACATCAAGTCCCTATATTAATATGTGCTATGACGAGAAATCTCTAACCTATTGATATAAAAAACCAGGAAAGCACCGAACAAAACTTTTACTAAAAACTGTAAGACCGGGAGATGATGACACAAAATATTCAATCATTTGTACCAGTATGGCGGTTCTTCAGGGGTCTAATAATTATGGAATGACAAAAAGGAAAATAATGGTCATAGCGCTGGTATCGGCGGACTAATCGCGTGACCGTTAATCGAACTTGTCGGATAAATTACGCGTGTCGAATGATTTGTTCTACAAAAAAATTTGTGGACCCGGCAGAACGGTAGAAAATATACCTCTACCGTTCTGCCAGGTTCTTACAAACTATTGTAAAAGGCGAACAATTGGCTAGGCGAGTCACTACGCTCGTGGCTAATTGGGTACTGTGTTCTGCATTGTTTTGCCAGGGTCTGGTTCTGCCGCAAAAGTATCAGTTTTTGTCACTGTCGTGTTCTGATTTAAAAGGTAAGATAGCCGGCAAACTAATTAATATGGCATTAAGACTTTGCCACATGAATAGTTATGCATCATTAACGTCTTTGGAGTCTATGGGCGATGGTTGTCTCTTTCTATCAGGAGAGTCATCTGCTTGTTTGCTATCTTGTGATCTATATATATAAAAATCAATTGCTGTTCGTTAGTCTCACCAAAACTTGAGAACGGCTAAACCAATTTGGCTAATTTTGGTTTTGATTTAATTTTTGAAGTCCAGGAAAGGTTTAAAAGGTGAGAAAAAATAAAAAAAATAAGAGTAGTTAAAAAGGCAGAACAACGTTTGCCGGGTCAGCTAGTATAAAATAAAAATAAAGGAATAATCTCAGTATAAATGCATGTATATTATATACTCGTAGTTTTTGTAAATTAAAATTCAACTTGCTATTATTATAAACCACATCTAAGCCGCCCTAAACTGATTTAATATCAAGAGCAAACTCAATGGTTCAACTTTCCCCGTGGCGGCCATTACAAGTTACAACCGGGTGAGATTAGCGTATATGTATTCGGATTAATAATGCTAGTTTCTTTGTTTGCTCGCAACTTCGCCACTTTGCAAAGATTATAAGTTATATCCGGATTGAAAAGTATAGATCTGCATCCCCGCATATAAGGATTGTAACATAATCCACCGTGAGCTTGAATTGCTAGAAATATGAATTAATATTCTGATGCGAGGTATTCAAAATAGTAATTTGTATGTATTCTAATAAAATTCTGGCAATTTAATGAGGAATATAACATACAGAAATACAGCAGTAACAAATGTCACTATTATACTATTTGAAAGGTTGGTAGAAACATAACATAAGCCTTTGTACGATCGTTATATTTTAACCATGAAGGATTTTAATATTTCTTTGTATTACATACTTACACGAATTACTTCATTCTACTAATATTATGATATTAAATCTAGCTTCAAATTGAAAGCGAGTAGATAAGATTTTCAAATGTATCTATCTAAATCTATGTAAATCTCCTTTCATGTGCAATTGGTATACTCTTATTTCTCTTAACATAAACTCGTATAACTTTTATAAAATTGAAAACCCCAAAATTTAGACTAGAAATATGTCTTTCGAATAACTTTCGTCATACGGAATCGAAACAAGCTTCTTACACATGCTTCAGCAAGGGACTGGATTCGTATCGAAAGTCACACATGACTTACAGTACATGACTGAAATATATACAGATGCTTTATGATTATTGTCCCCCGTGTTGGTCCGGTCCCCCTTTGAAGAATCTCTCATCTACCATTGTGCCAGGCATTTCGTTAAAGACGAACAATTGGATATACGTGTCATTACCATCGTCATTACTAGGTGGCAGAGTTACGAAATCTCTCCAAAGGTATCTCACTCACTGCCTTACCTATCCTGCCACAATAGCGTCATTCCTGTATTGTCGTGTTCCGATTTGGAAGGTTAGATAGTCGGCAAACTTTGGCAAAACGCGCCAATATCATCTTTGGTAAATATAGACGATGATTAAATCTTTCTATAAATAAATAGAGCCAGCTGCTTGTTTGTTATTTTATAATAAAAAAAAAAACTCAATTTCAAAAGTCTAAGAATAAAGTAAGTATGTACGAGAAAAAGAAAACAATGGTTGAAGTAAATGTGAATATCCTCGAGATATCGAATGTAGGTCTCGAAATTCAGAAACAGTGTCAAGAAATCGAGCGAAAACCAGACAAAACTAATTTTATCTCTCAATCGTTCTCTTTGAACACGAGCGATCACATAAAGTGGTCCCAACAAATTGAATCCGAAACCCGCGACCCGTGGCTCTATAAAGGTTCACTTTATGTATTTATCGCGAATTCGGCGCCGACCTTCCTTTGATATCTCTTAAAATAACTAAGAAACTGGTCTATTCGTGTTTTTATTGTCTTTCTTTTCTTTCTTTTATAACCTGAATAATAGTATTGCGAATTCGTCAGACGTCAATTTTAACGATGTCAACTTTTATTTCGTTTTATTTTTATGGAAATATCAGGAATTTATCGGAAATTTACTTGTACTAGCTTGCGCTCTGTGGTCGAAATTCGACCGTTATTCTATTATTGTTAAATCAAAAATATTTATGAAACAAACTATAATAGGTAAGCCAACTATAACTCAGATTGATTGTAGACTAGACAATAAAATCTCTTCTTAGTTTAATAAAAGACAAAATTGTGTAAAAGTTTGCGTGTTAATATCTAGCATAGCAGTGCTTGTCACTGTCGTGTTCCGCTTTTGATTGTAGGTAGCCGGTAAACTCATGCATGTGGCATTACAACCTCGTTATAAGAATACTGACGCACCATCAACATCTTTAGTATATAGGCGATGTTTTTCCCTTTCCACCAGAAGAGCTATTTGCTTGTTAGCTATCTTATTATATAAAAAAATTTCAAATGTATCTATCTATGTAAATCTCTTTTCACGCGCAATTGTTATACACTTATTTCTCTTAACATAAACTCATATAACTTTTATAACATTGAAAACCCCAAAATTAAGACTAGAAATATGTCTTTTGAATAACTTTCGTCATACGGAATCGAAAAAAGCTTCTTACACATGCTTCAGCATTTTAGTGTGTGGGATGTTTCTTTTATTAACTTAGTTTTGCTTTTATATGCTAATGCTTTTTAAAAAAAATATTAGCTTCATGCACTTTTTCTCTATATAAACCACAGAACACATGAATACTAATAGACACGCCATTGGGAAGGAAACATGTCGCCCCGCATATGAGCAAACGCCCCTATTACTGTCAAAAATTTCATGGATTTTGTTGGTTATATTATATTGTGAAAAAATAGAAATAAACCATGTTGTACTGTTTTATCGTACTAAATAAGATGACAAGGTTTAAAAATTATCCTTGAAATGATTTTATTTCACTGGTAAGTAGTATAACTCTTTATTTCTGTATGTAACTGCAAGCTGCACTGCCAAACTAAGAAATTGTCTTGTCCATTTAATCCGTAACATAAACTTTAACTATGCCAAATTACGTACTTCTCAGTACGAGCAAGTTTCGTACAAAGGGTTACAAAATTTTTTCATTTTATATTTTATTTCATTTTATATATAAACAAGGACGCGTAGATAGAATGGTGTCTGGTTGCCCGTAGTGTAATTGGTTTAAGTTGTTTTGCTTATAAGTCCTCTGGCCTATTAATCATTATTGCTCATAATAATAGGCGTGTCGCATATAAAATTTGATATTGTTTAATCAGCTTTCTTAATAATTGGTTGGTAAGAATCTAACATAATCTATATAAATAAATAAAATTGGAGTTTCTATTTGTAATATTAAAATAACGTTTTTACTAAATGCATATGGATGTACACACGGTACATATACCAAGTATCATTTTTTACAATATTTGTCTGTCTGTCTGTCTGTTCCGGCTAATATTTGGAAAGGCTGGACCGATTTTGACGGAACTTTCACTGGCAGATAGCTGATGTGACAGGTAGTAACTTAGGCAACTTTTTTTTTTGGAATATTTCGACGCGGACGATGTCGCGGGCGCAGCTAGTAGTAAATACGTAGATATCAGCGTCACCTCCATCGGAGTACGAGCATGTTACCACCTACAAACTTTCCTATTTCTATTATTGTAATGTGATTAGTTGTAGGACTAACTATTGCGTAGAATAGTAGGTAATCTTGTGGCTCGAGGCTTTGCATCCCAGCTACAGGGGAAACTTACATTTAGAACGTTACTAGTATCTTCTTGTCGATAGGCAATAGTTATCTACTCGTACCTAGAAAATCATCTACATATTGCCTATTTTGTGCCATGAAAAACTATGATCAAAACTGAGATACTTGGAAGTAGAATAAATTTAGTAAAAATATTTAAGAAAATTTAAATAGTTGGCGTCGTGAATAACTATCATGTTAAGTGAAGTCTTAGCGGAAAATATTTTGACGTAGTTTAAATTCAATGTACTTTATTTTCTTACACTGTTTTATGAATTAGTGGTGCTTTATTTTCTTACACTGTTTTATGTATGATTCATAGCCTTAGTATTTTTCGTGATTATGTATTCACAACCTAAGATCCATAACTGTAAACCTTTATTCATGTACATTAACATAAAAGCAAAACCACATTCAACTGGAGTTCTTTTTAAAATGTAATTCGAGTCTAAAAACCTCGCGGTCTTTTCGCAGGCATCGAAGTAATTAGGTTCATTGTGCTTCTTAACCTACTTCCGTACACGAATGTACAATTTCACAATTACAAAGAAATCGTGGGACCTATTTTCATACAATTCTGTTGACTTTAGCTTAAATAAACGTACCTTGACGTTTATTTTCCTGCCTTTCACAGTATTGTTTCATCTCATTTTGTACTTTGTTCGGTTAAAAAATCCAACTAGGAAGGATTATTTTCTGCAAAGAACAAATGTTTACTATGAGAAATATTACTGATGGCAAATAGAGTTATTGTTTTCTTATATTTCTGAGCTTCATCTAAAATTATACGTGAAGGGAAAACTTTAGACCCCTTTTTAGGTGGAGGATAAAATTTGGCACAATTAATAGTATAGGATCCCGATAGAGGTCGACCTTCACCGAGCTGGTTAATGAAACAAATATATTTTTATGTAATTTAATATATCAAAAAATATGTTACATATGGGTTGCCTATCAAATTTCAGTCCAGGATATTTTTAATTAATTTTTGAAAAAAGTTTATTTTTAATATTTCACCGGTGTAGTTAATAAATAAATTTTACACCAATCAAAAGTATGCATGCATAAGTTTCATCCATTAACCACGCCGGTGCAAATTACTAGTATCGACTTACCTACCTGTTCATACCAGCTGGCAACCCAATATAGGCTGCATACTTTCGATTGGTGTAAAATTCATTTATTAACCACACCGGTGAAATATTAAAATTTTTTTTCAAAAATTAATTAAAAATATTTTGGACTGAAATTTGATAGGCAACCCATATGTAAAATATTTTTGATATATTAAATTACATAAAAAATATGTTTAATCCATTAACCAGCTCGGTGAAGGTCGATCTCTATCGGGATGTTAGATTATAAAGTTTACATTGCGGGGGACTGCAGAAACCTTATATTAAATAAAATGCATTAGAAATATATTAACTAACCCGCGCAGCTTCGCCCTCGAGTATATTAGTAAATCATCCAAATAGCTTTTAATAAAAATTTCATTCCCTATTTCAGCCCCCCAGGGACTGAAATTTGAAAACAAAATTAGCCTATGTTTGACCCCGGATTTTCAACTATATCCATGCCAAATTTCATGTAAATTAGTCCAGTGGTTTACCCGTGAAAGCGTGACAGACAGACAGACAGAATTTCGCAATTATATATATTTATTAATATATATATATATTTGTATGGATTAATAAAAATAAACATTACACACACTACATTTGGGTGACATACATGATGTTATACTCACTTGTATAGGTACTAAACTATTTATTTTATTTTTACGTACTCTTAGGGTTGCCATCTGCTTGTTTACTATAATATAAAAGGTGAGAAAGAGATAGCTAACAAGCTGATGTGTCTACTGATGGAAAAAGAAACCATCCCCTATAGACTCCAAAGATGTTAACGGTGCTTAACTATCTGTGTGGCGAGATGGCAATGCCACATAAATAAGTCCATCAGTTACAACACCCTCTAAACCAGAACACGATAACGACAAGCATTAAAGTTATTGCGGCAGGAATAGGTAAGGCGGTGGTATCCAATATCTGGGCGAGACGTTGCGGAACTCTACCACTAGTAGTCACGATGGTAATGACATGTATAGCCAATGGATCGCTTTAACGACCTGCCTCGCAGAACGGCAGTTGGTCTATTTTTCAAAGAAGCCTGGACTAACACGGGGAAAATCTAATAAAATAAAATTAAAACATACCTTTAAGGCAACCAATAATGATAATGATGGCGTGAACTAGGTAATAGATGTGTACATATGTTGTATAGATACGTCTAGATCGTCTCTGTAGTCGAGCAGTTCGGTGTCGATGTTGACTACATGAGTTCTCGGGTTTGAGTCCCCGGTCAGGCAATACAAAAATGTATTTTTTCAGTTTTCGGATAAAAACAACGTTGCCCGGTTGGCGATAGGCTTGGCACCTAACACATTGTGGGACCAAGTATCTTCGGCTAATTGCGGGTGCACTTGTTGTACCTCTACCTACCTCTTCCAAGACATAGACGTGAAGATACTTTCTTTTCTATTCAGTATTAATTATACAGGTTGATTAGTACGATTTTTTTTAGATAAATCTGTGATATATCTAAAAATAATATCTTCACTATAGTACATCTGTGATATGAATACAATGTTTTAATTTCACAATATTTGACCGCCCCATTGCTCGAGTAGCTAGAGACCCTGACCACGCAATCGATGGGGCTCGGGTTCGATTCCCGACAGGGACAAATATTTGTGTGATGAACATAGATATTTGTATTTCTGGGTTTGGGTGTATATTATATAATATTTCTGTGTCTTTATATGTATTTCTATGTCGTAATATTGTTGACTAACACCCAAGCAAATAATTTGCTTGCTTTGGAGTTTAATCAATTCGTGTAATTTGTCAAGGGATAATTATATTATTATCATTAGTATAAAATATAATATTTTTCATTGTGAGTTCAATAATGCAAAACGTTTTCCATTACGAGTAATTCACTTAAATAATTAAACCATTTAGGAAAGGAACCGTTTGATAAGGATTTTAAAAGTTGTCTGAGGAAATAAGGGAACAATCTGAAGTTCGAAACACAAATCGAATTAAGTCAATTGATACGAAAGACAACATTTACTTTGTATTTATTCTCAGAATTGTGTTAGATTATTACGAAACTTTTATAGCTAGGTCCAGAATGATAAATATTTAGGCAATTTGTTTGCATTGTGCGAGAAAGGTGGACAGTGTGAGACAATGCAGAACTCTACCACTAGGTGGTTAATTACCGCATTACATATTCCTGCCGCAATAGCGTCAGCGCTTGTCACTGTCGTGTTCCGGTTTGGAGGGTAAGGTAGCCGGTAAACTTATGCAAGGGACATTAGACCTCGCCACAAGATAGCAACGCACCATTAACATCTTTAGTGTCTATAGGCCATCGCCTATAGACACCAAAGATTGACTTTTTCCATCAGGAGACCTATCTGCTTGATTGCTATCTTATGATATAAAAAAATTAATAGACAATTATATAATACTATACTGCCTCATGGTCTAGCTTGTTCGGCTCAGATTATGAGGTCTCGGATTCGATCCCCGGGTAGGACAAAAGTATTATTGAGTTTTTTTCGAGTTTTTTTTCAAAAATCTATAATCTCAGTAGCAGCTCGAAGTCTGGCGGAGTGGTGTATTACCACTCCCATGCCTCGGATGAGCACGTTAGGCCGTGGGTCCGGGTTATCGCTAGAAATAGTCGATAAACGTTAGCATGTCAGTAAATGCAGTAAAATCATTAGTTTTGGCGTGATTGAGTAACAAACATCCATCCATACATCCATCAATCCATCCATCCATCCAAACATCCAAAATTTTGCATTTATATTAATATAGATTCATTGGTCAATTTACACAAATTGATCTTATCCCAAAATAAGCAAATTACTTAATAATAACTAGTGGTGGTTCGTTGACGTATTTTTCGTCGACGCAACGAGACTGTTTATCGTAAACGATAAACTATTTGAAAAAAAAAACAGTTTAATATTCGACTAGTTTACTTCCTACACTGAATATGATTATTACGTTGTAGTTGTCGTTCTACGAAGATTATTATTTCCCTAAGTTAACTGTTTATAGAAATGAACTGAACTTTCCTCTTCATACTTTTTCCAGGCTTAGGACTGGCAGCTTTTTTTATTACTAGCTGACCCAGCAAACGTTGTTTTGCCTTACATACCTATTAGGAATCCGTAGCGGACAAACAACGTGACACGTAATTTATATAAGACTACGGGATTGTCCTTCCACGCAGTCAAAATGGCATTAAACTTTATATGGTGGTTAAGTATTCTTAATTTTTTTAATTTTCCGCGCAATTTTCTTAAGATTTTCTTTTATAAGAACCTTCTCCTTGCAATTACAAACACAACAAAAAAAAATACCGAAATTGGTCCAGCCATTCAGGCGTGATGTCGTGACCAAGGAAAATAGAGATTGATTTTTATATATATATAGATTATAAAATTTATATTCTTAAAAGTGTTTCAGTTATAAAATTAAAATATTAATTATTAGATATGTGTAAATCTGGAGTACTTAAAAGTTCATTTCATTTTATGTACATATAATTCCACGGCCATTTTCGAGTGCCACTCCACTCGTCGGCGTCTTGTGAATATGATACTTATTTTGGTTGCGCAGAGTGCTAAGTGTGAGTATTTCTTTTCGCATTCGATCGTGAGCGCGTTTCGAGTTTACTAGAAATTTGTATGTAATTTTTACAGCGCCACCTAGTGGTAAACTGGTTTCTCACATTTACCACTAGGTGGCGCTGTACAAATCACATACAAATTCCTAGTAAACTCCAAACGCGCTCACAATCGAATGCGAAAAGAAAAACTCACACTTAGCACTCTGATCGTTCCGCGAAACCAACAGTCCGTACGCGATCGTTACAAAGACGAGTTGCATAGTTCATTCATAAACTAGTTTATCAAATAACGTTAGACTGTTTATTCGTTCACGCTAAAGAAACAGTCTAAAAAACTGTTCGTTCATTAAATGCCCACCACTACTAATAACATGGGTGTTAGTCAACGATACTAATACATATATAAATACTAAAATGCATTTAATAAACACCCAAACCCAAAAATATAAACATCTATGCTCATCACACAATCTTTTTAATTATTTATCCCTGTCGGGAATCGAACCCGGACATCGTTGATTGCATAGTCAGGGTCACACATGCATAATCGGCCATCAAACACGAATACGACAGGGACTACTAACCCTATCGCGACAAAAAAGTTTAATTGATTGTATCCACAGACCACCTGAATACTAATAAATACGCCATTGGAAAGGAAACGTGTCGCCGCGAATGTGAGCAAACGCTTCTATAACTGTCCGAAATGTCATACATTTGTAGATATATTATATCGTGAAAAAATACAAATAAATCATTTGGTACGGTTTATCGTACCGAATAAGATGACAAGGTTTAAAAATTGCCCTTGAAGTGATTTTATTTCATCGGTAAGTAGTACAACTCTGTATTTCTGTGTGTAATTGTAATCTACACTGACAAACTAAGAAATCGGTCTTGAAAGGCGTATCTATTTAATCCGTGACTGTACTTAACCCAAGCGAGACGTTGCAAAACTAATAGTCACAAAGTGACATGCTTGGCTAATATCTCACCTGTTACAAACTGCTGGAGGAGGGTATAATATTTATTCTACAAAGTGTATTAGGGGAAAATGTTTTTATTTAAGTTTATAAATATAGTATTTTATTTTATTTTATTTAAATGAAAGTAAAGGAAGCTTGAGATTTAAATAATTTCACGATAAATAAAAATAACAGCCATCGTGAAAGTGCGAAATTTTCATATCGCCTCTTGCATATAACTAAATGGCAGCTATATATTACAAAGATGACGGTTTTCTATCTCGACCATTTCTTTCCCTTTGTATATTCGGCCGTTAGAGATTGGACCCGAGTACAAATTAATCTTTCACAACAATGGGGACCGGTAAGTGGTGTTCCGTTCAGATTCTGGGAATTTTTGAATAAATCGACGAAATATCTCGTTATATATCGTATAATAGGAAAACTCTTTAAGTAACATCTTATTTACTATTTTGAGGAGACTTTTCAACTATTTTTTTCTTGTCTCCGTTTTTCTTTTTTCTGCCTCTTGATAATTCATTATAAAACATTTTTAGGGACTAGGGTCAAAATAGAATTTTAATAACATTGTGCCAATAACTCGAAGTATGCGTGTATGAAAATATGTTGTGTGTGTGTGCAAAATCATTTATGTATTATTTTATTTGTTGCGCACAATACCATCTTATTTATTAATCCCTTCTCCACATTTCGGGTTAGCTGGAGAAATCTCCACCAATAGATCTAGCTCACCTTTTGTGCAATTTGTGTTATTTTTTTCGTGTGTATTTTTATTAAGTGTACATTAAAGTATTAAATTATTAAATAAATTAATCATTCAAAAATTTAATTAGTGAATTTTACAGTTAACCAAAGATGTAATATGAGCTGACCCGCAAATAAAGATATGCGGGTCAGCTCATATTACTCATATCATAGTGTCACTCGTTCTGACATGCGCGAACCGCGCGATTACTAACCCCGCACGATTTGAAACCGCAACATTGTGTTTTGTGTTCAGACTACAGTGGTTTACATGCGCGGTTAACGTCACTTTAAAAATGGAAGTGGACAAAGAAATACTAGGTTTTTTGTGGTTGCTCATAAAAAAAAAACAAAAGAAAAAGTATCTAATAAATCCGTATCTAATATTAAGAGACCGACTCGTGCATAGTCAATTCTTCACATTATAACCCAAACTAAGAATGTTTTTTGTTTTTATTTGAGTAATCTTCACACTGAATATATCATTTGCAGGTCTTTTCTCCATTTGATCAATAAATATCTCAGTATCGAATCGAACGACGCTAATCGTGACGTATAAATCGCGCAGTTCACGCAGTGCCACTGAACGTCGACAAAGGGTTCCATAGTAATAGAACCATTCGGTCGCCGGCGCGATCTTTTTTTCTTGCGGTTGAGTTGTGGTATTTGCGCGATTTGACTAACCATGCGGTTATGTCGGAACGCTCACAATAATACCTATATGAATAGAACCTGCACGATTGACACGCGATTCGATATCGCAAGGTTTTCGCCTTGTCTAAACAAGTGCTAATATTTCAGCTACATACTCTTTCATAAAACTAACATCTCAAATTTCAGCCCCTGAGTGTTTTCTTTTAAAAAAAGTATCTCAAGCCCAGAAATATAAACATATATGCTCATCACACTAATGTTTGTCCCTGCCAGAAATTGAACTCGAGCTCCGTCGATTCGTAGGTATGATGGCTAACTACTCGAGCAACGGGGCGCCCAAATGTTTTATGTTACTTAATTTCGGTCAATTATATTAAAAATTAACGAATTTAAACTAATAAAACTAGCTGTGCCCGCGACGTCGTCCGTTTTTCTATTTTCTAAGATAAAAGTAGCCTAAGTTACTCCTTATTACATAAGCTATATGTCAGTGAAAGTGACGTCAAAATCGGTTCAGCTGTTTCAAAGATTATCCCAAACAAACAGATAGACCGGCAAACAGTCAGACAAAAATTATATAAACTGTTACTTTGCCATTTTATCATGTATACATCCATATTTTATGTTTTTTGTAAAAAGTGGTTATTTTAATATTACAAACTCCAATTTTATTTATTTGTACAGATATATGTATACATGTCATAAATAAAATATAATAACAACCACAGAAATAAAAATTACAATAACAAGCAATAACTTTAACGTTTTACTTTTATGAAAAATATACTAGTTACAGATTTATATAACGGTTGAGGAAATAAGAAAAGTTACAAGCATATTACCGTTCCACTAATACAGAGATGTCATTAGCCGGGGTAAAGTTCGCTCATATGAAAAGTTATATTAACTGCTTCGACCGAAAAACAAGTTATTATTACGCGTCCCCAGATCCGTACCTAGTGGAGCTTCGTCTAATTAGCGCGGACATGAGAAAATTAGCGAAATATCCGCGAATATTGCTAAAGTTTATCATAATATTGCGTGGGAATAAATTCCCCAATAAGGCTCAACAAGGTTTCCAAGCATTTTTCATTTTATGTAAATAATGTATATATGGTTAGCTACCTTGACTACGAAATCTATGGGACTTGGGTTCGATTCCCAACTAGGAGGGCTTTAAGAATATCAGTAATTGTGGGTTTGTGTGTTTGTTTGCAATTTTTATATGTTACTCTTTTCTTGGGTTTGGATCAGTTCATTTTATTTGTCTAACGATATTTATTATGACAGTAAGAATGAATTTCGGAACAAATAAAATATATTACAACACCAAAGGAAAAAAATTTGAAAAACAAACAAGAAGTTTATATCTTTGAGATAGTACAAAGTTTGCTCTGAAAGTTATTGTACAGATTTATATTACGGTTGGAGAAATATGAAAAGTTACAAGATTGTTACGGGTCCACTAATACAGAGACGTCATTAGCTGCGGTAAAGTTTGCTCATACAAAAAGTTATATTAACTGCTTCGACCGAAAAACAAGTTATAATTACACATCCCTAGATCCGTACTTAGCGGAGTTTCGTCAAATTAGCGCGGACTTAAAGCTATCAGCAAAATATCTGCGAATATTGAAAAAATGTATCATAATATTGTGTGGGAATAAGTACCCCAATAATGCGTAATGAGGTTTCAAGCATTTTTTTAACGTACAGAATTTATATTATGATTGAGTGGTTAGTTATTCTGACTACGAAATCAATAGGACTTTGATTCATTTCCCAACAAAGAGAGGCTTTTATGTGAAGAACATAGATATTAGTAATTATGGGTTTAAATGTTTATTCACTATTTATATATGTATATTTATATTTAATAAAAGCATTAAATCGCTCTTTTTGGGTTCAGATCAGGTCGTGTTATTTATCTAGCGATATATATTATAATAGTAGAGAAAAACTCGCAACAAATATAATATATTACACACCGAAGGAATAAAAATTAGAAAAACAATCAAGAATTTATATCTTTGAGACAACACAAAGTTTGCTCTGAAAGTTATTGTAGAGATTTATATTACAGTCGGGGAAATACGAAAAGTTACAAGCGTGTTACGGTTCCACTAATTCAGACACGTCATTAGCCGCGTTAAAGTTTGCTCATATGATAAGTTTATACTAATTGCTTCGGCCGAAAAACAAGTTATTATTACGCGTCCCCAGATCCGTACTTAGTGGAGCTTCATCATTTAGTGCGGACATGAGTAAATCAGCGAAATATCCCTGAACATTGCAATATATATATATATATATATATATATATATATATATATATATATATATATATATATATATATATATATATATATATATATATATATATATATATATATATATATATATATATATATATATATATATATATATATATATATATATATATATATATATATATATATATATATATTGGGGAATTTTATAAATAAAATGCCCCAATACAGCATAACAAAATTTTCAAATATTGCATTTTTTATAGTATTTAGATACCCGGGGAGATCAAAACTGACGTAGCATTATCAAATTGATCAGGTGCAGAGCGAAGGTGGTGTCAAGAGTCTTCGAAACCGGCATGTTTGCATCAAGAGAGTTATGAATGTGCAGTAAGCAAGGCAGGTCTGTCTAGACGGTGACCGGTAATAAAAATATGTATGTATATATAATGGAAAGGAAAATACCATAATTTTCTAACTTTAAGATTCAAGAAAGTTTCGTGTGAAAGTTTTTGTACAGATTAATATTTCTCTTGGAGAAATACGAAAAGTTGCACTTATACTACAGTTCCTCTAATACAGAGATGTCATTAACCGGGACAAAGTTCGTTCGTGAGAAAAGTAAGACCGTTACGATTAAAAAATATTCGTCTTGCCCGGGTCTGGCACCACCTCCTTACCTATTTCTGCCACAATAGTTTCAATGTTTGGCACATTAATGTTCCAGTTTGGAGGGTCAGGTAGACGGTAAACTTATGGATGTGGCATTACCATCTCGCTACACGAATAGCAACGCTACATTAACATCTTTGATGCTATAGGTGATGGTTTCTCATTGATTGTTTTTGCGTGACTGAGTAACAAACATCTATCTATCCAAACATCCAAACTTTCGCATTTATAATATTAATAGAGATATATATATATATATATATATATATATATATATATATAGACACTAGCTGCAGTGTGCAGCCTGCTGCATTATAAAAGTTTCTGGCGAATCCCGCGGGATTACCTTATTTTTCCGGGATAAAATGTAGCCTATAAGCTATTCCAGGTCATCATCTAGCTGTGTGCTAAATTCCATTCAAATTCGTTTAGTAGTTTTTTCGTGATTGAGTAACAAACATCCATCCATCCAAACTATATAGATTTCTAAATATTATTTACATCAATAATTATATGTATTGGATGGAAAATTTATCAAATTATTTTTATTTTCATTGAAATATTGAGACACATTTTATTATTACCAATCCATGGAATATTTTATTTTTTTACATGCACTTTTGACAAGTCGATTTTTTAGAGTTACCACCGGATCAGACGCGGCCGCACACCAGCGGCAACACGCTCGGCGGGGCGGCGCGGCGAGGCGCGGCGCGGCGGTAGAAACTCAGCGGGCTTGTCTTGGTTTTCAAAATTGTATTAGAAATTGAAAAATGCAATATATAAATTGTATTTTTCGATTAAAATTCATAATTAGGGATTTCTTAGTAACTTACCGGCAAAAACTTCATTCACATAATAGTATATTTTTCTATTAGTAAATCAAATAACTTTTTGCGAAATTGATTTAAAGGTGATGATTTAAGATTATCAGGAATATGATTGTATATATAAACTGTCATACAATATGCATTTTTTGTATAAACATTAAGTATTACAGTAGTTTTGCTATCTAATGATATAAAAAATATATTATGCATTCTAAGATACCATTGTCTTTGAGATTTTAGCTAATTTGCATGGACACGAGCAAACCAGCGAAATTTTACGAGTATTGCTAAAGTTCATCTTATTTTACGTAGCAAATAAGTAGCCGAATAAGACGTAATGAGGCTATAAGGGACAGATTGTTTCCTCCATAAATCTCCATAAATCATTTGTGTTAAAGAAAATATTTATCTAATTTAGGCAAAATTACGGTAATTATTTGGTTTAGATTTTGAGTATGAATATTAATTATTTGAGTTTAATAGATCACCTGTCGTCCTACCAGGCAGGCCCTGAAAGGTGACCGATTTGCTGTACGTGTTATTACCACCGTGGCAGAATATTAAAGTTCCGCAACGTCTCGCCTGGGTTAATAGTACAAACGCCTTACTTATTCCTGCTGCAATAGCGTCAATGCTTGTATTGTCGTGTTCCTGTGTGGAAGTTAGGTAGGTAGCAAGTAGACTTATGCATGTGGTATTGCCATCCCCCGGCAGCAACGCACTATTAACATTTTAAATAAATAAATTATAAATGTTTATTTCAAAAAATTACATAATCAGACTTAAATCTATATTTACAAGGTTTTCTTAGATATTTATGATATTACGTGTGCTTGAACTAGGAAAACCTGTGTTTCCAACTAAAAGAGCAAGTATACTTTAAATAACTAATCATATTTTATCATTTATACTACAAATAAACATAACTTATGATACAAAAAAAAGATTTTTGGTGTCTATATATGATAGTTTCTTCCACCTCTTTCCACCAAGAGAACCATTTGCTTGTTTGCTATCTAATGATATATAAAGAAACTCAAATTAGAAGGCAGATATTCTACTCTTTAAGAACGAGTTATTTCTGTTCCATGTCTGTGTCGATTTAAAATTGATAAAAGGCATGTTCCGTTGATGGCTGATACAAATCTGATGATATATATAAATTAATATCCCATTGAAATCTATACTTACGTTATAAATGCTAAAGTATGTTTGTATGTTCACTCTGATGTGGCTAAGCCATTGAACCGATTTAGCTGTAATTTGGCAAGGAGATAGTTAAGGAGTGGACGCTAAACATAAGATATTTTTTTCCTAAAATCAATCCCTGTAGATGTCACGCTCCTCTAGTCGCGGAGGAAACTGCCTTGGTCAGCAAATTATTTTAATAAAGGCCATTTCATTAACTTATTTTCTTTCATCCAACTTAAGTTCGGCACTCGATGTTTACTACTTATGCCGTAAATTATAGGATTTTAGACTAACATACTTGCATTCAACTTAATATCAAGAAACTAAAATTTGTTTTAGTAGTTTTTTATAAACATACACAAGCTTATTATTAAAGCTTTTATACTTTTTTCTAGAAAAATGGAACTCATAAAAAATTTTCTTTTTGCAGTTACCATTATCCAAAAAGGTCAGAAACGTAATAAATTAGTTGCTTATATGATGCTGAAGTCTAAATAAAAATTTACACACTAAAAAGTATTTTAATTTTATCTAAGCTATTATATTTAAAATAGGACGAAACTGTCTGAAATAACATTACTATGGACATTAAAGACAAGGAATTCCTTCAGATTTCAGCAGCAGCAGTAGCAGTAACTAGCAAACACTGAAATGTGAATAAATTCTTATGTCATTAAAAACATAATTAAAACTATTACGTTTTTGCTTAAAGCAAACAAAAGAGGGCGCTATAAATTAAAATACTTAATTTCATAATTTAAACCTAAAGTAATATAATAATATTTAAAAACGTTAAACTTAAATCAATTCCAGTGAAGTCAGGAGTGCAAAATTTTAATAAGCCCCGAAAGTGAAAACAATGACGGCAGATGTAAGAACAGGGCTTCTGCTTCGTACTTAGTAATCTTGTGCGGGCCATTAAATTGATTAAATTTGAATAAAAGTATTGAGCACGATTAATAAAGTAAGTTTTAAGTTTTATATAACGATTTTGTATTTTTTTTTTAATTGAAATGTCGACTGTACAAACAGTAAGTCAGAAAATACCTGACCGACCCGAAAGGTACATGTGTAGGTAGGTAGGTCAATGATTTTATCATAAATAGTAATGATACTCATCATTAGCGTCGAAAAGGTTAAATTTTCATAGTAAAAACAGCTCTTTTCTTAGTTCCCATTATTGCGATGGGCAGCTACGTAACCCTACATTGCGCATGGTCCGACACAAACATGGCCGGTTGTTTCAATAGTACAGAAGCTTGTTTGTTAGCTTACGGTAAGAGATAATCCACCCCTATAACAATAAACTAAATAAAAAATTCCTGTGTTTGTGTATTTATGTAGACACGTAAGAAGTTACACTTCTTTGGCATAAGATACAAATCGTTCTAAAAATGTTATCGTTCGCGTTATCCTATGTATGTAGAGAAAAAAACACTAATAATAGAAAAGAGGTATTTAATACATTGAAAAAAGTTTCATTATAACGCATTATCTAATTAAATAAATTTTATTTAAATATCATAAAAGAATAATTTGTAGGTATATAATTGAAACGTACAACATACAAACTTTTTTTGAAAAACCAAAATGTTGACAAGCTAATTTCATGATGTCCATTTTTCGTAACGCGCCAAAATAAGTGTAACTTCAAAAATATTTTGTTTAAGAAAACAAAAATATTGATAGCTCGTTGATACGATGACCTATAAAGTCAGTATTACAGTCATTAGAATATGCATCCTCCAAACTATTGAAATACTTTTTAAATGAATTAAACTGTCGTTAAATTCAATATAACTATATTTTAATTTTAAATTCAGTCAAAAAATATTTTGAATGAATTTAAAGTCAGATGCAAGCAAATCTTAGTCAAATGTAACCTAATTTCCGTAATAAAAATGTACCTCTTAGAAACGAAAAATAAACCACTGATTTTAAGAAACGTCAAATCAAAATAAATTTAGTTAATACCGTAAAATTCAATGTTATCTGTATAATTTCAGAAGAAAGTTTGAACAAAGTATGATAGTCAATTACCCTTGCGTGTTGTACTAAATGGATTCCTAATTCATGAACTCACGGTAAGATAATAAAATTTAAAATGTTTTCCTCGGCTCACTATTCTTTTTGTTTTATTCCGTTTTATACAAAAGCAGACATAGTTACGGTAGTCGTTTCCCACCTCAATTTCCTTCGCTTTACATAAATTCGATAACGTCTGGCAAGACTCCAAATATCGGCGGTACCAATGTGAGGTTTTCAATGTTCTATTTGTTTCTGCATTATAGTGCTGTCGCTTATCGCATTAGGATATATGAGAAGGACGGAACAAGGAATACCACATCGAAGGCACTATCAAATGTTATAAAGTAGGCAATGTCGTCGAAATGTTGAAAATGTTGGGAGGTGATTTGAAATTTATATGTATGTAGCGCTTTATAATGGTTACTTTTTATTTGTATACTGGATAATTTTAAAATGCTTTAGGAAAAAATTTAGCGTAATAGGTAAGTATCGGAACTGCCTCGCGATTTACGGGTTAGCCTGTTTGGCTCAGATCATGAGATCCCCGGCTTGATTTCCGGGCCGGGAAAAAGTGTTATTGAGGTTTTTTAGAGGTTTCTCTCGAAAAATCTAAAATCTCAGTAGCGGCTGGGAGTCTGGCGGAGTGGTGTATTAACCTTCCTGTGATCGGCTGAACACGATATTACTATAAAACTGACGGTTCCGGTATTCACTAGAAATAATGCACATTCGTTAACAGGTCGGTAAAGTGATGCGATGAGGATCACCACTTATTACGCTCCCTAAATACAAGGAACAAAAACAATCTTGCTGTGCATGTGTCTCGTCTCCACAGAATAAGCAACTCTTTTATGGGGCAAAGTATACGCTTCTACAATAAGCTGCCTGATACAATTAGGGATTTACCAGTTAACAAATTCAAAAAATGTGTTAAAACAAAACTGTGAAAAAAGTTACTATAAAATATCTGAATACCTTGATGACACGAAAGCATGGGATTAACTGCTTCTCATATCGGCAATCCTTATTATTAATGTAACAATTAGATACTAATTAAATATTATGTAGTATTTTATTTAAAAAATGTTATGAAAAAAAAAATACAAGCCTGCTGAGTTTCTTCCGCCGGATCTTCTCAGTGTGTGGCCGCGTTTCCGATCCGGTAGTAGTTTAAAAAAATGTTGACGCGTCAAAATAACTTGTAAAAAGTTTTTTTGAATAAAATATTTCTGATTTCTGATTTCGCTAACCGACAAACCTGTGAATATTATTCGGTAAGTTCCGAAAAGTCGTTCGGTTTACTCTGCCTAACCCAGAAGGGGACTTTGGGCGCGATAATACTTTTTTGTAATCGGTAAGTGAAATAATTTTTTTTTCTATGATTATTTTGAATTTCTATAGTGCACCGAAAATCCCCACTAAAATAGTTTTCATTTCACTCAAAGTTATTCTTAAAAGATAAGCAGGGCGTGGTCAATATTGGTTAATATCCTTTGAAGAATATGCCAACTATCGTTCCGCCAGGCAGGTCGTAAAAAGCGACCGATTGGCTATGTGAGTCACTAACATCGTGGCTACTAGGTGGTAGAGTTCTGCATGGTCTCGCCCGGGTCAGGTGCCATCGCTTTACCTATTCCTACCGCAATAGCGTCAGTGCTTGTCGCTGTCGTGTTCCAGTTTGGAGGGTAAGGTAGCCGGTAAACTTATGCATGTGGCATTAGACCTCGTCACAAGATAGCAACGCACCGTTAATATCTTTGGTGTCTATAGGCGACGGTTGACTCTTCCCATCAGGAGACCCATCTGCTTGTTTGCTATCTTATGATATAAAAAAGCACTGTCATATATCATAGTGACGCCACTATTTTTGATACATGTACCCAAGTATAACTTGTCATCATCCACTGAAAGGGATCAGCTTGGTTTGGATTGTAAGTGTGGGCCTAAGCGTTGCATTTACTCATACGCTTCAGTTTGCTTTTGAGCCTTCGATAAATATTCGAGGCGCTGTGTTTATTTATGTTTTGGTCTGAGTCTGCTTCTCATATTTTTAGAAAAATATATTTTTATTTTTCTCATATTTTTATTTTTAGAAAATTGAAATTAAAACTGTCTGACTTCTTCGTTTACTGTAATAAAAATGTATCCATGACATAAATAATATTACTTGCATATGTACATGTATACATAAATATATTTAGATATATTTTAAGGTGGGTACAGAGAACCGAGCGTAAAAGTATTTTTTTCATATTCATATGTTTGTATTTTTAAAATAATAAACTAGCTCTTTTTGTCATATTTTTAATAACTGCTACTTATAATATTTTTGTGTTTATTTCTTATAGCATATTTTTATTATTTTGTTGACATTAAATAATTATACTTATGTATAATGTTGTATAATTTATAGATGTCAGTTTTATTACGAGTATTACGAGAATTAATGCTTGGTCTTGGTCTGGTTGGCTATAAAAAAAAATTAATAAAATTAAGTGCCTAGGAAAATAAGATTTGTCTCCTTCGTAAATCTTTGAAAATATTTATTTCTTTCCGACTGTAGTTTATAGTCGCGTCCACATAGTTCAATATTTTGTTGACTTATTGATTTTATATCATGTTCGATTAGAAGGAAGATATTTTTTACAACACATTTTGTATGAAAAGGATTAATAATAAAAGACAACCGCTAAAATATTAGAAGCAAAGTTAAAAATTTGAAACAGACGGTAAGTGAAAAGGAAAAAAAATGTAATTTATATTTTTAATTTTTGCCAATATAATTTTGGTTTAATGTTATATTTTTGGATTTCAATTCTGAACTCAGAAAAACTTTTGCAAGTTACTAATTTTGACGCGTCAACATTTTTTTAAGCCATCACTGGGTCGAAAACGCGGCCACACACTGAGATGATGCGGCGGAAGAAACTCAGGCAACTCTTGTCTTTTTCATATGTTTTTAAGTAAGATATTACAATAATAAAAAAGACTGTTAATACAAGAAGCAATAAATCGACAGTTTCCACCCTAAGGCTTGAAAAATTAATCTTTGTGTCCATAGTGTAACAATATTTTTAAAAGCAAATGCTAGTTAAAAATTTAAGTAGCAATTACAGTTGTGTCATTGACAGTTTTCAAATTAATTCAACGTAATTTTTTTTCGTCAACGGTCAAAGGTTAAAAAAACTGTTAAATCGTCAACGGGTTTTCAATAATCAGATTATGCACTAAACTCATAATAGGTTAATTAATTAATAAGTGCTTTAATATTATGTCAATCCATTGCGAGTTGCAGAAACGACGTTTATTAGCTTTTAATATTTTCAACGTCATCACTTCGTTGCATTGCGAAGAATTTATTAGGTTTATATTTTTAACAGCTTTTTAAGTGGAAAAAAATAGTTAATTCGTTGACGAACACAAAACTGTTAAAAAAAGTTTATTGATTCAACGATCACCACCAGTAGCAATAAAGTACACAGCAAAATCGATTGTCCCAACTTGCAGTATCGAAACTGATTTTTTTGACTTAATAGCTGCTTATAAATTATATTTTCACACAAAAAAGAAATCCATACTAATATTATAAATGCGAAAGTAACTCTGCCTGTCTGTCTGCCTCTTCTTCACGTCTAAGCTACTGAACCGATTTGAGACCCGAGAAAGATAGTTTGAGACCCGAGAAAGGACATACATAGGATATTATCTCGGAAATCCCACGGGAATGGAAAATATGCGGGTAAAACCCCGGAAATCTCTATAATTTAGAACACGATAATAAGGAGTAACTATAAGGAATAAAATTATCATTAGGTGGACCCCTGTAAAGTGGTTGTTTTCAATTTCTTTAAAATTTGAAATTTACAAAATAAACTTAATTGTAGGTAAAAACCAGAATCTATTATTAAAACCTTTAGAAAAACTCGTAATTCATGATAAAAACTTGTTCCACAACAAATAAACAGTATAAGTTAGAAAACAGAGTTTTTTCATAATATTTTCTAAAGCTGATAAAGAATTTAACTCTTCTCAAGTTTAATGAGGGATCAAATTAAACGCTATTCACTTGTACGACCTCCCGTTTAACGGCCGCAAATTAATAACCCAACTTTTTTCCCAAAGCCAAGAATACTTCGTTAGAATATCCATATTCATGAAGACGATTCGACTTTATCGGATGTCTTCGCACTCGATACTACGTTTCATTCAATTAATTCTCGATATCGATGCTGAATCGATCACAAAACCACTCAGCGCTCCCTTTTAAAAGGTTTCCCAGTCTATGAATATTCTACAAAGTACTTCAGCTAACAAGTTTGACGGGGAGGATTTGTGAAGCGAAGAATATTACATGTTCATCATTAGTTAATGTTACATTATTCTGCTAAGTGCAATAGTTAGTTAAAAGCCTTACATCTTAAGCCTTATTAAGTATTTCCTATCTATGTAGACAACGGATAGGTGTTACATTATAATATAATGTAGCCTTTCCTTATGTTGGTCAAAGCCCCGTTTGATGCATAGTTTATCAGCCATTTTGGCAGTTCGTAAATTAGAACTATAAGCCAAACACGTCACTACCGTCATGATTACTAGGTGGTAGTATTCTGCAATGTCTCGCCCGGGTATTTGGTACCATCGCCTTACCTATTCCTGTCACAATAGCTTCAATGTTTGTCACTGTCATGTTCAGATTTGAAAGGTAAGGTAGCTGGTAAACGCATGCAAGTGGCATTAACACCACACTATACGGATAGAAACATACCATTGACATCTTATGTGTTATATATTACTAGCTGTTGCCAGCGACTTCGTCCGCGCGGAGTTCGTTTACTCCGCACTGCTCCTCCCTCATAGGTGATAGCGTGATAATATGTAGACTATATGTTGACCCGACCTATTAGTAATATTCATACAAAATTTGAAGTAAATCCATGCAGTACTTTTTGAGTTTACCCCGGACATATATACAGACAAACAGACAAAAATTCTAAAAACTATATTTTTGGCTTCGATATCGATTGTAGATCACGCCCCAAGTATTCTTTTAAAAAAATATTCAATGTACAGTTTTGATTTACCTACGATTTTATTATATGTATAGATCACAGACAGAGGTTGTATCTTTCCATCAGGAGAGCCATCTGTTTGCTATTTTATATAAAATATAAGACAAAAACAAAGTTTTTATTTCATAAAAACTTACAGATGATGTGTTATATTTAAGCAGAGTAAACCGAAAAATTTATACACTTTCCAGTTGTTTTTTATGTAATTGGATAGGGAAACTGGGAGACGTGCCATCTGATGGTAAATGGTCGACGTCGCCAATGAATATAAACTAGTTTACCTGGAACTAACCGAGATAACTCATTTATGTGTTGCCTAACATAAGGTGTTATAAGTCTCGGTGCCAGTAATTATACTGCCTTACTTGCTCTTCTGTCCGAAACACAGCAAAGCTGTTTCACGCGAGAAATAAGCAAGATGATGATACCCATGCAGCAGCAGCGGCACAGCGCATCCCTCCCACCGATTGCTAGTTTACAATGATTTACCGATTTGTTGGATGGTTCGTGATCCCCATCGCCGCATTTCACTCACCTGATAAATATTATCAATCATTTCTAGTGATAACTGGGATCAACGGCTTTACGTGCTCATCCAAGGCATGGTAGTAGTAATACACCATCCGCCAGACTCCGTACTGCTACTTAGATTTTGGACGTTTGAGAAAAAACTCGAGAAAACTTTGTTAATAAAGTTTTCTCGAGTTTTTTCTTGCCCGACTTGGGGATCGAACCCGGGACCTTATGATTTTTTTATAGTAGAAGGGGCAAACGAGCAGGTGGTGCACCTGAAGATAAGTGATCACCGCCGCCCATGAACATCTGCCATACCTTGCAGCTGCGTTGCCGGCCTTTTAAGAATAAATAAGCTCGTTTCTTCAAGGTCCCTAAGACGTATCCGTTTGGAAACACGCCCGAGGGTAACTGATTCCATAAAGGAGTAGTCGAGGCAAAAAGTGCCGACAAAAGCGTACGGTTGTGGATTTCCAGACATCGAGGTGGTGAGGATGGAACTTCAAATTTTGATGCGATGTCCGATGATGGAATTTAGCGGCAGGAATTAGTTCAAACAACTCGTCGGAATACTCCCCATGATAAATACGGTATTATGATCTGAGCCGAATAGGCCATAAGGCAGTTAATAATTTGTAGACTAACCCATAGAACACAAATTATTATCAATTATAATAAAAGTCTCTTGCGATACCTAAGTGAAATAAAAGTTGTCAATCATTAATCTATACATATAATAAAATCGTAGGAAAGTCAAAACTGTACATTGAATATTTTTTTAAAAGAATACTTGGGGCGTGATCTACAATCGATACCGAAAGCAAAAATATAGTTTTTAGAATTTTTGTCTGTTTGTCTGTATGTATGTCCGGGGTAAACTCAAAAAGTACCTACTGCATGGATTTGCTTCAAATTTTGCATAAATATTACTAACAGATTGGGTCAAAATATAGGCTACATATTATCACGCTATCACCGGGGGGCGCAGTGTGGAATAAACGAAGTCCGCGCGGACGCCGTCGCAGGCAACAGCTAGTACAAAATAAAGACCATCATCGAGGCAATTAAATCCTGCGAGGCAGTTCATAAAAGACGCGTATTAGTTGCACGTGTCGAGTATGAACGTAAATGGTCCTTTCGTCAACAGGAACTTCAACCAACACGGTAAATAAGTATATTATACATTATGCTTAATGGATTAAATATTATATGAAGGTTACGCAAAGATTTTATGTTCGTATACCCGGCGGGTTATTTTTACTGCCTTGTATCGCTTCATGTTTTATAGATTATATTCAGGATTATGATTTTTTTTTGCTTTTATTATATTGGTACCTAGTATTTCTTTAATTTCTATTTAGTTTAATGTATTTCCAAAAGTATATCGAGTATGCTACGCTCCGAGGAGAGTATCTTACACACAATAATAAGGGGGCAACAGAGTGCTAAGTGTGAGTTTTTCTTTTTGCATTCGATCGTGAGCGCGTTTGGAGTTTACTAGTAATTTGTATGTGATTTGTACAGTGCCAGCTAGTGGTAAACGTGAGAAACCAGTTTACCACTAGGTGGCGCTGTACAAATCACATACAAAATCCTACTAAACTCGAAACGCGCTCACGATCAAATGCGAAAAGAAAAACTCACACTTAGCACTCAGAAAAGGATATATAAGGCTGTTAGTTGACCCGCGCAGCTTCGCTCACGCAGATTAACATGTCGTCGATATAGTTTTTCATACAAATTTCATCCCCTATTGCAGATGCTTAGGGGAAGATTTTTGAAAAAAAATAGCCTACGTTTGACCCCAAATTTTCAACTATGTCCATACCAAATTGCATGAAAATCAGTCGAGTGGTTTAGCCATGAAAGCGTAACAGACAGACAGACAGACTTTCTCATTTATAATATTAGTATGGCTATGTTTGACACCGGATCTTCAAATATTTCCATGCAATATTGCATAAAAATCGGTTTAGCAGTTTAGCCATGAGAGCGTAACAGACAGACAGGCAGACTTTCGCATTCATAATATTAGTATGGATGGTACAATAGGCAAGTTTCCACTAAGAATTAATCGGATATATTGTAGTTTTTTATAATTAATTATGATAGGAGATAACAAAATACTAAAATATTTACTATAAAAGATATAAATATTTATTATAATGATTAATAATATTTTTAAGATATAAATTCGGCAAAAATAGACATTACGTCACGTGACAGTAAACGCAAATCTGGTAGTGTTACGTCACACCGTGGTATTGCGTCATCTTGATGTTGCCATAGAAACCACAGAATATCTAATGTAGATATTACCACGGCGTGATGGTTTTAGGACGCTATGTTAGTCCAGAGCGTTACTGCGGTAAATTCTGTTAATTTTAAAACGCGAATTTTTTATTATACAGCCTGTTAGGTAACTCGACCTAAACCTTGAAGGGGGTAATAAGGTATCTGATTCTCATTCCAAATAAATTAAAACATACCCTTAAATTTTAACCTAATCATCCAATAAATTCATAATTCATACGCACCAACAAGTTTGCGGAAGTAACGCGCATATCAATAGATAGATAAATAGGTAGTTACGTAAATACTGCCTACTAGCTGCAGCGTGCAGCCCACTGCATTATAAAAGTTTTTGGCGAATCCCGCGGGATCACCTAATTTTTCCGGAATAAAAACAGCCTCTATGCTATTCCACGTCATCATCTACGTGTGTGCTAAATTTCATTCAAATCCGTTCAGTAGTTTTTGCGTGATTGAGTAACAAACATCCATCCAAACATCCAAACTTTCGCATTTATAATATTTTATAATATTATAATAAATATATAATAATAATAATAATATAATAATAATAATACAATAATAATAATAATTAATATAGATTACTGCCTATTTATGTAACTAATTATTTATCTATCTATCGATATGTGCGTTACTTGCGTGGACGTGTTTATTAATTTTAAATTTAAATTAAATGCAAGTATGTATTAGTTATAAATTTTCTAAACAATTAGGTTAAAATTTAAGGGTATTTTTAATTGTTATTTATTTGCAATGGGAACCAGATACCTTAATCCCTCCTTCAAGGTTTAGGTTGACTTACCTAACATGCTGTATAAATATATAATATTAATAATAATATAATAATAATACAATAATAATAATAATAATTAATATAGATTACTGCCTATTTATGTAACTAACTATTTATCTATCTATCGATATGTGCGTTACTTGCGTGGACGTGTTTATTAATTTTTAATTTAAATTAAATGCACGTATTAATTATAAATTTTCTTAACAATTAGGTTAAAATTTAAGGGTATTTTTAATTGTTATTTATTTGGAATGGGAACCAGATACCTCAATACCTCCTTCAAGATTTAGGTTGACTTAACTAACATGCTGTATAGGTACGTTATTTAACAAAAAACATAGTGTTTTGGCTAATATACCTAATAAAGTAAATTATGAAAGTTTTTCAAATTTAGTCAACTAGCCTTTTCCCGAGTGAGACATCGCAGAACTTTTTCTAGCGGCAGTTATAGACCGGGAGATAGTGACACAAAATATTAGGTCATTTGTACCAGTATGCCTCTTCTTCAGGGGTCTAATTACGTAATCACAAAAAGGAAAATGATGGTCATAGCGCTAGTAGTGGCGGCCTAAACGAATGAGCGTTAATCGAACGTGTCGGATAAAATGTCAAACAATTTGTGCCACAAAAATTCTTGTATTTTCCGATAGTCGATAAAAAAGAAGTAGGCGGCAGCGTAATGCCATACTTCTCCAGTGTGACTTACAGCCCACCATACCGACGTGAACACATTAAGTTATGTGGCACAAATGACCTAATATTTTGTGTTATCATCTCCCGGTCTATTATGATTTACTCACATTTTTAGACAATATATTATTTAATATCATTAAGACAATTAACACTCGTTGACGTTAAGTAGTACACTGACAGATACAGACGCTCACACACACACACACACACACACACAAACACATTAATATAACACATTTCTTTATTGTATACTAGCTGTTGCCCTCGACTTCGTACGCATGTTGTAGTGACTTTCGTATTAGGATTTTAAGAAGTTGCTGAACTAATACTAATTGTATTTTCCTATGGGTACGAAAGATTTTTCCGCAGTAAAAAGTATCCTAAATATTAGCCCGGGTAATTAGCTATTACTATTCAAAATTTAGTAAAAATCCGTTCAGTAGCTTTTGCGTGAAAAGCGAACAGACAGACAAACAAACAAAAAAATTAATTTCTATCGTTTTGGGGTGTTTGTCCTGTACACAATACGCAGCAATAATTTTTTTAAAGGAAATATTTCATGTACAGATTTGGTTCCGTTACTGTTTTATTATATGTATAGAATATGTATAGATTTTTTTAACATAATAATCATAATTATAATAATAGCCTTTTATTCTAAACATAACGTTAAATGTTTGTAAAGGGTTATGAAACATCTCTAAGTTCGGTGTACCTTTTAACGTAGGTCTCCTAAAACTTCTTTTTGTATCCCGTGCCCTGCCACTTTCAACCAGAAAAGCCCTGCTGTCAGATTTAAGTCATTTTTCCAACCCCAACTTCTTCTGCCATCTCTCGGTTGCCTAAAGGTAACTTACTTGCTCCACTTATCGATTGGATGACGTAGATATCCAGCCCAGCTCCGTTTTTTCATGTTTATTTCGGTAAGAATATCTGTGAGTTTTGTTTTTGTTCTGTATCTATATTCTTGACTTTGTCTATGATTTTTATCCCTAACATGCTCTTTTACTTAAATCGGTAGCATTTTGCTAGTCTTTCCCTTTGCTGTCGAATTACTATGTATCACTTCCGTAAGTAACAACTGGAGAATGCAATCCTCGAAATATTTTTATGTCTTTGACTGCTTCTTTTTTTTTCATTACTCCCTTCAGTGACCAGTACTTCCTCCTTCCTTGATCTATTCGCTTGATTATATCTTTTAATTAAGGAGAAATAAATTATCTGTCCCATATAGACGTATTCTTTAACATAGTCTATCTTACTGTCATCCATCATAGTATCAACAGCTCTTGAGTTTGTCATTAGTTTTGTTTTGCTGACATTCATGTCTAAACCAATGTTTATTTGCTAAATTCTTCACCATTTCTTCAATAGCTGCTGAATTCTATTCTAAAAGTACTTGGTCGTCGACAAACTTTAATTAGTTTAAGTTTAGGTTTGTTAAACGTATTTTAATATAAACATAATTATATACTTCATTTTATTAAACTCTAAACAATTCAATAATCTCCATAAATCACTCAATATTAATTAACAAAACATAAATGAAATTAAGAAGGAGAATTCCCTCTAGCGCCGAAAAGCACCTAGTACTTGACAGAAGAAAGACCGCCCTGTTGGTTGAATGGTTAGCGACCCTGACTACGCAATCGACGGGGCTCGGGTTCGATCCCCAACGGGGACAAGCACTTATATGGCGTAGGTCCACAGTGTGAGACTTAAAGACAACCTAACAAACCTAATTCATATATAACAGTTTTGGTAGTAGTTAACTTGCTATTTCAAGCCATATAGACGCAATTTACGGCATAACTGATAAAGTACCGTAAGCGTCACTCTACACACTTCCAATTCGAACACGAAAGTCTTAGACATTAATTGACCTATTAACTTACGTAAACAGTCAAAGAACTTACAATATCGGCGTAAAGACCGTAATTAACAAAACTTTTAATTGGAACACAATCCCTGCAATAAAGACACTTTAATTAGGAAAACTTCACATGAACAAGAATTCAGGACGCGATATAATATCTATGCAAATGACACCGTTAACTCTGTATATTTTACAAGGATACTGGTATATTGACGTGGGGATAGTATTCACTATGTAACATAAACAAGCCATTGGCGTGTAATCAGTATCAACTCTATAGTCTATTATAAAAGTAGATTAGTAAAAGACTATCCATATTTAAGGACATTATTGGCATATATGAGGGGTTTTAGGGGGCTTAAACCCCCTTAAATGTAAAAATACGTATGAGTGGAATAGAAATTTACTATTCTTGTCCGAACACGCATATCCCATATCCATGTTTACATATATAAGTATCTTCACGCCCGTGTCTCCGACCAGGCACTATCCAATCCCGGGCAACTTTGTTTTTATCAGAAAACTGAATAAACATATTTTTCCATTAGTTCGACCATGGAATGGTACCCCAAGCCTCTTGTGGTCAACTCCGACACCGGACCACTAGACCACAGAGGATACATGTTTATATGTAAGGTTAAATTAAACTATCTATCGTACCATTTAGCAGTACAGGTACGACTAGTTAACTATTGTATATTCTCGAACCCTTAAACACCCCCCATAATAAAGCTGTAACTTGTACATTTTAAAGTTCTTGGACACCCCCATAATAAAGGTCAATTTTAGAACTCTCGGATACCCCCATACTAAAACAACAGCTTATACATTTAAGAATTGTTTCATTCCCAGAGCACCTATAGCTACGTCCAAGAAGGACGTGATAGTTAATTGTTAAATGTAACCAATAAAAATGTAATAAAGAGAGACTATTACTTAACAATATATTCGTAGTAAACCTCAATGAAATCAGTGTCGGTATAATTCAAAAACTGTGGTCACTGCGGGGGTGATGGGCGCGCGCTTTGACTGACATGTGAATCGCCGTTTGTAAATAATGAACTTCGGTAGTTATGTGCCATAAGTTGGGTGTCCAATGTCCATACATAAAATTTTTTATTGAACAATTAGGACAAAATTTAAATAACGATTTTGTTACATATTTGCTAACAGAACCGAGTAGGTATTGAATAACATACCCTAGTATGTATAGCATTTTACTAGTCAACCTGTATATATCGCCTATTCTATCTAAGCGCGTCTGTCTCCCCGTGTTAGTCCCGGGCTCTTTTGAGGAATAGGCCAACTGCCATTCTGCCAGGCAGGTCGTAAAAGGCAGACCGATTGGCTATACGAGTCACTATCATCGTGGCTTCTAGGTGGTAGAGTTCTGCATTGTCTCGCCCGGGTCTGGTACCACCGTCTTGCCTATTCCTGTCTTAATAGCGTCAGTGCTTCGGTTCCGGTTTGGAGGGTAAGGTAGCCGGTAAACTTATGCAAGTGGCTAAGACCTCGCCACAAGATAGCAACGCACTAGTGACACCTTTGGTGTCTATAGCCGATGGTTGACTCTTTCCATCAGGAGACCCATTTGCTTGTTTGCTATCTTATGATATAAAAAAAACATTGAAAAAGAAAAACAGTGGAAAAATACTAGTTTTAAATGAACAGTGAACGTTACGTTGCCGTAGATTCACCCATCCCCTCTTGTCATATCTCGTCGCTCTTACCACAACTCCTTTCTTATGCGAACGTATTTTATTAACGACCCCTAATATATAAAAAAAACATGGCTTCAATATTACTGAAAAAAAAATCACTTAATGGTTAAATCTAAGTAAATTGGAGCATGAAAGAAATAGAACTAATATTATTAATGTATCTATGAATATTCACCTACACACATTTCACCATATACTTGATCAATAAGATCTCTTGTCATTCCATCGTATGCTCATTTAAGTGAATCTAATTTCAATGGCGTCGTACGCCAATATAACATAGTAGCTAAATCTGTTTGATCAGCTAAATAAATTACGTGTCAAAAGCTTCCCCGCATTGGACGTCAACGTAACCACTCATTTAAAATGGCATTTCAATTTATCGCTTAGAGGTTATTATAATATCAAATTAATGAAGCAGTAAACTGGAATAGAGAAAAGTTTGCTGACGTGCATTTCATTCTACTAAATTATCCTATAACTTGAAATACAAATATATTTTGTTAGACACTCGGCAGCGAGTCCAGCCAAGTTCAAAGATATATTAAAACTGTGTACCAATAATAGACATACCTATGAACATAAAATAGGATACCAAAGCAAATAAATTCTTTTACAATACAAGTAGAGTAAATGAATTTTCTTTGTTGTTTGTAAAATTTTTCAAGTTTCCCAAGCACGGGGTGAGTGTTATAAAAAAACAAAAATAATTAGAAATGAATTTTATGTTGTGTGATAGGTTTAAAGCTAACTGATTATTTTTATTGGTTGTCTATTTTTATCAAGTCCTTATACATTGTACAGCGTCAAAAAACTACATTTGCACTATTTCTGTTATTTAAATGAATACTTATCTATGTAATAAATTTATTTTAAACTAGCTGTTGCTCGCGACTTCGTCCGCGCGGATTTCGTTTACTCCGCACAGCTCCTCCCTCGTAGGTGATAGCGTGATATTATGTAGCCTATGTGTTGACCCGACCTGTTAGTAATATTCTTGCAAAATTTGAAGTAAATCCATGCAGTATTTTCTGAGTTTACCCCGGAAATACATACAGACAAACAGACAAACAAACAAACAGACAAAAATTCTAAAAACTATATTTTTGGCTTCAATATCGATTGTAGGTCATGCCCCAAGTATTATTTTAAAAAATATTCAATATACAGTTTTGACTTTGCTACGATTTTATTATATGTATAGATTAGTCTAGCCACATATAAAGTTTGTACTGTAGTCGTAGTAGTAGTATGACTAACATAAATAAAACGCTGTTTAAATTGTTGATTTACGTAACGTAATCTACTTCTTTCGGATACTCGGAGTTATTTTTTGGCATATCTTTGAAGATCTCTGTCAGATTATGAACAAATTAACTTAGGGCAGACCTGAAAAATTTCAGATAAAAATTTAAACAATACATATTCTAAATAATTTTCACTCCATCCAAGTAAAATTTATCCCACGCAATGGTTTTTCGGAATAAAAAGAAGCCTATATGTTTATAAAATAAGGTGAGAGTTTATCTAGTGCCAAATTGGTCGAGTGGTTAGCGACCCTGACTACGCAATCGACGGGGCTAGTGTTCGATCCCCGGCCGAGACAAGCATTTGTGTGTTGAGCATAAATGTTTGTATTTCCGGGTTTGAGTGTTTATTAAATATATTCCAGTATTTATATATGTATTTACATTAGTATCGTCGACTAATACCCATAACACAAGCAAATAATTTGCTTACTTTGGGGTTAGATCAGTAAGTGTAATTTGTCTCGTGAATATTTATTTATTTATGTAATAAATTTATTTTAAATTAGTCTAGCCACATATAATGTTTGTACTGTAGTAGAAGTTGTTCGTAATAAGTCAGAAATATTAACAACTAGCTTATAAATACATATATCTGTAATTCTTCCAAGAGGCTCAGATTAATATATTTCTTAACTTGAGCTTATATGCTAGTTACTATCCGTGATAATAAAAAGGTGAAATTAATTAAATTTGCAATTATCCGCGAACTGTTTTATGAATTTTCTGCGATGGTACCAAAAAGAAAGACGTCGGTTTAGTAAATGGATAAGACGCACCGATGGTCCGGACAAAAAGAAGACCCCAGCGCCACAATTATCCACCCACATCCACCACACTTTTACACCCACGTTCACGCCGGCACCACGCATATAAGCACATAATTTTATTTATGTAATTAACGTACATTTCACTTCGAAACCGAAGCATCGTCAGGAGAAACGAACACTACCTCACTCTAGGCGAGTGTAAGTAATAAGTAATACTTACACGCGCGTAGACTGAGGTAGTGTTCGTTAAGTAATAAGTAATACTTACACTCGCGTAGACTGAGGTAGTGTCCGTTAAGTAATAAGTAATACTTAAACTCGCGTAGAGTAAGGTAGTGCTCGTCTCTCCTGAAGATGCTTCGGTTTCGAAGTGAAACGTATGTTGAGTACATACATGAATAGTGTGCTTTTGTGCTTGGCACCGGCATGGACGTGCTGCTGGGGTCTTCTTTTTGTCCGGACCGTAGGTGAGTCTTATCCATTTACTAAACCGACGTCATACTTTTTGGTAGCATCGCAGAAGATACATAGAACAGTTCGCGGATAACAGGAAATTTAATTAATTTCACCTTTTTATTAACACGGATAGTAACTAGCATTTAAGCTCAAATTAAGAAATATATTTCAATATGATTGAAAAATGAAGCACAATTTGTCAGTTTAGCAACAGCCTAGATCATAGGAGTCGTAAGGATTAAATAATAGCACCATGAAATTATACACTCATCATAACTCGCCCGACTCATATAGAGTAGATACACAATTGTATTCAATATCTCATTCTTCATAATTTCGCGATTGAATATTCATAAGCCTCTTGCTCGTTCATTTCATTCTATTACGGTCAATTGTTCATGGATCATCAGTTCTTTGTTCTATTACTTAATTGTCCGCTTATTGGAAACTTCGAGTAAGTTGTCCTTTAACTCTTTTACCGATTCGAATCAATTTTACTGCATTTACATATTTATAACCATGAAGTTTAAAGCGGATTAAAATACACTTCTTTGTTCCTCGATTTATCTTTAATTCTAACATTATATATCTTCTAACATTATTTTTCTTTGACTTACAGTTTATTCGACGAGTCTAAAATAATTTTATGTTTATTCCATTAACTTTCAAATTTCTAAAAAAATAAAAAAAAAATCGTTACATAGCCTTACGGTTCGGCCACTTTTAAATTTTATCTTATGTGTGTCTGAGTTACAATTTAAGACTAACTTTAGCCTAATCTAAACAATACAAGGTACCCTTTAACGAGAAACAAATCAGAACAAATAATTCTTGTGAAATTTATTTTCATGGAGTAAAAGATAAAACGAAAAATATTAATTTTAATTAAACTTTTAAAAAAAATTATATAAATTAAATAAACTTTTTTCTTCACGTTTCAGTCTCAGTATTTAGCGAAACTGTTATTTTAATTATTATAAAAAAACTCATGTTGACTTCACTATTTCATTTTATGAAATTCTACCAGTTTTACATATTAACACATGTATGTGATCTGGACTTATGGCTTAACAAAATATATTTTGAAAATAATCAATAAAAATACATGTTTATTAACAAATCGGGATGATGTATTAATAAGCCTTATTAGTTAAAGTAGTTACACAATTTATATATACCTACTTCTAGAAACACTTGTACTGTTTTGTACACATAAATTTAAAACAAAGAAAGGCTTAGAAGAAAGTGTCGGTGTAAAGATGAAAAAGGGCATGCTCTGCTAGTTCGGACATGTAGAAAGAATGGTATATGAAAGGTTAACAAAACAAGTATTTTAAAGCAAATGTGGAGTGATATAGGTACCGGGAAAGACCAAGACTGACGTACCATGATCAGATTGATCGAGTGCTGTCCGTAGGTGCCAAGTAGTGTCAAGAGTCTTCGCAACCGGCGTGTTTGCATAAATAGAGTAATGAATGTGGAGGAAGCGAGACAAGTCTGCAAGGATCGTGATGTATGGCACTCGGCTCTCTCTGCCTACGCCTTAAGAGATCTGGCATGAAGATATGTATGCATATAAATACACATTACGACGGAGTTTTACTAAGTGCCGATGATATTTAGTGTTGAAAACGTAAGCGTGCTTTTGGTATTACTAGTGATCCCACGTTGGTCGAATTTTTCGCCGTTTATCTATTAGCGCTAAAGCAAAAATATCTATCAGGCAAATTATATGATAGACAAACTATTACTTCATTTGATTTGATACAGTCCATGCTATATTAAAATCACTTTTCAAACTCGAAAATGTTTTATTCAAATACATTTTTGACGAGACGACATAACATTTAAAATTATTACTGGATCAGAACGCTTCGCCCGCGAGTAGATTAACATGTCGTCAAGATAGCTTTGCATACAAATTTTATCCATTATTTCAACCTTATAAGGATTGATTTTTGAAAAAAAAATTAGCCTGTGTTTGACCCCGGCTCTTCAACTACTTCCATGCTAAATTTCAAGAAAATCGTTCCAGCGGTTTAGCCGTGAAAGCGTAAAAGACAGACAGACAGACAGACTTTCGCATTTATAACATTAATATGGATTTTAAATGCATCTTTTTTTAGAAATATTAGCTTTCTGCACTCCTTTACTTTACTACGTTAAAGGTAACCGTGCCAAATCTTCGTTTTTGCTTCATGTATAAATTAGGTATATTTTTTTTAACCGAAGTTCGACATTTGTTGATTTAAAGCCGCGGACCCACCGTATGGAGAGCGCATGGAGAGGATACGCACGTGCGTCCAGCTTTTTTTGCAAGAAATTACATGTGATTGTATCCACTGCAATCTACGCACACGCTACGCATGAGTTGACACACGTAGTTTGCTCAAATATGCGCGCGCGTAGCTCCACGCTGGCAACGCCATGTACGCTGTGCTGTGTACACGCGGTACAAGGCGTATTACTCAAAACTGTGCTATGTTACAGTTGTACATAGTTTTTTTTTAAAAATAAACAATGTATTACATTTTTCAAAATTTCGCCAAACTGCATTACAGTTTGTTGGCGAAACGCTCTATATCTAATTACACTATATATCTATCTAGTAGGTAGTCGAGAGGTATATTCGTGTATAGCGTATGCTGTAGCGGAAACGGTGGCCATGTTTTTTGGTTTTGCATTTATACAGGCTTTTACAAAAATCAATTTACAAAGTGCTCTAGATATATTTTTTAAATTAAAAAATAGGGTTCAACGCACATTCCAAATATATCGTTATTTAAATATTTAGTATTCATATTGTTAAGCACTTGAGCCCGGTCAGTCAACGAGCTTCGGAATTGATGAATTTATGAAACAAAACTTGTTTTCCTATAATTATAAAATCGTGCTATGCATTCAGAATAGTTATTTACTGTTGATATTCACTTCGATTATTGAGAGAAAACATTACGTTAAAACATGTGTATTGCAAACTTATTTATTTATAAAACTCATCATGCACATTAAAGAAAATATAAATTACAAGTCATACATGTGTGAAGTAATTAACTGTTTTATGGTGACCGTTCCAAGTGTCTTATGGCACATTTATTTATTACACAGGTCAACATGAATTTTGAGTCTGAGTTCTGTACCTCTGATTCTGATTACTTATGCCTAACTAAAGAATGAAAAAGTATTTTTATCTAATAAAGTTTGCTTTTGTAGCTACCAGCACGAAAATTCAAATTTTATGGAAAAGCTCTATTTTTAAATTTCAATTATATTTAAAAGGAAAACAAGTTATCAATTATACATTTTTATTAATTTAATTATAAAATACGGCATAACTAAACACAAAAATACAAAAAAGAATACAAAAAAGAATACAAAAAAGCTTTAGAAAATGAATAGTATTGGTATTTCCTTTGTGAAAATCAAAACTTTCTTGTATGAGGCCCCAAAGTACAAAAGCAAAGTTTATTGATTGTTAATAGCGTTTCTGTTTACTATTCGATGTATATAATCAGAAAATGGTCACTAAATAACAGACTCAGAAAAAAAAATTTTTTTTGTTGACCTGTGTTATCTGTACTTTAGGGTAAAAAATATCCACTTCGCTTTCAACTGAGCAAGCAATACCTATCGTTGATAATTCGTAAAGCACGCGAAACTAGATCATTATACTCAATGTTTATTCTGGCCAAAGGCAAACAGAACAAGCGACTATACGTACATTGTATCTATCCCCTTTTAGGCACATTAAAAAATATACTTTCCAGGATTGATGCCAGGCTAATATTGCCGGAAATATACACCAAATACAAAGTAATAGTGTTATATTTCTTCGCAAAAATAGAGTGTCAAAGTTCGTCTTACCCAAAACATACAAAGAAGGGTAGAGACGCGGATAGTATCCATACATTTTTTTTTAAAAAGGCAGCGCAAAAATAGTCTATACACTATTTCTACCATAAGCATAGAACTAGTTTCTGTTGGCCCCCAGAGTATTGCACTATACTCTAACTTATATAAAGTACAGTTAGCACTGTCAATTTAATCTACATCTATATTAATATTATAAATGCGAAAGTTTGGATGTTTGGACGTCCATCCAACTCAATCACGCAAAAAATACTGAACAGCTTAAAATTAAATTCAGCATACAAGTAGACGATGATTGGGAATAACACATAAGCTACCTTTTGTCTCGGCAAAATTAGGCGATCCCACGGGATTCACCAAAAACTTTAATAATGCAGCGGGTTGCACGGTGCAGCTAGTTTAATTGTATGTATTTTATTAGTCCATGTAAATATTTGGTAATAAATGTCTTAACCAAAATAAAAATAAAATATATTTCAAACAAACTAATTCGTTCTTATCTATACATATAATAACATCGTAGGAAAGTCAAAACTATACATTGAATAATTGTTTAAAAGAATACTTGGGGCGTGATTTACAATCGATATCGAAGCCAAAAATATATGTAGTTTTTAGAATTTTGTCTGTTTGTTTGTATGTATGTCCGGGGTAAACTCAAAAAGTACTGCATGGATTTACTTTAAATTTTGCATGAATATTACTAAAAGGTGGGTTCAACATATAGGCTACATATTATCACGCTATCACGTACGGGGGAGGAGCTGTGCGGAGTAAACGAAGACCGCGCAGACGAAGTTGCGGGCAATAGCTAGTATCATTTAAAAATTGAAACAACCTTTATATCAATGTTTGAAAAATATATTTTTAAAACCTTAAGTGCTACGATGCCGCTTACGTCACTTTATCATTTATAGTACCATTGTTTGTAATGGCGTACTACTAGATCGTATCGTTTTGACTGTACTATCACTGTACTGTACTGTACTATAGATTATACAGTCAATGATAGTATAATCAATCGACTGTACTATCGATTGACTATACAATAATTGACTGAGCTACTGTAGTACTAGAATGTCGATGCATGAATTACAACGAAATTGCAACACTTGATTAATAGAATATACAGGTATTTGAAAACTATTAAAAAAAATTTTTTTATATATATTATTAGATAGCAATCAAGTAGATAGCTCTATGGTAAGAGAAACCATCACCTATAGACACCAAAGACGCTAATGGTGCGTTAATATCCATGAGATCGAACGGTAATCCTACATGCGTAAGTCTCCAGGCTATCTTATCCTCCAAACCGGAAAACGACAACGACGAGCATTAACGCTATGTGGCAGGAATAGGTAAGGCGGTAGTAATAATACCTGGGCGAGACGTTGTGGAACTCTACCACAATAGTAGTAGTCACAATGGTCACGGTCGCCTATTCCGACCTGTCTGATAGAACGGCAGTTGATCTATTCGGCTCGTTGAGGCCCGGGTGAACATAGGGTAAAATCACGGGAAAGTTTTGAGTTTTTTGAATTTTTTTTTTTGGTGCGCTGTCAAAAAATAATATCAAGATATATTGATTGATTGGATACAGTTTTACGAACCGTGTATATATTTATAACTGTGTAAGAAGATAGAAAATGTTCTGAATTACTATTACCTGGAATTACAGTAATTAACTGTAGCCTTTGTAGTTAAATAAATTTAACCATACTTAATCAACGTCATTATAAAGTTAAATACCTACATCGTCCATTATATGGCTCATAGACCCCCGATTACTGAAAGCCATTGTGTCCCATTATGTTACGCTGGATGTGAAATGTCTCATAACTTATAACGAACTCATGATTCATAGGTTCTAGCAGATCTTAAAATCTTACCCCGCGTTAGTTCGGGCCCGCTTTAAGGGAGAAACTATAAGAAAGGAAGGAAAGAATATATTCATAAGTTTTTTATGCATTAGGTAACTAACTTTCGAGTAGAAATGTAACTTAAAAAAATCTATGATTAATAAATTTAAAAAAAAACATTCCATAAGAGTAGTAAAATAGTGTTTTTATTTTGTTTTTTGTTTTCTATTTTAAACAAATTGCTACTCGTGAATTCGCTTCAACTAATTTAACTTGACTCCTTGATCAAAAAAAAAACATTTTTAGATTATGCGCCTACGTAATAATAATAATAATATCCGGGAACAAAATACAAGAATTGATCTATCTCCAAAGTAACCAAATTTTTTGTGATATGAGTATTAGTAAATAATATGAATCTATACATATAATAAAATCGTAGGAAAGTAAAAACTGTAAATTGAATATTTTTTAAAAGAATACTTGAGGCGTGACCTACAATCGATATCGAAGCCAAAAATATAGTTTTTGGAATTTTTGTCTATTTGTCTGTATGTATGTCCAGGGTAAACTCAAAAAGTACTGCATGGATTTACTTCAAATTTTGCATGAATATTACTAACAGGTCGGGTCAACATTATAGGCTACATATTATCACGCTATCACCTACGGGGGAGGAGCTGTGCGGATTAAACGAAGTCTGCGCGGACGAAGTTGCGGGCAACAGCTAGTAAAGAAATAAAAAGAGTAAAAAAAAGTATCTTCACGCCCGTATCCCTGAAGTGGTAGGCAGAGGCACAACAAGTGCACCTTTAATTTACCGAAGATACTTAGTTCAATCAAGTTCAAAAGAAAAGAACCAACTGGGCACTTATGCAGTCCCGGGAAACGTTATTTTTATCAGATAACTGAAAGAACACATTTTTGAAATACCCGACCCGGGAATCGAACCCGGGACCTCATGCGGTCAACATTTACACCGGACCACTAGACCACAGACGCGACTAATAATATATTTAATACAGAAATATATTTAGTATACACTCAACCCAGAAACAATAAATCTATGATCATCACGCAAGTGTCTGTCTCAATCGGGAATCGAACCCGATCTCCAGTGAGTGCTCAGTCAGAGTCGCTAACCATTTGACCAACGGAGCGGTAATGTCTTTCATTTAGCCTAATTTATATAACTAGGTTATATCCGATCCGCGAGTAAATTGTGAATTAAAATACTGAAGGAACCAAAGAAATTTCTGAAACTTCTCGTCAGGGTTCAGTGCCACAGTCTTACCTTTTTCTGCTGCAATGCAAAGCGCTTATCATCAGTCATGTACTAGTTTGGAGGGTAAAGTAGAAGATACATTTATTATTAGGGTACAGAAATAAACTAAAAACCCATATAGTTTCGCTATATCTTATAGGTTGTTAATATAAAATCTTCAAAAATATTTTTTTAGGGTAGCTCCTCTAAATATAAAGTGGAGAAGTTTAATTTTTTGTGTGTGTACTCTCTCTTTCTCGTGTACATGGGGTACACGAGAGAGAGAGAAAGTGAGAGAGAGAGAGAGAGAGAGAGAAAGAGAGAGAGAGAAAGAGAGAGAGAGTATGAGACATTGTTAGTTAGGTATTTAAAAAATATTGCAGGATTATGAAAATGAATTTTTGATTCGAGTTGTTTGTGAAATATTAAGTGTACCGTATAATAATAATTATACGGTAGTAGTAAATATAAAAATAAAAACTGTCACAGCTTAGAAGGCTTTTTTCCGAGTTTTTGTGTAATAGTCGACCAATTTATAAAATGTACTTGCAGAAGTTTTTATTACTTATAATTAAGCTTTACTTTTAAGCTTGATTCTTATACTAACCTACGAATACGATGTGCTTATTTTTTTATTATTACTTGTTTTGTGTTGTGTATATTTTTTGGGAATAAATATTTTTATATTTTTTTCTATTCTACATCCCAGTTACATAGACCACGACGCCCCATTAAGATCTTTGGTGTTCACCGGCGTTCTCTTTTTATCAGAAGCGCATCTGAAAACAGTATTAGGATCACCGAAATTAAATATCTAAAAAAAAACATATCAAAATAAATATTGGGACACTTGAACACAATAATATTCTAAATCAAGAAATTTCAAAAGCATTAACACCTTAAATATAAAAGGGAAAAATCTAAGCGCATTCAGGTCCCGACAATTTTCTGAAGCAACTATGGAGTGCAATCAACTTACTTGTATAATGGTTGAAAAGCCGCCCCCGTCTCAGAAAGCCACACTCGAGCACCCCATTCGACTTTTTGAAATACACTAACGAGGTACTTTATGCTTTTGCGTTCTGAAACAAACTGAAAAAAGAAACGCAAGACACGACAAAAAGAAGTTTCAGAATGGGATCCGTTTCCTTATTATTTTCTTAATGCATTGGACAGAATACATGCAACCCCTTCTGCTGACAAAAGATTCCTAGAAAGATCGGCTGCAACGTACGACAAACATTCTTACGAGTAATAATGTAACCCTCATTGGTCAGTCTTTTACACGTTGTAGAAACACACATTAAGCGTATACAATTTTTAACGACTAGGCCTAGAAGTGTTTTTATTATAAATGTATCTATCATCTTTATGTCCGTATCCCCAAAGAGGTAGGCAGAGGTAGTACAACAAATGCACCCACGATTACCTGAAGATACTTAATCCCACAATGTGATAGGTGGCAAGCCTATCGCTAACCGGTAACGTTTCCCAATCCCGGGTAACATTGTTTTTGTCATTATATTGAAAAAAAAACAATAAATGTATCATATTTTTAAAAATAATACATTTATTTATTTATTTAATCTTTATTGCATACTTACATAAGTAAAATTGTACAAAAGGCGGACTTAATGCTAGTTGCATTCTCTCCTAGTCAACCTTTGGGTTAACAGAAATAGAAGTGTAGGTACAAAGAAAATATAGATATATAAAATTTAAATAAGAATACATATTTAAATAATTATATAAGTAATAATACATAAATACTACTACGAATAAAACATACAACTATAATATATTTATACATAAACTAATATAATATTAAATAATAGTAATAATAAATAATGTTATATTAAATAATAGCATAGACTACACAAAGAAATTATATATAATAGCATTGCAAAGGCTGTGAAATAAGCGATTGTAAATCGAGTATGAATTTGAAGGCCAAGCAGCAGGCGAAGACTTTAATAATACGAGACAAGCATGTGCCATTTCCACCTTTAAAAAAGGAAATAAAAAATTATTTCTATATAATAACAGTACGAGATGAGATCCATGCTTTACCGCCCAATTATATTTTTTATCGCCGGTGTAGATAGGTAGGCATCTGCGGCTATACAGCCACGTGAACGCAATTTGTAACAAGATCGATTAAAGTGACCATAATTCAAATGACACCGAGCAATGCCTTTCCAATTTTTCCGATTTAGTCGACGCGTTTTTTGTTCCAAATTCAAAAAAAAAACAGGTTTTTCTGTAGAAGTCAAGGAAGTTATATTCTACCCGGAATGCTTACACGTACTTCAAAATCGTTCCGAAGAGTACCACGACATGAGTGGAGTGTGTCTCTTTCTACTAAATAAAGCGCCAATCGCCATATATAAGTGTGGCCATGCGTAGTTTGCAAATTACTACTAAGTAATTCTACTAACTTGAGAAACAGTTTTTACATTGCATAAGTAATTACGTAATAATTAAAATAAGCACATTTTAGAACTCACTATGTTAATTACAATACATTTAATGCTAATTTATTTATCGACGTGTATGAATAAAAAGGAATTAACGGTTACCGAATATATAAAAATCTACCATTTAGATAGTTTTGTTTACACTGGCAATTGCAAGAAAGGGACAACATCCACTCTTGTCGTTGTCTTGCTCAGAACGTTTTTCCCCTCTGTTAAGTAAGAAACAAATGTCAACTTTATTTGTTACGAATTAAAGTACATTTTTATTTTTCAAATATTGCTTCGTAGTTATTCCAATTATCGTATATAAGTTCCTTGGTAGAAGTAAATACGATATATTGCGTGTTATTCATTTAGAATCAATGACAATATTTTCACGCATATTTGAGAAAAGGTATATTAAACACACGAGTACCTACTACAAAGAAAAGTATAATACACAGCCAGCCTATAAAAAATGATTTAGTTTATATACTGGCAGTATGTAAACTAAATCTTTTTTTATATTAGCTTACAAAAAAACTAAATTCTATCTGCTAGCAAATTTTTGCGAGCAGATAGAATGTTGTCAACGATATTCAGTCACACAACAATAGTCAGTTAAACTCGTATGCCAAGAGGCTTGAATATTTTGAAATGCAATCATTGCATACGCGCAGAAAACTATCTGACCTTATGTTTTTATATAAAATATTGCATAGTAAAATAGACTGTCCTAATCTGCTTAAATATATAAACATATCTATACCTACACGATTGCCAAGATACGGTACATATAAGGCTTTTAGTACCTCTAGGCGTACCCGTCTAGGAAGTAATTCTCCTGTAGTCGGAATGACTCGACTTTACAATAGTTTGTCTAGATTAACTGACATTGACATATTCGATGGGAATATTTTTAACTTTAAAAAGAGCACTTATCTCCACCTTTCAAAGCCTATTAATTGATCTATGTAGGACCAGATTAAATTCATTGTATTCATGATTATTATTGAAATTAATTATTTTTATTTTAAATAATGTTTAATTTTCAATACTCAATACTCAATACTTTATTGCGTCATATGTTATACATTTATAGATGTTAAGTATACATTCTAGGAACAACATATGTACCCTGATAGGGTGTAGCAATGCGGAGGCGGACTGATTCACTTTTATGATGATATAAATATGTAAATATGATATGACATAAATACCTGTAAATTTTTATTGCATAGAGATAATCGTTCTCGTAATTGTGTTATTGTATGACATTATTTATTCAATTTGTTATCTGACTCAACACTCACTTTGTTATCTGAATCAAATTTTCAATTTTTTTTCTGACACTAAATTTTCACTTTTAATATAATTTTATATAATTTAATTTAATTTAATAATATGTAATTCGAACTTTAAGCTTACTGTATAAGCTGTGGTTGCCTATAATGGGAAGGCACTGCCATATTTCATCATGTATTATATAAAGCTTAGAGTGTGTACTTTCTGTTGGCAATCCAAATAAAATAAATAAATAAATATTAATACACAGAAATACCTATAATATAAAATACTATGTTATTTATATATTAATACGTGAACCAAAGTGTCTTTGTTTATTAAATGTTAATGGATTGTGAACCAAAGTGTTTTTGATTATTAAATGTTAATGGATTGTGAACCAAAGTGTCTTTGATTATTAAATGTTAATGGTTAGAAATATAAGTTTGTTGAATTGTCCTTAAAAAAATTTCAATATAGTAAAATTTTGTAAATGGTGAACATTTTGTAAATTTAAAAAAAATAACTACTGAAAATATGAAACTTGTAATTATAAAAATAAATTTGTAATATGGAATCATCCTTGTATATTTATAACAAGAACATAAAATAGAGAAAAAAAGACCAGCCCACTGAGTTTCTTCCGCTGGATCTTCTCAGATTGTGGCCGCGTTCTGATCCGGTAGTAATTCTAAAAAATCGATACAATTTATAGTTTTAAATATAATATTATATAATGATATTTTTTTAAATATTTGCACACCATATATTGGTAGAATATGTTGGTAACTTAATTTATTTTTAACAACTTGTAACACCCATATTCTTGCAAATAAATATTTTCTTTCTTTCTTTCTTTCTTCTTTGGACGTCTACTCTATTTCGAGGGCTTTGAATTTGATGGTATTTTTGTTTGTCTTGAACAAACGTATATGATTTATTACAAAATTATTGCGTGATAAGTAATTCAATACATTGCAAACGCTTTTCTTCAGAGTCCAGATGTGAGGAAGCCTATCATTCCCTTTGGAAGTTTAGTGTTGGCAAAGTGATTGTAACTTGAAGCCGCACAGCTGTACACTGTGTTGTTAACAACATCGACCTATTGCAGACGACACGGACATTCGTGTCGTCCTTTCAAACGTTGGCATTACTTATTGAATCTGAATCTGAGTATTTTAAGATCAAATTTTGTAAGAGAATTGTTTAATCTGTCAGCAAGGGAACTTAATAGGAGTTTTTCGCCTCACGTATAGCTATAAGTATGTACACATGTAGGTGTACACACGTATGCACATCATCAAGAGCTGGGCTCTGGTCTATGAAGGCACTTTTCCCTATCAAGGGAGAGCTCTTTCACCGCTTGATATGAGCCTGCGTTGGTTTTGTGTCTGACATGGCTTATGAAGTGTATCCTTGGTCTTCCTCTACCTGATCTTCTCTCCAATTTTACTTCTATTACTGTTTTGAATAGTTCATCGTGTCGCAAAAGGTGGCCTATCATTTTTTTACGTATGCGTTTTGTATTTAATATCATGATCCATAATTTGTCTTACTTTCGTATAAAATAATTTCTTATGAAATATTCTCTTGTTTAAAGTATAATAATTTATACTTAAAGCCGATTAATCATAATAAAAACAATTTCTGTAAAAACGTTTTTTTATCGTTACCGATATAATTAAATGATTAAACTACGATTTTTTTATATCGTAAGATAGCAAACATACGGATGGCTCTCCTGATGGAAAGAGGAACCATCGTATATAGATAACAACCATGTTAATAGCGCGTTGCTATCCTTGTTGCGTGGTTTTAGCGCCACATGGATAACTTTACCAAGCGTATAATTTGACAAAACGCACCATTAACATAATGGTGTGTCGCTATCTATATGGCGAGATCACAATGTAACATGCATAATTTTACTAGCTACCTTACCCTCCTAATTTAAACACGACGATGATAAGCATACACTTATATATATATATATAGCGGCAGATATATAGCTATATAGCGGCGGCATAGACTTTATAGGTAAGGCGGTGGTACTAGGGCGCGATGTTGCGGAACTCTACCACCTATTAAGAATAAAAATAAACCTAAGTACATCTCATATTTCAAAACTATTAAGCCGATATGTACATGTCAATTTACGCACTTACAAATATAGTTTCTTGTGAAAAAAAAAAATTACCGGACAATAGCGTCCACTATAAATAAAAAGCTCAAGAATTGTAATAAAATCACGATGAAAAATTTATTAGGTTTACTTGTAATTCATATAAATGAAAAAGAACGAGGAACGCGTATCTCACCTCGCTTCGATTTCAAAATCCACAAATTACTCCGGCTGTTTTAAGGAAATCTCCATATACGCAAACATTTAGGTCCATATTCGTACATACATCATGCACAGATTTTTGAAAATAACACAAGAAATAAAAATTTATTTTGGACATAATAACAAAATTGATTGTTTTTTACATGGCAATATAAAAGTGTACACTGATAGAGTTAAAAATTGTAACAAAAATCACTGAGTGAAAAATCAATAAGGTTTACTGGTAATCAATATAAATAAAAAAGAATGAGACAGCCATATCTCATTTTTTTATATCATAGGATAGCAAACAAGCAGATGGGTCTCCTGATGGAAAGAGTCACCCGTCGCTTATAGACACCAAAGGTGTTAATGGTACGTTGCTATCTTGTGGCGAGTTCTAATGCCACATGCATTTGAAGAGTAAGATAGCCGGTAATTCTCTGGCTACCTTACTCTTCAAACCGGAACACGACAAGCGCTGACGCTATTGCGGCAGGAATAGGTAAGGCAGTTGTACCAGACCCGGGCGAGACAATGTAGAACTATACCACCTAGAAGCCACAATGGTAGTGACTCGAATAGCCAATCGGTCGCCTTTTACGACCTGCTCGGCAGAACGGCAGTTGGCCTATTTTTCAAAGGAGCCCGGGATCACTTTTTACAATCCACAAACCACGTCGGCTACTTTAAAGAAATCTCCGTACACTGCGTACAAACAAGCATTCAGGCCCACATTCATACATACGTCACGCACAGATTGTAAAAAATAATACAATTCATAATTTATGTTGGACATAATAACAAAATTTAATATCGACTAGCTGAAGAAAATGAGGCCAAATCTCCCCTTTACAGAGATGTTTTAATTTAAATTTGCGGAAAATTTAAACTTCAAATTTTGTTTTGAGCCTTAACTAATTAATTTGAGTGAGGGAGATCAAAGTATAATTTACGATTTAAATAGATTTCCAGGATAGCCGTTGAGGCCAGGACGACTCGATAATCCTAGAGGATTATTATCACATCAATGTAACAGACAGAGAACAGACATATATTACTATACGGAAAGCACATTTGGTGTCTATAGTCACTATAGTGTTTTAGCACTCACTCCGAGCTATTTCCTAACACGGAGTGACTATAATAATAATAATAATAATATATTATTTAAAAGATAAGTATATCAAGGATTGTAAGAAATTTACACTGACTTACGCTAATTAAGAACAATAATTTGGTGCATTCTAGAATTACCAGGGGTTCCCAAGCTAGGCGGAGCCTGTATTTTGGGGTACCATACTTAAAAACAAAAGAATTTTAAACAATAGAGGACGAGTACAATAATAAATAAAGTTATAATAATCGATTCACATTATAAGCATGACCGCTCCGTTGGTCGAGTGGTTAGAGACCCTGACTACGCAATCAACGGGGCTCGGGTTCGATCCCCGACGGGGACAAGCATTTGTGTGACGAGCATAAATGTTTGTATTTCCGGGTTTGGGTGCTTATTATGTATGTAAAAGTATTTATATATATATTTCTATGTATTAGTATCGTTGACTGACACCCATAACACAAGCAAATAATTTGCTTACTTTGGGGTTAGATCAGTAAGTGTAATTTGTCCCGTGAATATTTATTTATTTATTATTTATTTATTATAAGCATTGAAATGTCAAAATAAAATTGTGCTATTTATTTAACATTAATTTTAAAACATAAATTTATTAGACTCAAAGTTAGAATTAAATACTGAGAAATTAATACAAAGTTAAAAAATAAAACAAAAACATCATTGGTGTACTTTCTTCTATGAGAGTGTTAACATTACTACTAAAACACTATTAAGTTAACCTTGAAAAAGTAAGAAGGAAAAATTGTGTCAATTCTTTTCTTTTTTGGGATTTATAGGCACTTCGAGACGGTTTTTTATATCGCGGTCGGTATATGGCGGGTTGGTAGTACCACATGCATAAGTTTAACGGCTATTTTACCCTCCAAATTAAAACCAGACAGTGAAAAGCCAAACAAGACATTGATGCTATTGAAGCAGGAATTGGTAGGGCGGTGGTAATAAACATGAGCTAGCCGTTTCATAACTATACCACCTAGTAGTAGTAGCAGCAGTAGTAGTAGTAGTAGTTACGACAGTAGTGACTCGCATAGCCAATTGTTCGCCTATTATAAGCTGCAGTAAAATGGTAGATGGTCTATTCTTCAAAGGGAACAACACGGAGCTATTATTTGTAAGTACCATCCCATTATTACAACAGGAATCAATAAAATGTTATTCTCAATCTAAGCGAGAACTTACAGAACTCTACTTAGTAAAATCAAAAACAAGTATCATCTAAATCAACTTTCAGAACTCTACTTAGTAAAATCAAAAACAAGTATTATCTAAATCAACAAATTAACACAGGAATCAATAAGGTGTTGAAGAAATCAATAAGCTGTACATTGAATATTTTTTTAAATGAATACTTGGGGCGTGATCTAGAATCGATATCGAAGTAAAAAATATAGTTTTTAGAATTTTTGTCTGTTTGTCTGTATGTATGTCCGGGGTAAACTCAAAAAGTACTGCATGGATTTACTTCAAATTTTGCATGAATATTATCAACAGGTCGGGTCAACATATAGGCTACATATTATTACGCTATCACCTACGGAGTATTAGCTGCGGAGTAAACGAAGTCCGCACGGACGAAGTCGCTGGCAATAGCTAGTTCTCAATACAAGCGAGAACTTGCAGACTCTACTTAATAAAATCAAAAACAAGTATCATCTAAATCAACCCGTATCATATTTTTTACGATACAATAGGAAAACGGTTGGTTTGGAAAAAATAAATTCACAAAATCAGAACTTGTGTAACTATCTGTACTTTTCCCTTAGCTGCACCTTTCTCGGCTCCGTGCCAATACAATGTCGCTGGTAATCGTCATAACGTCGTTAGGGCAACTGGGCCCCTTAGTTTTATGTCTCTCGTCGACGCTGCCTATGGCCTATTTTGGATTCAGATTTGGCAACTACGTAAATATAAATAGATTTAATATCATATATTTGGGTATAAATATTTAAGTACAATCAAACAAAGTGCCATAAACTTTATGAGAATGATTGTGGTTACTTTTTCATACGAATAGCTAAAATAACAATATGACGGCAAAATAACTTTAGAAACTGGCAAGTTCTCTTGGTTATATTTGTTTGTAATGCGAATAAAAAGTATCTCCACGCCCGTATCCCCGAAGGGGTAGGCAGAGGTACAATAAGTGCACCCACGATTAGGCGAAGATACTCGGTCCCACAAAATATGTGATAGGTGGCAAGCCTATCGCCAACCGAGCACTTTCCAATCCCGGGCAATTTTGTGTTTATCAGAAAACTGAAAAAAAAAAAAACACTTTTTTTATGTGCCCGACCCGGGAATGTGTATTATTGAAAATAAGCATGGTAAGCATTATTTAAAATAATATGAATAATATTTTAAATAATGCTTGTTTATATATTTTTTTTAATTTTAACTAAAAATATATATTTATTTGTTACAATTGATTCGCATATTTAACTGTTATTAGAAATGAAATGAAAAATATTTATTTGTAAGAATATATGTAGGTATAATTCTCAGTTTCTACCACGATATGGTGTGCAAATAATTAAAAATTATCATATTATATTCTATTTAGTTTAAACATGTAAACATTATTTATTTACACATACATATTATTTACATTAATTATATTAAATTATAGTCTCTGTGGTCCAGCAGTCTGGTGTTGGTGTTAACCACATGAGGTCCCGGGTTCGATTTCCGGGTTGGGTAATTCAAACATGTGTTTTCTCAATTTTCTTATCAAAACAACATTGTTCGGAATTGGATAAGTACCCCATAGGTTTGCCACCTATCACGTTGTGAGAATAAGTACATTTGGCTAATCGTGGCTGCTCTTGTTTTACTTCTGCCTATCTCTTCGAGGATACAGGCGTGAAGATACTTTTACTTAATTATATTAGATTAATGTTTTATTAAACTATTTTAAATTACACTCAAATACATTAGAAATTATTTATACGTATTAAATTGGTAAACTACGGTGGCGCCAATTCTATGATACATTTTAAGAGCTTACTCATTTTTAAAAGGCCGGCACCGCAACTACAAGACCCCTGGTAGTGTAGTTGTCTATGGGCGGCGGTAATCACTTACCATCAGGTAAGCCTCCTGTCCATTTGCCCCCTCTTTTATAAAAAAAATCTTAACAGTTTAAATTATAATGTAAGAGGTAATTGCAATATGACAATGTATATACTTAACATTTTATTTGGTGAACAATTTTGTGATTATTTGCGTCGGCAGAAGTGGTTTATAGATAAACTGTGGCCGCGACTACGTCCGCGTGGAAAAATTTTACTTGCCCAGTTTTTTGGGGATTTTCAGGATAAAAACTATCCTATGTCCTTTCTCGGGTCTCAACCTATCTTTACATCAAATTTTATCTAAATCGGCTCAGTGGCGTAGGCATTTTTTAGTAAGTATGGAAGTGTGGATAGTATGGATAATTTTGAAGTTAACATATTTTTCAATTTACTCTACTATTTAATTGTAAAACTATGACACTATAAAATACCTTGAACCTGCTTTTGGGGAGTATTCTATTCGAAATCGGGAGGACATAAACATATCTGTTCTTCAAACTGTGTGTTATTAAAACTACACTTAATTCAAGGAATTAAATAATTGGCTAAGGATATATTAACAACGGACGGACATACAAACAAAAAAACTTTATTAGTATGGATTAATACGGATATGGAAGTACAGATAGCAAAACAAGCACAAGTTCATTTTAGTATGTTTTGATATAATTACCTAAGCTTTTGTGTATATAATATTACACAACATATAGAATGAAAAGTTGTTTAGTTTGTCGGAGTGACGCACACGCGCTTATTGGTACCAAAACTGCGGGTTATTACCCCGCGGAGGGATAACAGTTACTCTATGAGGGTAACGGAGTTGTTACCTCTGACGCATTAATACAGCTAAAATTTAAAACAGTAGCTTCAAAGTAAATGATTTTATTTATCAGCCTAATCCAATGCAGTCTATATTAATCTATATTTATGTTATAAATGCGAAAGTTTGGATGTTTGAATGAATGTTTGTTACTCAATCACGCAAAAACTACTGAACGGTTTTGAATGAAATTTGGCACAGAGGTAGATGATAACCTAGAATAGCACATAGGCTAAATCTTTATCCCGGAAAAATTAGGTGATCCCACGGATTGACCAAAAACATTTATAATGCAGCGGGGTGCACGCTGCACCTAGTTTATTCATAAATAACCTAACTACGTTAAAATTGCAAACGTGTAATAACTTACACGGTAATTTGTTAGTTGATTAAAAATATTTGTATTTAATTGAAATCATTTCGAGTTGGGGGTAAAGTACCTACATAGGTCATAATATAGGTGGGAATATTGAAAAGATTGGGAACCACCAACGCAGAGCCTCTATTTTCTATCGACGGAAAAAAGGAGATTATCAGTTTGACATGTATGTGATATTGTTAGAATTGGATTGGTTCCCCGTGTTGGTCCCGGGCTCCTTAGAAGAATAGGCCAACCGCCGTTCTGCCAGGTATGTCGTAAAAGGCGACCGATTGGCTAAACGAGTCACTAACATCGTGGCTACTAGGTGGTAGAGTTCTGCATTGTCTCGCCCGGGTCAGGTACCACCGCCTTACCTATTTCTGCCGCAATAGCGTCAGTGCTTGCTACTGTCATGTTCCGATTTGGAGGGTAAGGTAGCCGGTAAACTTATGCATGTGGCATAAGATCTCGCCACAAGATAGCAACGCACCATTAACACCTTTGGTGTCTATAGGCGATGGTTGACTCTTTCCATCAGGAGACACATCTGCTTGTTTGCTGTCTTATAATATAAATAAATAAAATAAAAATTGGATAATTGAGTATGATGATCTTTTAGTCATCGAAGCACGTACATTAAATTTCGTAAGTATGTATGTTTGCATATTTGTATGCATTTCCACGAATTTCTCGGGAGTAATACGAATTAATATTAAAACCAAAGGTCAAAATGCGTTACCTACTGCTTGCTACTATGCGTCTTATCCACGACTTTGGTTACTTAATTAACAGATTTGGTTACTTAAAATACAGTTGTTTTATGCTCATCAGTTTTTTTCTACTTTATGAAAAGAATTACGTATCTGGCACAGGCCATCAATACGTAATTTGGTATGGTATTATTTCAATGATATTGCAATTAGATAGCTACTTTGACTTAAGGTTGAAAGGATTTTTATTCAAAGATCATTAGCTATTATGTTTTGTCATGCAAATGTCGTGCATAAGGCAGAAAGATTTATGATAAAAGGATCTGACGGGTGATTTTCAAATTTTTATTTAAAAAAACGACTTCAGCAAAATATACCGAACCTAATTATAATAATGTTTTCCAAAATATTCTTCATTACGGGCGTATTACTTATAAGCAAGTACCTGAAACAAAAGAAATATTTATTAGAATATATTATTATTATGTACATCGATATTTTGTAAATGTAGTCAATGTCAGGAATGGATATTTTACTGAATAATTGGTCAGGTGGTGGGTTAGAATTTCTAGATAAGATCATCATCGTGGGTTCGATTCTCGGTTTCGATAATGTTGTTAGTTTTTTGTGTATATTAGTAATAGTATTCTTAATACCATCTGAAAGTTTGGTACTAGAGTTTCAAAACCGCTAAAAGCTTTTGGTTTCTGTTATAGCAAATAACAAACATTAACGGTCAAAACTACAAATGCGATGATTGGGATCACTGGCTATTTTGTCACCCAATAAACTAGTAAACCGTGGTGAACTTAAGCGACTATTGATACACTAACGTTCAAGTTTTTTCACTATCCTGTAAAAGAAATGTATTATATTTGTGTTTTAGCACTCACACCGTGCTTGGGAAAACTTAAAAAAACTTTAAAAACAACAAAGAAACATTTCGACATGTAAGATTTGAACTTACGACCTTCCCTTAAGCTCGGACGCTTTAACCAACTGAGCCAGTCTTGACTCGTTCAAAGTGGCGAAATTCTTCCTTGCTATCTGATCGATTCTCAGTTGGTAAGAGCGTCCCGGCTTGAGGGAAGGTCTTAAGTTCAAATCTTACTTCAGTATTTTCAGTATTTTCCCCGTCTATTTCTGCAGTCGCTTGAAAATAAACTCATTACTGGTATAATAAAATACAGAAATCGAACTTGCAAAGGGCAAAGTTAAGTAGGAAGCAGTGAACAGAAATAGCACAAAATACGACGGAGGCGCTTTACACGCTACGACTTGATTACTTCCTGATGGGTGGCGGGGTGAAGCTGGAATATATTGATAATTGAAGTCAAAGTTCCGTACTACGCTTGTGATAGTTGATCGTTAGTGGAAATTACAGCCTAGGACCAAATAAATATATACGAAAAAACAGGTTGTGGCAGTCATGGACAGCCGTGTATATTTTACGTGAATACGTCTACGTAACGGGTAATATATTGCGATGGTAACATTTTTCATTCATCGTACAGGTGCCGTCGTTGATCGGTTTGGATCCCTTCATCTTTTATGTTCTCGACACTTCTTCACTCTTTTATATAGGGGATCCCTTCATCTTTTATGTTCTCGACACTTCTTCACTCTTTTATATAGGGGTTCATAGGTATCATTTATTTGTTATTTAAAATCCTTTTCAGACGGTATTCGTTTCTTGCATTTTGATGAAAGAATTTAATAGTAGAAGAGCCCGTGGGAGATCGTCCTTCACCGATCTGATAACCAGATGAGACGTATTTTTTATTAAATATTTTTTATAAACAAATATGCCTAAAATTGCTTGCCTATCGAAAAGTGCTCATGGCTATTTTTAATTAAATAAACTTTTATCGATTTTTTTTCATCACCTTCACACTTTTGATAACCAAATGAAATTTATTTCACTGATAGTTTTTAATACACAGAATATTCCTAGGTATGCTTGCCTACTCATTTTAGTGTATAACTACCTGGCAAGCAGGTGTAAACAGGTAAGTCAAAATAGGTGACTCCATCGATCTGATAACTTATCGAAAGTTATCTCAAATTTTAGATTATTTTATTTCAAAATCAGTCATATATACTTGCCTGCGAAAAATCGTACTTAAAGTAACTGTTGCCAGGCTAAAATGGAGTTGCATCAAAAAGGGTAAGAGAGTTCCGATATTTAGGACATATTGTGACAGAAGACTTAACTAATGTTAAAGATATAGAGAGGGAGCGTAGATCATTGGCGGTCCGTTGCAATATGATGGCCCGCAGGTTTGCTCGTTGTACCAAAAATGTAAAAGTTACTATCTTTAAAGCATATTGCCAAACTTTTTACACCTGCAGCCTGTGGGTCGAATATACGCGGAGGGCCTTCAATGATCTACGTGTGCAATATAATAATGGCTTCAGAATGCTAATGGTATTACCGCGTTTCTGTAGTGCATCTCAGATGTTCGTAGATAATCATGTGGATGATTTTTATGCAGTCATGAGAAAGAGAACGGCAACGATGATGAACAGATTACGTGGGAGTACTAATGGCATTCTGAAGACATTAAGTGATAAAGTGGAAAATCCATTTTTTCAGAAGTGGATTAAAATGCATATAAAGGATGTAATGTCGAGAGGGTTTGTATAGTATGTCATATAAATTGTGTGCATATGTGTATGTATATGTATACGGATGTATGTGTATGTAAGTATGTGTATATGCATGTGTAAGTGTATGAGTGTATGCATATAGGTACATATGTATGGTATGACATATTGTATAAATTATTAAAAATTTTCTGCAAATATGATTAAATTATTTACATATAAGTACTAACATAGACATTAAGTTTATAAATTATTACTAATAAATGCTATGGATGTTTTATCTGAAAATAAAGTATTAGTATTATTATATTAACAACTTTTAGAATTTTAACCACTTGATAGTTGCGACAGAGAAAGTAGAGCGCCCGAGGTCCGTGTGATAGAACAGGACACAACATAGCAGCTGCTCGCTACCCATTGACCATATTTCTATGTCGCTACCTGACCGTTGAATATATCCGAGTGGGCATGCTCGTACACATGTGTGACAGAGACAGCATTTATTTACACTTGTCAGTTATTTAGAACTCATCACTCATTTACTTACAACAAACATTTATTTAATTTAAAATAATAAATAAATGATACTTTATTTAATTTTAAATAAAGAAAATAGTTTTTTTTTTAATTTTTAAATTTTACAATATAACTTTAAAATGATAAAAAGTTTCGTTGAAATATTTTTTTATTTATTAGTATATTAAATTATTCATTTTTGATTATTGCATAGCTATAAGTATGTATAGTGTGAAATAATATAAAAATTGTGATGGAATTAGTTATAATAAATTGGAGTTCTAAATAACTGACAAGTGTAAATAAATGCTGTCTCTGTCACTCACATGTGCAGTGGTTAAAATTCTAAAAGTTTTTAGCCTGGCAACAGTACTTTAAGTACGATTTTTCGCAGGCAAGTATATATGACGAATTTGAAATAAAATAATCTAAAATTTGAGATAACTTTCGATTAGTTATCAGATCGATGGAGCCACCTATTTTGACTTACCTGTTTACACCTGTTTGCCAGGTAGTTAGTTATACACTGAAATGAGTAGGCAAGCATACCTAGGCATATTCTGTGTATTAAAAACTATCAGTGAAATAAATTTCATTTGGTTATCAAAAGTGTGAAGGTGATGAAAAAAAATCGATAAAAGTTTATTTAATTAAAAATAGCCATGAGCACTTTTCGATAGGCAAGCAATTTTAGGCATATTTGTTTATAAAAAATATTTAATAAAAAATACGTCTCATCTGGTTATCAGATCGGTGAAGGACGATCTCCTACGGGCTCTTCTACTATTAAATTCTTTCATCAAAATGCAAGAAACGAATACCGTCTGAAAAGGATTTTAAATAACAAATAAATGATACCTATGAACCCCTATATAAAAGAGTGAAGAAGTGTCGAGAACATAAAAGATGAAGGGATCCAAACCGATCAACGACGGCACCTGTACGATGAATGAAAAATGTTACCATCGCAATATATTACCCGTTACGTAGACGTATTCACGTAAAATATACACGGCTGTCCATGACTGCCACAACCTGTTTTTTCGTATATATTTATTTGGTCCTAGGCTGTAATTTCCACTAACGATCAACTATCACAAGCGTAGTACGGAACTTTGACTTCAATTATCAATATATTCCAGCTTCACCCCGCCACCCATCAGGAAGTAATCAAGTCGTAGCGTGTAAAGCGCCTTCGTCGTATTTTGTGCTATTTCTGTTCACTGCTTCCTACTTAACTTTGCCCTTTGCAAGTTCGATTTCTGTATTTTATTATACCAGTAATGAGTTTATTTTCAAGCGACTGCAGAAATAGACGGGGAAAATACTGAAATTATTGGAAGAAAGCAGCCAGTTTGCTAAATTTGCTACATTATTATAAATTCTATATATTGGTCTGAGAGTTGTGAATAGCTAAGCAAGTGTAACTAACGTAGGATTGCCTCTGCTACTTCTACGAAAAGCGCTTTAACGATGGAATGGTTGCAGTATTACCACTACACCTGCTACGTAAGGACATATTTCTTAATACGGCGTGTAATGGATGGTGTACCGAAAAATTAAGGAAACATGCTATATTTACGTGCATGTTATGATAGAAAATTCCTTTACCGAAAGAAACGCGAAATTTGCGTTTTATGATTTTTTCTTATTTTCATGACATGGAATGTAAAGCGTCCATTGCTAGGAATCGTCCCTCCGGCGGAACTCTAGCAGTTTATTTTGCAGAAAGTGGCGTATAATACATAGCTCTTTTATACTCGTATCACAAGTTAGCAAACAAGCAGTGGCTCCCCTGATAAGAAGAAAAACCATCGTCTATAGACACCAAAGACGATGGAATGGCAATGCCACATGCATAAGAGTTAGATCAGTAAGTGTAATTTGTCCCGTGAATAATTCTACTGGTTACCTTACCCTCCAAACCATAACACGAAAATGCGATACTATTGCAGCAAGAATAGGTCAGGCGGTGGTACTACATACCTACCCGTCACAATGTGTCACGTAGCCAGTTGGTCACCTTTTACAACCTGCCTGGCAGAACGGTAGTTGGTCTATTTTTCAAAGGAGTTCGGACTAACAGGGGGGGAAATATTTTGTGTACTTACTTAGATTTTACTTTTTTTTTAGAAAAAATACTATAGATAGAATAAATCAAATTATACAAACATAAAAAAAAATCGTCTAAAAGTTAAAAAAAACCCATACGAATTTCCGACGGTTTTAATCTTAGAATCGTGGACCAAATCTATGGTTTCGATTTTCGGTAGACCGTCCCTTAACACGTTGTATAACTTACGATTTCAGAATTTGATTTGAGAGTCGCGAATAATTGAGCAAGTTTCACTAATTTACAACTGACAACATTTCAACACTTGAAGGATTTAGTTGTGCCTGCGTAATGTGATTAAGTTTAAATTATGAAGATATGTATATATATTCGATAACATCTACTGTATTTAATTTCCTCTAATTCAGGGAATTATATAATTTCTGTAACTTTGTCATACCTACCTTATTTCTATAAATAAACCATCATTCACATGTTACTGTTGAGTGTTGATAAGCTGTATAACAAAATAAAATATTATCTGTGCATTATGTATAACAATAATGTGTTTTTGGATATTAATGTAAGTAATGTCCAATTATATTTTAGAGTATTTTGTAATAACTTTTTCAGTTAAGTATAAACTATTATTTACTGACTTATTTCAAGTCTAAAAAATATACCTACGAAATAAAGACATTTTAAATTTGAATTCGAATGACTTGTGGTAATAATGATGGATTGTGGTAATAATATAATTACATTGCTACTTAAAGAACAACCTTTGTTGCACTTTAGCTTGAATGTGTTTTGTTTCGAATTGCATTCAGGTGATAAAGCAAAATGGTGGTATTCACAGTCAGTAATAATTAAATTCACAAAAAAAATATAAAAACATACTATTTCGTACATTTCTACTATTTCATTTATACTTTATTATTAACTAGCTGACCCGGCAAACGTTGTTTTGCTGTATATTATACATTTGAACCTTGCTCTTGAATCACTCTATCTATTAAAAAAACTGCATCAAAATCCGTTGCGTAGTTTTAAAGATCTAAGCATACATAGGGACAGACAGCGAAAGCGACATTGTTTTATACTATGTAGTGATACTATATTATTAACTATTATTATTAGAAATGATAAAATATGATTATTTTATCATTTTCACACCACGAAATGGCAAAATAGCAAAGAACAACATATTATATAACATCTAATTAAATAAAGTACCTTTTGTACAAATGAAGAAGTTTGAAGTTAAAAAAAATATAAAAAAACATACTTACCTATATTTATTATTTCTTAGGATAGTAAATAAGCAGATAGTTCTCCTGATAGAAACAATCATTCCTACAGACACCAAAGACATTAATAGCTCATTGCTGTCCATGTGGTGTGGTAAGAATACCACATGCATAAATCTCCCGGTTACCTTACCCTCCAAATTGGAACGCTACAGAGATAAGCATGAACGGTATTCCGGCAGTATATGTATGGCGGTAATACTAAACCTCGTCGACACGTTGCTGATCTCTTACATCTAGTCAGTAGCCCCAGTGTTGACACAGAACCGGTATTCTGTAGTGTTAATGACACGTATTCGCCTTATCTATTTCCTCAAAAATTGCACGTCAGGCCACGCACAATGTAGGATTCCCAAGTTGTGAATCACAATAATGCAGACTAAGAAGAGAGCTTTTATTGTTTTATTTAACCTATTTAAATCAATTAGAGTTATATCCGCACTACAGGTTCACCGTTTATAAAAACTTCTTCTAGTACATTTTACTCGTACAAGTTGGTCGACTATTACTCATAAACTTATAAAGCCTTCTGAGCCGTGATAGTTTTCCTTTTTGCTTCATTATATTTACTACTACTGTGATTTTTCTTCAACCCCCAAAGCCAACTGTTTAGCTGACAGAGGGGTGGAGGGAATACACTTGACTTTACAATTTTCAAAAACCTATCCAACGATACTCCATACTGTAGAATACACAAAAAAAAAATTAACATCTCTATTATATTTAGCGAAACTATTGCCTAATTGCACTAACCATGTTTTAGTTTAGGATAGTCTTTAGTGATCAATCATAACCTTTTTTATATCATAAGATAGCAAAGAAGCAGATGGGTCTCCTAATGGAAAGAATCAACCATCGTCTATAGACACCAAGTGATTGCTATCTTGTGGCGAGGTCTAATGCCACATGCATAAGTTTACTGGCTCCAAACCAGAATACGACTGTGACAAGCACTGACTCTGTTGCGGTAGGAATAGGCAAAACGGCTGGGTGGTACCAGAACCAGGCGAGACAATGCAGAACTCTACCACCTGGTAGTCAAGATGGCAGTGACCCGCATAACCAATCGGTCGCCTTCTACGACCTGCTTGGCAGAACGGTAGTTGTTCTATTCTTCAAAGAAGCCCGGAACCAACACTTATTCTTTTCATTTGAAAACAGGTTTTTCCTAAACTTAGACAATGTTAATGCAATTAATAATAATAATAATAATAATAATTCACGGGACAAATTACACTTACTGATCTAACCCCAAAGTAAGTCAAAGTCAAAGTCAAAGTCAAAACATTTTTATTCAAATTATCCTTTACAGGCACTTTTGACGAGTCAACATTTTTTGAGTTACTACCGGATCGGAAACGCGGCCACACACTGAGAAGATCCGGCGGAAGAAACTCAGCGGGCTTGTCTTTTTTTGTGCATATACATTTTTTTAAACAATGTTATTACAATTACAATTACAATGTATTTATGAATAATATATTATAATTATTATGAGACTGCTATGAGGAGCAATTAATCCCATGCCTTATTATCATCCAAATATTCAGATATTTTATAGTAACCTTTTTTACAAAGTTTCGATTTGATTAAGCAAATTATTTGCTTGTGTTATGGGTGTTAGTCAATGATACTAATACATAGAAATACATATATAAATACTAGAATATATATAATAAACACCCAAACCCGGAAATACAAACATTTATGCTCATCACACAAATGCTTGTCCCCGTCGGGGATCGAACCCGAGCCTCGTTGATCGCGTAGTCAGGGTCTCTAACCACTCGACCAACGGGGCGGTCAAATATTAAAACATTGTATTCATATCACAGATGTACTATAGTGAAGATATTATTTTTAGAAATGAGAGAGAATTTTTAGAATGTTAATGCAATTGGCCATATTATAAGGGTTCCTAGTTCCTAGTTCGTAGTCAGAATCCTAAAAAAAATAGATCAACAAGAGGTTCAAACAGCAAACCATAATAAATAAAGTAAGATAAAATTTCCGACAAAGATAAATATTACGAGTTCTACACACATAGAAGACCAAATAGTTCGGCTAAACACAAAATGCAGGTCCAATTTAAGTGTCCACCACATCACATGACACGCTATGTCCGAAACCGAAACAGGTCAGGCGATGTCACACCACTTATTTCGTATGTATGAGGTGGAGTCTGCGAAAGGCGTATTTAAAAGCGAACATTTGTGACCGCACTGGCGGTAAATACTAAAGTTTAATGCTTTTATTTGGACACACCTAGCAAATGTTATGAATATGTCTAAACAAAATTAAATAGATTACACGTATGAATTTTGACATCAGTAAGTATGTAGGTTTCAGTAGCGAAACATGAGGTTTCTAGTTCGAATACTGGTTGGAAGATCGTTTGATTTTTTTCAGTCTTTGTGGAAACCGTAAATTTCACAATTCGCCATTTATTATGGGTTTGTCACCTGTCACAGTATGGGATAATAGGTGTTATCCTCGCGACTGATCCTGAGTAGTAAAGTTGCGATCAGATAATATATTTTTTTACTTTTTTGTTATTTTGTGTCTATTTAGTTGTAGGTTGAAAATTTTAAAGCGCATGCCGGTAAGGTTTTTTTATTAATATTTCTATCTTTCGTGAAATAAAAATTGAAATTTTATTTATTAATTATCTAAAAAAGTTGCCCAATGAGTGTCGGGCCAGGGGCGATGCAAGGTTGTTGTGGTTGATAATATTGCGGACTAAAAAGAAAGCTTTTTGATTATTTCGTTCTATGAATATTCAACCTATATAATGCATATGATGGATATACAGACTGACTGGTGAGTTACCTTCAATATTTAAGGACGTGATAGTTGGTGATCATATATGTATGATGAGAAAAAATAACATTAAAAATAAATATTAAAATACTTCTTAGTAAACTTAGTAAAGAGTAGGTACACCGAGAATTCTATATTTACCTTCGCCATACTTGGACACCGCACGGACGCACGTGTTGCGGAAGTAGTGAGGATGAGGGCGGGGGGGGTGGCGGCGGCGTTTCCTAGATGTCGACTAGCGTGGCGCACTTAGAGAGTATAATATCCACATTTCATTTATTTTTAGAGAATTTTTTGTCAAAAATTAAGCTCCCAATTTTATTATTTCATTTTAACAAGAATCGAGTACCGAGTACTCTCCAGAAGTATCAAAGGTAAGTCTGTATATCCGGACCACAGGTAAAACCTCTCCAATTTTATTCCATAATTTAGCAGACCTGTTGGTAGGTTACCTACACAATTTCTTGCAATTGATAACAATGCAAATAAAAAAAATTGTCGTATTGCTTCGTCAACCAACTTCACAACATTCTGATGATGGGTTTTGAGTTATAGTCAAATAAATATTTAAGCATACCAATATAAGAACGCTGAATTATTCCAGTAGACTTTGAGAAATTTGCTTACTCGTTCAAAAATGTTTAAAAATCAAGTTTATTTGCTGCACGTTCTATCATTGTCACATTTGTGACAGATAACGTATAAATTAATACGAATTGACAAATAACTGTCAGCGGATGAGGGGCTTTTTATTCATAGCATCGTTTATCTCAATAGCTAGTTAGAATACCTTCATAGATCTTAAGAGAATATTTCAAAGAACAGTGACATCAAAGAAACGGCGAAGACTAATTGGTCAATTACTGGATGAATATATTAGAATTTACCTTATTGCTAATAAATATGTCAACAATATTTAAAAGCAACCAATTGAGAAAACTAACATGCGCAATGCTAACATTATTTTATATATTTTCATCACTTCAAACAAATGTGTTTGATATTCATTATATCTGCTCTATATATTGACGCAACAGAACTCCGGAAGATATTTAACGTCATAAAGTTAGAGATATTTATTTTTACAATAGTTTGTTTTATATTTTTAGAAAAACGTTGTGTTAGTTGTGCAAACTCTTAACATTCTACAGATAGATTGAAATTGCTAAATAAAAAAACTGTTATTTGAAAGACAGTAAAAAAGCTTATTAAGAAATTTAACGTCGTAAAGTTAGAGATATTTATTTTTACAATAGTTTGTTTTATATTTTTAGAAAAACTTTGTATTAATTGTGTAAACTCTTAACATTCTATAGATAGATTGAAATTGCTAAATAAAAAAACTGTAATTTGAAAGTCAGTAAAAAGCTTATTAAGAAATTTAACGTCGTAAAGTTAGAGATATTTATTTTTCAATAGTTGATTTTATATTTTTAGAAAAACATTGTGTTAGTTGTACAAGCTTTTAACATTATACAGATAGATTGAAATTGCTAAATAAAAAAAAACTGTAATTTGAAAGACAGTAAAAAGCTTATTCTGTGCGACATTTCAGAGGGCAAATCCAAGAGTGAAAATTCTTGAAAGAAATATAGAATACACGTGTACAGATTATTAATTTAAAAATACACAATACACAAAAAACTTATTTTAATTTACTTAATTCTGAAACATTACACTACTTTTTAATCCTAAAATTTAAACTGATAAATAAAATTCCTTTAAAGTTTTATTGTATTTTTTGTTGCATACATCGATTTTTACATAAAAAAATAAGTACGATACTGTTCAAACGTTATTAGTATGCATCATCACTATATAGTATAAAACAAATTCGCTTTCTTTGTCTTACCCTATGTATGCTTAAAGATTACGCAACGGAATTTGATGCATTTTTTTTAGTAGATAGATTAATTCTTGAGAAAGGTTTTACTATACAAACCTTTCCGATATTCCCACGGGAACAAAAGCTACGCGGGTCAAACCGCGGGCAGGTCGCTAGTAATTGTTATAAAACTATCTTCCCTTTTTAACCGTCGCATCGTTGAGTAAAAACTTTTTAATTTCACAAAGAAAAAAGTAACGGAAGCAAACAACTTTATTCCATTGTTATAATAGATGGGACTAGATGAAAGATAATTTTGACATCACTAATTCACCCTTCCGTTTGACAAATGGGTGTGACCTACTTTCGAAGCATTTAAATCTTACTAGATGTATATGACTTCATACTATAGACATTTTTACAGTCGTAGATAATTGCACAATATTTTATAACAAGGGTATTTTAGCTCAATATTATGCGCAAAGGTAACCAGCAATTCTATAAATTAGAATAAAATTGTTTGTAGACGCACTCCTCCAAAACGGGATCCCTTTGATTAGACCATTGAAGAATAGACCATCTTCTGTTTTGCCTGGCAGGTCGTAAAAGACAACCGATTGGTTATCGGTTGTCTTTTACGACCTACCATCTAGCTACCATCGTAACTAACATCATAGCTACTAGGTGGTAGAGCTCTGCATTGTCTCATCCGGGTCTAGTATCACCACCTTACATATTCCTGCCGCAATAGCGTCAGTGCTTGTTACTGTCGTGTTCTGGTTTGGAGTGTAAGGTAGCCGGTAAACATATGCCTCTAGCATTAAGACCTCACATCAAGAATGGCAACACACAATTAATATCTTTGATGTCTATAGGCGATGGCTTCCCTTTCCATCAGGAAAGCCTATTGATTGTTAGCTATGTTATGACATAAAAAAATGTGATAAAGGTTATGACTGTAAAAGAAATAATGCAAGTTTATGTGGGTCGTTACATAACACTCTCTCTACCTTTTAAGAGAATTGGCGTAAAGATTTTTCTTGTATGTTTTATAAAATATAAACAAAGGATCACAAACGCAACTAAAAATACCAAAAGGAATGGCAAACATTGTTGCCGCTATCTGCGAAACAGAATAATGGAGTACTTTTAATATAATTTAATTTTTTTCTTTTGGCTACGTCACTCCAGTGCTATTTACTTTGCGATAAAAATTAAACCTTCGCAAGCATTCTGAACATTTCATTGTATCGTGAAGCATCCATCCACAAAGAGTAAGAGTATAAAAAATAAAAACTATCCAAGTGTAAATAGTAAAATTTATATAGAGTGTTCCATTATTTTAAGAAAATGTATAAAAAATATAATATGGTCTTATTAAAAACTCAAAATTTGTGCGTGTTTGTGTGTATATCTTTGTATGTGCTGTTGTGTTCGTGTGAATATTCGTTGTTATCTGATGCAAAAACAGCTCTACGATTTAAAGCAATTTAGAATTTGAACAAATGCCCAGATGTATTGGTCCAATCGAGGATCGACAAAGATGAAATTCATTGATTTTTCGCCATTAAACAAATTATTATCCATCGATTTGGCGATTTGAAACTGATTTTTAAACCATTTTTTTTTCAGTTTTTTTTCCACTTTTTTGCCCTTTCCTAAAAAAGAAAAGATAAACATAAATTACGACCTTTCCTTTAAGAAAAGATAAACATAAATTACGACCTTAAGATTTTATACCTACTTAACGATAAACACAAATTTTTAAAGTTAAGCTCTTATAAGTACCTACCTCATAAAAATTCGAAATTTCAATAAATATTTTGAGGGTGGTCTAGTAACAGTTATGTCGATAATGGCAGTGCCAGGCTTAACTTTTTATGTTTTACTGATCAAAAACCTTCGAATAGTCAAACATTTTACAATTGTCTTACACATCAATTTTACAAAAAAAAAAAACAGTAGCAGTCGTGGGACTGCCGATAGAAGTGAAAACGGAACTATTAAGTTGAGAGTAATTAAAATTATATGCAAAACATAGCTATAGATATACTATTATCATTAGCATGTCGGTGACGCGAACCGAGGATTTTACCCTCTACCAAAACGCTCAACGCGCCTAAAGAAGTTTTCACTTCAAAAATGGGGAAAAAAGAATTTAAAAAATGTTGACTATTTATAGATCGCTAGACCGGTAGATTACTATTTCTTTAATGTCTTAAAACTAATAAAGTCCATTTTTGTTATTAATCTGAATGACCACACTTTTTCCAGTCCCTGCTTAGACTACTACACTTAGCATTGTTTCTGCATTGAAACTTCTAGATAATTTAGGGTAAAGTAATCTGTGCAGATTTTTTAAATACATATTATAAACTAGCTGTGCCCGCGATTTCATCCGCGTGGATAATTTTCTAAAATAAAAATAGCCTAATTTACTCCTTACTATATAAGCTATCTGCCATTGAGAACAACATAATCAGTCCAGCCATTTCAGAGATTAGCTGGAACAGACACACAGACCAACAGACAGAAAGACAGGCAAAAATTGTACAAAATGTTATTTTGGAATATGTACCATGTTATACATCCATATGTATTTGTTAAAAAGTGTTTTTTTAAATATTACAAACAGACACTCCAATTTTATTTATTTATACAGATGATAGCAAATAAGTAGATGGCTCTCCCGATGAAAGGAGACAACCCTCGGTCACGGACACCAAAAATGTTCTAGTACGTTGCCATCCAAATTATGAGGTGTTAATGCCACTTGCAAAAGTTTATTTTTTAATGCAAAAATAACAATGACAAGCCTTGATGCCATGAAGCGGGAATAGTGAAGGCGGTGGTACTAAAATACCCAAACAAGACGTAGCGGAACTCTGCCACTTAGTAGTCACGATGATAATGGATATACCATTCGTTCGCTTTTTACGAACTACCTGGCAGAATAGCAGATGGTTTATACTTCAAAGGGGGCCCGATCAACACATAATTAATTCCAGAAAATACCAGTTCCCGTGCAATTCAAAAAAATACTATAGAAAAAAAATCCGACCGTGTAGTGGCGTCGCGTCGCTGACAAATAAATATTTCTTAAAAAACTTTAAAAACAACAACGAAAATATCAACACGTAGGGATTGAACCTGCGACCGTCTTCCTAAAGTCGTGATGCTCTACCACTGAGCTAATGTTGACAGGCTCGATGTGGCGAAATTCTTCTTTGCTATATGATCGATTCCGTCGATTGTACTGATCGCTAGATATGCATACGTATAACTAGTTAAATGAGTTCATCGTTGCAGATGAAATTCACATTTATAATTTTGATCAGTACTTTCTTGTTTCTAATTATTTTTGTGATATAGCACTCACCCCGGTCCTAGGAAAACTTGAAAAACTTTAAAAACAACACAGAAAAATATCGACACGCAGGGATTGAACCTGCGACCATCTCCCTAAAGCCTCATATAGCAAAGAAGAATTTTGCCACGTCGAGCCTGTGGACACTAGCTCAGTGGTAGAGCGTCCCGGCTTTAGGGAGACAGTCGCAGGTTCAGTCCCTGCGTGTCGATATTTTTCTTTGTTGTTTCTAAAGTTTTTCAAGTTTTCCCAAGCACTGGGTGAGTGCTATAAAAGAAAAATAAATATTTTTTAAATAAACACCCGTTCAATATGCATAATAGCAAGAATAGAAAGTGATGACTTCTAGATTTTTTTTAAATTTTCCGTAATTAATGTGGTTTTAAAAACATAATAAAAAATTGGTAAAATGCATGTCAGGCCACGCCCAATGTAGTGTTCCGAAGTTGTCTCTATCCATCAGTAGAGCCATCTGCTTGTTTGTTATCTTATGATATTATAAACAAAACGACTTTATATAACTTTCAAGGAACCCTAAAAATGTGAAAACCACAATATTATTATTATTATTATTAATTTTTACTGTCAACTAAATTTTTCTTTTCAACATTTTACACAGGAAGATTTCCCTGGAGCAATATTTTAAATTAGCTCAACAAACAGAATAACTCAGTTCACAATGACACAAAAAGGCGTTGGTTTAATTATTTACGCAGAACCGGTTAAGCGAGTCGAATACTTTTATTTTTCTAATACCATTTACATTTATAATAATATAGATAACTCCTATTTCAGCCTGCCGCAGTGCATGTCAATGCTTGTCATTGTCGTGTTCCAGTTTGGAAGGTAAGGTAGCCAGTAAACTCATGCATGTGGCATTGCCATTCGGCTAAACGGATAGCAACGCACCACTTTGGTATCTATAGGCGATAGTTTTTCTTTCCACCAAGAGAGCCATCTGCTTGTTCGTTACCTTATGATATAGAATTTATAGAAATACATTATTTTTTAAAACAACTTCTTACGTTAAAAATACCAGAAAATATACTTCGTGCATTTCGTTTTATATTTCCCGACATAATTTTACCAAAGTTTCTAACTTGGATAACACTTTAAACTTAAAATGAAGTTGAATAAAATCCTTACACAAGGTATTCTTTAACAAATAGACAAAGTTTTCTTTGGAATTCATTGCGTGGAGACTGTATTCATACTATTAATATTCACATCGAATGAACGTAACAACCGCAACGTCCGCGTACATTTAACATGTGTTTGTGAAAGTTTTGTCTACTCGCCAATATATAACTTGCAACTTTACAAAATTTGCTGACAAAGCAGATAGCTCTCCTGATGGAAAAAGAAACTATCGCCTCTAGACACACCACAGATGTTAATAGTGTGTTGTTGCACATGCATAAGTCTATCGTTGACCGCTCCATTGGTCATGTGGTTAGCGACCCTGACTACGCAATCGACGGGGCTCAGGTACGATCCCCGTCGAGGGCAAGCATTTTGTGTGATGAGTATAAATGTTTATATTTTCGGGTTTGATGTTTATTAAATATATTCCAGTATGTATATATGTATTTCTATGTCTTAGTATCGTTGACTAATTACCATAACAAAAACAAATAATTTGTTTACTTTAGGGTTAGATCAGTATGTGTAATTTGTCCCGTGAATATGTATACTTATTTATCGGCTAAGGTAGCCTCTTCCAAACCGGAGCATGACAATGTTAAGCATTGACGCTATTGCTATTGACGTAGCGGCGACGCTAATCCTGCCGATAAGGTAAGGCAGTTGTACCAAAACCCGGACGAGACATTACTGAACCTTACCACCTAGTCACGATGGTAGTCACGCATGCGGCCAATCGATCTTAGGTCCTGCCTAGCAGAATGCAGATTAGTCTATTCATCAGAGGAGGCCCGGAGAAATACGGGGGAAAGTCTTCTTTACCTGTGTTGTCTTGATTTTAAATATTAACATTTTTGCACTTTTAAATGTAACTTTTCCCTTAGTTCCCATTATTTTAGATAAAGACTAGTTACTACCCACTCGCTTCGCTGGACGTAAATCCATCAGTAAAACAAGAAATATAGACATTAGACATTCAGACAAAGTTTATATGGCCTATCATTTTCATTAAGATCAGGACAGTCATTTGTAGCTCATAAATATTTGGAATGTAATAACGGGACAGACAGACAGACAAAAATTATGTAGCCTGTTACTGTCATCGCACTGTTATTGTGCAATAATTCGAGATGATTCTGGAATATTCTAAACCACTCTGTTATATAAGCACATCTCATAACAGCAGTTCCTTTACAAAGTAGAAATAAAAAATGTTAATATCACCACTATCACAGCACTTCAGGTTTATGAAATTAATAAAGAAAGGACATAGTTTATTAGCAAGAATATGGTTGTTAAAATAGCCCTAAGCACTTCGACTCATGGGCGTCGCCAGGATTACTTTCAGGGGGTTGAATAGCATCTACAAATCACAGCATTCACTAGAAAACAAAAAAATAATACGTATATTGTTATTATTTTATACGTAGTTTGTTTCCTGCTAGGGGGATGCAGGGGAGTGCGCTTGCACTATTATTATTATTTATATGCAATTATTATTATTATTGCGGATATTACACACATAAACACGATACAACGTCACGTCATGCTGCGACGCGGCTTAATGTGTAAGAAAATGTGTGAGAGCCCTAAGCGCTTTGACTCAATTCGATGTTTTGCTACGTGAATCGGGCCCCAGCTAGTTAATTCCGCACTGATGTTCTACTTCGTTGACTAAGCACAAATAATTACAGCTAGGTCCGATTAAATCCTGTATTCTGAACAGAACGCATTGACATCATTCCAAGCGTTATGCTATTGTATCCTATTACGCATGAGATTGCGTGGTTTCAAATACATGATACATATCCACATGATTGTATATTACCAATATAATCGTATATAGACAAGATACGCCATTTACAATTGTAACGATTACAATCACTTTCAACAATATTGTTTACTAGTTATTGCTTGCAAATTTATTTGATCGGATTTTATGGATCAAAGGATAGCAAACGAACTGAGGTTTTGCTGATGTAGTAGAAAACAATTGGCTGTACATCTACTAACAAGAACTTTATTCGTTCATCAAATACATTGCTTGTTAGCTTAATACGACTGGTGGAAAGTGTGATGAACGGGGATGGATAAATGTGTCGCTGGGGTCTTCATTATTTTTCAGGCCAATGGTGAGTTTTCTTCCATTTTTGTGTCACTTTTTTATTTTTCCCTAACATCGAAATACGTAAAAGTTCGCGGAGGTTCGCAGATCAAATCGTTTCATTTTTAAAATATTTGCTTAATTTAAGGGACTATTTCATATTTATATTAAATTGAAGCATTTTAAAAAATGATAACATATTTATTTTTGTGCAAAAACTATCTTTACGCCTGTATCCTCGAAGAGGTAGACAGAATGACAAGTGCACCCATGATTAGTCGAAGATACTTACGGCCGATTTTCGAAACGCAAATTAATTTTAACAAGCAATTAATCTGTGTTTAACATAATTTTTACAAGCGAATTGCTTGTTAAAGTTAACGCGCGTTACAGAAACCGGCCTTTAGTCTCACAACGTGAAGGTGGCTGACCACCTATCGCCAACAGGGCCCTTTCTCAATCCCGCCAACGTTGTTTTTGTCAAAAAACTGAAAAAATATATTATTTTGAATTGCCCGACCCGGAAATCGAACCCGGTACCTCATGTGGTCAACTCCGACACCGAATTACTAGCTGAGGCGACTACGATATTTTTGTAAATAGAAAAATTTCGTTATTATTTTTTGACTATATCATTGACTTACTATATGCCCCTTTTGGATAGGACAAGGTATATTTTACTTCCTCTAGATACCAAATAGTACGATCATGAATATGGCGGAGTGCTATTTTTGTTATATATCATAAGATAGCAAATGAGCAGATGACTCTTAATGGAGATGACCACCGCCTATAGACACTAAATACGTTAATGGTACTGTTACATCCCTATTTTCCATGCAATAATGCTGAAATGCATATAAGCTGGATAGTCAGCAATATATGTGTATAAATACTCGCTGTTTCCCAAATATTCTTCAGTTAGATATTCTCTAGCCTAAACGCTGCCCAGCTACGGACCTGGTTTCTGCCCGCCGGCCTGGACACAGCGAATAGACTAGTGCTATATCCATACTCCGGGTCGCAATAACCCTTCACAAGGGAACCGCGAAAAAGTGTGATCCAAGTTAGAATGTTTATAGTTAAAGTCCTATTAGTTAGTAATTGTAGAAAGTGAAATAAATAACTTGTGTTCCGAAAAGGTGTTTTTTTTTTTTATAAGTGCTCGGAGGCGCAACCTAACAGTACGTTGCTATCCTTGCGGCGGGTTGGCTATATCAAATACATAATTTTACTGATTACTTTACTCTCCTAACCCTAATAGTGAAAAACAAGGGGAGGTAATCTGAACAAGCCGTTGCAGAACTCTACCACCTAGTACCATCATTTTCATGGTAGTGACAAATAATGGCCAATCGTTCTCCTTTTACGAACTGCCAGGCAGAATAGCAGATAGACTATTCTTCAAAGGAGCCCGGTTCAACACAGGCCTTATGTTGTAAAGTTAGTTAAAAATAGACAATCACAGGAAAATTCCTTAAAAAAAGGATTGACTAAAAGGTAAGCAAAACAGCCGCCCAATTCACGTAATTGAGTCAAAGCGCTTAGGGCTCTCACACACAGAAACACGATAGAACATCGACACGTGCTACGACGCGGCATAATATGTAAGAAAATGTGTATGTGTCTTAAATGCTTCGACTCGCTTGCCGCTTGATTACGTGAATTAAGCCCCAGATCGTAAACAAAGATAGCAATAGATACTGAATGTCGCAAGCAATAATGAATGAACCTCAGGGGTAGACAAGTTATTTTATAATCTCTTTTACGGCGCTTATAAAAATAGCGAGCTATTACTGTGTCTAATACGGCATCATTTATAAGCTAACTACGAGATTTGATATTTAATAACGTACACAAGAACTACAGTTAATAAAGTTCAAAAAACCGACTAACAACACGAATCTTAGACAAACGGGCTGTCTGTAATCATCTTAATTCTTTGGCGTTGATAACAGACGATTTTCAGTTAAAACTTCTTTTGGGTGTCTTTAGGAGTGATAAATATTAGATAATAAATTTGATAGTTTCCATCGTCGGCACTTGGTGAAACTGCATTTTAAATTATGTATTACAAATAAACTCACTTATACTTCCAGTTCACGTATATTTTTACGTAGATATCCAGTTCACGTAGATATTATAAAATATGTGTAAAACATCCCTGATGATGCTTTAATAAGCGAAACCGGTTGCATGTGAACAGTAAAAAATTAAAAATATACGTGAACTGGAAGTACAATTACAGTATTTGTAATACATAATATTAGATAAACTAGAATAATTTTCTACCTTTTATAAATTAATCAAATAATCAAAAAATCAAATATTGCTATGTATATTCATATTAAATTCTAATTTGATTGACTTCTTTCATTATATTTAAGTGTTACAGTTGTACAAAACTTTAATTACATTTACGTTAAAACAGCAATAAGTTTAAATATCATATAATTTTTATTACAAGGTCGGGGCAAAAGTATTTTCGTATTTTTCATACAAAGAAAAATCTTTTTTAGGTATATTTTTTTATTTATTTGTAATAAGTATGTGCCGTTTTGAGCGATGACTTATTGCCCTCTTGAAGGTAGTACCATGATCCCATTCCTGTAGAAATTTTGAGCTTTTTGATTAGAAAAATCTGACAGGTAGAGTTCACAGTGTTCTTTGAGGTTAGCTTTATGCTTACTAAAGAGTTCTGCAATAACCTTAACAGATAGAAATCTGATGGAACAAGGTCAGGGCTATACGGAGGATGCATCAACACATCCCAACCAAGCTCTCTCAATTTTTGCTGCGTGACTATAGATGAGTGCGGTCTGGCGTTGTTATGGTGGAACCACCAGCCCCGGCCGGTTACTTTCAATAACTTTTTTTAACCCCATCATCTGCTGACAGTAAAGATCAGAATCGATAGTTTTACCTGGTGGTAAAAGCTTGTAGTGGACGATTCCTTTCCAATCCCACCATACACATAGCATTACTTTTTTCCGAGTCAGCCGGGATTTGCCACAGCCTTTAGGGCTTGTCCATGCTTCGACCATGATATTTTTCGCACATTCTTATCGTAAGTCACTCATTTTCATCACCCGTAATCAACTGTTTATGTAATAATTCGGAATTGTTACTATTCAACAAAGAATCGCAAATGGAAACACGTTAAATTAGGTTTCAGTCAGTAAGATCATGTGGTACCCAAATTTTTCTTGTACCCAGACTTTCGTAAATGACGTAAAACTTTTTTGTGATCAACATTCAGTTCTTCAGCAATGTCGTAGCTACTAATATGTCGATCTTGCTCCACTTTCTCAAAGATGGCACTGATTTTACCTGTGATAGGGCGTCCAGAGCTAAGCTCATTTTTCACAATAAAATTTCCAGACTTGAAACGCTTGAACCACATTTATGCTATCTTATTGATACCGCATTAGGTCCGTAAGCCGCACGAATTTTATTCGCGGCGTTCGTCGCATTTTTAACTTTTTTGTAATAAAACTTTATAATGTACCAAATTTCTTAGTCACATTCGGTCATTTTATTTGCTTGAAAAACAATTGAAAAATGGCGGGAACTAGTTTTTTTTTAATTTATTGCATCTTCAGAATGTCACATTTTTGATGGTATTAAAACCAGCCAATTACATTCAGTACAGCAAAAGAGGTTTGATTACTAATAATACATTTAAAATACGAATATACTTTTGCCCCGACCTATTATAATCAATCGATCACACAGCAAAGAAGAATTTTACTGCTTTCAAATCCTGTCGTGTCGTAATATTTTAAAGAATAAACTCCAAAACTGGACCGATCTTAAAAAATATATTTATTTTATTTTTAGATTTTTTGATTTAGATTTTATTATAACAAAGCTACACTATCCAGGAGTGACATTATGCTTCTTTTTTAATCGATTCAACGACCAAACGAAGTAATGATTTTGGGTCAAGGAAACAAAGTCGCGAGTAATAGATAGTAATATTATAATAAATTGCTAAAGAGCATGTTAGGCCATTACAATGTAGGGTCCTGAAGTTGCCCATTACAAAAATGCGGACTAAGAAGAGGGCTTTTATAATTTCATACCATAATATTAACAGTTAGCCTCTTTATTTTTTTATTTAGCAATGTACAATTAACATTCAAAATAACTTGAAAAAGTTTAATCAAATAAAGTACTTTAGATTCTGATCTGAACTGACTTCATCTTTGGTTCATCAAACACCAAAGATGAAGTCAGAAATCAATGTTTGTTCCTTATCATCTGAAGAGCCATTTAGTTGTTCGCTATGTTATTCATCTGAAGAGCCATTTATCATTTTCGCTATGTTATCATATTAAAAAACTCATATACTATGAACATGCTTCTTTATATATTTATATTAAAGTCCATACATAATCAATGCGTCTAATGAAATAATAAGAATATAAGTATCCGATTCGTAGTTATTATTCGAAACCCGTGGCGACCATACAAAGTCGCCGAGGCAGCTAAGGACGCGGCATTCAGACGAGGACCCTTGCCTCCGAGACTCCATTCATTGTGATGATTGCTCCGCTCTCATTATACCTATACAAGTACCTTTCAGAGCTACACAACAGCCATTCGGAAAACAAACAAAAAACGTTCGTAGCTGTGAGTACGGACTTGGGCAGAACGGTTTTCAAATCAGGGAAATGATACAGTAATAGATGAAAGGATATAAGAATTCCAAACACGTAATTACATGAAAATAATATTTTTTTTAAGCAAAGATGTTTAGGTTTTGTATGAATACCTCAGTATTTAAAAAGATTTGCATGAAACTCGATACTCACGTAGACTTGCGGCTGGTTTCCGAAACACAAATAAATTTTAACAAGCAATTAATTTACATATTTTTTACACAAATGCTAAATAAATAAATGAATATTCACGGGACAAACTACACTTACTGATCAAACCCCAAAGTAAGCAAATTATTTGCTTGTGTTATGGGTGTTAGTCAACGATACTAATACATAGAAATACATATATAAATACAAGAATATCTATACATATAATAAAATCGTAGGAAAGTCAAAACTGTACATTGAATATTTTTTTAAAAAAATACTTGGGGCGTGATCTATATAATCGATATCGAAGCCAAAAATATAGTTTTTAGAATTTTTGTCTGTTTGTCTGTTTGTCTGTATGTCTGTTTGTCTGTATGTATGTCCGGGGTAAACTCAAAAAGTACTGGATGGATTTACTTTAAATTTCGCATGAATATTACTAACAGGTCGGGTCAACATATAGGCTACAAATTATCACGCTATCACCCACGGGGGAGGAGCAGTGCGGAGTAAACGAAGTCCACGCGGACGAAGTCGCTGGCAACAGCTAGTATTTAATAAACACCCAAACCCGGAAATACAAACATTGATGCTCATCACACAAATGCTTGTCCCCGTCGGGGATCGGACCCGAGCCCTGTCGATCGCGTAGTCAGGGTCGCTAACCACTCGACCAACGGGTCATCTCACGGATTAATTGCTTGCTAAAATTAATTTGCGTTTCGGAAACCGGCCGTTAGCTTCTTAGCCTTCTAGTTTTCAATCGACGAGAAAACGATTTTTTTTATGTTAGACCACGCATAATTTTTTACAGAGTTCCAATTTTCACAATTCTTTTTTTATTGTCATGGGCATACATAAAATGAGTCTTTAAATTAAAATAAATTTAACCATAAGACGTTTACGCCCAAACAAGGGATAATTGATTTTTCACTAACTGATTTTAATGTATGACCGTGCACAACTTTTTACAGATTTGTCCCATTTTGACAGTTATTTTTTTAATATGGGTGTAGAATGGATATACCCCGACGCGGACGGTTGTCTCATGCAATTTTTGAAAATAAAAAACTAAAAAGTGTAAAAAATAGAGAATGATTGTTTATTCACTCGCCGATTTTAATGATCACGCATAACTTTTAGTCGGTTTAATTTTTTGTTAAAAAGATTATAAATTGACCACCCCGTTGGTCGAATGGTTAGCGAACCTAACTACGAATCGAGGGACTCGGATTCGATTCCCGACGAGGACAAACATTTGTGTCATGAGCATAGATGTTTGTATTTCTGAGTTTGGGTGTTTATTATGTATGTAACAGTATTTTTATACGTATAAGTATCATTGACTAACATCCATAAAACAAGCAAATATTTGCTTACTTTGGGGTTAGATCGATTCGTGTTTTTTGTCCAGCAATATTTATTATTTATAAATAATATGCATAATATAAAAATAAAAAATAATATGAAATACATTAAATAAAAATATGCATTACACATACTACATTCATGTGGCACATGATAATATATACGTATGTATACTATTTACGGCTAAATCTATTGTTTTTTTTATAGAAGAGGGGGCTATCGAGCAAGATGGTAAGTGATCGGCGGCGCCCATGGACATCTGCAATACCAGAGGTCTTGCAGTTGAGTTGCCGGCCTTTTAAGAATGAGTAAGCTCTTTTCTTGAAGGTCCCTATGTCGTATCCGTTCGGAAATACCCCTGCCGGTAATTGGTTCCGCAACAGAGTAGTGCGAGGTAAAAAGTTCGGGAGAATCGCGTTTTGAATTGTGGCTAAAGTCTGTTATCATACTTTGAAAATATTTTATTGTTTAAGCGCGTCATACATGGTGAAAATACTATAACATTTGATGGTCTAATATAAAATGTCATAGTATATTAGGGTATTACATATAGCTAAGATGCGATAATGTCAAACAAACCTGTTTATTTTCTTTTTAGCTGTTGGCGGCGACTTCGTCCGCGCGGACTTCGTTTATTCCGCACAGCTCCTCCCCCGTAGGTGATAGCTTGATAATATGTAGCCTATATGTTGACCCGACCTATTAGTAATATTCATACAAAATTTGAAGTAAATCCATGCTTTTTGAGTTTACCCCGGATATACATACAGACAAACAGACAAAAATTCTAAAAACTATACTTTTGGCTTCGATGTCGATTTTAGATCACGCCCCAAGTATTCTTTTAAAAAAATATTCAATGTACAGTTTTGACTTTCCTACGATTTTATTATATGTATAGATGAATCTGCTCCGTGCCACACGTCCTTATTGGTGGTCTATATATTTGTTTTGGTGGTTTGGTGGTTGGTGGACTATGAGTGATACGGTTCCTTACTTCTTAGTTTTTGTTTTGTTAGACAGCACCTTAGACGACGATTTTATTGTAGAATGTATAAGATATGAAATATATATTTTCATATTTTGTCGTATCGTTCTACGCTTTAGGATATTAAAGATAAACTATGAATTAAATTCGTCGTGTGTGACGGTTCTAGGATTTCTATTGTGAACGATATTCTGAAATATGCACTAAGATAATATACCTATATTTTATAGCATCTTTACCGTGTGTGACGCGCCAATCTATGATAAAATTTCGACAACAGTGCGCTCGCTAGCAATATATTTGAAGTAAAAGCATTGTACTGCTTTTCATGAAAATTGCCCGAACCGAGAATATGAAATTTGGCACACTCTTAAGTTTATATGATCTAATATTTTTATATAATATACATTAAAAATAAATCAAATTAGTAGCTATATTGATAGCTAATAATCGCCGTGTTGGTCCCGGCCTCCTTTGTAGAATAGGCCAACTGCCGTTCTGCCAGGCAGGTCGTAAAAGGCGACCGATTGGCTATCGAGTCACTATCATCGTGGCTACTAGGTGGTAGAGTTCTGCATTGTCTCGCCCGGGTCTGGTACCACCGCCTTACCTATTCCTGCCGCAATAGCGTCAGTGCTTGTCGCTGTCGTGTTCCGGTTTGGAGGGTAAGGTAGCCGATAAACTTATGCATGTGGCATTAGACCTTGCCACAAGATAGCAACGCACCATTAACATCTTTGGTGTCTATAGGCGATGGTTGACTCTTTCCATCAGGAGACCCATCTGCTTGTTTGCTATCTTATGATACAAAAAAAAAAAGCTAATGGTGTGTTGTGTGTTACTAGTGTAGCGGGATGGTAATGGCACAAATTTATAGACAATATTTGCTAGCTGATAACACTTGTACTGTTTCACAATAAGATAATTATATTTAATTTCCGACCGGTTTCGCTTACACAAGCATCCTCAGGGTATTTACAATAATTATTCAACACATTATATAACAAATTTATAGCCTACTTTACCCTGCAACCTGGAACACGATAGTTACAAGCGGTGGTACCAAACTCGTGCGAGAGGTCGCTGAACTCTATAAACTAACAATTCGTTCTACGGCATTTTCCTCAAAATTGTTTCCTATTATTACTGTAAAAACTTTCTAATTTAGAAAACAGTTTGCTCTAAAATTTACAAAACTGTTCGCTCTAGAAAACAGTTACTTGTAATTTCACAAACAAAGTTAGGATATTGTTAAAAAAGGCGGTTCGTAGGTGGTCTATATCCAATGTATTTCTGCTTTAAGATAATTTTATCTCAAAACAGTTTTCTATTTTACTTTAAACAAATTATTGTTGGTAGCAAACGCTTGACTTTACAAAACTGTTTGCACTAGAGTGTTTAGTTCTTCGTACTGTCACAAACAAAGTTGGATACCGTTAAAATTCTTCTTTGATGCGGTATCTCTTAAGGGGCATACGCTGCTCTCGGTTCTTTGCCGACATCAAAGAATATAAAGGATGATAAACCAGAAGTGCACAGATTATTCGCAAATAACTAAGGATAAAAGACATCAAGCGATACCAAACGCTCACTGGAATATAAAACAGGAATGTCCTTACGTGAGCTTTGTAAAATATACGTTTTTATAATAATACTAGCTGACCCGGCAAACGTTGTTTTGATAAATATATACTATATAATGGATGATTTTATACATATAAACCTTCCTCGTGAATCACTCTATCTATTAAAATAACCGCATAAAAATCCGTTGCGTTGATTTAAAGATCTAAGCGTGCATAGGGACAGACAGCGGAAAGCGACTTTGTTTTATATGTAGTGATTTATTCCTGTCATTAAAAATATACACACGAGGATTTGTAACAAGTAAAATCCTTTATATCTCAACCGCCTTTTATGTTGCCGTGTTCATTCCAAGGGGCCATTCATTTATTCCGAAAGACAATCTAGAGAGGGAGGGATAGTCTTGATAGTTCTTATATAAGATAAAAAAATGTGCACGTTTATACTACCAAAAAATTAAATTTAAAACATGTATTTTTTTCTTTAGATTCTTACGTAATAGATATTAAATAGAAGGGAGGGGTTGAGCCTTTGATATTTTGTTATATCAACTTTAAATATATTGACTTGAAGACATACAATGTACAGTTTTCCTCGCATAATTTTTCATAGAAACATAACAGTTAATGTACCAACCTATTCTCCATGTGGAGAATACCAGTGGAGAATAGATTGGTTAAATATTATTAATAAATAGTTGACTGCTTAATTAATATATAATGTGAAATACAACAAAGAATATATTAAATACATACATACATTAGCTGTTTCTATGAAAAATGATGCGAGGAAAACTGTGCATTGTATGTCTTCAAGTCAATACATTTAAAATTAACAAATTCTGTAAAGCGGCTAATTTTTGGTAAATAATCTTTGTCGTGTATTGTATATTGTATTCTAAATAATATTACAATCAGACAATAACAATGAATGCAATTATTTAATTTGCATGCGTGACTTCATGCAAAAAAAATTTGTAATTTGATATTAATAATTTGTAAACATGTTTCTTATTGTAAAACGCTGAAAAAGTCAGCAAATTTGATGAAACGTTGGCGATAAAATAAAAAAGTTTCACATAAGTTATTTGTCCATCATTCTCTTTAAATAAATAATTGAATGAACATAATGGACTTATATACGAATATAAGTGTGTGTAATATTTATTTTTATTAATTTAATGTATTTCTAATGCATTATATTTAAAATATTAGGTTTTTCCAGTCCACCGCAATGTAAACTTTAACTGTGCCAAATTTCATACTACACCGTTCGCGGAATTCTCATAAAAAGGTGTCCAAAGTTTTTCTATCGCCTATTATAGACTAGCTACCTGTCCGCGGTTTCGACCGCGCATTATTTGTTCCCGTGGGAATACCGGAAAGGTTTATACTTTATATATTCAAACCTTCTTCAAGAATCAATTTATCTATTAAAAAAACCACATCAAAATCCGTTGCGTAGTTTTAAAGATTTAATCATACATAGGGACATAAGGACATAGGGACAGACAGAGAAAGCGACTTTGTTTTATATTTTGTAGTGATATATTATAACGATATTTTTATATCATAAGATAACAAACAAGCAGATGGGTTTCCTGATGGAAAGAGTCAACCATCGCCTATAGACACCAAAAATGTTACTGGTGCGTTGCTATCGTGTAGCGAGGTCTAATGCCACATGCATAAGTTTGCCGGCTACCTTACCCTCCAAACCGGAACACAACAATGAACAGCACTGACGCTATTGCGGCAGGAATAGGTAAGGCGGTGGTACCAGACCCGGGCAAGACAATAAAGAACTCTACAACCTAGTGGCCATGATAGTAGTGACTCGCATAGCCAATCGGTCGAATTTTACGACCTGCCTGGCAGACGGCAGTGGGCTTATTCTTCAAAGAAGTCCGGAAACCAACACAGGGAGAAACGATCCCAACGAACCAATAAATCAAAGTTAGAATTATTGTGAAAATAAACAATTGCATTATATTTACCCTCTTTATCTCCAATATTAACAACACCCATTCTGTTATCCATTATGTCATCACCAGATTGGTGCAGAAAATAACACAAGACACAAAACGTATGTTGGGAGTTCAGTTACGTTCGCTTTGCCAAAGACTGAATGCACTCTCAAATAACTAGACATTACATTTGAAACGCAATCTTTTACGTTTGCAGTAAAGGTTATGACTAGCCGCATGAATATAAAAACATTTTTAGGGTTCCATACCCAAAGGGTAAAACGGTACTCTATTACTAAGAATCCGCTGTCCGTACTTCTGTTTCTTTGTCTGTCTATCTATCCGTCTGTCACTAGGCTGTATCTCATAAATCGTGAGTTCAAATTTTCGAAGATGGTATATTTTTGTTGCCGCTATAACACCAAATACTGAAAACAGAATAAAATAAATATCAAAAGGAGTCTCCCATACAACAAACGTCATTTTTTGTTATTTTTGTTACGATCTTAATAGACGCTTGTCTTGTTGTTGTATAATAGGTAGACGCTTGAAATATTCACAGAATATTTACATAAATATTTACTTTAAAAATAAATAATTTTAGTGTCTTCATGTCCGTATTTCCGAAATAATTAAATTAAAATAAAATGCAGGAGGGGTGGGGCACCTATATACAACAAACATGATTTTTTCCCATTTTTTATAGATGGCATGGAGCCCTTCATGCGCAATATTTTTTTCAATTTCATAATTTCTACACATACGTATTATAATTATTTCAAATTGGCACTGCCAAAGTTTTATGGAGGAGAAGTGAAGAAACCCTATATTTTGGTATGATATGCATTAGAAATAAATTTAATTACTAAAAAATATTACACACATTACAATGCGTTGGACACACACGTTTCTTTTAGTAATAGTAGTTTTAGTAGTTTATTCAATTAGTAAGTTCAATTAGTAAGTTTTTTCTATTAATAATTCGTTTTACCCTTTGGGTACGGAACCCTAAAAATGATCCCGTAGCGGCATGAGTGGCGCAGCTAGTCAGAATGATTTAATAAGCAAACAAACGGGTATTGTCTTGTAAATACTAATGGAACGCACATTAGAGACAGCGATAAAGGACCAAAACAAAACTGCAACGTTTTCAAAGTCACGCAAAATACGACGCTACTGTTCACATTAATTATGGGTGGGTAAGATCGAGGGCGCTTTACGTGGCGTAAGTAGACTGTCGGTGATTAGTATCGTTTTCTGGAAGCACGGTTCTCCCTAGGGCACCTTCTCGCCCCCAACACCATTTATTTCGCCTCATCAAAACGTCAACGCGCTGACGTATATTTAGGGATTTTAATCGCATGCTACCCGAGGCGTTGTAGCCCCTATGTAAATAGTGCGAATCGTTGATTATAATTGTTTTGTTGCCAATTGACACGTGCCTACGCCTAGTTTGACAGCCGTCAATTATAAAAAATACAAATTAAATATTCTTGCATATATTCTACACTCTTTGTCGTCGGCACTTGGTGAAACTCCATTTTCATTCAATATTTTATATTAAAACATTGTATTGTTTCACAATAAATTATTACATGTATTATCCAACTGGTTTCGCTTCTAAATAAGCATCATCAGGGCAATTACAACTTACAGCTAAAAACAAGACAATGTTTTGTTTTAGTTAATTGCCCTGATGATGCTTATTTAGAAGCGAAACCGGTTGGATAATATATGTAATAATTTATTGTGAAATAGTACAAGTGTTTTAATATAAAATATTGAATGAAATATTCTTGCAATAATAATTTGAATTAAAGCTCGCAGGAGCATATTTCAGAAAGGGATTTTAAAATATTTGTTAAAAACAATTGTTTTCAAGGCAACAATTACAAAAACAATTGTTGCCAATTGACACTTGCCTAGTTTTTCAAATATTTGTTAAAACAAATATTTGAAATCTTGAATATTTGAAATTCATGATTGCCTTGTCGTCTTGAAGTTTGCCTATTCAGCTCAGATCATGATGTCCCGGGTTTGATCACTTGGTCGGCCAAGTGTTGAGTTTTTTCGAGGTTTTTCTCGAAAATCCAAAATCTCAATAGCAGATTGTATCCTGGCGGATGGTGTATTATCACTCCTGTGCGTTGAATGACCACGTTAAGCTGTCAATTACGGTTATTGCTAGAAATAATCGATAATTGTTACCAAGTCGGTTAATTGCGGCAATGGGGATGATCTTGCCCATTGCCACACTTCCACCGACAAACTGGTAAATCGTGGAGAACTAGAAAGTCTGCTTAAACCGCAAGGGAATCGGATGTGACAACACCTTTTCTTTTTTATACAATTGATTTCGTTGCCGATTGACACGTAACCAAGCGCATATTTACGACAGCCACCGATTATAAAAACAAAATATTTTTGCAATAATATTTTGAATTGAACTCCTGAAGCAGCAATTTTAAAAAACGGATTTTCTAATATTTAAACTCGTTGCCAATTAACAGATGTCTGGCGCGTAATTTTGACAATTAATGACAGTTATAAAATATCTACCAATGGAATTACCAATACTGTAATATTATAAATGGGAAAGTGTATGTGTGTTTGTTTGTCCATCTTTCACGGCAAAACGGAGCGACTAACTGTCGTGATTTTTTAATGCAGATGGCTAAAGAGAGGGAGAGTGATATACGCTACTTTTTGTATCTTTCTAACTCCCGCTTCTTTAACTTAACTGAAGTGGATGTTTCGGAGCAATACGCAATTTTCAAGGTAGAAAGCTAAAAATTAGTATGCGGATTACTTGTGACTAACAAAAAAAACGCGTAATTTTTTTGAAAATCTGCCCCCAATTTAACGCGAGCGAAGCCGTGGGCAAATGCTAGTATTATATACATTTTTGCAATAATAATGCCTGCTGAAGTAGTAATTTTTTAAACAATTGTTATCATTGCCAATTAACACGTACTTAGAGGATTGTTTTGATAAACATATAGGTTTTACTTACAGAAGACTTAAATAAAATTTTATATTTTTGCAGTAATTACCTAAACTGGTGCACAATGGAGCCGCAAAACTCTTAAAATGGGGTTTCTCTTTTTTAAACATATTCGTCAATTTTTTTATTGACTTAGAAACATTTCTATGTATTTGTGACGTGTTTGTATAACAATATCAACTGCACTAATTACGAGTATGTATTAATTATATATAAACTATTATGTAAAAATGCTAAAAATAGAATAAAAATTTTAAAAAAGGGAATTTAATTTTTTTAACTAAGACTTGACCTGACCCTGTCGCTAATAATTATCGTTAAAAAAAATTAAACCCTAAAGCTATTGAACTATTTTATTGTTAAATAGCCTAAAAATCTAGCCATTTCAAACTTTTTCTAAGTATAAAGATGTTAAAACGATTAAATCTCAAAATAAATTAAAATATTACAGTTTATAAGAATACGCATACGCATTATAAGTCCATTGCCAAAAACAGTATCGAGCGAACGTGAAACTAGAAGGGAAAACAGTAACAAACTTCACGCGACATCAAAAGGCCGGCTACAATGCACTGTTGCGAGCATAATAGAGCCGTCAATGTCCGACACCTCGTCATTGGCACAAGGGCGGCCATTTAAAACTTTAACTGAAGTGTCGGCTGTTATTTCTAAGGGCCAGCGCACATGGAATTCATTGTTTAGCAATTCAAGATATTGATCGTTTAATTTTTTATTATTATATTATAATAGCAAAATAATAGGTTAAATAAAATGATGCGTGTTGGTCCGGGCCACGTCTGAAAGATAGACCTTTTGCCATTTTGCTAGGCAGTTCATAAAAAACGAACGATTGTATATACGTGTCACTTTTATCGTGACTCCATTGTAGAGTTCCACAGCATCTTGCCCGGGTTTTGTACGACCACCTTACCTGCGCAATAATGACATAGCCTGTTACGGTTGTTTTCCGATTTAGATGGTAAAGTAGCCTTACCATCCTTGTAGTCTTACATGTGGCATTACCATCACCATTAACATTGTTTGCTTTTTTATAATATACTAACTGATATATATATATATATATATATATATATATATATATATATATATATATATATATATATATATATATATATATATTATATATTCCGCAATAAGAAGTAGCATATATGTTATTCCAGTACACCATCTACCTGTGTGCAGAATTTCATTTAATTCCGTTCAGTTGTTTTTGCGTGATTGAGTCGCAAACATCTATCCATCCAAACATTCAAATTTTCGCACTCATAATATTAATATGGATTATAAATAAACCAAAAGGTCTACTCTCATATAAATTATAATATTATAAAAATAAATAATATTCATTAATTATGTAGTTTCTAGTCATTTAGAAAGTTTTTTATTTATATATCGTTTGTTTTGTCAAACAAGCAGATGTTTCTCGTGATGGAAAGAGAAATCATCGCCTATAGACACCATAGATGTTAATGATGCGTTGCTATTTGTGTGGCGAGTAGGTAATGCTACATGCATATGTCTACTATCTATCTCATTCTCCAAACCGGAATACGACTGTGACAAGCATTGATGCTATTGCAGCAGGAATAGGTAAGGTGGTGGTACCAAATACCCGGCCGAGACGTTACGTAGCTTTACCACTGAGCAAACGCTTAAACGTTTTTATTTAAATAACAAAATTCTATCAGTTGCACTCGAAAAGATCTTTATGTCTTAAGATGAAGCAAATAACAATTAGGTGTTTTAGTTAAGATTACTACTCTTTAAGTAAAGAATGTCATAAGGTGGTAGAGTTCTGCATCGGCTCGACCGGGTCTGGTACCACCGCCTTGCCTATCCCTGCCGCAATAGCGTCAGTGCTGGTCACTGTCGTGTTCCGGTTTGAAGGGTAAGGTAGCCGGTAAACTTATGCATGTGGCATTAGACCTCGCCACAAGATAGCAACGCACCATTAACATCTTTGGTGTCTATAGGCGATGGTTGACTCTTTCCATCAGGAGACCCATCTGCTTGTTTGCTATCTTATGATATGAAAAAAAAAGAATGTATATAAATTTGCTAGAATTAAAACAATTCAAATATAAAAGAATACAAGATATACTCTATAAAGAAAATTAGCGTTGACATTGCTGAAATTTTAAAATGTCCCTTCTCATCTAAATCGGTAGTAGACTCTCTCCAAGCTGTCGTGTCAGTTTAAAGTGACAAGCCGACTGTCTCTAGAGCTTTTGTCTCACAATAAATTGTAGTGCTTAAATTCTTTCCTGTCGGGTAGACTCGATTTAAACAGATACAATATTACAGAATTATTTAATTAAATTCATTTTCGGAATTATAGACATTTTTATAGCATGATACGTTTCATCTCATCACATCACACTATAAGTTTTGTGTAACATAAAAAAACAACATGTTATAACAAAAATATTATGTTTATTGCTTTTCAAAATAATCTCCTTTACATTTTAAACATTTTTTCATGCGATCGAACCATTTTTTAAAACAGGAGGACCACAGATCTGAAGGCATGTTTTCTACGTGCTGATTGAACGCTATCACTGCCTCTTCGGAGTTGGTAAAACTAAAAACAATCAATTTGTGTTTACTTAGTAAAAAAATCATAAATTTTATAGTGCAATATTATTAAAAATTTTCGTAGTTGCCTTACAACATATTATGTAATTTGTTTATCCTGTTATTTTGTGCCTGGTTGTACTATAAGGAATTTGTCATAAAACTACATTTCTTCTCTGTTCACATTCACTCATCCAAAAAGTATACTGTTACTACACCTGCCTACTACACAGCGGTGTGAATCAACCCAGTACAATAAGGGATTGGGCGATTCGCACCGCTTCATCTTTGCGGTGTGAAACGACTAATGCCAAAACTCTTCGCCAATTCACACCGCGGTCCGAACCGCTCGTGGTGCGAAACGACGAATGACCCCTGAGGTCATTTTCGTAAGTCTTTCGCAGACTATCGAAAATGACCTCAGGGGTCTTTGTAGAATGTTGTAAATTGAATAATTACTTTTTTGATTTATGGATATGACATTTGAAAAGTAGCACCTGAAGATTGTGTACAGGCCCGCTTTCAAGAATTGGCAACCTGCCGTTCTGTCAGGTAGTGTGTAAACATTAGCTATACAATTCACTACCATCGTGGCTGCTAGGTGGCAGAGTTCTCCTGACGTTGTTTATTTCTTTAACTTGTTTCTAAGCTTTTGTGCTTTGTCTGGGCATATTCTGTTTGAAGACGCTGGCTATTTGTAGCTCTCATTGCAACCTTGCCTTTTTTTCGGACAGTAATTACTTTAAAATTACTCCTTTTTCCATTTTAACAAAATATTTTCTAGGAAAGTATTAATATTTTTATGTATCGCAAAATCCTCTTTTGGAAACACGACATTTAAATAATTCAATTTAAGCATATTAATGAAACAATGGAGTTTGTTAAGGCAAACTTGAATTTGAACGAATTTCACAGTAGATATTATAACAATAGAGGTAGAACAATTACTATTCCATACACGTTTTAGCTTATTTTAGTGAAATTTCGCTTTTGTGCAAGTTTGTGTTTGCTGTTTGTGGAAATATTTTTGATTTGATTAAAAACTCACTTTATACTATTTTATTTGTTTCATTATAAACGACATTAAATTTCTAGCTTAATGATTTTGTAGTGTTTTGTTTGCTACAAAATGACCACAGACCTGGTTAACTGGTTAATTTTCAAACCTAAAACTGCGAAAGTACAAAAAGAGCGTTTTGTAAAGGTTTAGCTAGCCTAACCTCAATAATACCGGTTTACTTATGAGCAAAATTATAAGGATTTTAAATCAATAAACCGGTTTATAGAGGTCTTTTTAAATATTTTTCTGATGTTCGTCGCTGCCAAATTTTGTTTTGCTGTGCGTGACGAACAATTCCACGGTTTTGCCTTTAACCAGTTTATATAGGCTTATGCTCTCTTATATAATGCTCTCATCTCAGATATGCTCCGAGCGAAACCTTTAATAAAAACTGCTTAATACCTCGTTTGACCGGTATTGTTAAACTGGTTTCAAACCCTGCTAAAAATTTGGCTAACGTAATTTATACCTTTATACGTTAAAACGAAAACTTTGTACGCCATTTATGGGAATTGGAGAAGATAAAATTTGTCACAATTAAATGGAGAAAAATTACCCATTTCCGAGATCATTTGAAATATATACTATTTTGCTTATGGTTAAAGCCTGTTGTGAAACTTTAGTTATTTTTATATAAACTATGATCAAATTGTGTTATAGGTTGTTTGTATTTTAATTTGTCTAATAACCTGTAAAATTAATTAATTTAGGAATAAGTTTCATCTAGAGCGCGATCCACTAGCTTAAATTACAGAATCGAGAAATAAATAATTTAATTAACAGCCACTCCCACGAATCACCGACAAATCTCAGTGGCATTGGCATTTACTGTCGTTACATATTGAGAAATATTGTTAGTTGGCATTTACTGTCGTTACATATTGAGAAAAGACGTTGATTACGACATTACAGTTTTGATAACAATTTTCGCTATTAAACAACTGTCACTCGGCATCATTGATATAAAATACCCAAGATACACAGTTCCAAACAAAACTGACGCTAATTGAGTCTAAAAAGTTTATAGTTATGACACAAACGTGTTTTTGCATATTCAACCTTAAACGCAAGATTTAAAGTCATTTTTAAAAACAATGTACAAAAAGCAATAAAATTTTTGACTTAAGTTAGCCGGTAGGACGAGGCATATGTGGAGTCGAATATAAATATTTTTATGCATTGAGGTAGTATTTTAAGGGTTTGTAAAATTTACATAAAAAAAAATCTTGTCGAAAATTTGTTTTTGCGTAGAACATTTATATATCAATAAAACAAATAATGACCATTAAAATAATTTATTTATATTTCAAACGTTATAGGTTATTGGTTCTATTACACAGAACCTACACATATAGGTTGGCATTATATTGCATTATATTGCAAATTGTGGGTTTATAGCCATGTAGTATTTGACGTTTGATATTGATACATTTAGTTTGCATAGTCTAATAGATTTAGAATATACTGAAATAGGAAATTTACTGCAATGATGACTATGACTACGTTATAAAGTTCATAGATTCTTACATAATAACAGACATGATTTTTTTTCAGACTTATTATGCAATGTATCGACAACATAGCAAGGAAACGCATTAATTTCCTAGAAATAAGTTTAGCTTTTCGTAGAATTCTCGTTTTGAATTAGATTTCAGTTTTTCTGTTTTTTTTTTGCAGTATTATGTAAACGAACATTTGTTTAGTTAAAGTATCTGCAGACGTACGAGCAAATACTGCCCATAGACATTTGAAACACAATAGGTTAGTTGCTAATGCGATGTCGGCTTCTGAAAATTTTATTGACCCTCGTATAAAAAATTCCAATAAAACAATTTAGAGCTAAAATATTGTGTTCAATGTTATTCGGAAGATCAAACTCGTTGATGATTTTGAAAAAATATACATCTTTTCAAATACTGAATAACTAAGTATCATTTAAAAAAAACTTTGGATTTTTGAACTTTTTAATTCAATAGTCTATGCTTAGGCATAGTTTTTTTCTTTAAGATTAAAATACTTAAATTTAGCGGGAAGTTTCAGGTGGCCTGTAGGGTCAACCAGCGCACAGATTTTTTTAATATAGTTACATTAGTTAGTTACATAAGTGTGTTACATACACAGAAATCCTAATAGATATGTATATTTAGTTTGGAGTATAGTTTAGTACATATAATATTATTGCCAAAGGTAATTTTAGATTAGATATTTCCTTTTAATTATAAATTTCTTTTATAATTACGTTAGTTTTTTCGATAGGTGTTTTACTAATAGGTATTTTTAGTGTGAGGTATAGTTAGTTATGATATTCGGTATAGAAAATTTAGAAGTTATAGGAAGTTCAGGTCTTACGTTTTTTACTTACATTTTAATATGTAAATATTACTTTTAACGTACTAGCGGCCCACCCGGCAATGTAGAGATTTTTAATAAAATAAAGAAAGGTTTAAGAAAATAAGTTCTAAAGTAAATATGCGCGAGCAAAGCCGCGGGTAACAGCTAGTATGCAAATAAAACAACTCGTACATATAAACAGTCACTTAAAATTTATACGAGACTAGCTGCAGATCTCTGCATTAGGATAAAAGTATTCTATGTGCTATTCCAGGTCATCTTATAACCGAGTCCAAATCCAAATTGGTACAGCCATTTTTTAAGTGATTGATTATCAAACATCCAAACATACAAACTTTAACATTTATAATATGTATAGTATATAAGATATCCGCAATCTAAAACAACATTTTTTTTAAAATAAATTATTAAATCAAAAAATAAACTGTTAAATAAACTTAATGCAACCTGTGCCTTTCACTTAAGAAATCGTTATCAACAACAGGTGTAAACAGAACAAAATTCGATGCTACTTATGATTTCCTATTGTTATATTAAGAGTTTCGTAATATATCTCCAAAGTTCATCGAAATAATCACAATTATATATTGTTATTTTATATTCATACAAATAGAATAAAAAGAATCACCTAACTTGGCCCACAAAATAAGTAATCAATATAATCAAACATTTTAAAATCGTCAAATTGATGTTCTCTTCTCTTTTGGCAGTTGGTTAACATTTATAAAAGGTATTCAATATTATTAATGAAAAAAAAATAATCTTATTAAAAAAAATTAACTTATTAATGAAAAAAAATCGACTCCACTAATAATAACAGAATCAATTTGTATTATTCGACTAAATTAAAAGGAGGTTGTAATGCACTGTCCTTTTACTGAAAAAGTGACCATTGAAATTTTGTCGTATTATATTTGGAGCGTCGAGTACATTTCTAAGACAAATAAAATGAAAATCATACATTACACCCTATATTTAGTAATATAAACGACAAAATTAAATCGATAAACTCTTATACTTACCGAAAATACAATATCTTATATTTTTAACGTTCATGATGTTGTGTTTTACAATTTATCAGAGAACAATTCTTTATTTTTGACGCGCGGGCAGTGACGTGAGCGACGGGCTTCTATTTGAAGTGAGTGCACAATTTTAAATTGTGCACAATTTTAAATTGTGCACTCATTCTTCTTAGAGGACGTTTTGAGACACTGATTGTGTATCTTGGGTTTTTATATATCAATGCTCGGCATTCACTAAGTGAACAAGTTTCAAATATCGATACATCCCAACAAAACAACAGCCAGCAATCGCAGGCGTAAATTATATATATATATATATATATATATATATATATATATATATATATATATTATATTATTTCAAAACAATTTGACACGACTTACGATAAAGGCCATTTTATAAATAACAATTTTAATCATATTTTCTGAAAATGTATTGTATATTTTCTATTTATTAATAATTATATTTAGGATATACTTTATAATAAAACTTCATCGCATCGGTTACCTTACCAGATAAATAAAATGAATCAAACGTTCAAAGACTCCCGTTTTTCTATGAATCACCGGTTTCTTAATTCTTGGTTGGTGAAACAGATGTTCACGATTTAGGAAATCTTCAAGAAAAAAATTGTATGTATCATATACCTTTAAAAAAGTGTTCATTCTTTCTTAATGGCCAGCAACGCAACTGCAAGACCTCTGATATTGCGGATTTCTCAAATTCAGCGGCGATAAAAAAAAATATTATTTTTACCGTGACCGTGACCTTATCCGCATATTGAAAGAAAAGGTATCTATAAAAAATAATATAATAATGTTATTGTATTGCCGACACAGAAACGGGCCATCTACTAATATAAAAGTGCATATTATGTGGACGTGTGTTTTGTGTGTGTGTGTGTGTGTGTTCATTATTTTTAACGCTGAAACGTTTGATTAAACGATTTAAAATGGCACAAGCCAAAACATGTTATCTAAAACATAGATTAAGTGATAAAATAATGCTTTTCTCCCGAGGAACAAACAAACTAATTTAATCACTGAACATGGCTGAACCCTAGCAACTAGTTTACTGTAATATGATAAAGAAAAAGTATGTTTTTAATTTTTGTTAGTATATTTTAAATAACTGTGGGTTAATGCGTATCATCATTAAAATATTTGCACACTATATCATGGTAGAATATGTTGGTAACTTAATCAAATTTTAATAACTTGTAACTCCCATATTCTGGCAAATAAATAAATTCTTTCTTTCTTTCTTTCTTTCATCTGTTAAGTAAATATAACTAATTAGCTTTTGCCCGCGGCTTCTTTAACGTTGAATTCGGGGAAGAAGTGGGGAGTTAGAAAGAGATAAAAAGTAGCTTATGTCTCTCTCCATCCCTTCAATTATCTCGACTTAAAAAATCACGTCAATCGTCGCTCCGTTTTGCCGCGAAAGACGGACAAACAAACACACACAATCACTTTTCCATTTATAATATTAGTATCGATATCTTAACAACAGATGTTTAAGACCGTTAAAACAACTTTTTTAAACTGTGTAAATTGAAAACAAGTTGCAATGATTTACCGAATCGCGCCATCTATCGCGTGCTTATCAGCGGTATGATTAAAATACTGCCTTAATTTAACGGTTGGGCAGCGCGGGCGGCGCTAGGCTAATCAGGCTTTGTTCAGCAGACAAACCGGACGGCTGGATGTTTTTGTAATGAGTAGGTACCCAATGTTAGTATGAGATGATAAATATGAATAAGACAGTGAATATATAATGTACATTATGTGATTGTGTTAAATGTAAAAAAATGGGATTACCATTTCATTGATTTTCTAAGCTAATCCTTATACATTGTACTGGGTAAAGTCAAAACCTATTTGACCGATTTAAAAAATATATTATAACAAATTATTCCACAATAATATAGGCTATTATTTTACCCGAATGATTAAATAAAAGAAACGTTTTTGAGTCAGGCGAACTAAGTCGCGGATAACAGTTATTATTTAATAAACTGTAAATACAAAAATGATAGAACGATATTATTAGAAAATGAATAAAATGATGTGGTGTCGCGGGACACCAGGTAGGAACGAACTTCCTTCGGCTAAATGGCACTACTCGCTTGTGTACGCGACTGTCGCGCCTGCGCACGTCTCATTTAACGCTTTTATTCCACGCATTTTTCTTACGGTTTTACTATCACATTTTTTTCAGTTCGGTCGCACAGCAAAATCCCTATCCCCTCCAAGCCTGCCGTAAGGAACTTCGTTCCAAAACTTCGTTCCAATAAAGATAATATTTTTATAATCTACTAGTTTTTACATACTCAATATTAAGTTAACTGACTTGCATACATTTTAATATTTAGATAAAGAAACAAAATTTGAAAAGCGGGAGAAGTGTGGTTCGCTTGGTGGTGAACATAGCCCGCTCGCACCGAACCGGAATTATGTTTAAATTGCATTTAAAAATGCTAACATTAGGTTTAGCTTAGGAAATGCATACAGAAATTTGTTCAGCCTTTTTCATTATGTTTTTTATAGTATAAGATAGCAGATGGGTCTTCTGATGGAAAGAGTCAACCATCGCCTATAGACACCTAAGGTGTTAATGGTCCGTTGCTATCTTTTGGCGAGGTCTTATGCCACATGCATAAGTTTACCAGCTACCTTACTCTTCAAACCGGAACACGACAGTGACAAGTACTGACGCTATTGCGGCAGGAATATGTAAGGCGGTGGTACCAGACCCGGGCGAGACAATGCAGAACTCTACCACCTAGTAAAGTTTTATGCATCTGCCATTCTGCCAGGCAGTTTATAAAAGGCAAACAATTGCCTGTTTATGTGTCACTACAAGCTTAACTACTAGTTTTTCCCCCGTATTGGTCCGGGCTCCTTTCAAGAACAGGCCAACTGCCGTTCTGCAGGTCGTAAATGGCAACCGATTGGCTATGCGAATCACTACTATCGTGGTTACTAAGTGGTAGAGTTTTGCATTGCCTCGCCCGGGTCTGGTACCACCACCTTATCTATTCCTGCCGCAATAGCTTCAGTGCTTGTCGCTGTCGTATTAAGGTTTGGAGGGTACGGTAGACGGTAAACTTATGCATGTGGCATAGACCTTGCCACCAAATAGCAATGCATCATTAAGATCTTTGGTGTCTATAAGCGATGGTAGTCTCTTTCATGAGAACCATCTGCTTGTTGACTTTAGTGGTTTAAGCGTGAAGACGTAAATAAGAGACAGACAGAGAAAGTTACTTTCACATTTATGATATTATTAATATTATAATTTAATAATTTTGTTAATGACATATATACGTACATATATAGATATAGTTTTACTTATAAAGTACTGTACATATAGATTATTATTATTTTTTAACTAGCCAATTTTTATTTTTTTAACTATTACTATTTGTCATATTTTTTTTTAAATTAGGAATGTACACACACATGTATACTTTTTTGTTAATTAAGAATGTACATACACATGCATATATAATAATGTTTTGCACATGCTGTAAGCTCGTTTGCTGTCATATAAATAGGGCATGCTGAAAACCAGTGTTGAGGTTCACCAAGCCTCAACAAATACTGAGTTATTTATTTCTTTTTAATGGACTCAATTTACCACTCACTATTACTATCACCTTTTGCTCTTTCTTTTAGATATAAGTAAGTTTTTTTTTAGCATAAACTTCGATTTGTTTCTTTTTTGTTTTTGTATGGAAATGTCCATTATTAAATAATTACTTATTCTTTTTTTTTAATTTCATCTTTAACCAATAAAATTGTAATAGAGAACTTGACTACATAGTAAACGTCAAAGAAATTAGAGCAGTATTATTTAGAAACTATGGTCACTGCGCGGACGATAGCTGTCTGCCAACGAGTGTTCGGCAAGTAGATGTTTGTAAACTTATATATCACCCTCTTTCAATACTTACAAAGTAATTTGCCAGTTTTAGAAGATAAAAATAAAAAATCATAAAGTCAGTTTTCAAATTTTTCGCATAATTTCGAGGTTATTTGAAAAAAGTGTAAATACAAAATTTGTAGATATTCATATTGCCGACAACATTGTCATCAAACATTTTTCGATAGGACTCGTAGTTTTGCCGAAAAAGTCTCTTACCGAACACAAATCGCCCGTAATTTATTTTTCCTCTTATTTCGATATTTTTTTTCCTTTTCAACGGGTTTCATTCTACTATTATTTTTTTTTCATTTTTAATGAATTTCAGAGACTTTAGTCCTAGTCTATAACGCAATTAACAACTTTCAGAGGATATTTCATGGTCCACCGTATATAACAAACGTCGTTTATTAATCTATCAAACACTAGCAAGGTATAACGTGGGCGCGTCACAACACAAAAGCAATTTAAGTTGAAACAATAGCGCAACACACGTTACCTCGTGTCACAACCGTACAATACCGCTTCTGTATCCAACTTGCACCATAATTACTTAAAATTTTTGACAGTTACAAATGACGCGACGACACGCCCTGATGTTAGCACGTTCAACACATTCGTAGGTGTCACAAACAATGCTAAAGTAAGACAAGCCTTATCAACATAAATGTGACGTTATTTAATTAAACATGGTAAATGCCAAATATGCGTATGGAATTGTTACTTGAATATTTCGACTCGTCGGTAGAAAAAAGATGTATTTGCAAGAATGCTACTTTTCGGGAGAGCTCTTTGAAATATTTTTAATGGTATAGAAATATGCTGATTCAAACAATAATATAGTAAAAGTTTGAAGCCTAAAAAATCTTTGTTTTGTTGCTATACGCGTTTAAAACTGTTTACTAGATCTTGAATATTAATGTACAGAATTGAAAAAAAGTTAATTTTGCTCTATGATCACATATAAATTTATTCTTTGGATGACTCGATTAATTAATTATATGGACATCTGATATGTTACCTTTCACAAGTACTTACTAAATAGCACTAAGCTTACAGATTACCGCTTATTACGTATCTTCAATCCAATTATTTTACGATGTAGGTAAAGAACCGAGTTCGAAACTATACAAAAGCAAAATCACAAGTTTTCACAGCATTTTATTTTTACGATTTTTTCTTTCAAAAACACGCTAGTTAATAAAGTGTTTTGTTTATGGTAACTTTCAATGTGTCACTTTTTACAGTATGTTTTAATATTACTATGTTTTTTTAAAATAATTAGATAACATTTTTCGTTGACAAATATATAAACATACATAGTGATGAAATTTAATACACGTGCTTGGATGCCTAAATAGTTCATACTATTCAAATATAATGCGATTCCAACAATATCTATATATATAAAATTCTCGTGTCACAATGTTAGTCTCCATACTCCTCCGAAACGGCTTGACCGATTTTGATGAAATTTCGTATGCATATTCAGTGGGTCTGAGAATCGGCCAACATCTATTTTTCATCCCCCTAAATGTTAAGGGTTGTCCACTCCTAAATTTTTTTTTTTTACTTTATGGACAATTTTTTTTATTTTTATTTTTTTATGATTCAGCATTAAAAAGTACATATAACTCTACATTTTTACCCTTCTATCACCAACCTTTATTTTTTTATTAAATAATTTATATGGCAAAACAACGTTTGCCGGGTCAGCTAGTTATATACATTTATATGTCAAACTGATAACTTTTGTTTTCTCGCCGGTTGAAAAGAGCATTAATTTATACGCATAATCAAGTAGGTTTATTTAAAAATAATATTTAATAGCAAATTCTTTAAATAAATAATTTTATTGTTATTAAGATTCATTTTAAAAGTTCCTAAAATACTGACAAATAAATTATATTGAACTATTCCCATATTAGCGATAACTTTATTTTTTAACAGAGACATAATATTTCAAATCTTGGCATAATTTAACCACCGTTTCACGCTGAAGGCTTATTTCGCCGATGCCTTTTTCAATATGTGGCGGAATTTTACTTTTTTAACCCTTTTTTGTTATTGTTAAATTATATATATCTAGTTATAATATATCTACTTAAAAACTTCGTTGTTAAACTTAATAGTAAATATTGATACAAATACTAGTTTATTTCTTAATCATCCTTTGCGTATTACATTACAATACTCAAGAGTATTATTAGACAAAAATATAATACTAATATGCAGCACAATATTTTTTTTGTTTAAAAATGTTTAGGTATAAAGCAGCGATCAAAGACTTTTATACACTAACGTCCTAGACAAGGTATGCGCCACGCCACTTGTGTTTTACTAAAGTGCAGTCTATGGACTGCTCCTACGTTAGAGCTCCTTAAATAAAACGCGTAAGCACCATGAAATTCACGACAGTTTCGAATTTTTGGTCACGAAAATATATTATACCTACGCAAAGAGTCATCGCCTCTGTGGTCTAGTGGTCCGGTGTCGGAGTTGACCACATGAGGTCCCGGGTTCGATTCCTGGGTCGGGCAATTCAAAAATGTGGTTTTTCAGTTTTCTGATAATTTTTGTAATAAACGTTGCCTGGGATTGGAAGGTGCCCGGTTGGCGATAGGCTTGCCACCTATCACATTGTGGGACCAAGTATCTTCGGTAATCGTGGGTGCATTTGTTGTACCTCTGCTCAACACTTCGAGGATACGGGCGTGAAGATACTTTAATTTACTTAGTACTAGATAAGCTACGCTAAAGTTTGCAGCAGCGCTGAAAAAATAATAAATCGTCTAACCAAAGTCAAAATTAAGCAGCGCTAGAGCGTATAATAGAGTATAGAACAAGGAATATTACACTCAAAACGTCATTAAGAAGGAGGTTCGTAATTAAACCGTTATGATTAAACGACATTTTGATCATAAGTGTATTTAAATTACAACATTAATAAACTAACACTCCACGAGAACACTCTGTTACATGAATCAGCGTAATTTCGGCAACGTTCTACCCTGTGCTTTAAATTCAAGTTATGTGTAAATCCACCCTTAGTCTACGAACGGTTTCCGATTTCAATATATTACCCCTACACACCCCATGTGAAGTTATACCTACGCTAAATCAGTAATATATTATATATTCCCCTATCTGACACCCCGGATAAAATCATTTCCTTTCGAAATGTAACATAGTATTTTGTTTTATATGAAAGGCATTAAGCTTTCGAAATGACGATATTTATTGGTTATGGGTGCCATAGTAAATAGCTAAATTATAATATTGTATTGTCAATTCAGTCTCTTGCAGTTACATTTTCTTTAAATCCTAAAACAGTACAGAAAAACATTTATTCTGGTTTTTTAATATAAACTACGCGGATTTCTTATCCATGTGTTTTTCCCCGTGTTGGTCCCGGGCTGCTTTGAAGAATAGGCCAACTGCCGTTCTGCCAGGCAGGTCGTAAAAGGCGACCGATTGGCTATCGAGTCACTACCATCGTGGCTACTAGGTGGTAGAGTTCTGCATTGTCTCGCCCGGGTCTGGTACCACCGCCTTACCTATTCCCGCCGCAATAGCGTCAGTGCTTGTCGCTGTTGTGTTCCGGTTTGGAGGGTAAGGTAGCCGGTAAACTTATGCATGTGGCATTAGACCTCGCCACAAGATAGCAACGCACCATTAACATCTTTGGTGTCTATAGGCGATGGTTGACTCTTTCCATCAGGAGACCCATCTGCTTGTTTGCTATTTTAAATGTTAAATAAAATCAATATAAACTACGCGGATTTCTTATCCATGTGTAAATAAAATCCATACTTGATCTATATTAATATTATAAAGAAGAACATTTGGATGTTAGGATGGATAGATGTTTGTTACTCAATGGCTTGACTGATTTGGATGAAATTTGACGCATAGGTAGATGAACTGGAATATCACATAAAATACTTTTTATTCCGGAAGAATAAATTGTTCCCGTGGGAATTACTAAAAACTTTTCAAATACCCGCTGCAGGTTGTAGCTAGTATTATAAATGCGAAAGTCGAATGTTTATCTGTCTGTATTTTATGCTTTCATGACTAAATCGCTAAAGTGATATTGATAAAATTTGGTACAGAGATAGTTTATGATCCAGGGTCAAACATAAGCTAACTTTTTTTGTAGAATCAACCAATAAAAGGCTAAAATAGGGGATGAAATTTTGTGTGAAAAAACTATCGATGACTTGTTAATCAACTCGAGTGAAGCAGCGTGAGTCAGCTAAAACGTTGTTTCTTAAACTATGTCATTGGGTTAATATTCAAGTATTATTATTATATGACTAATATTTTTACAAATATAATGCTTCGAACTTTTATTAATATTGTTATAAATATCCATACTCTTCCATACTAATATTATAAATGCGAAAGTCTGTCCGTCTTTCTGTCTGTTATGCTTTCACGGCTAAATCACTGGACCATAAATCATTTTTATGCAGCTTGTCAGGAAATAGTTGAGGATCCGGGGTTAAACATACGCTCTTTTTTTACAAAAATCAACTCCTAAGGGGCTGAAATAGGGGATGAAATTTATATGAAAATTTATTTATTTAACTAGTAATATTATAAATGCGAAAGTTTAGATGTTTGGGTAGATGGAGGTTAGGATGGATGTTTGTTACTCAATCACACCAAAACTACTAAACAGATTTGGATGAAATTTAGCACTCAAGATGATCACCTGGAATAGCACATAGGCTACTTTTTATCCCGGAAAAATTAGTTGTTTCAGCGGAATTCACCAAAAACTTTTATAATGCAGCGGGCTGCACGATGCAGCTAGTGTTGTTATAAATGTAAGCGGATTGGTCATGAAATTTTCTTCTAGCAAATTTGCTTCTATTTTCACTACTTTAGAATTGTTATGTTTATTTTACCAGACAAGGCTATAACATTTTATGTAGTTTCATAACAATACTAGAATGTAAAGTTCTGTCACTGTGAAATTGTTGCTCGTCTAGTAGAGACTTATAGTGGAAACTCTATATGGATTAAAAGTCAATATATTTTGGATTTTTTGTAGTCTGCATTTGATGAAATTCAATAGTCTACACTAATATTTTAACGATGTAAGCTTGTTTTTAATGGACATGCCGAAAAAACAACTGGACAGATTAAAAAAATCCTTTTACCAATATAAATCTACAATATCACTGTAATCGGGTAATACAATCGGGTAAAAAGTAGCCAATGTTACGGCTACTTTTTACCCGATTGAGTAAAAAGAAATAATGTGTGTAGTTTAAGCGAACAACGACGCGAGGAATAAGCCTTAGATATATGTATAACTTAAATGCCGCTAGGTTTATTTTTTTTTATAAATTTGATCATATATCTATGTATCATAATAGTCTTAAATGGATGTTGTGGCGAAGGCCATCGGCACCACTAAGCATTCGTAGCGGCAGGACTGGCTAAAGTTAGGGCTTACCATCATGGTTAGAAAGAGAAAGATATAACCGTCATAGAAAGGTAAATCATTGCACGATGGTGGCGTCTATTAAATGGTAAAACAAAATTAATTTACTGCTGGAAGGTTTGTTGTAAATGTAGCCATAGCGGCAGGACAGATTTTAATTCCAAGACGTATTATAGTTTGTTTTCTGTTTAATTTATTGATTTTTATCCTAAATATCTTAAAATAAACTTTTAATTCTTTCCCAAGACCCACAGCCTTTCTGCTTCTGTTTATACTAGTGCACACTTCAGATTTTACGTCAAATTTTCTCAAGTTGAGGGCTATTCGTTTATGGAATGAATTCTTGATAGAATTACGAAAGCTACAAGCTAAAAACTAATTCAGTTATAATCTAAACAAGTATTGTCCGGAGTTCGACAACGTATGTCTGAACTGAACACTCATTGAATTTTCATCTTCTTGTATGTCTACTACATCATTATAATTGTACTTATTTGAGTAGTTTAAAATTAATATTTATAATGTTAAATTGTCTTCGACTTCAATTGCTGTAGTATTTATTTTATTTATATTACACCTGTTATTCTTTTCTGCTAGCCCACTTTTAGCCCAAAGGTTGACTAGTAGAGTATACACATACCGTCAAGTCCACCTTTTGTACCATTTGGTGTACAATAAAGAATAAATAAATAAATATAAATGCTTTGTCCTTTTATTTCATTTCACAAGCTTCTCACAATTGTTAGTACATCAATCAACCGTCACCTTTTTAAAAGATGTATTAAATTATTGAAACCGATTAAGTAATATGCTGAAAATTTATGTGAAATGAAATATAAGTACAAATTTATTTCAACTTATTTATTTTACAGTAGACGTCCTAATGCAGAATAATGATCATAAGTTAGAAAATTTGTCACAGACAAATAAATTTTAACCCAAAACATCTCGACGAAATAAATTTTAATGTCGTAAAAGTTAATGTAAAACTGAAAGTAAATTTTAAATTCCCATCTAGCAAGTCAATCGATGCTTTATTCAGCCGACGAACGTTAGCCATTATAATTTCACATATTGAAATCTACAGCGATAAAATGGTCCCCGACAGCTATTTTCAAACAGATCAATACACCGGATAATGGGGAATATATTTTAATAAAAGCTGAACATGTTCCAAAATAATAAAATAACACGTGAGACGTAAATGAATGTGAAAGGACTACAAAGTAAAATATGCATTTATAAAATTAAATTTTTCAAACGCGGATGGATAGTAATTAAAATTAAATAAGACTGCAAATTACCGAATAAATAAAAAATAAAGTCAATGGACGCTAAGCTTTGACAGTTATCAGCCATGTATTTGCCACAACTATTAAGACTATTAAGCACAACTATTAAGCAAATAAAGTTGGATCTTCCGGGCAAAAGGCCTTACAATTGGTGGAGTCGCCCGGCTAAGCCTTTACAGTAGTATGGTAGTACTACTGTAAAGGCTTAGCCGGGCGACTCCACCAATTGTAAGGCCTTTTGCCCGGAAGATCCAACTTTATTTGCTTGGCTGCTTGAGGTACCCGAAGACCGTCGGGTTTTAGTATTATATTTTAAAATAATACCACTTATTTTCTGAACTTCATTTATTTTGGGGCATATGTCTTAGCCCGTCAAGATTATTTCGATCACTTCTATTTTTTTACACATTCCATATAAAAACTAGACAGTGTTCTACATTTAAAAGCAGACAAAGCTGCCAGTATGCATGTAATACCATAAAGGTATTACACTACCATAGATATATGATTGGTCTCGCGGCGCTTGACTAAATGATTGGTCTTGTGGCGCTTGATTAGATACTGCACTATCTAAAAACAACAACTCTGTGAATGCGGCAACTCAATATTGTAGTGTGTGTTACAAGACAATGTGCAAGGGGATACTAGGGAGTAGTGTGCGTGAAAACTGTGTTGCCAGCTACTTAACTGTTATCCGAGTTAACGGGCAAAATATTTTATGCTATGGTTTATTAGTTTAAGGTACATAAACTTATCTCATAAAATACTTAAAAATTAACAATTACTTAAAAGAACGATTGTATCAATATATTTGTGTATAGGTTAAGCGTAGGTTTCTTTTTCGTAAAAGTGGAAGGTATATATGTCAATGATTAGGCCTCATTTTTCGACAACCCACAGAGGTTATGTGGGTCCAGTGGTTTGATTGTCGGACTGCTGATCTGATCTCGTGGGTTTTCTTTCTTCAAGTCTTTTCAGTTTTTATGTGATGAACATAAAATATTTGTGGTCGTCTGAATGTTTTTTATGTATTATAACTTTATAAATAAGTGTTCTTATAACTCAACCACTGAATTGTATTTGGTAAAAAATTGTATTAAATTTGGCCAAGCGTGAGTTTACACGCTTGATCAGATTATTTAACTCAGAAACCTATTCCGGCGTGCACACAACAACCCACCTAAATTTCATTTTAACTGAATGAATCCATAGAGGAAAATCGCACCCAACGGCCTCGGATGATGCTTGAAAAAATTATTAAGTATCATATAATATTAACCGGTCTATGAATTACAACTATTCTCAGTTTTAGTAGTTTTTGTGATGCGCGTACCAATAAACAGACAAACAAAATTTCCAAAAAAAATTAATTGCGTTCTGTCGCACATTCCTCATCTTCTCGATATTTTTCGCAATTTTTTCGATGCATAGATATAAAAGTTTACATTAATTCAGGTAACTATACAGTACGAGAAAAAAATGTTTGCTTCCCCGTAGTAAGTCATTGTTGTTTTTCTATACAACGCATTTTTATGGGAAGACGAAAATTGATGTTCATTTTTCGACCCTTTTCCTTGGGGAAAATTGTTCAGTTTCATTATCGTCAGCTAACATTTTAACACCTTATCAACATGCACATAAAATTAAAGGATAAATATTAAATAATATAGAACTAGGCAAATTTCATTCATAGAAGAGAAATTACTGGTAAAAGAGTGTCATGTTGTCTATGACAGTTTTCACTCTAGCGGAACGTCGTATCTATGTAGCGCTGTGGTTAAGTCAAGTGTCTCACTATTATTTGTTAATTCTTGGATTATCGTAATGTAACTACATGAGACGATATTTCCTGTAACATTTACTGTTCATTGAAGGTTTCATATTGCCCACTGACTGATAAATTATGGCCGATCCTGAAGGAGGCCTGAGGGAGGAGGAGATTAATGAAATAGATTACTTAACAAGATATAATAACAATAATTAAACAATTCACAATAATAAAAACTGAACCACGGGGTATGTACTTGGTTCTTGTGCACGCGGCAATACTGAATGGCGTTTCAGTTTCATCTTATTTTACGTTGATACTAGCTGTTGCCTGCGACTTCGTCCGTGCGGACTTCGTTTACTCCGCACTGCTCCTCTCCTGTAGGTGATTGCGTGATATATGTAGCCTATATGTTGACCCGACCTGTTAGTAATATTTATGCAAAATTTGAAGTAAATCCATGACGTACTTTTTAAGTTTACCCCGAACATACATACAGACAGACAAAAATTCTAAAAATTATATTTTTGGCTTCGATATCGATTATAGATCACGTCCCAATTATTTTTTTAAAAAAATATTCAATGTACAGGTTTGATACTTCTTCGATTTTATTATATGTATATACAGATTATACGATATTTACTGAGGTATGTGATCCCAGAGTGCTAAGTGTGAGTTTTTCTTTTCGCATTCGATCGTGAGCGCGTTTCGAGTTTACTAGGAATTTGTATGTAATTTGTACAGCGCCACCTAGTGGTAAACGTGAGAAACCAGTTTACCACTAGGTGGCGCTGTACAAATCACATACAAATTCCAAGTAAACTCGAAACGCGCTCACGATCGAATGCGAAAAGAAAAATTCACACTTAGCACTCAGTACCTTGCTAATTTCTTGTAGTATTACTTTTACACAGTTTCACTACGCAAACTGGTATTTTACTTCTGACTAAGATCAAAATTTAATAAAACATTCGGTATGTACATGTCGCATAGAGCTTGCATTGTGACTGAATCGGGTACGCCGACTTCGGCGTAGTATTTGTGGCCGCATTAGACAAGTTCGTCGGCGGTATCTAGTCAAGCGCCACGAGATCAATAATTTATCTAAGCACACTATTATAAATATGATGTATCTCTTGATTTTTTTTGTAAATTTTCGTAATAAATATTCATTTTATGATTGACAGACATTAATTTTATAATTCGAATTCGTCGAAAATTCTTGCTTGTCTACGGACACGCAAAAATGTGTCTCGTTACAACTCAAGAATAGCTTGACCGGTCTAGATTAAAACTGGTGTAATGAGCATAAGTCACTGCGCAATACATAAACGCTCATATAATTTCTTTTCATTAGTGATTTTACATCCCGCCACTATTGGCGGGATGTAAAATCACAAGTGTTAATTAAATAGGTAAAATGTCGATGCGTGGTAAGCACTTTGAAAAATCTTTGTTATGCAAAACTAGCTGTTACTCGCGATTTCGTTTGCGTGACCCAAAATCATAACTTTATTGTACTCAGTTGTGTTGTGTCAAACGAGTAGCCTGGCCAATTTTAGATAGTGAAGCTTTCTAATAGTAAAAGAATTTTTAAGATTGGTACAGTAATTTTTGAGTTAATTCACTACGAACATTCAAAATATAAAAATACAAATATTTTTTAGTTCATTGTATGTACCCGTCAAGCGTTGTACTGCCAACTTTGTGTCTACTTTTCTGTTTTTTTTCTACATTTTTTCGTCTTTTAAACCTAACCTGAACCTCCATGAATATTTTAAAACTAAAATTAGCCAAATCGGTCCAGATTCCAGCCGTTCTCGAGTTTTAGCGAGACTAACCAACAGTAATTGATATATACAGATAGGTAGACTAGCTGACCCGGCAAACGTTGTTCTGCCAACTTTGTGTCTACTTTTTCGTTTTTCCTACATTTTTTCACCTTTTAAACCTAATCTGAACTCCCAGGAATATTTTAAAACCAAAATAAGCCAAATCGGTCCAGCCGTTCTCGAAGTTTAGTGAGACTAACGAACAGCAATTGCTTTATATATATATATATATATATATATATATATATATATATATATATATATATATATATATATATATATATATATATATATATATATATATATAGATACTTATTATATTTATTACCCACCTTATAATTTTTAACTGCACAGAGACATGCAGATAAAAAATATTAGGTATTGTAATAAAAGTAAGGAAGTAAGATCAAAAACTTTCTGAATATTTTTATGCCCATCTCATATTTATTTTGTTTGCGCAGTTTATGGGGTGTGGTTAGAAACCTTAGCCAAAACAGAGGGTCCGACCCCAGAGCGTTTTCAATTTGGTAGATTTAATGGCACTCGGTAATTTGTGTCGCAATTACGACGCTTTCCTTGTAATACATTGATTATGTAATCACAACTTTGCTCGTGGCAAATTTATAGTTCTTCTCAACGATAATGAGAAAAAAATCTAAAATTTGATTTGTAAATATTAGTGGAACTCTATAGCTGGGAGTTAAATACTTGTTGCATCTGTTAACTGCGTCTGGTCGTCGTATTTTTTATATCATTAAATAGAAAACCAGCATATGTTTCTCCTGTTTAAATTTAAACGGTAAATGGTAAAAATTTAACCGTTGCCTGTAGACTCCAAATATGTTAATGAAGTGTTGTTATTTAATGGCACGATGTGAAGACAAATGCCGGCTCTGTCATTCCGAGATATAAGTTTATCGACTACCTTACAAACTGGAATACGATGGTGACACACATTAATGCTATTGCAGTAAAAATTTGCTGTAAAAATAGGATGAGGATGCTTGTGTAAGCGAAACATAAAATATAATTATCTAACACAAAAATTAAATATAATTATCTAACACAAAAATTAAATATAATTATCTAACACAAAAATTAAATATAATTATCTAACACAAAAAATAAATATAATTATCTTATTGTGAAACAGTACAAGTGTTATCAGCTAGCAAATATTGTGTTAAAATAGGTAAGGTTGTTGTACAAAATCCGGGCAAGATATATAGAGTCAGTGTTTGTCACTGTTGTGTTCCGGTTTAGAGGGTAAGGTAGCCGGCAAACTTATATAGTGGCATTATGAAGCCGCCACAAGAATAGCAACGTACCATTAACATCTTTAGTGTTGTTGTCTCTTTCCATCAGGAGAGCCGTCTACTAGTCTGCTATCTTATCCATATCTAATATCTATACTAATATTATAAATGCGAAAGTAACTCTGTATGTCGGTCTGTCTGTCTTTTCTGCACGCCTACACCGAGGAACCGATTTGGATGTAATTTGATACAGATATATTTTGAAACCCGAGAAAGGACATAGAATAGTTTTTATCCCGAAAATCCCACGGGAACGGGAACTATGCGTGTTTTACTTTAGAAATTTTTCCACGTGAAGTCGCGAGTCGGACTTACACATGAAGGGTTCCGTACCATTATTTATAACAAACGGCAAAAAACACTTTTATTGTATGGAAGCCCTGTTTAAATATTTATTTTTATTTAATTTAATTATTTATTTTTAAATATTTAATTTATTCTGTTTTTAATATTTGTTGTTATATCGGCAGCAGAAATACATCATGTGTTAAAATTAAAATTAAAAGCCTGGTGACGGACGGACAGACAGACGGATGGACAGAGGAGTCTCAGGAATAGGGTCCAGTTTTATCCTTAGCTTAAACAAAAATATATAATCAAGAAAATGCAATTATAATTAACATAGGACTGACGTTATAATAATGCAAATAAATGGAACGAACGAAGGAACTTCTTCGAAAAAATGATATTTATTGAATGACCTGACCCCTATTATCAAAATTTCAGCTGTCTATCACGGTTAAGACAGCCTGGTGACGGACGGACAGACAGACGGATGGACAGAGGAGTCTTAGTAATAGGGTCCCATTTTATCCTTTGCTTAAACAAAAAATGTATAGGACTGACGTGTGGTAATAATGCAAATAAATGGAACGAACGAAGGAACTTCTTCGAAAAAATGATATTTATTGAAGACATGACCCCTATTATGAAAATCCCAATAAGAAGAGAACTCTACAAATCTTCCTCTTCTCACGGGCAAAGCTGCGTGGGTAGCTACTCGTAATTATAAATCTACTAACTGACCCGCGCAGTAGTTGTCATGACATGACGTCTAGATAGCTTTTCATGCAAATTTCATCCCCTATTTCAACCCTTTAGGGATTGATTTTTGAAAAAAAAATAGCCTATGTTTGACCCCGGCTCTTCAAATACTTCCATGCCAAATTTCATGAAAATCAGTCCAGCGGTTTAGCCGTGAAAGCGTAACAAACAGACAGACAGACAGACAGACTTTCGCATTTATAATATTAGTATGGGAGTATGGATTTAAATCGAGCCTAGAACAAGTATATCTTTCCTAACTATGTTAACTAAAGCAGTTGTTTTATATGAAGAAAATGTAAATCAAAGTGCCAAAACATTCAATACACCTTCTCGTACTTTGAAAGAGGCAGGCAGACAAAAGCCACGATAAATCTTATGTAAATCGAGTGCAGGTGTTGTGATTCGGTACAGCCACATTTCAAGCCGTCTCTGCTAATGTGTTTACCCTATTATATCAAGAGTTTTACATCCAATATCACAAGATCCCTCCCTACCCGCGCCTTCTTACCAACAGACGGTGAATCTGTGGGTTATAACGTGACACACCAAAGGCCTATATCGTTGGTGGAGTCTTAGAGCGTCGGCGTAGATTTTCGACAAACATCTCGGAGTCGACGCGTTTGCATTAAGTTTTATTACTTCCCCGCTCTTGTAAATTGTAAGTGTAATATAGTAGAGAGGCACTAGCGAAGTTGAGATATATTTTCCTTGAGGAAACGATAAAAATGTAGGTGGTAGCTGTGCTTTCAGGATGTTTACCCGTACTCGCCAAGGCGTGCATTGTCATTGTATAAATAAAACTTTTTACAGTTGTACTTTTTAAGACATTAAAACTGGCGAAATATTTTAAATATCACATTCTTTGTTCTTTTTATGTTTTAATATTGTACAGTTGCCAGCTCGGCAGTGTTTTATAGAACTATTTACTAGGTGATAGAGTTTTACATTGTTTCGCCCAGGTCTGGTACCACCGCCTTACGTATTCCTGTCGAAATAGCGTCAGTGATTGTTATTGCCGTGTTCCGGTTTGGAGGGTAAGGTAGCAGTAAACTTATGCATGTGGCATTAGACCTTGCTAGAAGATAGCAATGCACCATTAACACTTTTGGTGTCTATAGGCGATGGTTGACTCCTCCCATCAGGAAACCCATCTGCTTGTTTGCTATATTATGATATAAAAAAATGATAATGCTTAGACTGTAGAGTATAAGAAAGAAGTGTGGGTATGAACCTAAATATCTTCTTGTATCATAGAATATCCAAAAAGCAACTGTTTTTTTTGGAGCACCATCTAGTTTTCCTGGTGGAAAGATATATACATTGTTAACAAAGATGTTAATGGTTCAATACTACCCGTGTGGCGAAGATGGAACGCTATATCCATATGTTTACCGACTATCTTAGCGTTCAAACTAAAACATGAAAACGAAAAGCATCAGCACCATTGTGGTGGTAAAAGTAATAAGTAAGGTTTTTTTCCTATATCATAAGATAGTAAACAAGCAGATGTGTCTCCTGATGAAGTCAACCATCGCCTATAGACACCAAAGATGGTAATCGTGCGTTGCTTGTGACAAGGTCTAATGCCACATGCATAAGTTTATCGCCTACCTCACCCTCCAAACAGAATACGACAGTGACAAGCACCGATGCTATTGTGACAGGAATAGATAAGGCGGTGGCACCAGACCCGGGCGAGACAATACAGAACTCTATCACGTAGTAACGATGGTAGTGATTCGCATAGCGAATCAGTCGTCTTTTTCGATCTGCCTGGCAGAACAGCAGTTAGTCTATTCTTCAAAGAAGCCCAGGACCAACACGGGGGAAAAGGTGGTAGTAATCGGGATTATTAAGTCTTAAAGTTCTGCTACGTCTCACCAGGGATTGGTACAATCGCTTATATATTGTGCTGCAATAGAGTTGACGCTTGTCACTGTTACGTTTCATTTTGAAAGAATAGTAACCATTGATATGAAAAACCCAAACACAGTCCCGAACAAAATTGACATCCAAAAGTGTCCCTAATTTCATTCAAATAGTTGTAGATATGACAAAAACATACATCTTTGCATATCCAACCTTAAGCGCAAAATTAATAGTTGTTTTTACAAAGCAACGTACAAAAAGGAATAAAATTGACAGTGTCGCGACCGACGTGATTCTATTTAAAATGAGCGCAAAATTTGACATTTTACGCTCATTTTTGGAGGACATTTTTGAGACATTGATGGTGTATCTTGGATTTTTTATATCAATGCTGGCAACAGCTGCGTATAATATTAGTAGATGATTGTAATCGTTTAAGTTTATGTGTTGTATCTTAAATAGTCCATATGTAATAGAAGGCGAATGATTAGCCAAATATATCAGTAACGTGACCGGAAATACGACTAGATGGTTGAGTACCACAACGTCTCGCCTGGGTATGGGGCCATTGCCTTAGTCTTTTCCTGCCGCAATAGCATCAATACGACAGGTATTGTTTCAGTTTGGAAGGTGAGATAGTCGGCATACTTATGCAATTGGCATCACCATCTTACTATACTGATTGCAATGCACCCATTAACATCTATGGCGTCTATAGTCAGTGGTTATCAATTTTTTCATCTGGAAAGCCACCTGCTTGTTTACTATCTTATAGTATAAAAATATACAGGAAATAAGAAGTCTGTTTTTTGCAGTTTTACTGCGTTTCAGTTATTAACATGAAAATCTCTATCCAACCGGAAAATTCATAATCACAAACCAACTTCTACCCACACATTTTAACTCTTAAAAAATAAGACAAAAGTTTATAAAAAAGATGAATAAGAAAAATAACAAGATATTCCGCAATATTTTGCACAAACATTACCTCTTGTTACTACAATTTTGTGTTCGTATTGAATGTTTAATTAATTTTGACATCTGAATGAACAAAACAAACTTATCGAGAACGCATGAGTATATCTATCATCCAATTAAATGTTTCGTGTTTAAACGGAAACATTAATTAAAAAAGGAAATCATATTATTTCTACCAGATGACTAACAAATAAAAACATATTATTTTATGTTTCTTTTGTTGGCTATCTATTTGCTGTTATAAACCCTTCTATCGCTTAAAATTGGACGTAGTTAAACGAAAAGGATCCAATCCACAACATGGTTAAAAATGAGGTTACTGCTTTAAATTGATGCTAAAGATTCAAGAAAATTTTTGCTTGAATATTTTAGAGGTTGAAAATATTTAGTGATAGTCACATATTTAGGTGACTATCACTAAATATTTTCAACTTCAGAACCAGTCCACATGTTTGGAACGTTAGAAAAAAAATCGACTTGAATAATTCGACTTTCGTGGTTTATAATCTTACTAACCAATTAAATAAAATGTATTGAGGAGCCTTGGTTCTTTTTGTGTATTTTTTTTAACAACGGCAGGTTTAATTTAACACAAAACTAAAACTAATCCAAAATCATCCAAACTTCAAACGTCAATATCTCTAAAGTGACTTTGTGTTTTTTTTGTTTATATTATAAGATAGCAAACAAGCAGATGGTTCTCCTGAGCGCTGTGATTTGGTTATTATTTAAAGTTGCCTATAATTTGCTTATGATCTCGTGTATATTTATAATTATTATTTTGTGATTAAAAATTTCAATTGGTTGAAATTTTAATCTAAACAAATCATTTTTTACTTAAGTACCAGTAAGTAAGTAAGCCCCCCGTGTTGGTTCCAGGCTCCTTTGTAGAATAGGCCAACTGTCATTCTGCCAGGCAAGTCGTAAAAGGCGACTGATTGGCTACGCGAGTCATTGCCATCGTGGATACTAGGTGGTAGAGTTCTGCACTGTCTTACATGGGTTTAGTACCACCGCCTTTCTCATTCCTGCCGCAATAGCCGTCAGCGCTTGTCACTGTTGTGTTCCGTTCGGAGGGTAAGGTAGCCGGTTAACTTATGCACGTGGCATTAGACCTCGCCACAAGATAGCAACGCACCATTAACATCTTTGGTGTCTATAGGCGGTGGTTGACTCTTTCCATCAGGAGACCCATCTCCTTATTTTCTATCTTATGATATAAAATAAAAAAATAAGCCCGGTTCCCCTACGGGACTTCCTTACAGAGTAAACCGACGTCTATAGACTTTCCATCACACCACAATTTACGGGTTTATCAATTGGTGAGATGAGTGGTGATTTTTCAACGCTAAATTTTACCGAACCAAACCAAATAAGCTAACCCCTGAACCAACAAGGCAGTAAATGATTTATTATTAAATTTAGATTATCATAAATTTTAACAAAATAAGAATCAAAACAATTTTCATATTATTATACGATTACAAAACATTATTTTAATATACAACCACTCCACCAGTGTACCAGACTTGGACCAAACAATACTGAACTTTATAGACACGACGTTAGTTACTGGCATAGCCGATCGTTCGCCGCTTACAAACTGCCTGACAGAACAGCAGATTGTTTATAACATATCCGGCCCGGAGTACGGGGGAAAAATTATATACATATCTTCACGCCAGAATTTTTACGGGGTAGGCAGAGAAAACTGAGTGCCAAACATCATGATACTTGTAGGCTTATCTCGCTTCCTCCACATTCAGTAATCTCTTCATACACACACGCCGGTTGCAATAACTCTTGACACCACCTTCGGACAGTACTCGATCATTCTTATCTGGGTACGGGGAAACATTATTTCAAGATAATTGCTCTCTAAAACAGGAAAACTTAGAAACAGAAAAACCGAAAATGTTTAAAAAAAAAAATATTCGCACTTTCCATAACGAAAGGGTGTAGGATGCGTATCACGAGTCGAAAAACAAATGAACAAGAATCTGTTTCGAATGCGCGTCGAAATGGACAAAATGGATTTAAAAAATTTCGAAACGCGTACATCGGTGACGGGACACATCGAAAAATGTTAACCCCGGGTTGAGTGTAGTTTTACGATTTTCGCTGCCAGTACAGAGTGGCTACATAAAACGTTTTATGTTCCGGGGAAATATAAAAGAGTTGGTTGAAATGGAGGAATCTTGTTACAATCCTTACGTAATTTATATTTTATCTCAAGATAAGGGACGCACCTTCGTAGGGCGCAATAAATATGCTGTTATAGTATAATATATGCAAAATTTTAATACCGTACAACTTTCATGTTCTAATTTTTGTGTCAATTTTAACATAAAGGAGGCTTTTATATCAATTTGCTATGTTTATTTATTCTTTCTTTGACCGCCCCGTTGGTCGAGTGGCTAGCGACCCTGAATACGAAATCCACGGGGCTCGGGTCATCGCCTCTGTGGTCTAGTGGTCCAGCGTTGGCGTTGACCACATGAGGTCCCGGGTTCGATTCCCGGGTCGGGCACATTAAAAAAAAGTGTTTTTTCAGTTTTCTGAAAAACATAAAGTTGCCCGGGATTGGAAAGTGCCCGGTTGGCGATAGGCTTGCCACCTATCACATTTGTGGGACCAAGTATCTTCGGCTAATCGTGGGTGCACTTGTTGTACCTCTGCCTACCCCTTCGGGGATATGGGGCGTGAAGATACTCGGGATCGATCCCCGACGGGGACAAGCATTTGTGTGATGAGCATAAATGTTTTTATTTCCGGGTTGGCTGTTTATTAAATATATTCTAGTATTTATATATGTATTTCTATGTATTAGTATCGTTGACTAACACCCATAGCACAAGCAAATAATTTGCTTACTTTGGGGTTAGATCAGTAAGTGCAATTTGTCCCGTGAATATTATTTATTATTATGCCTTTATTTACATTTTTCTTCTTATTTTATATACATTTATAATTATAATATAAAAATACAATATTATAAAAATAAATATATAAAAATAGGTTTCCCGCCGAAGGGAGCCTTGCAACTAAGCCGCCGGTGGTCAGGGTGACAGAGAAAGAAACCTCCTCACAATACGTGCCGTTCCTAACACTGCTACCTTCTGTATCTGGCCCTTGATCCAGAACTGTAAGGAGAGCTTCCGTAGATGTTGTTCTCGCTACTAAACCGTTTACAGAAACAACTATCGGGATAATTATTGTTGACTCCACACCCCACACTATAATAATCTCGTGAGCTAAGTCCAAATACTTAGATAGTTTTTCTTTTTCTGCTTTCACGAGGTTATCGTCATGCGGGATCGTGATATCAACGATAAATGCCCGGCGCTCCATTCGATCTACCAACACGATATCGGACCTATTTGTGATAATAGTCCTGTCCGTGATGACAGATCGATCCTAGTAGAGCTTAGCACGGCCATTCTCTAGAAATGACTCCGGTGCGTACTTATGATACGGCACTTCAAAACTTACAAGACCATATCGAAGAGCAAGTTGTTGATGAATAATCTTGGCCACTTGATTGTGTCTGTGCAAATACTCTCCATTGGCAAGATGAGAACAACCGGAAATAATATGCCAGATGGACTCACTAGGACGGTGACACGCCCTACATATGTCGACCGTGCCATCCTTCATGATGTATTTCCGGTAATTATTCGTGTTGACAACTTCATCAGCAAATTCTTCAGTCTCTCCAAAGAGGTCACCAAATCGTAGCCAGGCAGTGGACGACGGTAAATCAATATCGGGCCCATAAAGAACCCGATAGAACCGTCCATGTAACTCCTTGCTTTTCCATACTTTATTATTATTATGTTAAAAATTAAAATTATTTTCTCTGTACACTCTACCAAGGTACAGGTTTACCTCAAGTAGAAGCACAGTCGGCACATTATTATTATTATTATAAAACGAGCCCTCCATAAGACGATTATAACTGCCACTACGTGACACTTAGTAGCTTTTTATGTTGCTCAATAGCAAACAAGCAGATGCCTGTCCTGATATGTAATAAATTTACTGGCTATCTTACTCTCCAAACTAGAACGCAACAGCGACAAGCACTGACGCTTTTGCAGCAGCAATACGTAAAGCTGTGACATTAACTTAGTGTAAGTCGTTGCAGAATCGTATTTTATTGTAAAGTATATTCACGCCCATGTCTTCGAAAAAATAGGCAGAGCTACAACAAGTGCAACCACGATTAGTCGAAGATATTTTATCCTACAATGTGATAGGTGGCAAGCCACTTATCCAATCCCGGGCAAAGCTAATTTTTTAGAAAACAAAAAAAGTTCATAATATTTTGAATCGCCCGACCCGGGACAACATTTGGTCAACACTGACATCGGAACGATAGACTACGGAGTCGATTTTTTTATTTTATTAATTTCAATTCAGATCCAGAATATCACTTTACATTTATCATTTTTTTAAAACTCCTGAAAACGTTGTAATGTACCATAGATAACGAGCTATTTATATCATCCGATATGTAGCGTAGATAAAGAGGTCGTGCCGGAAGCGCAGCGATATTTACATAGACTTCATAATACACGTGGAGCTAGAGAATATTAAGCATAGTACAGTCTTTAGTTGAATTTGTTAAAGAGAAAACTTCTTTAGTTGCGTTATATCTCATAGGTTTGTGTAATTGTAACGCTAGCGATATAAACCAAATTAATACTGTCGAAAGATGCGCCGCCAAACGCCTTTCGATAAAAGAATTTGGTTATGTATTTTATTTTCTTGTTTAATTGTTCAGTTTTAGGTGTCATAACGTAGATTATTATTTTGTAGGGTATTTTTTTTTCTATTGCCAAACTTCATAGTAGCTTTTTTTTGGAAAACTAAATTTGACCGGGACTGAATGTAAAATGAAATGAAATGAAAAATATATATTTACAAGATTATGGATGTTAAAAGTTATTAAAATTAATCAAAAATAACATAATGCATATTTGTTCATGACATGGTGTGCAAATAATTAAAAATGATTATATATTCTAAGTATTTAACACTATAATATAGGGAAGTCGATTTCTTTAGAGATACGATGAGAAGATCCGTTGTGTGCGCAATAGATCATATCGTGGAACCAAAGTCGTAAGCCTAAACTGGGTAGGTTACCCGTCTGCCTGCATCTAGGAGGGAAGGAAGGTGAATGTATCTTTCAAGAATCTAGAAACTGCTTCGAATACACTCGCAACACAGACAATGGTTTATGTTTACTGACATAAAGTGCACTTAACGTGGCCTCGCTGGCAGTGGCTTGCGATGTAAGTGCGACGCCACCGGTAATGTATTTGTCACGCTCTGATAGCCCAATATGTCGGCTTTCACTATACTAAAATATTTTATTACTAGTTTCTTAGGTGTGAAAATATCTATTTTTAGAGTTTCGTACATACAAAAGATAAAACAGAACCCTTAAAGGTCTGTCCGCTCATCTGTCAAAAACCTTTTGAGAACAGGTAGAGGTACTAGAGTTGAAATTAAGACCATGCACTGAGGTTTACAGTCCCTTTTAAGTTAGAAAAAAGATAGAACCGTTTATTTGCGCTCTCCAATTATCGAAATTTATAGGGTAAGTACTTTGTGTTAGGTGAGAACTATGAAATTTGGCAAGTAATATCGCCGTATGATACAAGTACAGAGAAAGATCTGAAAACTATGTATTTTTGATTAAATTACAAGAACATAGTTTTTTTTTTAACATCTAGGCTTTTGAAACTGAGTATCGGGAAAATGTTGGAAAAAACTGCCATAGAGTCTCGCTGTCAGCAGTTCCTGAATTTTTAATAACATGTACCTACAAATTTGTATGGACGAGTGGGCGAGTCCGAAACGCACTTTTCCGGTTTTTAATGATTGTGTCCTTTTTATTGTCACGTGAATGATTCAGTGAATATGACAATTTAAATTATTTATGATCACATTTAGGATAGAACTGAGGATACAAAATAATATCGAATGAAAACAATTCATACAGTTATTTTTGTAAAGATTTATTCAATAGTCACTTGTATAATTGAGCTTGAAGTATTGTGATGTGATCATTCCAACGAAATAGCTGACTTAGTGTGTGTAATGTTTACCTTTATTAATATCATGAATTTCTAGTGCATAATGTTTAAAAATATTGTTTCTGCAGTCCTCCACAATGTAAACTTTCACTAATATAACTGACGTACAGATTTTGTAGTCTCTCAAGTTTACTTATGTCGAAAAAATAACAGTCAGCGTAATCAATTAAAGGAATAATGAAGGTTTATTTAAGTATTAGCATTATGTGCTCGAGATTCAATTTGATTTATTCATATTCTTTTCTTTAACTAACCTATTTTTAAATAAAACTTTTTTTTTACTATCATAAGATAGCAAACAAGCAGATGGGTCTCCTGATGGAAAGAGTCAACCATTGCCTATAGATACCAAAGGTGTTAATGGTGCGTTGCTATCTTGTGGCGAGGTCTAATGCCACATGCATAAATTTGTCGGCTACCTTACCCTCCAAACCGGAACACGACAGTGACAAGCACTGACGCTATTGTAGCAGAAATAGGAAAGTCGCTGGTACCAAACCCGAGCGAGACAATGCAGAACTCTACCACCTGTTAGCCACTATGGTAGTGACTCGTAAAGCCAATCGGTCGCCTTTTACGACCTGCCTGGCAGAACAGCGGTTGGCCTATTCTTCAAAGGAGCCCAGGACCAACACGAGGAAAAATTTATTTATTACCCATTTAGCTGCATTTAGCGAATTTTATTAAAGACAAAACTTACAGTTTAGAGTTGGCAGCCATCATGCTCAGAGAACAAATATCAAGTAGAAGGCCTATAGCCAGAGCTCGCTTTGGAAAACCGCCGTAAAACATTTGCACACAAACGTTGTATTGTCATATTTTTAACACATTGAAACAATCCAAATGATTCGTCTTTGTAACTCACCACTCTGAACTTATACTTTAATCCAACGTGTTAAAGCTGGAAATTACCCTGTGTGAATAGCGCCACGGTGCATAAACGGCAACTTTTAGAAATATATGTATAGTTTAAATAAAAATGGACCTTATCATAATAAATTAAAAATTACTTCCATTAAATCTCCTTTTTCGTTATACTAATAAGTATTGCTTTATCTTCTAACTTTATTTGTAATAAATAAAATGCGACTTACGGTGATATTATGATATGCCTCCTTTGGATACATGTTTGACCCGGGATCGTTTTTGCACTCCAAAACTGCGCAATACGGGATATTTGTCTTTATTTTTTAAACAAAATCGTATGAGTAGATAGTAACTAAGCATGTATACTCTCTTAGCTGGGAACGTGAACTTATGACTATTCTGCATAGTCATAAGTTCACGTTCCGCTCCGCTCATTTAGTGTACTATAGAGCTCTGCATAGTCATAAGTTGACGTGGCCATTGACGTAAGCCAAACGTATACTGCCACAAGACGTGTTGCAGTAAAAACACCTCGCGACAGTAATAACAGTAATAACATAACAGCATTTTAAAACAAACTGTTTAATTAGATGGTTCTTATCTACAGCTAAACTTGGTAAATAAAATCTATGGTTTAAAAAAAAGATATGGAAACTTATTATTGAATCTAAAAATCCAATTACAAAATTACGATATTATAATAAAGATATCGCTATAAAAAAGTATATATACCTCCTGAAATAAAATGATAGACACTGATTCCTATTTCCATATTCAGCAAGAGCTTTAAAACTCTTTTTCAAATGTTTCAAATATAACACAGACAATGGGTCATTCATACCATCCGACACAAAGCGTACATAACGAGGCCGCGCCGGAAGCGGCCCGGTGACGTGAGCGCGACGCCACCGGCGATATTTCCGCCACGCCTCGGCGGCACATGTCGGCCTTCAGTCAACCCGTAGAGTGTAAAATACAATAGAGTGAGCATTAACTATTATATGAAAGAATAGATTTCATATAAATATATATCTTCACGCTACATACCGTACAGGTAGGCCGAGAGAACGGTGTGCCACACATTAAGATTCAGACTTGTATTATTTCTCCCTACTTCCATAGCTCTCTTTGCATAACACGCCGTTTCCTGAGACTATTTATTTACATCTATCTATATTCGCTTTGTGGATGAATAATATAAGTTAAATTTTCGTTTAATCTTCATTGTTTATATATAAAAAGAAAAGCCTTGACTTACTGACTGATAAATCAACGCCCAGCCAAACCGTTGGACCAAGGCTAAAATTGTTTACAGGGATTGCTTTTTTGGTTTTTTCGAAATTCGTCAGCTAAGATGATTAAATAGGGGTGAAACATTGTACGAAATTTCTTACATTGAAGTCGTGTTAATTTACTCGCGGGTGAAACTGGTCTGGGTTAGCTAGTTGTAAACAAAAGCAATTGCTTTGCCACTTTGGCTGATATTGTGGATAAAACATGAGTGTCGATTTTCCGTTTTTAATAAAAAATTGGTTTTTTTAAACCTAAAAAAATATAGTGGATATTTTTTTCAGTAACAGGGTATTTGTCGTATTGACTTCATGCATCGAATAATAAGCAACAAATGATAGTCGTAAAGTATTCGTCTGGACCCCTTATGAAGAATAGAAGAATAGATCATAAAAGGTGGATAGTTGGCCAAACCTGTCACATTCATGTGGTATTCCAGCACCGCCACGCAGAAAGCAAAGCATCATAAATATCTTTGGTGTCTATAGGTGATGTTTATCTCTTTCAACTAAGAGAACCTTATGATTATTTGGTATTTTATGAAATAAAATAAAATTAAAAATATTTCTATCAAATTAATCAATATAATCAAATAAATAAATTTAGCAAAATAATGCGCGCGTGCTCTATAATAATACACATTCTGAGTAAGCATCGACCGGAGACGTTTAGGGCTCTTTAGTTGTCTTTTTTAACTTCCCGCTACGTTAGTGGTAAAAGGAAGTTACTGATTTTGCCTCGATACTCGAAAATCGAGTTTTTAGCAGATCTTCACGTTTTGAACGTAGGAACAACCGTCTTTTCACAATAACGCCAGTATGTCTGTACGTATGATATATGTGTTTGTATGTATGTTAAACTCATAAGTTTTAAACAACTTATCCGATCGAAACGCAGTTAATGGCATTCGATAAATTTTGTGAAATTTAGACATCCTGAAATCATTAACTGATTAGTCCCAGGAGATTATAAGAAAAATTTGAAAAATCCACCAAAAAAATTCTCTGTAAAACAATTTTTTTTAAATTACTTCAAGATTAATAGACCGATTGATTTTCAAAATCTAATCAGCTTTTCCACTCAAACAAATGCTTCAAATACCGCAAAACGGATTAAAATCGTTAATCGGATCGGAAAAAAATTAAAAACTTGATAAGTTCGCGATTTATCACAGACAACATTTATTTTGACATTATTTTGCAATTATTCAACCAATCGATTTTGTAGCTAAGACAACATTTTAGAGCCCAAAACTTGCGTTAATTCCATTTAAGAGATCTAAATTAAAATAAAGTAATTTTCAATAAACTTTAGATTTTTGAACTCTTTAAGAACAATTTTTGCTCCTTTGAGCTTAAACTAAAAATCAATTTAGCGGGAAGTTTCAGGGATAGCTTGCAGGCTCTACAATCTACGGTTTTTTTTGAAAACGATGAAATGAGTGCTGACAATGAATGATGAATGTAGTTTAACTATATTAGTAATTCAATAATTTATATGGCAAAATAATGTTTGCTGGGTAAGCTAATTAGTATAGATAATTTAAACTCAGTAAAATTACGGCAACGATTTCCACTCCTATACTTTCATACTCTTTCAAAGAAAACATTTTTCCAAACCGGTCTAAGTATCTTTGAGTAATCATACAACAATAAAAAAACTGGAAAATTGAGAATCACTTCTTTTTTAAAGTCTGTTAACTAAAATAAGCCTTATTCCATCCTAAAATGCTTTAAAAATCAAAACTGTTTTTTTTTCTACTAAAAGTTTACAAACAAGCAGATAACACTCCTAATGGTAAGAGATACCACCGCTTGTCCATGTCCTTGTCCTTGTCCTACGCGTCTAATTTACCTTTCACACCGAGAATAACCGAACGTCTTGAGTTCCATCCCTGGATTGGGCAAAGTGTTATTTGAGAGCGTTTTTCTCAGCCGCAGTGTGAGATCTGGTAGTTGTATGTTACCACCTCTTGCGCTTTGTATAAACACGTAAAGTTGTTAATCCAAGATATCTTATATTATATATATATATATATATATATATATATATATATATATATATATATATATATATATATATATATATATATTACCGACCAACTGGAAGACTGGAAAGACTAGAGAGTAAACGTTCGGTTTACTCTATTTAGGCCGCAGAGGAACCGGCGCGATGATACCCTCTCGCTCCTCCTACCTAATATCTAATTCGTGTTAAGATTGAAATCAAGTTCAAAACGTTTTCATGTCAATATCACAAAACGGAAATAGAGCGCGATGCAGCCGATTAAAAACAGGTGCAAGTCTATAAATATCGTTCCAGTGTTGACTTGTCACCTTCAAAACTATATTCAGTTGCTAGTTTGTTCGCATTACGAGTGAATTTTCATATTGACTTTAAACAAAAATCTATTGTGAGTTCGTGCGACTTTGTATTCTGGTTGATTTGTAACAGAATGAGATGAGTATACCATAAATAATAAATAAATAAATATTCCTTGACAAATTACACGAATTGATCTAACCCTAAGGTAAGCAAATTATTTGCTTGCGATATGGGTGTTAGTCAACGATATTACTACATAGAAATACATATATAGATACTGAAATATCTATACATATAATAAAATCGTAGGAAAGTCAAAACTGTACATTGAATATATTTTTTTAAAAATACTTGGGGCGTGATCTATAATCGATATCGAAGCCAAAAATATAGTTCTAAGAATTTTTGTCTGTTTGTCTGTTTGTCAGTTTGTCTTTTTGTCTGTTTGTCTGTATGTATGTCCGGGGTAAACTCAAAAAGTACTGCATGGATTTACTTCAAATTTTGCATGAATATTACTAACAGGTCGGATCAACATATATATTATCACGCTATCACCTACGGGGGAGGAGCAGTGCGTAGTAAACGCTCATCACACGTGGTCAAGGTCGTTAATCATTCGACCAACGAGACGATCAATACTATGAAGGTTGTTAACAGAGAAAGAGGATTAGAGTGTGAGACAGAAAGAGCGACAACATAAAAACGTGTTTTATCTCATTCTCTCACAGCCTTAATCCTATGAATAAATACTAGCTATCACTTAATAAGTATAATAACGTGTCTCCTGCTCCTAAACATAACAAATGAAACTAACAAAACATATTAGCTAAACATTTCAGTGTCCAATTTTAAACGTGAACATCTAACATCCGCCGTGTTGGTCCCGGCAACAAAAGCACCGCATTGTCTTTATTCCAATTCATATTAACAAACACAATAAACCATAGGTTAGTTACAATAGGAATATACACAGGATATCAAGAAATCAGTAAATAGTACGAGTATATACGAAATGCAAACGCACAACTTAATTGTTCGCAAGAAATGAAGATATGAAATTACCCCTCCTCCGCAGGCGAACGTGGGGATGTTTTTTGTTCACCTGGAATAACATGTATGCATGTTTGAGCTAACAAAATAGTTGGGATACGCCCATAATTTATTAGAAGTTTGATGTTAGATGTTAGAAAACAAGAGACCCGGCTTAATAATTATCACTTTACAAAATTACAAAAAATATTAATTATTTCATTTACTCTTAATACAAAACTTTTTCATAAACAATATTCGAAGTATGTATGAATTCATCTGTAACAATTTGTTTTAGTTCAGAAGAAATCGGCGTATCGGAATAGTACCGAAAACTATTCCTTAATTTTTTTATGCGATCCTCTTCAAATTGTCCTATTGACGTTATCATATTATACTGATGGCATATAGCTATGGGACATCCCCGTGTCATATTGTTCAAACCGAAATTGTTTAAACAATTGCAAGGAATTGTTATTTTTCAACCACACATTTTTTATATCATTTATTGAAATATAAATAAAAAGGATCCTATGACTTTTCATGACAAAGTTAATATTTTTCGAGATATAAATCTTCAAAAAGTTATCGAAAAATTGAGATTTTTCGAAAAGGTTCGGTTTATTTCGTTACTTGGATCTCATTAAACTATAGTAAAGTAATTAAACAATAGTAAATATTAGGTGATATATTCTATTCTTTCTGAAAAATATGTCGTAAAAGGCGTCAATAGGCTGAACATTTCTCCAGAACTGAGGCTAGAAAGTGATAAAGGTTGGAAACGTCTTCGATTTCGTATCACCGCCAAGCCTATTCTTGTTGCAATAGCCACTATTTAGCTTCGGTAGGATTGTAACGTAGCCTTGTAAGGCGAGGTATTTTGACGCGCGTCAATTCTATAGAAAATGGGTGGCGCGGTATGTTCTGAAACCGCTGGGAAACGTGTTAATTTTCGAATAAATAAATATACTTCAGCTGAAAACCAAAATTTAGCACATTCTTTTTTGTATTAAACTATTGCATAGCTTCTATCGCGGGCCTGGAGCGTGGAGACCGAATCCAGAAAATCCGTAACGAAAACACCTAACACCCCCCACTCCGACCGGCACAGCGGTGATACTTTTTAGTTTTTCCATCTATCGATAAATACCAGAACTTTTAATGACTTTTTGAAATATCACGCTTGTCTCTTTAGTTCAGCAACCCGCCTTTAGATGGCATTGGTTGTGTTGGAAAACTACCGTAATCAGCAGTTTGTGAGAAAGTATATAGGTGTATAGGTATTTATCATCTACGTACAACAGTGAATATCTATACTCGTATAATTTGTGTACAAAGTGTTTTAAATATGAATAAACAAAGTGCATTTATTGAAAGATAATAAAAAATATTTTGAACAATATTAACATCTCATTTATTTAATAAAAGAAAAAAAATGTTTGTTTATCGGTCACCACGCTCAAAGTGTAACTTGAATTAATATCAAAGAAAAAAGAACAAAGAAAAAAAAATACTGCATAAATAAAATAAATATATAATTGTAATTATATATTTATTTTATTTATATATATAATTGTAATCGCCTATGTGGTGTAGTGGTCCGGTGTCGGAGTTGACCACAGAGGTCCCGGGTTCGATTCCTGGGTCGGGCAATTTAGAAATGTGTTTTTTCAGTTTTCTGATAAAAACAACATTGCCCGGGATTGGAAAGTGCCCGGTTGGCGATAGGCTTGCCACCTATCACATAGTGGGACCAAGTATCTTCGGCTAATCGTGGGTGCACTTGTTGTACCTCTGCCTACCCTTTCGGGGATACGGGCGTGAAGATACTTTTTATAATTGTGATTGCATAAGTTGATAAAAAATGCTATGCAATAGCTTTACCGCGGCAGTCTCCGAGTGCCACGCGTCTTTTTTAAAACTAAATATCACCATATAAAAATCGTGTGGAAGATTAGAAATATTATTAACAAATTATTTGTTTTAGAGATTTTTTAGCCTGTTTTCGGAATTTTATATGATCGAGTAAAGTACATTTTATCATATAATGAGCTAGCAAATTCCTTAGATAATATCTTCAGGTATATCGTGTAATTTTTGCGAAATTGTGATTTAACAATCAATACAAAAAAACGTGGTTTAGTAAACCAGTTTTTTCCCGTTTGTCCCAATGTCTCGCCTTAAGTAATGCATGTAACGTGACCATCCAATATGCAATCCTTGCTATCCTAAGCAACATATCAATTACATTTTTGGTGTTTAAAGGCGATGGTTTATCTCGTTCCATCAAAACAGTTATATTATTATTTTCTATTTTTTTTAAAGAAAAAAGAAGCTCGCATCCTCAACCTTGGTTCAACTTAATTAAACTTGAAGAACAAGTTATGTTTATTTTAATAGTCGGCGTGAAAATTGAAACAAATGTAAATGGATGAAAATAATTTTTTTTGAAAAAAGAAAAACTTGTAGAATCGATACTAGCATTTTTTTTTCTATATCATAAGATAGCAAACAAGCAGATGGGTCTCCGGATGGAAAGAGTCAACCATCGCCTATAGACACCAAAGATGTTAATGGTGCGTTGCTATCTTGTGGCGAGGTCTAATGCCACATGCATAAGTTTACCGGCTACCTTACCCTCCAAACCGGAACACGACAGCGATAAGCACTGACGCTATTGCGGCAGGAATAGGTAAGGCGGTGGTACCAGACCCGGGCGAGACAATGCAGAACTCTACCACCTAGTAGCCACGATGGTAGTGACTCGATAGCCAATCGGTCGCCTTTTACGACCTGCCTAGCAGAACGGCAGTTGGTCTATTCTTCAAAGGAGGCCGGGACCAACACGGCGAAAGCATAGCATCTTCAAACTTAGCATAATTATAGTAACTGAGAGCCAAGCTTAGCTTAGTGTTCAACAATAGACTAGTTGAATAAATTTGAAAACTAATACTTTAACTTATTAGGTACATTAATCAAATTACTACAATTAACTAAAAAACTATTTTTTTAATATCGTACATTAATAATAATAAATTCGTGTTTTAAAATTTATATTTATCGCGTAATTGCTCTGGCATGACGTTTAATGCCGGGTCCCTATAATCTACAAACTGTCATTCGTAACAGTAACAATTCGTAACTAGCTTAGTAATAAAACGGTCTGTCATGCTATCCCACAAGTTTTTTGGACTATGTATTTACGACAAGCATCCGTAGCTTGACTGCTTACCGATGGCCCTCTCGAATATAGTGTGTTATCTGTGGATGGCCCTCACTGCGTTCCATTATTCAGAAAGTTTTAAAATAGTCTCGAAAAAATTAAGCCCTATTTATAAACTAATTGATGTATAGTATAGAGCTAGATACAATGGATAGCCGTGTATGCATTTAATGCGAAATATAAATGATGTATACAAATAATCAATGGAAAAATTTTATCATTCAATATCAAAGAAAGTGTCATAAGCGTGAAATGGTTCACAATACTGACGTTAGCCGTCATCAAAGTTCAAACTGTTTTTTTTTCAAAATAATTTATTAATTATAAAATTGATGCGACCTACTAATGTTATAGACACATTTTTACAAGAAGCACAATTTTTAAAACCAAAATGGAACAATTTAAGAAAAACAAAACCAGAAAATGTCCCAGCAAAATTCACTATAACTTAAAGGTATAATATATATTACAAGAATTACTTTGTTTACATTGTAGAATGGCAGATATCTCTTTGGCTAATCTCAGATGGCTCAGAGACAGCCACCACCAAGAAAGTAACAATTGCATTACAATCCATGTGGCAGGTAGATGTGCCGAATGCATACTTATTAGCTATTAGCTACCTTACCTTTCAAACTGGAACATACGTTACAAGCACAACGTTAATGCAGCAGGAATCGGTGAAACGACGGCACAAAACCTAGGTGAGACTTTGTAGAACTCTAATCTCGGAAAAATTATTCAAATCATTTTTTATTTATTCATTACTCAACTATTTAGATCTGATTTTATCAGTTCTTATACATTATGAATATTGGGTATGTTCTATAGTCTATACAGTACGTGGCTTCGGCTGAAGGTATACTTTATTTTATTGTGTGTATATTTTTAAATTCTTGTAGTCAATATTTATGTTAACTAATTCACTTTTTTTTAATTATACGATAGCAAACAAGTAAACTAGTCTCTAGATCAAAAGAGTCAACCATCGCCTATAGATACCACATATGTTAGTGGTGCCTTGCTATCTTGTGGCGAGGTCTAAGCCACACGCACAAGCTTACGGGCTACCTTACCTTTCAAATTGGAACAGGTCATTGACAAGCACTCACACTATTGTATGCGCAATATGTAAGGCCTAGTAGCCTCTATGGTAGTGACTCGAACAGCCAATCGGTCCGCTTTTTACGACCTGCCTGGCAGAACGGCAGTTGGCCTATTTTTCTAGGGAGCTCGGACCAACACGGGGAAACGTCACATGCATGACTGTGGCAGTATGAGCCAAAACTTACAAACTAGAAAAGATGCTATCTACATTTAAAATTTCTATCTAGTTTAAATTAATTTTAAAATAACTATGTCTCCTTTAATAACACAGGAGAGAACTACAAAATGAATGATGGACGCCAGGAACAAAACTTTGCAATAGCTAAATATGGCCACCGAGCAAATACGGCAATTTTGGAATAGAATTACTTAAAACTGAAATAGCGAAATCGCCATGACTAAGCTTAAAGCGAAGAAATTATAATAGTTGAAAAATAATGCTTATGCCGTGGAAGAGTTTGTGTTGGAGATCTAAGCTGCTTTTTAGTTGTGCTTCTTTTTTCCAATTTTTTGTTTCCTTGCTAGTTATTAAGGCCTAATTATAGTTTCTTCGCATGTTAAACTTAGTATAAGTTATAAAATAAAACTTCAAATTTAAGCACTTTGGTTTTATTCATAATAAGGTGATAAACAAAATCCTATAAATATCCCCACTTTTTGTCTCAAGGCTGTATCTGAAATAGAAATAAATGAGCCCCTGAAATATTCACAGAACGTCTGCCGTTGTGGTCGCTAACACGACAAACAATAAGGTAAAAAAGTTAGAATCCAAAGGGGTTCCTATACAAGAAACATTAAAAATCTGTTTTCTTCGTCTACCTTCCTGCATTCTTGTATGGACCGTATGCGTATCCAGCTTCATTGTTGCAAGCTGAAAAATAAAGAATTAATGATAAAAAATACAATGTTATTAAACATTTTCAACGATTTGTCTAATCACGTATAATAAATTTCGTAAATGTATGTATATTTGTCCACGAATTTCTCGGGAATCAAGTTATAAAAGATTTACATCAGGTATAATTCAACTTAGGGAATATTTTTTTTTATATCATAAGATAGCAAACAAGCAGATGGGTCTCCTGATGGAAAGAGTCAACCATCACCTATAGACACCAAATATGTTAATGGTGCGTTGCTATCTTGTGGCGAGGTCTAATGCCACATGCATAAGTTTACCGACTACCTTACCCTCCAAACCGGAACACGACAGCGACAAGCACTGACGCTATTGCGGCAGGAATAGGTAAGGTTTTTTGTGATATGGGTACAGTTGACACATATTTGAAGTCAGTTTAATTTTTAAATTGCTAAGATCCATATCTTTGAGATAACCATTGCCTATAGATACCAGGTACCTATATTATTGTTACCCAGATAGGTATGTTAATGGTGCTTTGCTATCCATATGGCAAGGGTTGAAGTCAAATTTATGGTTCATTTCCGTAAGATTACTAGCTACCTTACCTTCCAAACTGAAACAAGAGAGTGACAAGCATCGACACTATTACGACAGGATTAGGTAAGTGCGGATGTTGTAGAACTCTACCATGTTAGTGATTATAGTTAGCCTGAAATTATTATTATTTATATTTCCCATATTGTTCAATACCACCTTTGAACAATAGACCATCTGTCATGCAGTTCGTAAAAGACTCGAAAAAGATTGATTTTCAGGTCATGACTATGGTGGTAGAGTTCCGCAACTCCTCACCAGGGTATATGGCACCACCGTTTTACCTATTTCTACCGCAATAGCGCCAATGCTTCTCATTTTCGTTTCTCGGTTCGGAGGGTAAGGTAGCTGGTAAATTTATACATGTGGCATTGCCATTCCTCCAAACGGATAGCAGTGCATCAGCATCAGTAAGAACTTTGGTGACTCTAGGCAATAGTTTATCTTTTCCTCGGGTGAGATATCTGCTTGTTTGCTTTACAATGACAAAGATTGGCTGGCTTGTGAATTAAAGTAATTCGTAGGCGAAGTAGGTGACCAACATGACGTATATTTATTCAAATTTGCACAAATTATAGGAGATTATATTCTAACGTGTGTTCCATCAATTGCAACTAGTACTCGAGGAAAGCGGGCTATTTGGCAACGTCCTTGTTATGTATCATTTTTGATTTTTATGTAGTCCGATTGCAAATGTGCTATTGCAAAGCTGATATCACGTACTGTCCGCCTGGCGCAGGACTGTCACACCAATAAAGTCTTCTGTCAACAACACTGTGCCTATCGCATGCAATCGGAGGGTCAATAGCAGCTGGTGCAATGGAGATTATTCCATGATTTTTTGAACAAATACGAAGAACTATGAAAGTTTATTTATCTTGCAAGAGTCTACGAATAATAATTAAAGTTTGTCAGCTAGGAAATAAGAAAAATATCTACCTGGCTCCTGTTATTCGTAAATGGGGATATATTTCAGACAATAATTGCTCTTCTGCCGTTATATCAAGCTGAAACCGCAGCTGGAATTATATGTAGTTTCCACTCTTTCCTTTATACTCTGATTGTTGATTTTTCGTCGGAACTAGACGTCACATACCAGTCTGATATTATGTAAAGCATTTCCGTGTCACTTTCTGAGCTTGAAGTGGTAAATTCACGCTCAATATTTTTTAAATTATTGTTCAACCGGCCGAAATCCGGGGGTAGCTATACGAATGACGGATGATGAAATTTTGACAGATTAATGACATTATATTTTTATAGGGACATACCAATCTGTCATTTCCATACAATACACAGTAAAACCTTAACTGGCAGCCCTCCCACCCGTTAGCAACGAACCTTTGGTAATTTGACATAAGAGTCGTGCTTTTTAGGAACAGTTTTAGCTTACGCCTCGTAGAAAATCCTACTATTTGTCACTAAAACGAGTCGTTTTGCCGATATAGGAACCGGGCATAAATGACATCATGCCGTGGTTTACACATACATTACATACTTTGTGGTTTCTACGCAAATCTTAAAAACAATTGTGTACAAGTGTATTAATTGATAAATATGGTTCAAAAACAATATGAAGTTTTACCACGGTGTGACTAAGTGAAGTAGCACTTCCAGATTTGCGTTTACTGTCATGTGACTTAATGTCCATTTTTGTGGAAATTATGTCCTAAAAATTATTTATGTATTAAAAATTATTAATCATTATTTCTCAAAATAAATATTTTAGTTCTTCATATTATCATTATCAATCATTAGAAAGTACAACAAATATCCGATAAATTCTTAGTAGAAACAAGGCTATTAATGGTTGCGGTAAGTATTTATCACAGACCGCGTAAATACTGGTAGACACGGTGTTTGGCGGAAAATGTGTAGCCGCTCGTATGAGCAAATGCGTGTTAATGTCAAACGCTTGTAGATATGTCGTGAAAAAAATAGAAATATTATGTAATTTCGTGATACTTGATTGTACCGAATGAGAAGCCAAGTCTTAAAAAATACCTCTGGAGTGAATTTCTTAAATAAGCACTCTGTATTTCTGGGTATAAATACAAGCTATACCTACTGTCAAATTAAAAAATTGTTTTGAAAAGCGTATCCTGTTTAATCCGTCGTAACAGGTTGTATGTATAGTGTATACATTACACTATACATACAACCTGTTACATATGTAATAGCGAAAAATTGTTAGTTGAAATCCATTGCAACCATTTTTTAAGTATGTCATATTTAAATATAAATGTGTTTTTAAGTTTTCTGATAAAAACAATATTGCCCGGGATTGGAAAAATGCCCGTCTGGCGATAGGCTTGCCACCTATCACATTGTGGGACCAAAGTATCTTAGGTTAATCGTGGTACTTGTACCTCTGCCTACCCTTTCGGGGATACGGGCATGAAGGTACTTATATTTAAATAAATAATTAAAAGGAAAAATAATAGACATCTTTGATAAAGATTAGACATAAAGAAAAAATTAACTTAAGCCAAGGTATTTAAATTTACAAATTTTGACCATAAATATGTCTTAAAATCATACTTTAATGTGGGCTACATTTAGGATAAATGAGTTCTTAAAAAAAAAATGTTTAAAATCTTGAAAAAGTTTTGAGTGTCGAATTTATGGTTTTACTAGCTGCAGCGTGCAGGCCGCTGCAATATAAGAGTTTTTTTCCAATCCCGCGGGATCAATTATTTTTCCGGGATAAATAATAGCCTATGTGCTATTCCAGGTCATTGACTACCTATATGTCAAATTTCATTCAAATCCGTTCAGTAGTTTTTGCGTGATTGAGTAACAAACATCCATCCAAACATACAAACTTTCGCATTTATAATATTACTAGCTGCTGCGTGCAGCCCGCTGCATTATAAGTTTTTGGTGCATCCCGCGGGATCACCTAATTTTTCCGGGATAAAATATAGCCTATGTGCTATTCCAGATCATCATCTACCTGTGTGCCAAGTTTCATTCAAATCCGTTCAGTAGTTTTTGCGTGATTGAGTAACAAACATCCATCCAAACATCTATCCATACATCCAAACTTTCGCTTTTATAATATTATAATAATAATATAATATAAATATAGATAATTAATACAGATTAAAAAATACTAATTGACGTGTTTCATAGTGTGTGCTCTTCTGTAACACGTCGTATACATACACACGCCTGAAAGTTATAATCCTCATTCTATAGCACAGTCGGGAAAAAAATATAACAAACCACGGAAAATTAACAATCCTATTAATCGCTCAAGTTTGTAAATTCTCGACGTAACCATAAAGTATGTACCACAGAATCTGGCCTATTTACGTTTTATTGCTTCGCAGTCAAGATATATGGTCGCCATTTTACTATCAGACAAATGACATGTTACAGGTAGATTTACAGTTGCGAATATACACCACATCCTGTATGAAAACTTAGAAACGCTTGCACCAAATTTTTTCTTTTTAGACCAGTAAAAAGTTTAATGAAACCATGATCTGACCAGTTTTGGCGCAATGAGTAAAAATGTGTTCGTTAATACTTAAATAATGATATTATGAAAGAAATTTTGATTTAAATTTAGGGGAAAGGGATGAAAAAAATAAAAAAAGGGTTGAAAAATGCCCTTTTTTTAAATAACTTAATAACGGTAAGAAATAGAAAAAAAAGTTTCAAGTAAAAGTTGTAGAGAAAAAAATTCTACACCAAAAAGTTCCTCTTCATTTTTTTGTTATCTGCTTTAGTTTAGCTACAAAAATAAAAATTAATTTTGTAGTAAAATATGTAAAAATATATAAATATGGGAAAACATATGTAATAGTGTTAGTACTTATTTATGTGATGCGCGCGCTGCATGGTACAGGGCCGTAATAATTCTGTCAAGTTTTTATAATTACAAAACAAATTTAATTTTTATTTTTTGTAGCTAAATTAAAGCAGATAGCAAAAAATGAAGAGGAACTTTTTGTGTAGAATTTTTTCTCTAGAATTTTTACTTGAAACTTTTTTCTATTTCCTACCGTTATTAAGTTATTTAAAAAAAGGCATTGTTCAACCCTTTTTTATTTTTTTCATCCCTTTCCCCTAAATTTAAATCAAAATTTCTTTCATAATATCATTATTTAAGTATTAATGAACACATTTTTACTCATTGCGCCAAAACTGGTCAGATCGTGGTTTCATTACACTTTTTACTGGACTATTTTACTACGGTTAAAGACAATTCAGTACTACAGTATTTGTAGGTTAAACTTTAGTATTTTTAAATATGTTTATACTTTAATCACTGCCTCGTGGTCTAGAAGACAGCCTATTCGGCTCAGATCATGAGGTCCCGGGTCCGATCCCCGGGTCGGTTAAAAGTGTTACTGAGATTTTTTCGGTGTTCTCTCGAAAATCCAAAATCTCAGTAGCAGTTTGGCGTGTGGCGGGTGGAATGTTATAACCAGTGTTGCCAATTCTATATGTTAAAAAGTCGTTAGTGTAAGCTTGAAAAGTCGCTAGATGTCGCTAGCTACGGACAAAGATCAAAAGTCGCTAGAAGTCGCTCAATGATCCCAAAAACTCAGCGTTCGGCGGAACACTCAAGTCTCAAATATACAATATCGTAAAAATTCACGCGAGGATTCCCCTACTCTGTACACAAGTACAGCATTGGGGGAATCCCGGCTTAAGCATAAAAGCCGAGCTGCACAATGTTGGAAACAAGCCCTCCACATGGATCTCCGAATGGGGTTAACAACAGTGTAAGCACGTGTTTTCAACTAAAATTCATCTGAACTCTACCAAGGTAACCCGTGTTGGAAGCTTGTTTCCAACAGTGTGGCTCGACTATAAGAATTTACGTTAGTGTTCCAAAATTAGATAAATAATAAGTTTTTACCTATGAAATTGCCGTTTTTCATGAAATGAATGAAGCTTTTTTCTATATTTTTTTATTACTCTGACTAAAATTTGTCTCATTCAAAGGCTACAAGTGGGAGTAAAGATAGACTTGTCAAAATTATATCTGATTTCGGAACGAAGTTCTGAATATAGAGAACATAGATTTCTGGGCTGAGATCTTGCCATATTTTATGGAGGTTGAACACTTAGGTATTGTATTTTTTTATTTGAACTCTAGAAGTCGTTAGAATAGTCGCTAGATTTTTTATGTCGCTAGACACATAATTTAAGCCGCTGTAGAAGACGAAATGTCGCTAGATCTAGCGACAAAGTCGCTAAATTGGCATCACTGGTTATAACTCCTGCGCTTTGGATTAGCACGTAAAGCCGTTGGACCCAGTTATCGCTAGTAATAGTCGATAATCGTTATCAGGTCGGTAAAATGCGGCGATGGGGATCACCACTAATCCGCCAACAAAATAAATCGGTGAACCGAAAAGTCTATAGACGTAACCGAATGTCTAGCTACCACGCAAGTGAACCGGGCGTGATGATACTTTTAATTAACTATGCAGTAAAATTATTTATTTAATAGTTAACTATACAGTGAGTAAATCTCGAATCGGTTAAAGGGCATACGGTAATAAAGTTAAAGGGCTTCAAACAATTTAATTTGGTAAAGTAATAATAAATATTTTTTTATATTATAAGATAGCAACCAAGCAGATGGGTCTCCTGATGGAAAGAGTCAACCATCGCCTATAGACAACAAAGATGTTAATGGTGCGTTGCTATCTTGTGGCGAGGTCTAATGCCCCACGCATAAGTTTACCGGCTACCTTACCCTCCAAATCGGAACATGACAGTGACAAGCATTGACGCTATTACGGCAGGAATAGGTAAGGCGGTGGTACCAGACCCGGGCGAGGCAATGCAGAACTCTACCACCTAGTAGCCACGATGGTAGTGACTCGCATAGCCAATCGGTCGCTGTTTACGACCTGCCTGGCAGAACAGCAGTTGGTCTATTCTACAAAGGAGCCCGGCACCAACACGGGGAATTATTGAATATACAATAATTAATTTTCTCACTTTATTTTGTTTTTTTTTTTGTGTTCCAAAAAGTTTTGTTTTCTTTCATACGAGTCTTCCACTATAAAGATTTGGAATTATGAGATTTTAAAATTGATATGAATAAATTTAAAAACAACCAAATTTTCTCACAAAGGCAGGTTAATTATTATTACCTATGATTCAAGGGTAACTTTGTTCTACACATAAAGTAGACTTTTCTTAGTCCAACTTTCCTTCTTTATCTATCTTTATTAGTTACCCGATTCGAGATTTTTCGAAGATAGAAAAAATGGCTGTTTCTTCAAAACGAAGTTTGTTTACAAAAATTAAGCTTGTTATTAATAAAAAAAATTGTTTTTGGGACCACGGTATACAAGGCTATCGCTCTGGTGGACTAAGCTACGACCTACCAGGGTCAGCTAGCAGAAACTAAACAGAAAAAAAAATCATAATGAAATCTACAAAACTAACAATCCTAGTTATCGCTCACGTTCGTGAATCCGCGACGCTCCACGGTTGAGTAATTACCGTTGAATCTGGCCTATTTTTGTTTTATTATTTTGCACTCGAAAGATATATATTCGCTATTTTACTATCAGATGAATGACACGTGTTAGGTGGGCTACACATAAACAAAGTGGAATGGATTTGTATTCTTTAAAATATGTTTTTAAAAATCGTACACATGTAAATTTTAAGTTTTGTTTGGAATCTCCTGGATTGTTCTTGTAAATGGAATATACAACGCCTATTTATAGTGCAAGATCAGTTTTAAAAAAATATATACCCTCATATGTATATAAGATATATTATTATTAAGGATTTTCAAAAGTAAATCACAATTTGTTTCGCTGAAAATACAAAGAAACGACAATTCAGGTTCACTAACATCGGTTCCTCAATTATATCCTCTTATTTATTTCTATACAAATCAGAATTTTTATAACAATAAATTGTACAAAATAATCTGAACTGTCCGCCATTGAATCACACGCCACTCCGACCGATGCGCCCTCTACCGACTTCCACAGACAACTTAGACATGCGGGAAGCGCGGCAAATTTGAATTAATGAAATATAATTTCATCACATTTAATTTATTGATGATAAGAAATAATTAGTAAAAAGGTAAATAATGTATAAAGCAACAAATCGCAGATAGGTTGCTTAGTTAAATTCCGCGAGATAATATTAAATTTGCCAAAGTTATTTAATCTACTTACTTCATTCTACACTTTTCATCGTCAGCTCTTGGTGAAATTCCATCTTAATACAATATTTATTAATTAAATCACTTGTACTGTGTGATTTAATTAATGAAAAAAGTGATTTAATTAATTTTACTTATTAGTCATCTATAAAAATCGATCGTCAAAACGGGGTCTTGGTGTTTGTTATGTATGTAACAGTATTTATATATGACTTTCTGTGTATTAGTATCGTTGATTAACACCCATAATACAAGCAAATAATTTGCTTACTTTGGGGTTAGATGGATATGTGTAATTTGTCCAGCGTTATTATTATTATTACCGGCAGAGATGTTTCCAAACGGATATGACTTGGGGGCCTTCAAGAAAAGAGCTTACTCATTCTTAAAAGTCCGGCAACGCAACTGCAAGACCTTTGATATTGCGGATGTCCATGGGCGGCGGTGATCACTTACCATCAGGTGCACCTCCTGCTCGTTTGCCCCCTCTTCTATAAAAAAAAATCATTTATTTAATACTAGCAGTTGCTCGCAATTGTGTTTGCGTGAAAAAAAATCATAACTTCCCTTTTATCAGTCGGATGAAAATTTAGCCTACGAAGGTTCTGAATGATATATCTTTTTAATGGTGATTTTTTTTTAATGAAAGAGTTTCAAATCGGTCGAGTACTGTTTATTTAGGTTTATTCATATCACACAAACAGAAAATCAAATCTTTATAATATTAGTGTAAATTGGATATAAAAAACTGATTTAGGTAAAAAAAATTGTAGACTTTTAAATGTCTGTATGTATGACAGTGAAACGATTACGTTTAAAACGTTTCGGTACAATTTTTTAACAACTTCAGTATCACATGGACTTGTTTCCTATTGAAAATTACTATCTAAATCCAATTCATTTTTTAAATTAAAAGAGAGTTATGAGGTACGAACTATTGGATTTTCATCATCTCCTCTTTTATGAAGAGATAAGGTTTATATTTTTCTTTTTATATGTACAGATGTTAAAAATTTGTATCAAAAATAATATCGAATAGATTTAAATTCATTGCAAAGAATTTTGATTAAATTCCAATGATGTTTGGAGAACGTTTGATTACATTGCTACAAATTTTATATAGGATTCCAGGAATAGGGAAAAAGCTCTGTTCCAGAAATAAAAGTTTGCGTACAGTACGAAAATATCGGCGCATTTTCTAGAAATTTCTCTTCATATTGATTTGATTGTGATACAGATTGGTTGATTGTGATAATTTGCATTAAGTCACACAATAGACACGATGTTTCTTTTATAAACTACAAAAGCAAGAAACTTGAACGCAGACATTAAATCTACAAAGACTAGCAACACTTACTTTAATACGACAATGAAGACTTCTAGACTTTTGACGGCGCCATTTTTCTTTATAAATTTATGAGTAATTCTTCAAGAAGAAAATGTGGATTTACCTGAAAAGAAAATGTATGTAAATAAAATTATTTTTATAAATTATAGAGAACTAGCTGAGCACCGCAGCTTGCTGCATTATAACAGTTTTTGGTAAATTAGCCCCACGACAACAGCGTATTTTCCCGCTTCAAGTTTAAGGTCGGAGCACGCACCGTTAACTACGACCAACTTTTTGCTCCGATCAGCTAAAAACTGGTGATCTATAAGTTTATAAATTCTCGGAAAGCCAAAAGGAGGAAACTTCCAGAGAAACGCTTTGTGCCATACCTCGTCGAAGGCCTTCGCTATGTCTAAACTAACAGCCATTTTGGACTCAATTGCCTGCGCTCAGCGATGTATTAGGGATGTGCTTTACTCTCTTTTCTTATGATCATGTTCAGCAAAATTTCACTTAATGGTTATTTAAATAATAATCGTTAAACTATACAAGGGTCAACTAAAACTATTCAATTAGATTACAGAATAATTATTTTATTTATAAGGCAATAATTCGACGCAACCTGATTCGATAAAATCATATACCCAAAATTATAACTCTTAACTTTAAAGGCAAATATACTAAAAATGTCAGTAAATTCGTCTTAACTGTGAAATTCATATCAGCATCAGATTCACATCAGCATAAATCAAGCTTAAATCCATCAAGCTGTTTGTAATAACGTGCCAAAGAAATATACACATACTGGCACATATATTTAGAGTAGCAGTTTAACAATTCAAAGAAAACCTTGTAGTCACGATGACGTTTGGATAATCGTTATAAAATTTTTAAGTATAGACTAGAGATTAAATATAGATTAAGTAGAAACCTAATAATAGACCAACTGTTTTGATAACACCTCAGACAAATAGATCTTGTAAGTAATCTTAACCAAATCCCAAGAATTACGTACGCAAGAAGTAAAGAAAGAAGAAAAACACGCGCGTAAAAATACCGATTCTGAATTGGCAAATCGGACCAACGCGTTCCATTCCACCGTGCCGGATATTATTGGCAGAATTAATTTTGTGCAAGAAATCAAACATTATTAGTCTAGTGTATGTTCTTAATATTTACTAGACAGTTCTATTCCCTATGCACTGCCTTTTTTCTTAAAGTTTTTCTTAATTTTTTAGGGTTTCTTACATAAAAAGTAAAACAGGACCCTATTACTAAGCCTCCGCTCTCTGTCTAAAAAATTGTCGAATTTTTACAAAATATTCAGTTGTATATTATACCTTTCAAAATAAATTATGAAATAAAAATAAAGTAAATATTAAAGGGGGGGGGGACAGTACAACAAACCTAATTTTTAAGCAACTTTTTATTCAATCTTAATAATCAGGTAGTAGCTTGAATATTTTCAAAAAAAGTAAGTAATTGGTAATATATTAGCTATAAAAATAAATACCTAAAGTAAATATTTGAGTATACATACAACAAACGTGATTTTCTTTTATAGATGATGGTACGGAACCCTTCGTGCGCGATTCCAATTCGCACTTGGTCAGTTCTTCTTAAAAAGTTAAACAAAACATAAATTCATAATTCATACGTATTTAAAGAAATTTCAAATGATACTTCAATTTTAAACAAACTCTAAATAAAATATCTTTAAATTTCCAAGTCATAAATGCAGTCACAAATGTCATCGTTTGAATCAATGCACCATTTATTTCATCTCAGGAAGGATTAGGTATTCCCGCATTGAAGCTAAAGGCAACAGGTGTCCCTTTTCCCCTAACCAAACGTGCAAAACAAGCGAAATAAAATATCTCTTCGCTTAACATAAATGCGCTAGCTGGGAAATGAAAAAGAAACAATATATCACAAATATGTATTTTGTATCGTCACCGATATGACAGCCAAAAGGATCATCACTTAACAAACACAGTATCCATATACAAATGAGTCCGTCGATTTGGACATATGAAAAGAATGCCAAATGAACGATTAACAAACCGATATGACAGCCAAAAGGATCATCACTTAACAAACACAGTATCCATATACAAATGAGTCCGTCGATTTGGACATATAAAAAGAATGCCAAATGAACGATTAACAAAACATATACAAAACACAGTATCCATATACAAATGAGTCCGTCGATTTGGACATATGAAAAGAATGCCAAATGAACGATTAACAAAACATATACAACGTCATCCATGGATGTAACTATCGCGAGAGATCACAACGGACACTATGATCTAATTGATCAGATGGTTTCCGAGAATGTTGTCTAAAATCTGCGTGTTTGTATAAAAATCGTTACGAATTTAGAGGAAATAAGACAAATTAGTTCACGGTTTTCATAATAAATTTAACTAAACAACTTCATCTTCAGGTTTTAAAAGAATTATCTTAATTCAAATCGTAACAAATCGCAATGCTATTTCTCCGACTAAAGCGTTATCCGTTCTGTTTGATGGACTTTCCTGAAATGTTACAGATTTATACCACGGCATGTACTTCATACCTAGCAAATAGTGTCTTCAAACAAGCATAAGCTAGGTTAAAAATGTTAAACATTTTCATATACAAGTTTTGATTTAAATACATTAAAAGAATTTACATTCCTTAAGAAAGTAGATTCATTATTGAAGAACTGTGATGCTTCTTAAGTATTTTTTTTTTGTTTATTCTAAGTTATCTCTCCCACTTCTGTTGAAGTCGTGGTCTCTTTATTTATTCAATATATTTAAATGAATCTACGGCACACTCAAAGTTTAGTACAATTATAAATACAGTCGTCTAAAAAATATTTTTGCCGACATTAATTAACGGTAAAACATAATAGACGGTGGTCCTACAAACAACTTTTTTTTGATTAATAACAAGCTGAATTTTTGTGAACAGCTTCCTTTTGACGAGACAACCATCTTTTCTATTTTTGAAAAATCTCGAATCGGGTAACTAATAAAGATAGATAAAAAAGAAAAGTTTAAAGTGTCGGACTAAGAAAAGTTTCCACTTTACGTGTAAGGCTTGAAGAAGATGTTACCCTTGAATAACAATAATAATTGACAAGCTGTTATGAGAAAATTAGGTTGTTTTTAAATTGATTGATATCAATTTAAAAATCTCATAATTCCGAAACTTTAGAATGGATGACTTGTCAGAAAAACCATCAAATGTGTAGGACAAAAGTTTCATCGTGTTTTTTATAATATATTAGCAATTAAAGTCGAAAAATAATTATTGTTATTAATAAATATTTTTCCTTCACCGAATAAAAATATTCAAAGCCCTATCACTTTATTAGTTACCCGATTCGAGATTTTTCGAAGATGGAAAACATGTTTGTCTCGTTAAAACGAAGATGTTTCCAAAAATTCCGCTTGTTATTAATAAAAAAAAAGTTTGTTCGTGGGACCACGGTCTATAACAAAAACATTTAACCTATTTACCACTTCACAAAAGTGTCAAATATGAAAAAATACTGACAAAACATATGTTGAAAAAAGCGTATTTAAAATAAAGCGTTTTCAGTTGGTATCGCCCATTTAATTGGTACAAGTAGGTTTTCAGTTTCGTTATGAGTATGAATAAAAATACAGTGCAGAAAAAGGTTCCATCAAACTTGTTTAAATGTTTCATCAACACTATTAAATTTCTTTCATTTGCAATTTATTTACAGCCACAAACAACTTTTTGAATTTTAATTTATAAAATTGTTTTTGTCCGAGGGTTGTACAAAGAGTTTTTGACATAGACGTATTGTATAATGAGATTAATGAATAAATAAGATATAAGGCAAGTCCTCATCAACGCATTGTGTACTCCGTTATAGACCCCGATATCATACTCTGCACCTTATGTTCTGCACCAAAGAAAGATTTCAATACAGTAAACCAGTGTTTCATATTTCGAAATTACTATTTTATAGTTGGTCGTGCAGGCAAACAGCTGTGATAATGGGCTTTGGGGCAATCAAAGTTCTTAGCCGTAGTTTAAAATAAGTTTTTTTTTTTTTTAAATAAGTTTGAGCTACTACTGTCTATGCTTAACCGCTATCGTTTGAGATCGAACTTCAGAAGATTTTAATTTTATTGAGTCATTTGTGAATAGAAAAGCATATCACAACATCCATAGCTAACGATATGTCAGGCTTGTAGTCCGTTGTGGCTTTCATCAGTACATTTAAAAGATTGATCTATTTATCGAAGCATCATTCAGGTAATTCTTTTAAAAGTAAAATAATGGTTGGAGTATAGTGAAGATTCTCATTGCTCTCGTTCTATAGACGGCTCTACGCATGAATTGTTTTTGTACACTTTGTACAACCCTCAGATGGTGCAGGTTACGGGCAATTCGTGTGCATAACGCTAAGCTTCTGCGACAAAATTGGTTGTATAAAATTTAATTAACTTATTATTTAATACATTTTTGTACACATAGAGGTAAAATTACATTTTGATTCATGAAAATTCCATAAAAAGCAAGTTTATATCTGTAAGAGACTTGTTCCAGCAAACCTAGACCCAGAAAGAAACGTAGACTATAAGTGTACAGATTATTTATTTAGAATATTAAGTACATAACAAAACAACTTTATTTTAATTTATTTACTTAATTCTAATACGTTACAGTTTTGTAAGTTATCAATTTCTTTCTAATGCCGTTTTCTATAATAAGCAAATCAGAAATCAGAAATACTTTATTGAATCATATTTTTACAAGTTATTTTGACACGTCAACATGTTTTTTTAAAAAACTACTACCGGATCGGAAACGCGGCCACACACTGAGAAGATCCGGCGAAAGAAACTCAGCGGGTTTGTTTTTTTTTTTCATATCATCTATTTTTTTACAATATCACAATATTACAAAAAATATATATGAGGAGCAATTAATTCCAGGCTTTTTTGTCTTCTAATCTGAGATTTTATAATATCCTTTTTTACACAGTTTAGTTTTAACACATTTTTTAAATTTATTGACTGGTAAATCTATTATAGTTTCGGGAAGTTTTTTGTAAAAGTATATACATTGCCCCATAAAAGAGTTACTTATTCTACGGAGACGAGATGCATGGATAACAAGATTGTTTTTGTTCCTTGTATTAAGTGAGTGTTCGTCACCATTTTTTTAAAAAAAGCAAATATTTTTATGAACGTACATCAAGTTCTCAAATATATATTATGATATAACAGTCAGAATATTGATTTCTTTGAATTTTTCTCTTAGGGAAACCCTCGGGCTAAGATTATAAATTGCCTTAATAGCTCTTTTCTGCAAAACAAATATAATATTTATTTCAGCAGAATTTCCCCAGAGAAGAATTCCATATGACATAATGCTGTGGAAGTAACTAAAGTATACAATTCTTGCTGTGTCGACATCAGTTAACTCCCTCATTTTTTTAACTGCATAAGCTGCCAAACTAAGTCTATTTGCTAAATTATTAATGTGCGGTCCCCATTGTAATTTCTTATCTAAAGTAATATCTAAAAACACAGTGGTATCCACCAGATCCAGGTTGTTTCTATCCAGTTGTACGCTGGTATCCACATGCCTTACATTAGGCAATGAAAATTTACACACACTTAGTTTTGTTACCATTTAATAAAAGATTGTTCGTACTGAACCAGAGTACAACTTCTGAAATCGCATTATTTACTTCGTCATACTTACCAATTTGTCTTTTCACTTTGAATAAAAGTAAAGTACGATTCCATGCTTATCCCCTGCGTAGTTAGGCAAGTCATTAATGTATATCAGAAACAGAAATGGACCTAGTATGGAGCCCTGCGGGACACCCAAGGTTACAACAGCACTAGGTAACATTTTACCATTGTGCAAAGATTCGTCATTTATAGCAGTAAGCAGTAGCAACTAATCACTACATAGTATAAAACAAAGTCGCTTTCTCTGTCTGTCCCTATGTCCGTATGTATGCTTAAAGCTTTAAAACTACGCAATGGATTTTGATGCGGTTTTTTTAAATAGATAGATTGATTCTTGAGAAAGGTTTTAGTATATAAACCTTTCCGATATTCCCACGAAAACAAAAGCTACGCAGGTGAAACCGCGCACAGGTCGCTAGTTTCTTATAAAGCGTTTCCGCAAGTTGTTTAGAAATTTGACAATTTGACATTTATAGGAACAGTTTTAGCTTACGCCTTACAGGAAATATTACTACTTTCGTTTCGTCGAATCGTTTTAGTTACTCTAAAACGAGCCATTTTGCTGATATAGAAACCGGGCATAAGTGACATTTTACTATGCTCGTATATGAGTCGGTTAAGTACAGCCTTGACCTTGTTTTTAACTTTATGTGGGGTAAAAAGGTCATAGTGTTGTTTAGTGTGTCTTCAAGGTACTCGACTTTTCGTTCCCACGGGATCGCACTGTCATACATAGTAAATATCCTTAATCAACGATATGGATCAGTCGGGTGCATATTGCCACAGCCACTGTGGCAGTATGCACCGAACTGATCCGAATTAGTAGTAAGGTGCCGTATACTTCTAAGTTCGCTGTTTCCAATTTAGGCAGTCTCAAAATTACTTTTGTTTGAAAAATATGTTAAATTTTCCTTAGCACAGAAAAAGTATATTAGTCCGTAATGTCTGGGCCTCAAGAATAAACCATCTGCCGTTCTGCCAGGCAGTTCATATAAAGTGAAAGATTAAATAAACCATCTGTCATTCTACCAGGCAGTTTATATAAAGTGAAAGATTAGTTATATGAAACACTACCACTGTGCTTATTAGGTGGTAGAGATTCTGCATAATCTCGCCCGGGTCTGGTACCACCGCCTTACCTATTCCTGCCACAATGACATTAGTGCTTGGTACTGTCGTCAATCTTAATAAAAAATGTAGCCTGTGAGCATACAATTCCATCTACTAATGTGATCCATATGGGAGTAATAAAATAAGTGGCAGTTGATGGACTGATTGTGAAGTTAAAGAAAATATTAAGGTCCTAATATAGTGTAGCAAAATCCTAAAAATACATGAAATTAACCGAAAAGTTGTAACAGACACAGGTACCGAGTGGGAACCAACTGTAGATGTAACATTTGATGGACAGGTGCTAAGAGATTTTTGTTGCTACTCTGTCTTAACAGCGAAACCATTCCAGTTCCCACCACGCGATGCTACTGCGGCTGCCGTTTAGGACATACCAAACAATAATGCTGCTAAGCCTTGTTGCTTAGGCTACGGTCAAATCCATAGCAATGTGGGATACAATATCCCAGAGGAACTAGCATTCTTTATTCTCTGCTCTGGCAATTACTTCGCCACTAGGTTGCCCACAGCTATGTAGACAGAAGTCTATTAAACTGGCTATCGCTGAAAATTTTATTTGGTATGCAAAAGCAAGTAAGCTCTTACCACCCATAACACGTAGTTATGCTGCTGTTATGAAAAAAATCAACCAAACCGAATTCTTAGTACCAAACCCTTCCAACAAAATTATTCAAATTAATCACAACCTCAGACACCATTATCACCATTTTCTCAACGTGCGTATAGAAAAACCACTATTCTCCAAACTGAAACACGACAATAACAAGATTTAACGCTATTTAACCGCCCCGTTCGCGTTGGTCGAGTGGTTAGCGACCCTGACTACGCAATCGACGGGGCTCGGGTTCGATCTCCGATGGGAACAAACATTTGTGTGATGAACATAAATGTTCGTATTTCCGAGTTTAGATGTTTATTATGTATGTAAAAGTGTTTATATATTTATTTCTATGTACTAGTATCGTTCACTAACACCCATAACACATGCAAATAATTTGCTTACTTTGGGGTTAGATCAGTAAGTGTAATTTGTCCCGTGTATATTTATTGAAGTGAAAACTTCTTTAGGCGCGTTGAGCGTTTTGGTAGAGGGTAAAATCCTCGGTTCGCGTCACCGACATGCTAATGATAATAGTATATCTATAGCTATGGAGAGCCAGACTAGCGCACGCGCAGTAGCCTGTGTACACGTATACACTAATACATCGACTATTTCTGACTGTATTTTATTATTTAACCCATCATAAGTAACTAATAAATAAAACATAAAAAAATTCATATAATTTTTGCATATAGTTTTAATTTCTCTCAACTTAATAGTTCCGTTTTCACTTCTATCGGCAGTCCCACGACTGCTACTGTTTTTTTTTTCATTTATTTATTGAGGCAAGAATAGGTAAGACGGTGGTACCAGACCCTGGCAAGACGATGCAGAAGTCTACCACCTCGTAGTCACGATGGCTATGACTCATATAGTCAATCGTTCTCTTATGAACTGCCTGATATAAATAGCAGATGGTATATTCTTTTAAGGGAGCCCAAAACAAAACGGGATTAACTGGTAAGGTAAAGTTAAATATCTTTTAACGTTATTTCTGACTAGTACTGGTTTTACTTTAATTTATGACTTTATACAGTACCGTTATAAAAGAGTCGACGCAAAACTCAGTTTAGATAAAGCATAAAAAACCTAGATCTTTTAGTTAATGAAACAAATTTCATCTCAGTTTTGATATAATCACGAAACCCTAAGACATGAACTAGAGCAGTAAGCACTCGCTGTATAAATTCCCCGCAAATGAGGGTATAATCTTTATATTCTGCTTGTCCTTTAACAGAGCACAATGCCGTTATAATTGATTTCCCTTTTTTACGGTTCGACGGCCGCACCCGACGCATGCCTAGCCCGATCCATATAAAATTGGGGCTGAATATAGGGGAGATGTTATATTATTCATGTCGAGGATATTCGTTTTATGGACTGAGAAGTTTAGCTTCTTTCGCGACCTTACCGAAATCCCTTACAAACACACTCGAATCTCCAAAAGGCTATCTTTGAAATGTTTACGGAGTTATTAATTGTGTTACAGAGTTAGGTAAATATTTAAATTGAACTTTGGCTTTTGAATTTATACCCTTTTTGAAGAGGGGTATGTATATATTTACATTATATGTAAATTAGAAGTACTTTCTGTTCGTTTTATGATAACTTTGTCAATTCTAAGGAAACGTTTTCTTCAATTTTATTATTAATATTATATAATAAGATAGTAAACAAGCAGATGCCTTCCCTGGTTGAAAGAAAAAAAACCATCGCCTATAGACACTAAAGATGTTAATATTCCGTTGCTATTCTTGTGGCGAGGTGTTAATGACAGATGCATAGGTTTACCAATTACCTAATCCTCCAAATCGGAACATGACAGTGATAAGCTCTGACGCTATTGCGGAAAAAATACTAGCAAACAAGCAGATGGCTCTCCTAAAGTGATAACCATCGACTATTAGGCACCAAAGATGTTAATGGTGAATAATAAAAAAGTTCACTACTCGTAACTAAAACGAGTCGTTTTACAGGTATAGGAACCAGGCATTACTTACACCGTTATATGATGTTAAGAGTCCGCGATAACTGCACGGGTCTTACTTATATTACCCTCTTACAACATTTTTCTTAATAAAGAACTTTTCTAAGTAACGTTCATATTAACGGAATTATAAAAATATATGGGACTAGTATTATATTTCGAGAAGCCATGTGGTTCATTAATATAATTTATTGTGTTTTAGTAAGTAAACACTTCTTACCTTATTCTTGAGTAGCTTGTAAGAAAGGAGCGTGAAAGATGAGCAATGACTGAACAGGTGTTATTACTATAGTAGTTAAGCAGTTTATTATCATCAGCAGGCCACGCAAATATAACCTGCCGGCCGTGGTTTGATGACCAGTGATAATTGATAATACGCGACGTCATTATGACATGAGCAGTTGTCGCGATGTAGTTCGTGACAACATCGTGCCAGCGCGAACCTTCGCCGTAGGCCGATATATTTAACGCGGGGATACGGATAGGTAAACAAAGATTTAATAAAAATAGTGAAATTAATGTCAGTGCGTCATAAAACAAATATTTATCTTATAATGTAACTACAAAAATTACATTTATGTCTAACAGACAGACACTACAGATTTTTATAAAATTATACAACATAGTGTTATTTGTATTACAATCTATTCCCAAAAATTTCTTGACATTCACGTACGAAGCCATTTGCTGAAAATTTGAGTAGTACAATTTCGACTTCATTATTCCAATCGCCTCTGAATAGGCGACGGATTGTATGCAATTATACCGTTACACGCAGTGTATTAGAATTGTTGGAGCGTTTAGGATCAATTAGGATGAGTTACTACGAATTATCTAAATCCCTAACATGAACACGAAACGAGACACGATATTAAGAATATAGTTTTCGATTGTAAATTACGCAAAAATTAAAGAAATATCTGTCTTCCGGCCATGCACTTCGTAAATTGTGAATGATTATCTAAATGTGACTACCAGATTTCTGCAACCTGTCTTGTCTTTGGTACGACTGCCTTACATATTCCTGCTGCAATAGCATGAGAGCATTTCACTAGTAATATTTAAGTTTGTAGGGTGAGGTAGTTGCTAAACTTATGCATATGGAGCATTAATGGAATATTAATAATTTAAACGCAGTAAAGCTGCCGACATCCAATATCTTGTGTCTCTGGAATCCTGGATCGTAACTTTAGAAAATGTATATGGCACCAAATGGGAAGTATACCTCCTAAAAAAACAATCCAAATTGGATAATATTTGACCGATTTCTGAGGTGCGAATAGACACAAAATACAGCCCAATTGAGATCTCCCTCCTTTTTAGGAAGTTGGTTGAAAGTATTAAAAAAATATTATTACCAGCTAAAATGTTACAAAACCTGTAATGTGTGGTTCATAAAATAACAAGTATAATATGGAAATTTGCTTTTAAATAATATTAAACTTCATTTTAATGTATATCCGTGTTGGTCTCGGGCTCCTTTGAAGAATAGTCCAACTGCCGTTCTGCCTGGCAGGTCGTGAAAGGCGGCCGATTGGCTATACGAGTCACTACCATCGTGGCTACTAGGTGGTAGAGTTCTGCATTGTCTCGCCCGGGTCTGGTACCACCGCCTTACCTATTCCTTCCGCAATAGCGTCAGTGCTTGTCGCTGTCGTGTTCCGGTTTGGAGGATAAGGTAGCCGGTAAACTTATGCATGTGGCCTTAGACCTCGTCCCAAGATAGCAACGCATCATTAACACCTTTGGTGTCTATTGGCGATGGTTTGACTCTTTCCATCAGGAGACCCATCTGCTTGTTTGCTATCTTATTGTATAAAAAAAAAACACTAAATTAAGCATATTGATCACTTTGTGTTCTAAAGTCGACCCTAGATTAACTAATAATCAAATCTATTTTAAGTTTGACAACGGACTTTAGCCGTAAAAAAAATAGTATAAAAACATGTGTGTGTATTATCATGTATGTCACACGAATGTAAAGTGTGTAATGTTTATTTTTATTCATTTAACACATTTTTAATTCATTTTATTTCAAAATATAAAGTTTTTACAGTCCTCTGCAATGTAAACCTGTGCCAAATTTCATTTTTCATCATTTGCACAATTGCCTTAAAAAGGGGCACAATTTTTTTCGTTCACATATTAATAGATGAAAGGTTAACAAAATTGATATACAATGCGAATGTGGAATAATGTGGGTACCGGGGAAGACCAAGATTGACATACCACGATCAGATTGATCGAGTACTGTCCGAAGGTTGTGTCAAGAATCTTCACAACCGGCGTGTGTGTTTGAAGAGAGTGAGAGATCCTTGCAGGCTTGTCTCGCTTCCTCCACATTCTGGAGGAAGCGAGACAAGCCTGCAAGGATCGTGATGTATGGCACTCGGTTCTCTCTGCCTACTCCGTAAGGGATCTGGCCTGAAGATATGTATGTATTAATATATAGATATCTAAGAAAAAAATCTTCTAAAAACTATGAAAAACTAGAAAGCAATAAGTATTAATAATATAACCTCCCTGTTCAGATAATTAGTCTATCTTGATAATAATTATTATCTTACATCTATCTATATCTAATACCTTTAAACGAGCAATTCTTCTCAAGATATGGGTATGTGAAAAACCGAGCTTTGCTCGGTCAACCAGGCACAGAAAAAAAAATTATTCTATAGGAATCGATTTATCAAGGTTCCAGGTCCAAGAAAAGCTCAGTTTCCAAGATATGGGTATGTGAAAAAACGAGCAAAGCTCGGTCAACCAGATATTTATTATATAAAAGGCAAAAGGGACTGACTGATGTACCAACGCACAGGCCAAACCCTTAGTGCTAGAAACTTGAAACTTTGCATATCATGTAGGCATCCATTACGGAAGGACTTTTCAAAATTCAACCCCGAAGGGGGTAAAATAGGGAATAAAAGTTTGTATAAAACTTTTTATTCCCTTGACATATTTGCATGAAATTTCGTATGAATTGAGTACAAAGAAATGAATTACGTGTTTAAGCGTTTTTCAAAATTCAATCCCTAAGGGGGTAAAATAAGGGGTAAAGTAAGCTTATAAAGAAAGGTTAAATAAGTTCTAAAGTAACGCGAAGCCGCGGGTAACAACTAGTTTTATATATAATTTCAATATTTTAATATTTAATTTCAATATTTAGCTGCATAATTAATTCGAGTTCACAAATCGATTTGATATCGATTAATGTTTGTAGTAGCGCTTAATATGATACAGGATTATATGTAATGCGTCTATTGTTTATATAACTACTGTAGAACGGACCGGCTGTATGACATAATGGATTATACTGAGTTTCCGAGACACCTATTTTGACATAAAGTATCCAACAAGTAATTTCCCATTAACAATTAACCTTGTATTACATTTCCCGTATTAGAATAGTATTTTGATGAATAGACTTTCCGCCATGTTGGTCCTGGCTCCTTTGAAGACCAATTGCTGTCCTGCCAGGCAGGTTGTTAAAGGCGACCGATAGGCTAAATTTCTTACTACCACCGTAACTATTAGGTGGTAGAGTTCCGAGCCGTCACGCCCGGGTGTTTAGTACCGCCTCACCTACGCACCATTAACGCCTTTGGTGTCTATAGGCGAAGTTTTCTCTTTCCATCAGGAGAGCAATCAGCTTGTTTGCTATCTTATAATATATAAAATATATTAAATTAAAACTGATTTTATTATTATTTTATTATTTGATTATTATTAAACTGATATTCTTATTCTGAATATATTGTAGTATATTTTTTAGATAGAATATTACATTTTACCTAAATTAAACAGCCGCAATTGGAACCTTTTTGTGATCAATAAAAATGAGGCAGTAACATTTTTATTTTAGTTTAAAAGGCTGTGTAGATAGCACTTGATTTAATTTAAAAGTTTTTTAATAGGAAACATTTACTTATTATTTTTAATGTTTTTAAATATAAAGTTTGTATATTATTGACCGCAAAAAATACCACAGGAGATATATCTGCGTGGCGGAGACGCACTCAAAACGCGAAAAAAAATTTATTTACTTTTAAAACCCGGTTCTTATATTAATAAACCGACACGTTTTAATTACGAGTAGTAATATTTTCAATGAGGCGTAAGCTAAAACTATTCCTACAAAATATGTCAACTTATAGGAACAGTCTTTTGTCCGAACAACTTGCGGAACACCCCGCGTTGCTATAAATTTGTTGCTTATTGTTACTGCTAAAAAAACGGATCGCTAATTATAGGACCGACGCTATTGCTTTAGAAAAAGCATATAGGAGGCATTGCAGTACATCTATCACTTAGTATTCATAATATAAGTGATACGTTTGATCAATCCTTCGACCTCTATGAATAATAGAGCCTGATAGAAAGACTGATAACCAAATCTTCTAGGACACGCATCCTACCAGCACTGAGGCTGAGGAAAACGCACCCTAATAGCACTGGGGCTGAGGATTACCAGATTTCTAAATAAAGCTGGAGTAACTTTTAATATTGAATCGTGACGAGACTTGATTCAGTTTTGTATTTCTGAATTTGGCTTTAGATTTTTTTTCCGGGATGAAATGTAATCAATACCCTTTATCCAAGTGATGACAATCTGGGCAAATTTAAACTAAAACCACTTAGATCGTTCACCGTCCGTCACACACGCCAACATTTTCATTCCAAATACCTTTATTAAATTATGTTTATTATTAAAATAATTTAAATTAAATCAGTCCTTTCTTTTATCTGTATATAGAAAAATCAATTGTTGTTCGTTAGTCTCGCTAAAACTCGAGAACGGCTGGACCGATTTGGCTAATTTTGGTTTTAAAATATTCATGAAGGTTCAGGTTAGGTTTAAAAGGTAAGAAAATGTAGGAAAAAAACGGAAAAGTAGACATAAAGTTGGTAGAACACCGTTTGCCGGGTCAGCTAGTGTAAAATAAATTTTAAAACACTGAATAAAAAAATATCTGGGTGCTATTAAAAAAACTAATTAATTTTAACTCCCCATTCTGGCTTCTGTACAGATTAAAAACTGCTATTTTATTTCTAATTTATAATCGTAATAGGGCGGCGTAACGCGTGCTGGGTGCGTTTTATGTACGCCATAGGGCGCTAATGACATCAAATAATTGGTGCTTTGAATGTAAATGGTGACACAGGCCGACCCCTACCAGCTTTATTAAATTTTGTTACTTAAATACTAGAATTAAGGATTACCTAAAAAAGAAAGCTCCAAACTGTGACAATCTTATTAATCTTCGCTTAACGTTACTGAGCAATGCCTAAGATCTCCAAAGAAAAAATAAACGGCTATCTTTTAACTAATTAACTGATAAGGTTTACATTAAGGAGAACCTTTTTTTTTTACAATACTGTACTTTTAGGGTTCCGTACCTAAAAAGAAAAAAACAGGACTCTCATAGGATCACTTCGTTGTCCATTTGTCCGTCTGTATGTTTGTCAAGACCCTTTTTCTCAGGAACGCATAAAGTAATCATTTTTCATTATCCCATTATTAGTGTTAGTCTGGGCCCCTTTGAAGAATATTCCAAATGCTATTCTGCCAGGCAAGTCGTATAAGGTAACCGATTGGTTATGCGAGTCACTACCATCGTGGCTAATAGGTGGTAGAAGTTGCGTTGTCTCGCCCGGGTCTAGTACTACCGTTTTACCTATTCCTGACGCAATAGCGTCAATGCTTGTCACTGTTATGTTCTGGTTTGAAGGGTAAGGTAGCCGATAAACTTATGCATTAGATCTCGCCTCAAGACAGCAAAGCACCATTAACATATTTGGTGTCTATAGGCGATCGTTGACTGTTTCCATTAGGAGACCCATCTGCTTGTTTGCTATATTAGGATATAAAAAATAGCACTTACATTAAAATGCGTAAAATAATTGCGGCAACTTTATATAATTATACTTGGTTAGGCCATTATTTTTTGTTTCTTTTGGGTTGCCAGTAAACCTAATTTAGCACAACAGTAAATGTCACCGAGAATAATCTAAAAGTGCAATTTCCCCCACTTAGTCCTCACGGCCCATTAAATACGTCCGCGGGAAAATCGTCATTTGCATAAGCGGCTTGGCTCTCCACACATAGTAATTGGGATCACATGAAACTGGCCATTATATCTTGGAACCCCCTTCCTCCTGAAACCCTCTATCGATAGTACTGATCGGGTTATTTATGACCTGTCTCCGAGTTCCCAAAATATTGGTTTGTCCAGTATAGTTTCAAGTTAGCTGGTACCAATGTTTGCTATGCACTTAGGCACGCGTACCTCTTGGGGCTTTTAATCGAAGTGCAAAATTTGAATGTAATTTAAATTCGTATTGTTTTAATGGATCCGAATGGCTGCTCTCTGAACTCGGTAAGAAATTTGCATTTAATTTGAATACAGTGTAAATCTAAGTTTACGCTGTAGTTATTTCCAAGGCTTTTGTGCAAACGCTTAAGGTATTCAAGACAAATAATTAAATATACCGTGTATTGTTTACGTGTTTTAATTAAACTGATATTAAATTTAAGTTAAAACTTGGAGTCTAGTGGTGGTGTGCTATAATCCCTGTGCTTCGGAGGAGCACATAAAATTATCTGCATATATTGGTGAAATGCGACGATAGAATTCTCGTCTCATCAATCGACGAACCGGTGAATGGTGTCAACCGGAAAATCTATACAATTTCGGTTCACTCTGCCACCACCGAAAGGGAACCAGACTGAGGACACCTTAATTTTAATATTGAATTGTAGAAAATCTGATAAAATAGTTAAGTAAATTATAGAAAGCTAATGAGCTATGTACGTGACTTGCTATTTCCTTAATGTTTGTCAGGATTTACGTAATTAAATTATAACCTCTTAAAAGTACAAATAAAAATAAACAAATTTGTTTATTTTCTTAAAGACTAAGAGGATTTATGTACTTATATGTTAGCAATTTATACAAAAATGCTCATAAATACATGTACATTGGCACGCAGAATCTACACTAAGTTTTGAACTTCTGTTTACACTTATTAGATGAGCAGAACATTTAGTTAATGAATAATAAAAATAAATAAAAATATTTCGTGTTACTCTTAGATTAAATACACGTCACTTGTTTGTATTCCGTCGCCAAATGGCAAAAACCGGAATCCTTACAAATTCGTCATGTCCATCTGTCTGTCTATTCGGTTGTCTATTTGTCCGCGCGTCCATATGTCATAGTCATTTTACTCGAATGATGATGGGTACAGTATGTTCGAAATTTGAAAAATAGGTGTATTTCATAAACCGCTACAAAACGATTGAGAAAGACTTTCAAAAATTAAATTATGAAGGGTAGCTTCTCCATACATGTAACAGAGATGACAAAAAAAACTAAAGAGCCATATGGTATATCAATAGATAGGTCTTTATAAATGATGTGGAAGTTTCTAAAAACCTTTTTGAATTTGCCAAAAATTTCCGAGTTATTCGCTTCTGAAGTGGTAAAAAGTGTGGCCCTCTAACTTTTAACCCGCGAATAAATAATTTAGTGTATAGAATTCAACAAAAAATTCAAACGAAAATTGGTTAGAAAAAAAAAGATCATTTAGTTTATGAGATACGGGATAATTTCGATACTTGCGTAAAATATTTCGGTAGCTTTACAAAATAAATTTGATTGTATGGTGTAGCTGTGTCCGCGACTTCGTCCGCATGAAAAAATCTAAAATAAGTCGCCTAAGTAAGGTTTAAAATATAGACAGTCCCGGTCTTTTCCCGTTCCCATTCTTGTTCCTGTGGGATTTTCGGGATAAAAACTGTACCTTGTCCTTTCTCGGGTTTCAAACTATATTTGTATAGGTTCAATGACTTAGATGTGAAGATGAGATAGACAGACAGACAGAGTTACTTTCGCATTCATAATACATACTAGTATAGCATGGATAGGAAAAACACAAACTTAATTTTGCCGCCGTAAAAATAGTTTATGTTTTGTATAAAACAGGGTGGGCAAATGGTCAGATTGGAATGGAGAGATCACTTATGATCAGGGCTCACCTGATCGTAAGTGATCAACGCCGCCCAGATATAGAACCAGACTACCAGATAGATTATACTACCAGACTATCTTGCAGTTGCGTTGCTGGCCTTTTAAGACTGATTAACCTCTTTTATTAAAGGTCCCAAAGTCGTATCCGTTCGGAAAAACCCCTGCCGGCAATTGGTTCCACAGAGGGGTAGTACGGGGGAAATTGCTTCGAGAATCGCACATTTGTGGATTTACAAACATCAAGATTTCGAGAGTGAAACTTGTTCTCTTGTCGTGAACAAACAAAGTATTTAGTTATGGCAGAAAAGAAATATAATTTACCGGTGGGAGGGATGTGCTAACATGCCGCGCTCCCGGCTGCATGGGTACCACCATATTGCTAGCTTCTTTCGTGAAACAGCTTGGTTGTGTTTCGAAGAGGAGGCTAAGACAGGCAGTTTAATTATTATCACCAAGACTTAACACCTTACGCCTCAGGATAGGCAACACGAATGAGTTACCTGGGATAGTTCCAGGTAAACTAGTTTATGTTCATTGGCGACGTCAACCACTTACCATCAGGTGGCACGTCTGCTAGTTTACCTATCCAACTAACATAAAAAGTATTTACTTAGAAAAAATATATAAATTTAAATAGCTCATAATTTCCATAGTGTATTCCTTTTTAAAATGTACTCGTTATTCAAAATTGTCACAATTTTAATAGGGGCTTATTGTACAAGAAATTTATTTGATATTTATTATTATTTCAAATTACATAAGTTTTGGTTGGACATTATGCTGACTTTAAATTTTCTTTAAATATACCTAAGTACTGTTTCACAACTCACACACTATAATATGTACCTATTATTAACTAAATATCCAACCAATTTAAAACAGCATCACCATTAATATATTTAGTATTCATATGCCGTTGCCTCTTCCTATTAGGAGAAGTATTAGTAGTGTTTATTTGTTATTCTACATCTTACTCAGAAAATCGTTTTCCTTGGTAAAAGGGAAAGGTGTTTTCAAAACATTTTTTATGTAGAAGTGTGACAAAATAAAATGAAAGAAATCTTTATCTCGTAACGTTTCCTCTTCGTTCTATCTGATGTCCTTTACAGTAATAAAATTATACCAATCATCATTTCAGTCAGATAATGTCATGCTGAACACGGACTTTCCCCACAATATAATGGTATTGTTATAATCTCTGGTATGCGTGCTCAAAGTCGTTCTTGATTTCAAACGAGCGATGAATTTCTATTGTCGACATAAAATATGAGCAAAATTTTATATTGCCGAAAATTCTATTACGCATTTTCTTGAAAGATACTACTTCTAAGACAACAAAACAGTGTAATGGAATGTTTACGCTTACCATTGCTAGCTTACAGCAGCTTTTCTATGCGACTGTATTTTTTAAAACTTTACAACTTACTTTTATGTACACAACACACACACACACATACATACACACACACACACACACACGCACACACACACACACACACACATACAACTCGCTCGGGCGTAAAGCCGTAAATACAGTGTTTGTCAATATGTTGCTCCGACATGATGTAGGTTATAGTCCAACATTAGTAAATTAATACAGTTTACAAAAAATGTACAGTTTTAAGTACATTGTTATTTTTTATAAATGAAGTTAGTAATTTTTAAAATTATAAACCTTCCGTATTAATCTATATATATAAAAATCAATTGCTGTTCGTTAGTCTCGCTAAAACTCGAGAACGGCTGAACCGATTTGGCTAATTTTGGTTTTGAATTAATTATTGATGTCCAGGGAAGGTTTAAAGCGTGAGAAAATAGAAAAGAGAAAATAGAAAGAAAAAAAATAAGAGTAGTTAAAAAGGCAGAACAACGTTTGCTGGGTCAGCTGGTAAGTTATAAAAAGATGAAATTAATAATACACTTCTTATAATTCAATAAATTTAATAGAGGTTATAACTTATACAAAGCCAGTAAGTATACGTCTGATGGTAAAAGACAAGTAACGCCAAAAGACGACAAAAATGTAATGATGTGTTGCAAATATATATATATATATATATATATATATATATATATATATATATATATATATATATATATATATATATATATATATATATATATATATATATATATATGTATAATGTAATATGTGTAATTGTAAGGTAGCAAACAAGCAGATGGGTCTCCTGATGGAAAAAGTCAACCATCGCCAATACACTAAAGATGTTAATGGTGCGTTGCTACCTTGTGGCGAGGACTAATGTTACATGCACAAGTTTACCAGTTACCTTACCCTCCAAGTCGAAACACGATAGTGCACAAGCACTGACGCTATTACGGCAGGAATAGGTAAGGCGGTGGTACCAGACATGGGCGAGACAATGCAGAACTCTACCACCTAGTAGTCACGATGGTACTCGCATAGCCGATCTGTCGCCTTTTAAGAACTGCCTGGCAGAACGGCAGTTGGCCTATTCTTCAAAGGAGCCTGGGATCAACACGGGGAAAATACGTCAGTAAAACGTACAACGTCGAACCAATACGTCGGATCTATATGAATTTAATCATACTCGAGTTACGATCCCATATATAAGGCTAAAGTTGGTATATTTGTTACTCAATCACGCAAAAACAGTTTAACCTATTTCAAAAAAATTTGGCACATAGATGATGGCTTTGAATAGGACATCAAATACTATTCCTTGAAAATCCTAATCCTGTGAAAATATTTTATTCCCGTTCACTTTTATGATGCAATGAATTGCATGGTTCAGTTAATTTTATGATATTTCATAAAGTTTTGTTATATAATATGTCGCACATTTTACAGGTATATCTATATTGCAGATATTCCATCGAATCTCACAAATTGATCAATTTATAACTCTCGAACAGACTTTTATTGGTACTTATCCCGTTTAATTGCTTGGAACGAATTAAACCAGAAGGGTTTATTATATCGAACCGTGCTTCCAAATTTATATATTAAAACGATCTCATATTATTTTTAAAAATAGCACTTATCTTAAATACATTTCTCACAAATTGTCATAATATCACTTTTAAATTTAATAACATGAACATGCTAATATCAACTCAATTAGGTGGTAGAGTTCCGCATTGCCTCGCCCGGATCTGGTAGCACCGCCTTATCTATTTCTGCCGCAACAGCATCGGTGCATGTCACTGTCGTGTTTTGGTTTGGAGGGTAAGCTAACCGGTAAACTTATGCATGTTTTATTTTTGTGTTCTTGTATAATAATTAGACACGATGAAGGTACGTGTAAAATTAAAACTATATACAGCGTGCCGGAAACAGATTTTATATCTTGGAAGCAATATTTTAGGAACGTATACAAAAATAAACATCAGAATAAATAACTTCAACTTATCCCCCAAACTAGAACACGACAATGACAAGCATTAACGCTATTGCGGCAGAATTAGGTACGGCGGTGGTATCGAATACCCGGACAAGACGTGGCGGAACTCTACCACCTAGTAATCACGATGGTAGTGATAGGCATAGCCAAGTTTATACGAAGAACAAGTGCATAAAGCTAATATTTTTAAATAACTAGTATGAAACACACACAGATAACAACGCACCATTAATTAAAGTCATACGCAAGAAAGCAGCATCCCTGCTCTGCAGAGTGCGGGGTAGCGACAACAGAATTTCAAAAGTAATTACAGAAAGGTATAACTCAAGCATTATTAGGTCCGTAATCCAGGTCCTTATAAAATAAATAATAAATAAATAAATGTATGTATTATCATCATTCATCAATAATATGATAGTGTAAATTTTAATGATGGTTTAAAAATTTCTTTTTAATATTTATTTTATTTTATTTCTAATCTTAATTACGTTTATATTTTATTTATAATTTAATTTTAATAACCCGTTTTTATTTACTAACATAGAATATTATGGACTACTTTTGTAAAAAAAGGATTCTGAAATAAATGAATTATTATTATTATTATTAATAATATATTTGATGTCTATAGGTGATGGTTTCTCTTTCCATAAATAGATCCATCTGCTTGTTGGCTGTCTAATGATATACAAAAAAATATGGCTCAATTTTTAGGGTACACCTCATAAGGAAAAAACGAAACCCTTATATGATCATTTCATGGTCCGTCTATCCATGTGTCAAGATCCTTTTTCTCAGGAACGGGCAAAGTTAGCAAGTTGCAATTTATATCAAATACTTAAGTCTAGATTTCCTGCCAGATGTAAAAAAATGAAGGTTGTAAGTTAAAGCAATCAAAAAATATGACCATTTATCTTTTTTCCGTATTGGTCCCGGGCTCCTTTTAAGACAAGCCCAACTAGTTTCTGCCGGGCAGCTCGGAAAAGGTGACCGATTGGCTGTGCGAATCACTACCATCGTGGCTACTACGTGGTAGAGTTCTGCATTGTCTCGCCAGGGTCTGGTGCAACTGCCTTACTTATTTCTGCCGCAATAGCGTCAGTGCAACTCGCTGTTATTTTCCGGTTTGTAGGGTAAGGTAGCAGGTAAACTTATGCACGTCACATTAGACCTCGCCACAAGATAGCAACGCAGCACTAATAATTTGGTTGTTTGCTATCTTATGATATAAAAAAAAAATGCGAGATTTTTCGATTTAAAAACCTATATGGTATATACACACGCCGGTTGCTAAGACTCTTGACACTACCTTCGGACAGTACTCGATCAATCTGGTCATGGTATGTCAGTCTTGGTATTCCCCGGTACCTGCATCCATATTCACATTGGATATCTATTTTGTAAACCTTTTGTCTACTATTCTTTCTACATGTCCAAACCAACGGAGCATGCCCTCTCTCATCTGTACACTGACACTTTCTTTCTAGCCTAACCTTCTCTCACTTCCACATTACGAACCCGGTCCGTGAAAGTTACACCACATATTTTTCGATCTCATCTCGATCGCATTGATTCTATTTCCATGTCCTATTTGATATATCCGAAAAAAAGAAAAAAATCCCAAAATCGTAAACTTTTAGTTATATCACAAAAAAAACGCAATTACATGATATGACCGTTTAAGTCGCATATTTTGCATTTTCACAAGCAAATCAAAACCTATAGTGTACTTCCGTTGACCTAGAATCATGAAATTTATGTGTTGCTAAGGTTACCTACAAGTTTGTAAGAAAACCTCGGTATGCGAGGCCAACTTACACTTAGCCGAATTTTCTTTTTGCTTTTTGAGAAAATCTTAAAACTAAAGAGAACTTAAGTACTTTCTATGTACTGGCAATAGTATCTATATACATATAATAAAATCGTAGGAAAGTCAAAACTGTACATTGAATATTTTTTTAAAAGAATACTTGGGGCGTGATCTACAATCGATATCGAAGCCAAAAATGTAGTTCTTAGAAATTTTGTCTGTTTGTCTGTATGTATGTCCGGGGTAAACTCAAAAAGTACTGCATGGATTTACTTCAAATTTTGCATGAATATTAATATATAACAGGTCGGGTCAACATAATACCTTCATATTATCACGCTATCACCTACGGGGGAGGAGCAGTGCGGAGTAAACGAAGTCCGCGCGGACGAAGTCGCTGGCAACGGCTAGTGACAAATAAAAATGATTGCTATTATATTATATTAATGACTGCCTTTTTAACTACTCTAACTAATTTTCTATATATTCTCACCTTTTAAACCTACCCTGGACTTCAACAATAAATTCAAAACCAAAATAAGCCAAGTCGGTCCAGCCGTTTATAAGTTTTAGCGAGACTAACGAACTATATATAGAGGATAGATAGAAGCAAATTATTTGCTTGCGGCATGGGTGTTAGTCAACGATAGAAATACATATATAAATACTAAATATATTTAATAAACACCCAAACCCGGAAATACAAACATATATGCTCATCACATAAATGCTTGTCCCCGTCGGTGATCAAACCCGAGCCCTGTCGAATGCGTAGTCAGGGTCGCTAACCACTCGACCAACGGAGCGGTCAGATTGCTATATATATATATATATATATATATATATATATATATATATATATATATATATATATATATATATATATATATATATATATATATATATTAATGGCATTATAAAACGTGCAAAAACCTACATGGTAAGTTTTGTTTAATCGTCTAGGGATCCGGTTAGACAAAGGCAATCAATCAAACATTAATTACGGATTCAAAAGTGTATTATCCATAGTCATTAGCATTGATTAGGCACGCAGTTAGATTTTCGGATCGGGAATCGTGCGCGTGCTTACATGCATAATGTATAAGGTTAAACACATTAGGCTTTCATTTGATTTAGCCGAATTGTGTAGAATCGACTGTTGTATGAAAATTTCCCGATTGATTGGGATCCCTTCAAAAGATCGTGGTGGAATTCTACCATGTCATCATGCAACTCGTTAAAAGCGTACGATTGTAACAACATTACAGCCACCGTGAAGTTTTTTAACTTCCTGCTACGTATGTAGGTAGGTACTGATTTTGCCCCGATTTTCGAAAATCGAGTTTTTACCAGATCTCTACGTTTTCAGGTCCTAGGAACCTTTTCCGACTATTTTCACGATGACTTCAGTATATGTATATGTATGTATGTGTGTGTGTGTGCATGTGTGTATGGAAACATCTTTTAACTTTTGTACGGCTTGATCGATCGAAACGTGGTTGGTGGCATTCGATTTGTTCCGCTCAACTTAACTAATTCTTCGTAGGAGATTTTGAGCAATTTTTAAAAACATCATAATGGTATTTTTTTAATATAAGTAGCTTCTAAATTAATATCTTGATTGATTGTAAATCTAATCAAATCTTTTCCTCAAAATACTGCGTCCAATGAATATAATGCGTGTAGGAGTTATCATTGACGAAAAATTTTGAAAAAAAAAATGATTTTTTTAACATAACTTCGAGATTTTTTTCATGTTTCAACCTTCTATAGTGTTTTAATATTTAAAAAAAGTACGTCAGATGCAGTTTCAAAAATCAAAATCTTATCAGGTTTTTAAGAGTTACAGTTTTTCAAATATTAATATTTTGCTTGTTATACCAAAATTAATGTTTTTACAAAAATTTTCAGGATAATTTACGGATTGATTTAAAAATGTAATCAGCTTAATATAATCATCTAAAAACAGTTCCAAATACTGTAAATTGGAACAAAATTGGTTGATTTATTTTGAATTTGTCAATTACGAAAATGTTGAAAAAAAAATGTTTTTGACATTACTTCGACATTTTTTAACCTATGAATTATGTAGCTATGAAAAACATTCTAATGGGAAAAACTTACGTTGAGTACTCAAAAAGATCAAAATCGATCATTTTTTCCAAAATATACAGCTTACAAGCAATACAATACAAGCTGTGCCCGCGCCTTCGTCTGCGTGAAAAAAATTCTAAAATAAAAGACCCGGGATTTTACCCTTATAGTTCCCGTTTCCGTGGAATTTTCGTGATAAAAACTATTCCATGTCCTTTCTTGGATGTCAAACTATCTTTGTACCAAATTTCGTCTAAATTGGTTCAGTGACTTAAGCGTGAAGAAGAGACATACAGACAGAGTTACATTCGCATTTATAATATTAGTATGGATTTTGACATTAAAATTAATATAAATGGACTACCAACGTATCTGTCTTAATTTGTTAAAAATAGGAAAACTATTCGTCATACTATATTGCATATTTAGTAGATGCCACTACTCACATATATTTGCTACGGACCGTACTATTAATTATGCAGTAATTATGGAGGATCCCTGCCCTTGTTCCTCATTCCTATGAGAAACACTATCTCATACGGCTATGTCCATGAAATATTAGAATAAAACATTATATAGTTAAATAAATATTTCGTGGTGAACTTTTCAGTGAAAAAGCCGTGGTATTTGATATGGAGCCATAAAAAGTGTGTCAGTTAAAAAGCTGTGTTTGTTAATTTGTATTTGAGTTAAAAAACAGTGTTTGTTTATTCAATAAATCGCCATAAAAACCGGCCAAGTGCGAGTGGGACTCGCGTACGAATGCGTTCTGCACTATTATCTATAACAAATGGCAAAAAGTTACATCTGTTGTATGGGAACCCCCTTAAATTTTTATTTTATTATGGTTTTAGTTTTTTTGTTATATCGTAAACAGAAATACATTATCTGTGCAAATTTCATCTATCTAGCTATCACGGTTCATGAGATACAGCCTGGAGACAGACAGATGAACAGACGGATGGTCAGCGGAGTATTAGTATAATAGGGTTCCGTTTGTAACCCTATGGTACGGTAAAAATTACGCGAGTGAAAAAGCTGTATTTATTTAGTTTATATTTAAATAAATAAATACGGTTTTAACTCAAAAGACATATAGAAAATAGAGTTAATTAAGGGAATCAGAAAGGCGCTCATGTAGCGGGAGTAATTAGTTTGCTGAGTGCCGAGTGGCCGTCTCAACTTCAGCTATTTCTGACGCTCTTCTTAGTTTGTCTCTTTAGTTGCTCGATCGATTAGCGATCCTTACAACGGAAATGATGGGGCTTAACTTCAAATCCCGAAAGAGGCAAACATTTGTGAGATTACCAAAAATCTTTGTATTTCAGTATTTAAAAACTTGTATCTATATGTTAGTATAGTTGACTATCACCCATATAGATCAATCAATTGTAGAGTGGTATTTATTTATTCAATAAAACTAAGAAGACAAAATAAGTAACAAAAATAACAAGAAAATGTGTTAACGGTTGACTGTGCCCTTTCTAAAACTTCCTGCTAAATTAAGATATTGTAAGCTTAAAGGAATAAAAACTATAAACATAATTTTTTTCAGTGCAAACATCTAGTTACTTAAAAGTGACAGTATTTTTGAAAATCTGTGCATTTTGGAAACGATGGTCGATTTTGATCTTTTAGATAGCACTCAACTCAATTTTTGAGATCTAATATATTGTTATAGCTAAATAATGGAAAGGTTGAAAAATTTCGAAGCAATGTCAAAAATTTTTTTTTCAAATATTTTCGATAAATATTGACGGTATTTAACGCAGTTTTTAAAGGAGAAAAATTGACAAGACTTTTAAATCAGCCGGTGTATTAACCTGAAAGTTATTTAAAAAATATTAAGTTTGCTCAAAACGTACTTTTAATATTTGAAAAACTGTAAATTTTTAAAATTAAATTCGATTTTTATTTTCAAAACGGCATTCGACGTAGTTTTCTTAGTACTAAAATATCGTAGAATACCAAAAAATGATTGGTTGATGTTTCGCCAAATTTTTTTGGGTTTTCTTTAAATTTCTCAAAATTTACTGAGCCTACTTAGTTCAAATTTTTAGGAAGTCTAAGTTGAGAGGAATCCAATTGAATGCTATCAATTGCGTTTCGATCGGTCCAGCCGTTCAAAAGTTATGTTTACATACATGCATACATACGCACACACACACACACACACAGACACACGCACACGCACACACACACACGATTGACACGGCAGCCGTGTCACGAAATAGTTGTATACCAGTTTTGGAAAATATACGACACAACGAAACGGTTAAGGGCTTATTACATACAAATTTTAGCTTTCTGAACTTCTCCATGTAAACTTTAAACTTTCCCACCAGTTTCATACTCCTCAGTTCGCGTACTTTTCGTAAAAAAATGAGTACAAAGTTTTCGCTTTACGTACTAAATATAGTTTATAAGAAGTATCATGTCGCACATCTGTAAGCTTAAATTTCACAAGCATCATCCATTGTGCTCACGGCTTAGTACGTAACATTACTTCGTAATACGAGTCACCGCGGCGGGCGGCCGGCCACGACACTGCTTTGTACCGGGCTATTCCGGAAAGCTGCAAGTTTCTCTTTGCCTAACATCTTGTATACCTGTGCATCTGTGATGGCACTGTTGTACATATTTAATGAATTTACAAGCATTATTAATGTGCTATACGGGCATGTTTCAAATGCGTCCATGTTGAATTTATACACAGTTTGAGACCTTTTTATCCGAATGCACTGAAAGAAACACTTTTGAAGAGTTTTTTTTTTAAATTACTACCGGATCGGAATGCGGCCACACACTGAGATCATATTTATGTATATTTTTACTAGCTGCTGTATGCAGCCCGCTGCATTATAAACGAATCCCGCGGGATCATCTAATTTTCCCGGGATAAAAATGCTATGTGCTATTCCAGATCATCGTCTACCTGTGTGCCAAATTTTATTCAAATCCGTTCAGTAGTGTTTGTATGATTGAATAACAAACATCCATCCATCCAAACATCCAAACTTTCGCATTTACAATATTAATATAGATTAATTAATTAATTAATATAGATACAGATCATTTTATGTTAGGATATACACTGATTTGGCACGCTCTGTGGCCTAAACTACTTGATAGATTTAAGCTTGATATAAGCCTATTTCAACAAAAACAACAATGACATATCTTCACGCCAAATTTCTTACAAGTTAAGCAGAGAGATTTGAGTGGCAAAATCACCGTCCAGTCAGACTTGCTTTGCTTCCTACACATTCCTGACTCTCTTCATGCAAACACGCCGATTTCGAAGACTCTGACACCATCTTCGGACAGTACCCGACTGATTTGATCATGGTACTTCAATGTCACAGTAAAGGCGACTTTAATGACACATTCATTATATCATTCGGCTCAGATCATGAGGCCCCAGGTTCGATCCCTGGGTCGAGCAAGTGCTATTGAGGTTTTTTCGACGTGTTTCCCAGAAATCCAAAATCTCAGTAGCAACTCGGAGTCATAAGGGTGGTGTGTTACCACTTTTATGTCTCAGATAAGCACTTAAAATCATCGGTCTCGGTTATCACTAGCGATAGTCGATTATCGTTATCGAGTCTGTAAAATGTGGCGATAAGGATCATCTCGATTGTTATTATATCATGAGATAGCCAACAAGCAGATGGCTCTCCTGATGGAAAGATTCAACCATCGCCTATAGACACCAAAGGTGTTAATGGTAAGTTGCTATCTTACCATTAACACCTTTGGTATGCATAAGTTTACCGGCTGCCTTACCCTCCAAACCGAAATACGATAGTGGCAAGCGATGTTGTTATTGCAGCCGGAATAGTTAAAGCCGTGGTACCAGACCCGGGCGAGACAATGCAGAACTCTACCACCTAGAAGTAACGTTGATAGTGACACATATAGCTTATTGCTCGCCTTTTATTGTCTTTTTTTATACTTATCATAAAATAGCAAACAAGCAGATGGGTCTCCTGATGGAAAGAGTCAACCATCGCTTATAGACACCAAAAATGTTAATGATGGGTTGCTATCTTGCGGCGAGGTAAGTTTACCGGCCACCTTACCCTCCAAACCAGAACACGACGGTGACTAGCACTAACGCTTTGCGGTAGGAATAGATAAGTCGATGGTACCAGACCCGGTCGAGCCGATGCAGAACTCTACTACCTAGTAGTTACGATGGTGGTGACGCACATAGCCACTCGGTCGCCTTTTATGACCTGCCTGGTAGAACGGCAGTTTGTCTATTCTTCAGAGGAGCCCGGACCAACACGGGGTATGTAAAGGAGTCAGGTAAGGTCGTAATGGGCTCCTTTTTACAAGCGTGGGACTTAAAGGAGACCAAACACTCCTATTTTGTATTCATATAACTAGTAAAATAACGATTTCTTTGCCACTATACAAAGATTTCTACGCGCTAACGAACCAGAAAATTATTAAATATTCTTTTAACCTGTATTATACAGATTAACTGGTACTGCACATATTATAGTTAATAGTTACAATAAACAATAAAAATATAATAAAACTAACTGACCTGGCAAACGTTGTTTTGGTTTTCTTTTACATCATAAGATAGCAAACAATCAGATGTGTCTCCTAATGGAAGAGTCAACCATCGGCTATAGACACCAAAGATGTTAATGGTGCGTTGCTATCTTGCGGCGAGGTCTAATTCCACGTGCATAAGTTTACCTGCTACCTTACCCTCCAAACCCAAGCACGACAGTGATAAGCACTGAAGAAATTGCGGCACGAATAGGTAAGGCCGTGGGTATATATAACTTGCATAGCTAATCGATCGCCTTTTACGACTTGCCTGGCAGAACGGCAGTTGGTCTATTCTTCAAAGGAGCCCGGGGCCCACACGGGGAAAAAAGCACACTATACAAATTATTGAATTAAGAATTAGGGGTTAATGGTAAAAGAGGGTTATATGATTTTTTCAATGCTGAATCATAAAAAAATAAAACCAGTTTTTTTTTCAACAAAAAATTTAAAAAAAATAGAGAGGGAAAACCCTTAACATTTAGGGGTGTGAAAAAATATATGTTGACTGATTATCACTTGTCCGACCTATCTGATGTACACAAAAATTTCATAAGAATCGATCGAGCCGTTTCTGAGGAGTTTGGTAACAAACACCGCGACAAGGAAACTTTATATATTACATGAGAAAATTGCTTAACTCCACAGAAAATCTCAACGAAATTATTGTATTAAGTAAAGTAGGGGTGAAATATGGTATTAAATATCTAATATTGATGACATGTTAATTTAAATGTTCTGTATAATATGTGTTCTATATCTAATTCTATAAAATGTTCTATATATTCTATATAGAAAAAAACAAAAGTGACTGACTAGAAATTTGAAATTTCGCGCACGTATTTTTCTCATGATGTAGGCATCCACTAAGGAAGGATTTTTCAAAATTCAACCTCGAAGGGGGTGAAATAGGAGATAAAAAAATTGTATGAAACTTTTTATTCCTTAGATATTTGTATGAAATTTCGTATGCATTGAGAAAAAAATAATGAATTTCGTGTTTAAGCGTTTTTCAAAATTCGATCCCTAAGGGGGTAAAATAAGTGAAGTAGCTTATAAAGAAAGACTAAATAAGTTCTAAAGTAATATGCGCGAGCGAAATCGCGGGTAACAACAGCTAGTATAAAATATTCATCGTAGTGTCAGACTGAAGAATTTCAAAATTTTCACTTACTCATCATTTAAAAATAACATTATGACACAGCGGTAATAATTTGTGCATTTGTAAAATTTAATTACAACAGAATTTCGCATTGTACTCCCAGCTTAGCACGTAACATTATTTCGAAATACGAGTGACCACGGCTGCGGGCGGCCGCGATGCTTTGTACAGTGCTATTCCGGAAAACTGCAAGTTTCTCTTTGTTGCACATCTTGTCTACCTGTATCTATGACGGTGTAACACTATATATTTTATGTATTTAAATATCATCAGAGAATAAGTTTGTTATATATAGATCCTTACTAATATTATAAATGGGAAATTGTATGTGTGTTTTGTTTGTCCGTCTTTCACGGCAAATTGACGACGACGAATTGAAGTGGAGATGGTTGAAGAGATGGAGATTGACATATACTACTTTTCATCTCTTTCTATCCCCCCACGTCTTCCCTGAATTTAACGCGAGCAAACCCGCGGGTAAACGCTAGTAATACATATTTAAATTTTAATTTTAATATTAATGTAATTTGGTAATACTATTATATATGACGGCGTCCGCGTCAACAAATGCAAGAATATTGTAAACAACAGGTGTACGTAAAGCCACCGAGCGCATAGTTCGATATCCCTACTACTCAAATTGTTTTGCTACCTGTATAAAAGGCTCTGAGCGCCCTCCGTTCGGGCAGTCTAGGCTCTGGCGTGGCTCGGTACACTTGTTGTATCTTGCTAGTAGCTTATCCTTGACTCTCGGATAATTAATTTGTGCAAACAAGTTAATTATTATTGTCAACTATAAATTAGTCGCAGTACAATTTATAACTGACTATCTATTGCTTAAATTATGACTTATTTGTAATAGGGAATAATTAAGTTACTTGGAATTGTTAAACCAGAACTAGTCATTAGTGATGGAAAGCTTTAATAGTGATCTAATGTTATTCTGATCTAAATATAAGGAGTTGTTATATTACCACATCCGCATTTTATTTATCATATCTGACCCACTTCCTACATCAGAAGTGGGATCGGATTCACTCCCACTTCAGCATCAAACTATTTCGGTTAATTATGTAGAACAGTAAAATGTCTCTTTTCACTTGTGGTATGGAAACTATTCTTTGAAAAATAGCAGAAAATATTAATTCACGTTCTGTAAATGCATCTACTCCCCTTAAGTTGATATACTTTGATTCTTATGAAGCAGACGATATGACTAACTGGTGTCCTCCTCCTAGCTTCGTATTCTTCATTACTGAGGGTCGTAACCTCCTCATTAGATTGTTCTTGATAGCACAATATTTTGCCATTGGACTCTATCTTCAGCGGCGTGCAGAGCATCATAAAACATTTTAGACATAAGATTGGTGCAAACCTGGTCCGACCATCGCATAGGAGTACGACCACGTGGTCTTTTGTCTTCTACTTTTCCGGTCACTATTAGCTTTTCGAGATTGTCTCCTTGCTTTCTATAGAGATGTGGCCGAAGTATTATAGAATTCTTTGAAGGCACGTAGCAGACAGTCTGGTCTTTACTCCAAGTTGTTTTAGTATGAAGGTGTTGGTCCTGTGTGTTGTCCAAGGGATACGTAACATTTTCTCCAGCACCACATTTCAAACGCATCAATGCGACGTCTGTCTGCAGCTCTTAGTGTCTATGACTCTGCGCCGTACGTAAATATGGAGAACACCAGCGTACAAACCAGCCTCTGCTTTGTTTTTAATGAGATGCTTCTGTCTTTCCAAAGACCCTTCATCTGACTCGTAGGATTTTTGTCGTGTAACTTACTAGCTGGTGTACCTCAAGTAAAATAAATATAGAAAAGAAAAAATTAGACGGGGTTGATCTGATCATTGTAGCTACTCACTCACTTAAGAGTCATGCCGTCACCTACTTCACAAGCTGCTGTCTTGGCAAGCTATATTAGGACTTGAAGATCTCTTCCTTTTAGACTTAAATATGAACCGATTTAAGAGCACCACTGTATTTCGAGGAAGTTACAATTTTGTGATAGAATCGAACATCGTAACAACTATTGCCGTGATAAACAGAAACTTATCTCAAATAATTTTTGCTTGCAGCGAAAGCAGGTCATCTACCACTATCTCTGGTGACGTGTCCAGTGGCCGACCACCAGTGGTCTGCTATGTATGTTGTGACCCCGGCCCAGCCACAAAGCTTCCATTTTTCCGATGAGCTACAAGAAGAAAGAAGTTGCCACTTCGAGTTCCGAAAAACAGAAAACCAGTCAACATCTGTTCCAGAGCGTTACATGGTGTATTACACTAAGTAGAATTTAATTATCTTTTATATTTGAGTCTGGTTTAGAATGTAGCCATATCAAACAAATCTGTTGTGATTCCTTTGTAAGAGAACGGTTTTATGAACAAGAATCTATAAATAGTCGCTTGTTTTGATGTAGTTTCCACTGAACAAATCAAATGCTTAACCACAAGGCAAAATTTAAATTTGGAGGTAGTTTCACGTTTGACCTGATAAGTCTTAATGTTTCGTTAGGCCGCAAAATTTGGACCAATGTAGAATAGGAAGTAAGCGAAAACAGATTAATGCTTAGCAATACTTAAACACAATCTTGATAGCAAGATAGCAACGCACCATTAACATCTTTGGTGTCTATAGGCGATGGTTGGCTCTTTCCATCAGGAGACCCATCTGCTTGTTTGCTATCTTATGATATATGAAAAAAAAAAAACAATCCTGCTCAGTTTCAAAATCTGCTAGCGAGAGTATGGTAAATACTGACTTTGTAGGTAAAGATAGAGAGCGCTTGGTAGATATTTAAAAAAAAAAAAAAAAAAAAAACAATTGACAACCAATTGAATTAAAACCGTCGGGCTTAAATTCGTCGAGCTGAAATCGAATTAGTTGACCCTTTGAAGATCGTTAATAAGCAATCTTAAAGTTTATTACCAACTAAACTCACTTTTTTTTTTTTTTTTTTTTAAAAAAAAGAGAAATAATACAGATTTACATCTTCTTGTGACAGGCACATATAGAGCTAACAGTCGGTCCGAATATGTAATGCGATTCCTGTAGGGTTTAATAATGATAGCGCAGTATAATTCTCTGACAAATCATGGCAAAAGCGGTTAGGTAATATTTAACACGCGCTCAGCAGCATTAGGTTTGACATTCGGCAACTAACAAAAACTCGCGAAAGTATCTACAAGCTTTGAAAAAAAAAAAAATCAGCCCAATCGGACATTTTATGGTTGAGTAGAGGTAATGAAAGGTTAAACCTTTTAGTGTAGGTGACTTTGTCTTTGTTAGGAATGTAGAACGACACTAAACGAAAATTATTGTTGATTCAAAATATAAGGGCTCCTTAAAGTTACCGCAATTTTAGAAAACAATAGGTACGAATTAAGACATATCAGTGGATCTAATAGGACATATAAGTGCGCCCATGATAGCCTCTGCGAAGTTCCCCATATTCCTGTAGGGTTTCTTGAGGTACCTATATGAAAATTATAACAAGGATGACGTGACGGCGTATACTCATGATAATGATCTTGTTCATAAAACTGGTCCAAACAATATTGATAGAAATGCAGTGTATATTGTAAATAGTTATAACAGTCAGTTTTTAATATCTTTGAAATACCTGCGAAGGAGATTCTCTAATCTTGTAATAACTAATGCCACTGTTCATGAGGCTGCATCATCAGCAAAACAATACGATATAAAGTAAACGAAAAAAAAATGTAGTAAAATGATGATAAAAAAAAAATCACTAAAAATGTAAGTAAAAAAAAAAGCAAAAAGAAATAATAATTGTTATAGGAAATGGGAGTTTTATAAACTATGAAAAGAAATCAATTGAAAAATAAAAAATAAAGTAAATTAACAAAAAATGTAGGATTGACAAAAAATGTAGGAAGATGACGGCACACTCCAGTCTCCGGTTTTAAACTGATGAGAGGGAGTATAGTACACTCCAGTCTCCGGTTTTAACTGATGAGAGGGAGCTTAGTGCACTCCAGTCTCCGGTTTTTAACTGATGAGAGGGAGCTTAATAAACTCCAGTCTCCGGTTTTTAACTGATGAGAGGGAGCTTAGTACAGTCCAGTCTCCGTTTCTTTTTAATTGATGAGAGGGATTCCTAGCTTAGTTAGAATCCTGTCTCCGGTTTCAAAACGAAAAGAGAGAGGGGTTTAATAGTTGTAGTTGCTGAAGGGGTTGCTGGACCAGCACACTATTGTACAATTTCGCTAAAGATCACGCTAATTATAGAGTTGTAAAAAATAAGATTACGTTTAGTTTTCTAAAAGATATGTCAGGATGAACGAGGCGTTCCTTGTCCTCAGATGTATAAAGATGCGCACACGAGGACGTGTGCATGTCAGTATGGCCGTGACGGCGTCCGCGTCAACAAATGCAAGAATATTGTAAACAACAGGTGTACGTAAAGCCACCGAGCGCATAGTTCGATATCCCTACTACTCAAATTGTTTTGCTACCTGTATAAAAGGCTCTGAGCGCCCTCCGTTCGGGCAGTCTAGGCTCTGGCGTGGCTCGGTACACTTGTTGTATCTTGCTAGTAGCTTATCCTTGACTCTCGGATAATTAATTTGTGCAAACAAGTTAATTATTATTGTCAACTATAAATTAGTCGCAGTACAATTTATAATTGACTATCTATTGCTTAAATTATGACTTATTTGTAATAGGGAATAATTAAGTTACTTGGAATTGTTAAACCAGAACTAGTCATTAGTGATGGAAAGCTTTAATAGTGATCTAATGTTATTCTGATCTAAATATAAGGAGTTGTTATATTACCACATCCGCATTTTATTTATCATATCTGACCCACTTCCTACATATATAATAATTTTGTAATATAATATTAATATTCACGGGACATATTACACTTACTGATCTAACCCCAAAGTAAGCAAATTATTTGCCTGTGTTATGGGTGTTAGTCAACGATACTAATACATAGAAATACATATATAAATACTAGAATATATTTAATAAAAACCCGAACCCGGAAATACAAACATTTATGCTCATCACACAAATGCTTGTCCCCGTCGGGGATCGAACCCGAGCCCCGTTGATTGCGTAGTCAGGGCCGCGAACCACTCGAACAACGGGGCGGTCAAAAAAATATAGTGGAGATAATTGACAACACAGGGATGGATGAAGACTTTTTGTCTCTTTTTAACCCCCCACTTCTTCCCCTAATTTAACGCGAGGGAAGCCGCGGACAAAAGCTAGTATACAAATTTAAATTTAAATTTTAATATGTATTAATGTAATTTGGTAATATTATTATATATAATCATTTTGTAATATATTGGAGATAATTGAAGTCACAGGGAGAAATATAACAAAAATATCCTCACACCCGTATCCCCGAAGAGGTAGGCAGAGATACAACCAGTGCAACCAAAATTATCCGAAGGTTCTAACGGACGATTTCCGAAACGCAAATTAATTCCAACAAGCAATTAATCTGTGTTAACATAATTTTTACAAGCAAAACATTTGTTAAAGACAGATTAATTGCTTATTAAACTTAATTCGCGTTTCGGAAATCGGCCGTTAGTCGCATACAATGTGATAGGTAGCAAGCCTATCATCAACTGGACAGTTATTTAATCCCGGGCAACGTTGTTTTATCAGTGAATTGAAGAAACACATTTTTGAATTGCCCAATCCGAGAATCGAACCCGGGACCTTATGTGGTCAACACTGACACGAGACGACTAGACCACAGAAGCGATTAACATAGGTTACTTTTAAAAAAATAGTAAAGTACGTGACGAACAAGCTGTTCATATATTTTATGTGCTTTTATTAGTTCCATCCACAACTATGTATGGAACCATTCACAAACCAGTCAAATAGGCACTTGGTCCATTTTTTACATCTTATAACCACAACGTTATAACCAAATGATTTACACCTAAAATTCACATAACACTGTCTAATCTACATAAAGGATAATCTTGTTTTATGGTGACAAGGGTGCAGAAATATAGTGGTATAATAAATCACACGTTTAGAAGATACTTTATCATATGAGAAGATTAAAGAGATATCACTTTATTAGCTACGATGGAGCCAAGATTACATTTCGCTTACCTTAGGAAAATTATGATTTTTGGGTTTATTTAAAATTTCATTTTAATCCGTACGTCCATACCAATATTGTTAATGCGAAAGTCTGTCTATCTGTCTGTCATACTTCCACGGGTAAATCGCTAGACCGATTTTCTTGCGATTTGGTATGGAAATAGTTACAGATCCGGAGTCAAACATAGCCTATTTTTTTCAAAACTCAACCCCTAAGGAGTTGAAATAGGGGATGAAATTTGTATGAAAAACAAAATTGACGACATGTTAATCTAATCGCGGGCGAAGCTGCGCGGGTCAGCTAGTTATGAATAAAACAGAACTGTTAGTAAAATAAGAAGTGTCAAATGAAAGATTTATCATAAAATAAAAAACCTTACTTAGATAAGGCAAACCTTATGAATTATTGAGCTTAAATCCACAAAACATTTTCGGCTCAAGAACGTGTAAATGAAGAACAAAAATAATCATCATTCTAGCAGTCAGGTAATAGATGCCTAAGACCGATATACCCAAAGACTAAACTGAACTGGTGCACCCACATAAGTGATGATGCTTCTTCTGATGGAAGAGAAAACCATCGCCTATATACACCTAATATATTAATAGAGCCTTGCTATCCATGTGGGAGGTATTTTAAATTTTTGTTTTATTTCATAAGGAAATAAACAAGCAAATGATTCTCTTGATGGAAATCGAGAACCATTCTCTATATACACAAACTAAGTATTAGCAACTGCGCTTAACGACAAATACTAGCCGACACGGTGTGTGGTGCACCTGTGTAATTTATGCACCTGTTATTGCGAGATAATGACGTTCGTTACGTGGTAAGCGACCCTGCGACTACGCAATCGACGGGGCTCGGGTTCGATCCCCGACGGGTACAAACATTTATGTGATGAGCATAAATGTTTGTGTTTCAGGGTTTGGGTGTTTATTATGTATGTAAAAGTATTTATATATGTATTTACATGTATTTACACAAGCAAATAATTTGCTTACTTTGGGGTTAGATCAGTAAGTGTAATTTGTCCCGTAAATATTTATTATTTATTTATTTATTATTAATAAAAAAAAATATATAAATAAGGATAGTATAAATAGGCGGGGATAAGATGTTTTCGATTCATTATAATTCTATCGCTTCTTGATGGCGTTATTCTGCGCAAAATTATACTGCTCGTATAAAAGTTATTCAAAGAACAAAGGCCATTTCTGTTTTGTACATCCCTTGCGTGTCTTTCGGATTGACGAATATTAGATAAACTAGAATATTTTTCTACGATTTTTAAATCAATTAAATAAAATATATCGCTAGGAACAATAACATAAAAAATATTCAGACTATAAATTGATTGGATTCTATCATCATATTTAAGTGTTACTATTGTATAAAACTTAAATTACATTTTCATTAAAACAGCAATAAGTTTTTATATCATAATTGTCATTCTAAGTATCAAATAAAAATTGTTCCTGTTTTTGTATTAAAGAATAGTTAATGCCAATTTATTTTTTGTTCTTTTAAGTACCAATAAAGTGTATTCGCAAAATCTTATCTCAGAATTCTGTCAATCTAACTTAGATTTCTGAGATTAGCAACTGTACTGAAGAAAACCAATGACAAGATAAATACCTAACCACAGACTACTAAGGAGAGAACTGATTGTTTACGTTAATCTTACCTAAAATCCAACTTTATTTAGCTACGATTCCCCAAGTTAAAATAATATTTATTAAATGCAGAAAAGTTAAGTGGTTGATATAGACTCTTAACGAATATATTAAACTTTAAGTTAATAACTAAAAAAAAACAATGTATGAAGCCTTGCCCGTGTTTTTTTCTAATCGGCTTTTTCTCGGTTTCGGTTCGGTTCGGATTATTATATACAACCGAGAAAAAAATTTTTTCTCGGTTGTATATAATAATGATTAATGGTGGGAATACCAAATGCATAAGTTTACCACCGGTCATATTATCCTTCAAACCGGAACACTATTTATACAAGCCCCGACGTTATTATGGCAAGAATAATTAATTAAGGCCGGGGTACCAAAACGTGGACAGAACTTTTTTTTAAATATTATAGGATAGCAAACAAGCAGATGGGTCTCCTGATGGAAAGAGTCAACCATCGCCTACAGACAACAAAGATGTTAATGGTGCGTTGCTATCTTGTGGCGAGGTCTAATGCCACATGCATAAGTTTACCGGCTACCTTACCCTCCAAACCGGAACAAGACAGCGACAAGCATTGACGCTATTGCGGCAGGAGTAGGTAAGGCGGTGGCACCAGACCCGGGCGAGACAATGCAGAACTCTAACACCTAGTAGTATTATGTTAATGACAAGTAAATATACAAGCGGTAGCTTTTTTCGTCTTTTACGACATACCTAGCAGTAAAGTAAATTATCTATTCTTCGAAAGGTATCGGAATTAACACGGGAAACCCAATCTATCGGCAAATCTGGCACATATCCAGTCTCTTATTTTTTAATTTTACCACTAAGTAGTCACTATGTTAATGACAAGTATTAGACTTTTCTCGTCTTTCACGCGATGCCTAGCAGTAAAACAAATTATGGCCTATTAATTATTCAAATGGGGCCCGGATCAACACGTGTATTTGACAACCTATCGGCAAATCTGGCACTTATCCAGTCTCGGCTCAGTTGTTTTTCAGAAAAAAAAAATTAAAAACTATAATTAGATTATTTTTATACACAGCTTATACAAACCGACTAGTAAAATATTGTACATACTGAATACTGTTCTGTATCCGATTCTAATAATAAATATGTATAAAAACAGGCACTTAGCTTAAATTTTGACCTAATTTTCCAATAAAAATATTTTAGTACGGACACGTGTCCATATCACATGGAAGTTCATTATTTACAAACGGCGATCGGAGCTCACGGCTAACGAGTGTTAGTAAATCGTACAGTGACCATACTTTTTGAATATCATTGGACTAATTTCGTTGAGGTTTACTATAAAAGCATTATTTTTATTTTATTGTTTACTTATGGCCATTAACAATTATATATTTTAATATGTACAATCTTTACCAGTTAAAGTCTAACTAAAAAAAGTATCATTTTTTCACGCCCTTATCCCCGAAGGGGTAGACAGAGGTACAATCCCCGAAGGAATACAAGTGCACCCACGATTAGCCGAAGATACTTAGTTCCACAAATGTGATAGGTGGCAAGCCTATCGCCAACCGGGCACTTTCCAGTCCCGGGCAACTTTGTGTTTCTCAGAAAACTGACAAAATACTTTTTTTATGTGTCCGACTCGGGAATCGAACCCGGGATCTCATGGGTAAACGCCAACACTGGACCACTAGTCTAACTAAATAAAAAATAAATGAAAGCATTGTAATGCGGTCGAACTTGTACCTCGGTTACATTACCGGTGGATTATATCGCATGGTAATATAACAAAGTGCACCACAACCAGTGCTGTTGCTGTGCGGTCCCTCATTAAAGAACAATTAATGCGAGGCAGAAACAAAAAACCGCACGAGCCACATCCCCCGCTACACCCTAATGAATGTAGCCATAGATTTTATGAAAGGGATGATTGTGTTTTACATTAACAACCCTAAAAATGTGCGTTTATGGGCGAAATTTCAGTGAACCCTCGTTGGTTTTATGAAGGATGCTTTAAAATATCTGTTCAATTTTAAAAAACATGTTGTGAGTACTTGAATTTTATAATTTTGGAGTATTCTTTTATTTAATGTTTTGTTGATATTTGTAACCCACAAAAGGGATTGGTTAATGATGACTACTTATAACGTGGAATAATTATGATGATTAGATTTTTCATGTGAAGGGAGATTTTTAGATGTAGGTCCGCTGATAGTGGAGTTAATATAACTAGTGGCGGAATTAAACATAGGCTCATGAAGCCTGGACCTAAAGCCTCATAAGCCTAATTAGGCATAATTACAGGTGTAGCAATATCAATAATTTAAATACTTTATTTCTGTTATCAATCCTTCACAAAGCCAAAAAAGTGTCATATCAATCGGGGCCTAAGGCAGCATCAAACGTATACCCAATAATGAATATGATCATAGAAAAAGTATTTTTTTACTTATTTGAACACAAGATAATGTAGGTCCGCTTATAGTGGAGTTAATATAACCAGTGGCGGAATTAAACATAGGGTCACGAGGCCTGGACCTAAAGCCTCATGAGCCTAATTAGGCATAATTACAGGGGTAGCAATATCAATAATTTAAATACTTTATTTCTGTTATCAATTCCTCACAAAGCCAAAAAGGTGTCTTATCAATCGGGGCCTAAGGCAGCATCAAGCGTATACCCAATAATGAATATGATCATAGAAAAAGTATTTTTTTACTTATTTGAACACAAGATAATAAATACATTATAAATTTTATTATTAAAGACACATAAACTGTTGCGAGTTTTACCGGGCATCACAGTCGTCGACACAATACGATTATTACAAGAAAAGTAAAAAGTCTTAGTGGATCTTAGTCTTAACATTAAGCTAAGCTTTAGCACTAGAATTTAAAAATATGAAGAAAAACCGTAGCCATATTGTTATGATTTTAGGGGCTTTAAATGATATTATGTTTTACTGCTTCATTCTTCAGCGATTTAGTTTTAACATATTGTAGTATTTAAATCGCTTCATATAATGCTGCTTACATAATTTCAATCAAGCTTCACTTTGCAAATTCGTTTAGTTTTAAACTGTATTTTACAGGTTTGTTCTAAGCGATTTCGTATTGACGTATTTTTGTATAGTGCGCACGGAACTATAGTGCGCGCGGAACTAGTTGGCCGCGCCATACGTAATACGTAATACGTATGGCGCGGCCAACTAGTTCCGCGCGCACTATAGTTGGCCGCGCCTTACGTTTTACGTATTACGTATGGCGCGGCCAACTAGTTGCGCGCGCACTATACTTAAATCGCTTCGTACGAAACTGTAAAACATAATTTAAAATCAAACGGATTCGCAAAGTGAAGTTTAAATGAAACTATGTAGAAAGCTTCGTTTGAAGCAGTTGAATATTACAATATGTTGACCCTTAATCGCTTGGAACAAAGCTCTTTACATAATTTCAATCGAACTTCAGTTTGTAACTTTTAATTTAAATTTTATTAGCTCCGACTTACAGCCAGCTGCGTAATTATTTTTTTCGGTATATTCCACGAAAAAAATACAATACGTTTTCGGAAATAGAAAGAAATTTCATTCAAATTTAAATAGTCGTTTTTTTACTTCATTAACATCCAAATATACACACTTTCACACTTTTAATAATAAAACGAACAACGTTCAAAGATATCGCATCTGCTCTATGTTGTGAATAGTATCAAATGTATTTGTCAGATGTATTTAATGTATCGTATTGTATGATAGCAACCAATTTAAAAAACCATTAACGAGGCGTTCCACTTTTTTTTCGACATTAATAGTTTTAGTTTAAGCCTTGTAGAAAATGTTACGCGATTAAAACGAATTGTTTTACTTACATATAGGAACTGAAAATTAAACCACTACATCAAAAAAGTTATATCTAAAGAAATAAGAGCATGCTAATTGCCGGTTTTAAAGAGTTTATTTCGATGGAAATTAGAGGTTTCGAGTGTGTGGATCATAAAATCCGATGATAGCGTTAGGGAAACTACTTCAAAGTACTATCCAAAGTGGGGTGCCTATCTTGTCACAAGACAATACAATTATACAAATAATTCTGTGCTAACCACAAAACTATTGTATGGAAGCGAACACTGGGTATGATATAAAGGGCATAAAAGCGGTCGAAAAGAGAGCGTTTCAAAAAATCTGCGTAGTAACATTTGCGGATCGGTTTCGCTATAAAGAAGTGATAGAAAGATTGGGTCTGAAAGATAATTTTATTGTAAAAATGAGGAAAAGGATGCTTCGTTGATTCGGACATGTTAAAATAATCTATACATATAATAAAATCGTAGGAAAGTCAAAACTGTACATTGAATATTTTTTTAAAGAATACTTGGAGCGTGATCTACTCAATCGACATCGAAGCCAAAAATATAGTTTTTAGAATTTTTGTCTGTTTGTCTGTATGTATGACCGGGGTAAACTCAAAAATTACTGCATGGATTTACTTCAAATTTTGCGTGAATATTACTAACAGGTCGGGTCAACATATAGGCTACATACTATCACGCTATCACCTACGGGGAAGGAGCTGTGCGGAGTAAACTAAGTCCGCACGGACGAATTCGCAGGCAACAGCTAGTGATAAATAAAGTCGAGATTCTCCGAAATCGGCGTGCTTTGCACGAGGAAAGTTATGAATGTGAAAGAAGCAAGGCAAGTCTGTTTGAATCGAAATGTCTAATAGCACTTGATTGTCACTGCCAACCCGTAAGGAATTTGGTAAGAAGATAACTAATTAATTCGTTTGTTATAGCATATTAAAAAAGTTTCAATTTCGTATATTTTTGATAGTTCTTATAAGCACGCCCTCTATTGATAAGAAGATTCATACTCGTATCAAAATATTTGTTTCAATATGTTTTATACTAAATACTGCGATAACCATGAGCCTATGTTTGTTACTGTCGTTATCATGGAGGGTAAGGTAGCTAGTGTACCATACGTGGCATTACATTCCTCGGCACGAATGGTGACGCTCCATTAACATCTCGGTAAAGTGTAATAAAGTTTTTTTTTTTTTATATCATAAGATAGCAAATGAGCAGATGGGTATCCTGATGTAAAGAGCCAACCATCGCCTATAGACACCAAAGATGTTAATGGTGCGTTGCTATCTTGTGGCGAGGTCTAATGCCACATGCATAAGTTTACCGGCTACCTTATCCTCCAAACCGGAACACGACAGCGACAAGCACTGACGCTATTGCGGCAGGAATATGTAAGGCGGTGGTACCAGACCCGGGCGAGACAATGCAGAACTCTACCACCTAGTACTACCACGATGGTAGTGACTCGATAGCCAATCGGTCGCCTTTTACAACCTGCCTGGCAGAACGGCAGTTGGTCTATTCTACAAAGGAGGCCGGGACCAACACGGCGAAAAGTACTAGTACTAAAGTACTAGTAAAAATAATAAAAATTGAACTAAAGAACTAAAAAAATACTAGTAATAAAATAATAAAATTGAACATTGTTATTTCATGTCTATTAAACGATATCAATATTAAATTGTAAACGTGTGCACTGTTCAAAGTGATAACAATACACGAACAACTCAGCCGGGACACCGGTATCTCGATAGAAAGATAACTCCGACGGGAGGGCGAAATTTCTGTCATTAAACTTTATGCAGATGGTTTGAGTTAGGTATTTGTAATACGTTGAGTTTCGATGAATTTGCTACAATAATGATAACCATGATTGCTTCGTTTGATCATGTTTTAAATAAATTATTATTATCAATCAATCTCGGTATCGACTTCGAAATTGACTTGAGAACTTCTAGGTAAAAATGCCGGGTCGGCTAATATGATTTTCTGTTTTTCTGGAAAAATTTAATATATTTTTAATATTGTTAGATAGCAAACAAGCAGATGGGTTGGTTCTGATGGAAAGAAAAACCATCACCTATAGTCACCAAAGATGGCAATGCACAGAACAGCATTTGGTTTATTCTTTGAAGGAGCCCGGACCAACACGGGGGCATAATATTGACCCAATTATCGATATATTTGATATTGTCAGGGTTTTTTAGAGTGGGGTACGCGTACTCCTTAGGGTACGCCAGACAAATGTAGAGTGTGTGTGACAAAATGTACATAACAATTATTGCTGCTTAATTTACTTAGGTGATGAGAAATCAAAATTAAATCATTTTACTGGATTGTGTAATAAGTTGCTTAGATAAATGCTTAATAAGAGTTTGAATTATATTTGGACCAAAATTGTTCATAAAATTTGCTTGTTCATAAATTGAATACTATTTTTTTATATCATAAGATAGCAAGCAAACTAAATTGAATACTATTTTTTATATCATAAGATAGCAAACAAACAATGATAGAAAGAGTCACCCATCGCCTATATACAACAAAGTTGTTAATGATGCGTTTCTACCTTGTGGCGAGGTCTAATGCCACATGCATAAGTTCACCGGCTGCCTTAACCTCCAAACCGGAACACGATAATGACAAACACTGACGCTATTGCGGCAGGAATAAGTAAGGTGGCGGTACCAGACCTGGGCGAGACAATGCATAACTCTACCACCTAGTAGCCACGATAGTAGTGACTCGTATAGCCAATCGGTCACCTTTTACGACTTGCCCGGCAGAACGGCAGTTGGCCTATTCTTCAAAGGAACCCGGGTCCAACACGGGGATATAATACTAAAGAATTTTTCTTTCGCATCTGTATTTCTTCATCTTACCTTATGTCATTAGGGGTTCGTCGTTGTCTTGAAAAACTAAGGGAGTTACATTGACATATTAGTTTCAGAAACCATGATGTTATACTATGGAACTTAATATTCGTCAAGATACTCCCCTACGACGAGGTTCGGTGTCACAAGATATACCCTTAAAGCAGACTCCAAATCTACCAAACTCTGGCCGAGTAGGTACTCAATTCGTCCAAAAATAATTCGTCCAAAAATAATAATGCAGTAATGGTTATATGAAAGCCTATATTCATTTCCAAAAATTCGGAAAATCCAAAAGTGCACACCTGATAACGCTTATTGAATTCAAATACTAATTTGATAATTTATCGACGAACAAATTTTAAAATCATTTTGTTGCTATTTAAATAAAATATTTAAATTTTATTGCTATTTAAATAAAATCTGCCAGGATAAATTATTTTTTTCATTTTATTTGCCTTTTTACATCATTACATAACAAACAAGCAGACGGTTTTCTGATGGAAAGAGACAGCTATCGCCTATAGACAACAATGATGTTAATGGCGCGTTGCCATCCGTGTTGCGGAATGGTAATATCACATGAATAAATCTACTGGCTAACTTACTCTCCGAACCGGAACACGGCAATAACAAAAAGTGACACTATTGCTGTGGGAATAAGTAACGCAGTGGTATCGAATACCTTGGAGAGACGTTGCCAAACTCTACACCTAGCAATTCAGCAGCAGTCATCAAATAGAAAATAGCTGTGTTCAGCAGCGTTTCACACCTTAATGATTGGTGCGATGCTACGGACATACACACAATTGGTGATAAAACTTATATTTTCTTGCGTCGAGGGTTAACAAGTATTAATGTTTATTCGAGCAATTGATATTTATGTAGTATACTAACAAAAACAAACTCAATTATGTATTACAAATAAACTCACTTGTACTTCCAGTTGACGTATATTTTTAATTTTTTACTGTTCACATCCAACCAGTAAAAAATTAAAAATATACGTGAACTAGAAGTACAAGTGAGTTTATTTGTAATACATAATTTAAAATGTAGTTTCACCAAGTGCCGACGATGGAAAGTATCCAATTTAAAAACAAACTCCACATTGAAGACTATCTATTATTATAGACTATCGAGAATCACAAAGCAATTAATAAATATTTCAGCAAATTACGGCACTTACAACATTTTGTTTGCACTGTATTGTGACTAAAATATCAATGATAGGAAGATATTACGGAAATGTTAGCTTTATTTATTATGTTTTATTACACGATTGCAAACAAGCAAAAATTGGATGACTTTCCTAATGGAAAGTGATAACCATAACTTATAGGGTTGCAAGGTCGTCAAACCTGCCGGACAGACCAGCCAGTTTGGTCGGATATTTGTGTAAAAAAGCTGAACACTATAATTAAAGAGTAAGGATTTTTTGCCTTAGCATTAACGCGGCATTCAAATGTATGTGAAACCAGTCTTTTGATCGTTAACCATAAATATTCATACATTTTAATGGTTTAATGGTAATTGGTCCCGGCCTCCTTTGTAGAATAGGCCAACTGCCGTTCTGCCAGGCAGGTCGTAAAAGGCGACCGATTGGCTATCGAGTCACTACCATCGTGGCTACTAGGTGGTAGAGTTCTGCATTGTCTCGCCCGGGTCTGGTACCACCGCCTTACCTATTCCTGCCGCAATAGCGTCAGTGCTTGTCGCTGTCGTGTTCCGGTTTGGAGGGTAAGGTAGCCGGTAAACTTATGCATGTGGCATTAGATCTCGCCACAATATAGCAACGCACCATTAACATCTTTGGTGTCTATAGGCGATGGTTGACTCTTTCCATCAGGAGACCCATCTGCTTGTTTGCTATCTTATGATATAAAAAAAAAAAAAAAAAAACGTATACGGATGCAATATCGCTCATAAAAAACATTGATATTAAGACATCGATTTTTTTTAAAGTGAAACATCTAAGTTAAAAACATCGATGCTTATGAATGTTACATCGATGATTGAGTTAAATCGATGTATCGATTTATCCCTAATTATGTATGTCTTCTATAGGGAACATGCATGGTAATACCGCTCTATACAACAAATTGGGGATTACATCAAATAATGACGGAGGTGTTTTATTATTTTCTATTAAATAAAGTAAATATACTTATGGCTGTCTTGATGGAAATAGGATTGCTATCTTATTATATAACAAAATCTATAAATATATAAATATTCCTGAAACTTCCCGCTAAATTAAGGTATTCTGTGATCAAAAGAGTAAAAAATCGAATGCCATATATACACACACACACACACACACACACACACACACACGCACACACAAACACATACATACACACAGGCATACTGACGTCATCGTGAAAGTAGTCGGAAAAGATTCTTAGGGCCTCAAAACGTGGAGATCTGGTGAAAACTCGATTTTCGAAAATCGGGGCAAAATCAGTAACTTCCTTATCTACATACGTAGCGGAAAGTTAAAAATAACAGAACGAAGTCGTGAGCATCAACTAGTGTTCAGTAAAATAGTTCACGTAATTGAGCGTTGTAAGTAGAGTGATCCTATTTATATACGAAACTAGACCTTACAGTAAGCCATCAATAATAATTAATGTAAACTTCACGTAAAGTTTCATACCCCAGAAATTGGAATTTATATCAAACCATAGTTTACAGCTTAATCAATGTAATGGAATCGATACTTGTTATTGTAAAACATGTATTTATTTATCTAGCGATCGCTCTGTAGTAAAAGTTTAACCACAAACTAAACAAGAAATTCTTTTTTAGGTTTAATACTAGGCTTTATACATAAATAAATACTAGGCTTTTCCCCCGTTTTGGTTCCGGGCTCCTTTGAAGAATAGACCAACTGCCGTTCTGCCAGGCAGGTCATAAAAGGCAGACCGATTGGCTATGTGAGTCACTACAACCGTGGCTACTAGGTGGTAGAGTTCTGCATTGTCTCGCCCGGGTCTGGTACCATTGCCTTACCTATTCCTGCCGCAATAGCGTCAGTGCTTGTCGCTGTCGTGTTCCGGTTTGGAGGGTAAGGTAGCCGGTAAACTTATGCATGTGGCATTAGACCTCGTCACAAGATAGCAACGCACCATTAACACCTTTGGTGTCTGTAGGCGATGGTTGACTCTTTCCATCAGGAGACCCATCTGCTTGTTTGCTATCTTATAACATAAAAAAAACAGGATGTGTGTATATTACATATACAACGTGTGTCAAAAAATGGTAGTGTGTATAATGTTTAGATTTATTAATTTAACGCGCTTTTAATGCATATTAAATAAAAAATTAAATTTAAAATCTACATTTAAAAATAAATAAAATTCTAATATTATTTTATAAATTTCAAAATAAATAATATTACTAAAACTATGATTAAAATCTTGATTATGAGATATACGGTAGACCCAGACAGTTATCATGTTGGGGTGACATCACTACTGCAAATTTGATAACGTCATGACAAGACATAGAAAAGGGAAGATTTTCCCAGCCAGACGAGATGTACTGCCTGGAGACCGAAGTCCATTCGACAAGCACAAAAACTTTATATACGATATGTAAATAATTGTACCAGCACAATTTAGGAGTTACTTATATTGTTACAGATTGCTTGATGCTTCAGTGTCATATTTTATATTTTTTGTTTTATATTTTTTATAAGTTTTTGCTATAATAAATTACATAAATTTATTATGTTATAATAATATCAAAAAAAACCTTTTTGCTTATATTGTTGGTGTAGGAGTTAGAAATAGCGAATTTTTTAAAAAGAAGAATTGTTTATTTCACACAATGAAAATAAGCTTAACCTTTCTCGTTTCTGACATCTAACGTAATCTAATTCAGTCTTTCGTTTATTAGGTAAGGTTTCTACGTAAACGAGAAAAAGGAAATATGTTCTCACTTATATACGCGTGGAATTGGCTTGCGAGCTTTTTTATATCATAAGATATCAAACAAGTAGATGGCCCTTGTGAAAGAGGTTTAAACCATCGCCTGTAGTAGACACCATATACGTTAATGGTGCGTTGCTATCATCCGTATGTGGAATGGCGATGCCACCCGCCACACGGATCATAGCAACGTACCGGCTACTTTATTCTCCAAACTGGAACACGACAATGACAATTAGCATCGACGCTATTGCGGCAGACACAGGTTGTACCAAATATCCGAGCGAATCATTGCGAAACTCTACGACCTTCGAGTCACGACGACAGCGATATGTATAGCCAATTGGTCGCCTTTTACGACCTGCCTTGCAGATCGGCAGTTGATCTATCCTTCAATGGAACTCGGATTATTAAAAATACTCATATTTGCTATCAAATGTTTAGCTTGTAAAGTTGTATCTCCACCGTAGCTACAAGCTAAACAATTGATATTGAATATTATGAGTATTTTTATTATTAATGCGACAACTCGGGTGCTTTTTTATATTATAAAATAACAAGCAGATGGTTCTCCTGAGGGAAAGAGAAACCAACGCCTATAGACACCAAATATATTAATGGGGCGTTGTTATTCCTCTGACGGAATAGTACCTACAAACCTAATGTCACATGCATAAGTTATAGAGTGAGGCCACGTTCCGATTCGATAGTAGTTATAAATTTGTCGAAAAAGTTGACTTAACTTAAATATGTGTATGTGTGTGTGCGTATGTATAGCCTAATTAATGACACCATTGCTTAGTTAGTGAGAATCTTGCACGCGCTAAAGATAGAGGTCACTGGATCAGACCTAATTTATTCTGTTTCTAAAAATTAAAAGTTAGTCCAGCATAAGCATAGTTCTTAAATATTCATAAAGTATCTTCATGATTGTGTTCTCGAAGAGGTAGACAAAGGTACAACCAGTGCACCCATGATTGGCGGGAAACAGTAAACTGAAAAAGCTTATTTTGACAAACTGTAGTTAAGTGTGTGATCAGACTGCACTGAAGAGCCCAAGACAAGATAGGTAAGTATAGATCTTTGGTCAAAAGACTACACCGTATTGACCCTTAGTGAATATGTCAACCCATTTTTACAATTGTTATAATATTTTTTTAACCGCATTGGTGCTAATCAAAATTATAATAATAAAACCAAAGCTGCTTGCTAAAAATATTTTATAGAAACATGTTAAACATGTTACTTAATGTAGTATTTCTTCGACTTAAAATGTTTTAAGCTACTTTAAAAGAGTAATTCTGTTACATTTTTATAGTGTAACATCAAGGACTTTTCAAGAAAGCACGCCAGAACGTAGCCAGTCTAACTAAGGTCAAAGACATTATTCTAATGATGCACTTTAAGAGCGGTTCGTGACATCTAATTTTGAATTAGATGTCACGAACTAGGTACTTTAAGTAAAAATACAACATATTTTTATCGCTATATACGGTTTTTTATTTGAACGCTTATACACTTAGTCGTGCCTCGTAGCCCGCTACGTGACACATAATCTTTGTTTAATTTCAAGGTAAGGGTGTATAAAAGGTAGTCTATATCTGGGTTTGTTAAGACTAGAATATATTACAGAAGTTACAGTGGTGGGAACGAGAAGTGGGCTCCTTTTAAAAAGGATTATTTATATTGAGATTACTTAGTAATTCTTCAATTTTATTGCAATTATATCACGTCTCTACTCTCAATCGAAATCAATCATCTTTCTGAAGTAAAAACATTTATATTGACCTTTTGGAATAATATGAACACAAGCATGTTTAGCAAAAACACTCGTTATATTTTTAAAACGCGATTATTTAATTAAGTGTGAAACGAAAGATTAAAAAAAATACTCAGTCTGTCCAAATGTCTATATGTACGGATTTGGTACGCTCACGGTTGCAAAACTTAATATATTGAGATTTTTTTTTTATTTTCCCCCGTGTTGTGTCGAGACCCTTTATAGAATGAACCAACTGACGTTCTACCAAGCTATATGTGTCGTTACCATCATGACTACTAGGTGGTAGAGATCCGCAACGTCTCGCCCGGGTATACCCGGCGGTGGTACCATATATGGTATCACTGCCTTTTTCTGCCGCAATAGCGTCCAATGCTTGCAAATGTCGTATTCCGGTTTGAAAGGTAAGGTAGTCAGTAGGCTTATGTATGTAGTATTATCATCCTACTATACGGAGATCTACGAACCATTAACATATTTGATGTCTATAGGTGACGATTTCACTTCCCATCAGGAGAGTCATCGGCTTGTTTGCTACATTACTACAAAAATTAAACGCTTCAGAATTACAGTGCATAATTTCCTATTGCAAATAGATTTATAATTCCAGTTGTTTAATTGTAAATAGTAAAGATAAATATTTTTGCTGTTTCTTTGTTGATCAAAGTACATAAATACTTTATATTTCATAACATGTCAAAATAATCACTCAATGACAATTATTCCTTTGTCCCCACGATACAGGCTATAATAAAAGGCCACGCTGCCTTTAATTTTTTAATAATTACTTCCTACCGTTAGGTGTTATTTATGGCTAATCGTTAATCGAATAGTTAAGCCCATATATTTTGATTAAATTGAATTTAATCCCAAGTATAAAGATAATCACAAAAACAATTTTTTGAGCCTTGCACTTTTGGAATTTTCTGAACTATTTAGTTGTATATTTTTTAGTTTTTAATTTATTAAATGAATATAAGTAGTCCGTATGTTAAATTAATATTTTTACTAATCCATATTAATATTATAAAGTTTGGATGGATGGATGGATGTTACTCAATCACGCAAAAACTACTGAACGGATTTGAATGAAATTCGGGACACAGATAGATGATCACCTGGAACAGCACATAGGCTACTTTTTATCCTCAAAATAAAAGGTGATCCCGCGGGATCCGCCAAAAACTTTTATAATAAAGTGGGCTGCGTGCTGCAGCTAGTAGTAATATAATTATAATAATAATTGACCAAATGTAAGGTGATTTTTTGGTTATACTACAAGTGTCCAACGACACATTCAAAATTTTTTCAATGTGTACTTTATCCTAAATTGTGAGACCAACCAGAATAGATACATTATTAAGTAATATCATGAATATAATCATTAAAACTTCGTAAAACAAAAACAGACACCATAGCAAAAAACGTAATACTGTAACAAAATATTATGAAAAGTTATCAATCATTAAATTAATAAATCAACCCCGTGTTGCTCTGGGGCTTTTTTGAAGAATATACCATCTGCTATCTAGCCAGGCAGTTCGTAAAAGGCATACGATTGGCTACATGTGTCACTATTATCCTGACTACTAGTTAGTAGAATTCTGCAACGTCTTGTACGGATATTTGGTATCAACGCCTTACCTTTTCTTACTGCAATAGCGTTAGCGATTGTCGCTGTCATGTTCCGGTTCGGAGAGTAAGGTAGCCGGTAAATATGCAAATTTTAAGTGATACTAATACCTCGCGACACGAACAGAAATAGCAACGCACCATTAACATTTTTCTATGTGTCTATATGCGATTGCAGTCTCTCTATCAGGAATGCCATATCTGCCAGTTTGCTATCTTATGATAAAAAAAAAAAAAACGCTTTTCTATATATCGGTGCTATTAGTTTAAACTTCAATACTATTCATCAGCAACATTGATATAATCGTAGCTCATATACAGTATTAAAGAAATATGTAGTTATAGCAACGGCAGTAATGTCACAAATGAAAGCTGTACATAAAAATTAAGATAGATAATTTGTTAATATAGCCTAAATTCATTTTCACAGAAGAACTTACCGTTAAAACTGCAAGCGGATCATGGAATTACACGTGAAACTTAAATGAAGGCTTAAGTGACAACCCTATATACCTAAATGTCGCAACTGCCAATATCACTAAACATTACTTACGAAAAAAAATGAAAACACAACACAATCGAATTCGCGTACGTAAACCGACCGAAAACGGACGATATACGTCCGCCTTCGCCGAGGGACCCGGCGTTACTGCCGCCCGCCTAGCATTTACCCCCGCCCGCCCTTAGCGCTTTTCTTTGTTTCCCATCCCTGCCGTGCGTATTCAACAAATTTTAATCTTGTTCGTACCGATCTTACGTTTCTCAATTGACTCAACTCAAGCGAGTCGATGACGTGATAATTGAGTGAGTTGTCATTACGTCGAGTTCAAAGCTATTCCTTTATATTGTAAATTAGAAAACTTGTGAAAATATTTGATTTTTTTGAGTTATACGCAGATTTTGGCGACTTAGTCAACATCAAAAATAAATCATTCAAATGAACCTTTACAGGCATTCTAAATGAGTCAAAACTTTTTTACGATGAATACCGGATCGGAGCGCGGCCACTTGCATGTGAAACAGATTTGCATGAAATTCTGTTTATAGGCCTGCCTTCACTATGATCAATATTTAGGTATAGTTTTTGGAAAAATGATCATTTCGGAAGAAATATATTTATAATTACAGTTTACGTAGCTGTTATTATGATGACATAACTAGATACATATTATGTTCCTTAATTAATCTTTTCGTATAATATTTAATATGGAATAAAAAATTAAATATTACATATTTTTCGTGAATTGTCACTAACTAAATATGAACTTTCAACTTAAATATACTATGTTCAAATAAACAAAAAAAAAACAATCTTTATATAAAAACTTTGGTTGTGCTCACAAAACTCATAAACTAGCTGATGGATTGACTTGGTATTTGTTCATAGAAAGCTATTTGTATTCTCAAGTTTCAGCGGCAAATTCTAAGTACATAATATATACATATATACATATCTTCACGCAAGATTCTTTACGGGGTAGGCTGATAGAATCAAATGCCATACATTACGATCCGTGTATGTTTGTCTCGATTCCTCCAAATTCATGACTCTATTCATACACACACGCCGGTTGCGAAGACTGTTGACATCACCTGCAGACAGTACTCGATCAATCTCATCATGGTATGTCAGTTTTGGTCTTCCCCAGTACCTACATCCTTCCATATTCACATTGGATATCTGTTTTGTTAACCTTTCATCTACTATTCTTTCTACATGTCCGAACCAACGAAGCATGCTCTTTCTCATCTTTACACCGTCACTTTTTTTCAAGCCTAACCTTTCTCACATTCCACATTATGAATCTGATGCGCGAGTGTTCGAATTTTTTTTTAAATTTTATATAATATTGAGTAACTTAGTTATGAGGTATCTAATTTAAGTCATAGCAAAAGGTGGCTGGGTTCAGCTAGTTTTGAATATAACATTATGGACACAAACAGTTTAACTTACCCTGTAACTTGATAACCCCAGTTAGCTTACTTCTTTTTGGTTCAAGATTCCTTGAAGAATAGACCAACTGCCGTTCTGCCGGGCAGATCGTAAAAGACGACCAATTGGCTATACGTTTCACTACCATTGTAACTACTAGTTGGCAGAGTTCCGCAAAGTCTCGTCCGGGTGTCACCGCCTTAACTATTCCTGGCGCTATAGCCTCAATGCTTGTCGTTGTCTAGTTCAGGTTTGGAGGGTAAGGTAGACGATAAACTTATGCATGTGGCATTAAAACTCCGCTACAAGGATAAGATCGCCTCATTGACATCTTTGGTGTTTGGAGGCGATGTTTGTCTCTTTCTGTCAGAAGAGCCATTTGATTTTTTGCTATCTTATGTTACAGAACGTTATAGAAAGAGTGTTTTTATATTCTTTTAATTTCCAAATTTTAACAGAATATTGTAAGTAATTTCGAGTGATACATCATAAGGAGGCTGTGTTCAGCTAGTTTTAAACATAACATTGGTGCGTCTACAATAATACAGTTTAATACTTATATGCAACTGGCTGTTTCAAGTGACCTTGTATGCATTACCCAAAATATTACTTCATTTTAACTAAGTACCTGAGTAAAAAATAGCCTCTGTTACTTTGTCATAATGTCCTTACGTGAAAGAATTTTCAAAATTAGTTAAGTAGTATTTAATTTTGTTAGTTACAAACATACAATCAAATTTTTCATCTTTATAATAATAGTGTAGATGAGCAACCTGTTTCAGAGTCTACTGGGTGTTTTTTTAATAACACGAGAATAATTCTACCAAAGACTCTTTTATTATATCAAGAATCTCTTAAATATATATGTTGTCATACTTTTTATATTTTTCTTTATTTATACTTTGTTTTCTAGTCAGCACTATTAGTAAAGAAGTGAATAATAAAATAAATATTTCACATTTTAAGAGTCAAAAAATCTTTAAGATTATACAAACAACAGATCTCAGAGTTTTATTAACTCTTAAATGTGATATATAAATTTTATTTGACACTTTTTTATCCTCTTGGAAGTACTGAAAATGATAAAAAAATATTCTGTTCGCATTTAAAATTATTAGACTATTAAAACTAAATTTACGACAAAACCCTAAGGGCTATATAATCTACTGATTTCCACATCTGTAAAAATAGCACCACATTTCTCCATACATTACTCGCTGACATTTAACAGATGTTACAAATCTCAGGCATTGCGGTACAGATGCATCAATGAATAATACATGACTCTAGTATCGTAGCTATCCTCGCAACAGTTATACGTTAACATATTTCTTTTGAGTATTTATTACCGGCTTTCCGCACATCTTCGTGCCAGTTTAAACGGAAATTGTAGAAACGTACCTTAAGTATTCACCGCAAAGACTTTTATTTAGGCTACGATAGACATGCCCTTTTTAGCAAAGAAATATTACAAATATTTTAAAATGAAACACAAGAAGAATATTTTTATTTGTCAGACCGTCACGTGATTAGTAGCAAGGTATTATGTTATATATTCCTAAAAATAAAAAAATATTAATATAATTCTTTAGTCTGAAGATCGTACATAAGAGAAAACAAGTCTTTATAAAATGAGAATAGATTGAATCATTATACATACCAGATTAAATTAAGCAATTGTCTTAAAATAAGCCATACTCAAAATAGCTGCTTCTCGAATCAACGCTTCATTCCAAAATGCACTTCAAATCCTAATTTCCCTATTAAAAATTAATTATTTAAAACACCCATTCAGCAAATAGGCTTATTCTGATAGGCATACTGATATAACTTGTCTACCTTAGTTTGCCCTAAAGTTATTGGTTCACCGTGCAGAAATACAAATAATTTACGAGCGTATTAAGGGCGTACTAGTATAGTTTATGATGTATAAGTTGTAAATAACCATATTGTTACAAAACTATTACCTACAAAAACTTAGGTATAACCTAAGTTTTGTAATAGTTTACCGTCTCCTTACCCTTAAACCGGAACACGACAGCGACAAGCACTAATGCTATTGCGACAGGAATAGGTAAGGCAGTAGTACCAGACCCGGGCGAGACAATGCAGAACTCTACCACCTAGTAACCACGATGGTAGTGACTCGATAGCCAATCGGTCGCTTTTTACGACCTGCCTGGCAGAACGGCAGTTGGCCTATTCTTCAAAGAAGGCTGGGACCAACACGGCGAAAAGCCTGTAGCTATTGCCTGTAGATTCGTTTCTTTATATGATAAGATAACAAAAAAGGAGATGGCTCTTCTAGTGTAAAGAGAAACCATCGCCTATAGACACCAAAGATGTAAATGTGCGTTGCTATCCATGTGGCGTGTTGGTAATCTACACCCATAAGTTTACCGGCCAATTTACTCTCCAAACTGGAACACGAAAGTGACAAGCACTGACGCTATTGTGGCAGAAATAGTTAATGTGGTGGTCCCAGACTAGGGCGAGCTGTTGCAGAACTCCACCACTCATAAAATTTAAATCTATCCTTATACGTGTATCCTATTCTGCTCTAAACTAAGAAAGATTTTCATAAGAAAATAAGAAACAAGAAATTTTAAACATATGCGTTAACAAACAAACAAAAAGAAAGAAAAATAGTTTTTTTAAATGAATATGATAGGTTTTATGCCTGGAATAGTCTAAAACTAAAAAACTAAAACTGAAACTAAACTAAACCTAAATGGTTTTCAATCCATGAATGTCGGCGAGTCAGAATACTTTGTCTTCTTTCCTCTATTCTCTTTGACCTTTTAACTCCTGACTATGTAAAAAATGAATTTAATTTTTTGTCCCATTTACACGATTTACACCTACGCTCGTCAGATTATTTTAGCTTTATACCCATGCATAGTTCTGGGTTCTTGACAAATTCTTTTTCTGCTTCTGTGGTCTAGTGGTCCAGCGTTGGCTTTGACCACATGAGGTCCGAGACCTCGATTTCGACCTTTTTCGACCTTCGATTCCCGGGTCAGGCACTTAAAAAGTGTTTTTTCAGTTTTATGATAAACACAAAGTTGTCCGGGATTGGAAAGTGCCCGGTTGGCGATAGGTTTGCCACCTATCACATTTGAGGGACCAAGTATCTTCGGCTAATCGTGGGTGCACTTGTTGTACCTCTGTCTACCTTCTTCGGGGATACGGGCGTGAAGATACTTTTTTTTCTTTTTCTATTCAAGTAATTCGCTTGTGAAATGCTCTTCCTGCTAATATTAGAGTACCAGCTTTGAAGAGTACATTTAAGAAAAATCTAAAACTGCACATCCTAACATCACGTGGCTAATGTTTTGAATACCATACATTAAGTTGTTATACATTAAAATTTGTTTTTTTTTTTCATGTTATTTACAGATATATATATATATATATATATATATATATATATATATATATATATATATATATATATATATATATATATATATAAAAGAAAGTCGTGTTAGTTACTCCACTTATAACTCAAGAACGGCTGAACCGATTTAGCTGATAATTGGCAGGGAGGTAGTTTAGAGCCAGGAGAAGGACATAGGATATTTTAGAATTTTTTCCACGCGAACGAAGTCGCGGGCACAGCTAGTATATATATATATATATATATATATATATATATATATATACATCTTACATACAAATATATCTTCAAGCCAAGCTAAATTATTTCGGGGTAAACAGATGAATTGACTACCAACACGTTTCACGACTTAACGACTTAAAGTGTTTTAACATTTTAGGTCAAGAAATAGGTTGCTGGGCAAGGCGTAGAACTCAAACATCTAATACGCACAGTACGTACATTTTGCAGATTTGCCTATCTTCTCTTTTAACGAATTGCCCAGCAGAAAGGCAGATGCACTAACGCTGAAATAAATCATCATTGTAAAAACCGTATCAAATCCGGTATAAAATATTAACAACGTTAAAGCACAGCAATTCGCAATTACACCTTCAACAAACAAAGCTCAAAGATACATCTCATTTTAATGAGCATTTCAACTGACCGTTTCGCCAATAAACTATACAGTTTCCCTAATCGAGGCAATTATGAAAAAACCTGGCAACCCAAAGTGAACCATATCATCATTGGATAAGCATCGAAACAGTGGAAATGGATTAATTGACAGCAAATAGAGCTCTAGTGATCGTATTAGTACCTAGGTGCCAACGTGGACTTAATTAAAGCGACCGTGTTACAGTTGGAATGGAGGATCGCGCCCGTTGCTAGGCAACGAGACGCTTTGAAGTGTACCCTGCGTTGATAGCACTCGATGCCGTAAACCGGCAACGGAGAATCGGGAAATATAAAAAAACTCCCCTTAACTAGGGGGAGATAGTTCACTGAATTGCAATTCCTCTTTGATTCGCCATCGTTTTGTACTTATTTTTTGATTATTGTGATTTTCTTTTGATATTCGGTAAATATAAATATGTTGTCCAGCAGTTCATGTACATAGTTTAAAGTAGGTAAATACGGGGTAAATAAAGAAACAAGTTAAGTACGCTAAATTATAAAATTTTGGTTGTAATCACAGACTACATGAATATTAATAGACACGCCGCTAGGAAGGAAACGTGTCGCCGCGCATATGAGCAAACGCTCCTGTTACTGTCAAAAATTTAACACATTGTCACTTGAAATGATTTTATTTCTTTGGTAAGAAATTGTCTTGAAAGGTGTATCCATTTAATCCATGGTTGTAACATTACGGTTGAAATGGATCAGATATTAATAGATACTAATATCTGCATTTTTATAATTTTTACCTCATCAGGATTTTTTTATTATTGATCCTGATGGAAAAAGTCAACCATATATACACCAAAGTTGTCAGAAAAACATAACCTTTTTATAGTGCGGTATGTTTTTGTTCTGTAACTTAAATGGATGTTAGCTTGAGAGGTTTCGTTAGAATTTTCAAAATAGGCTTATTTCCATCGAGAATGAATCTGATATACAGTAGTTTCTAATGATTCATTATGATATGGAAGTAACAAAAAAATCTAAAATATTAATTTTAAAATATGTAAGGATCAGTTATATTTTTAGGCTACAACTTTGTCAAAAATAGACGTTGAATAATGTGACAGTAAACGCAAATCTGAAAGTGTTACGTCACACCCTGGTAAATATCATACTATTTTTGACAATTACAAAAAACCACAGAGCATGCATCAGGGTGTAATATTATTTAGATGCCATAAGAGTTCAGAGCGTTTTCGCTGTAAATATAAACTTTAAAACGCGAAACCAAAAAAAATTTTTTTGGTTAATACATCTAATAAGGTAAAGTAATAGACAGGTTTTTAAATTTATCCAAATGGCCTATCGTAAGAGTAACATGGCTATTTTTTTTTCGGATTAGGTCGCAGTCATTTTTAAGGAGCGTGTATATCTCTGAGTGTTTCTGTGTGATACCATAGCACTCAAACGGTTGAACCGACTTGGATGCAGTTTTTTGTTGGGAAGTGGATTTTATAGCCGTGTTTTACATACATAAAGTTGGTATCACGTCCAGTTCTGTAGCAGGACAGGCAGAGTAAACTGAACGTCTATAGAATTCTTAGTTCACCATACTTCACCGGCTTGTCGGTTGGCGAGATGAGTCCCCATCGCTGCATTTTGTTGACCTGATAACGATCATCGACTATTTCTAGCGATAACCGCGACAGATGGGTTTACGCGCTTAGTCGAGGCATGGGAGGGCTAAGACACTAGCCGCCATACTCCGAGTTCTTACTGAGATTTTGGATTTTCGAGAAAAATCTCAAAAACCTCGATAATAATTTTACCCAACCCGGGGATCGAACACAAGACGTCATGATCTGAGCCGAATAGCCGAATAGAACACGAGGTAGTCTATTTTGAGATAATAAAAATTAGGTATAACAGATATACGGCAGAGACATATATAACAGCTAACAGACAGATGGCAGAGCTTACATTATTTCTATTTTTCTTCACTAGAGCTGCGATAGATTATGTAACCCCCTTTAGTACTTCGCACCCAGTGATTAACGTCGAATCTATCCTTGCTACCGATTTTATTAGTATTTTAATGACATTGCCAATTTTCTCTACAAATATAGAATACCCATATAACTATTAAAATTCTTTATATTTTCACCTTTTTTATTTCGTTCTAGCCTAGGGATGAAAATTGGCGAGCGCATATTTGGTTTTAACGCCGCGTGACTTTCAAAGTGAACCAGTGTGTTTTCTATTAGTGCGAAAATAATCTCTCTTTTTCTATAAATGAAATCTTATTCAAACAAAGAGATTAACTTTTTTCATTTGAAATACACATTTTAATCGCTAATGAAATTTGACGCAATAAAAACAAAACCGAATAATATAATTATTTTATGCGATTTGGTAAACTGTTCGCTTAAGATAAATTTGCTGCGCGTTTACTACCAAAACCGAATATATATAAAATACTATAAACCCACAATCTTGTGGCCAGGTCTAATGCCATATGTGTAAATTTACCGGCTACCTTACCCTCTATACCGGAACACAACAGTGACAAGTATTACAGTGCCGCACTAATATTGCGGCAAGGTTATTAATGCGAAAGTCTGTCTGCCTGGTCGTCTATTAAGCATTCACGACTAAATTATCAAAACCAATTTTGACGAAATTTGGTACGCAAAAATCTGGGGTCAAACATAGGTTAAATTTTTCAAAAAATCAAGACTTAAGTGGCTGAAATAGGGGTTAAAACAAACCTAAAAATTATCTGCATTGAGATGAGAAAAGGGAGTTCAGTTTCTTTAGCCGGGAAAAAACATGTTATTCGAGTTTTCAAGTAAAAAATTTAAAACCAGCTTGTAATTCGGTTTTGATGTTTCAACTCCCTCATACTTTGATAAACAAAACACATTGTGTTGTCAATCACGGTTACCGCAAGAACCAAGAAATAATTTCAAATTCAACGTTAAAATATAAAAAAAATCTTTACGTGCACATTGCACAAATAATCGCCTCTGTGGTCTAGTGGTCCAGCGTTGGCGTTGACCACATGAGGTCCCGGGTTCGATTCCCGGATCGGACACATAAAAAAAAGTGTTTTTTCAGTTTTCTGAGAAACACAAAGTTGCCCGGGATCGGAAAGTGCCCGGTTGGCGATAGGCTTGACACCTATCACATTGTGGGACCAAGTATCTTCGGCTAATCGTGGGTGCACTTGTTGTACCTCTGCCTACTCCTTCGGGGATATGGGCGTGAAGATACTACTGCACAAATCATCACTATCTTAATTTAATGCCTTTTCTCTTACATGCTCTTAAACTGTGGCGATAGGAATCACCACTCATTCGCCAATTGACAAACCCAGCAAGAGATACGGCGTGATAAATTTTGTCTTTTCAAATAAAAATATACAAACCAAAGAAATGAATTCTTTATGAAAAAATAGCATCGCAAATATGAGAGCAGTATTGTCGTATGAGTATTGCGTCCATTCGGCTCCATTATAAAACACAAAGCATCTGGCAACACTGCGGGTCGACACGAGTGATTGATGACACTAGATCGATTACCGGGAGATATGTAATGGACATAGTGGGTATGAAGTCATCTATACCAGTAATGTTTCTTGTGTCGATTGCTTTTATAGAGACAACGTAAATAAACGAACTTCTATATATTAAAACAGTCTATTTTTTAACCGATTCCTCAAAAATGAGGAGGTTCCCAATTTGGATGTATATACGTTTTTTATGTATGTACGGGTATCGCTCCGTCAAATATAAACGGATATTTTATAGTTTCAGGTGTTATTTTGCAGAAATCCATTGTTCAGTTGCAGAAAACTTATTATTTTGTATTTTTTTGCATTTCCGCGAACTTTTAAGTGTTATCCACCCTCGTCCACCACACTTTATACCGGTGGACGAAGGTGGATAACTATGCCGCTGGGGTCTTCATTATTTTGCAGACCTACGGTGAGCTTGTTCCATTTCTTACACGCTTTTATATATTTTCCATTTTAGTTACATCGCAAAAGTACACGTAAAAGTTCACGGAAATTTGCAAAATAACTAGTTTTATTCCTCTATAGACGGATTTACAAAATTATTTTTTTAAGGTATATTTTCGATTTGGTCCTGTTTAAATTTATTGAAGATCTGATTCAAGGTTCCAGATATACAGGAGGTTGGAATCATATAGCATATAATTTGCTTACTTTGGGATTAGATCGATTTGTGTAACTTCTCCAGCGATATCATTATATTTCTACTAAAGACGTCACTTTCGTCATACTAAAGACGAAAAACGCCCCATACTACTAGCAGAAATTCAACGTAAAATGACACAAATTTTATTAAGATCGTATGTGAATACACACGTGGTAGAAGCAAAACATTGCATGCTGGTTAATTTGTCAGTGAATGAGATAAAAACTAAAATAAAAATAAATAAAAAATATACCATATTAATCATTACATTATTTATAAATTCTACGCTTTTGATCGCCAATTTTTAGGCTTCCGTACCCAAAAGGTACCAAGGCTCCTATGCAACAGACCTGATTTTTTAACATTTTTTATATATGATGGTACGGAATCCTTCGTGCGTGATTCCGACCCATCCATGGCCGATTTTATTATTGTTGAAGTAAAAATTTAAGGAGCTGAGGAAAAAGAGTTTTTCATATGTTAGAAGTATAAAAATTTGCAGTAAAATCTTTGTTTTAGAAATGTTAAGTTGATGATATTTTAAATATTAAATATAAAATAGTATTCTATCTCATTCTGTCGCCAGCTTAATCATATACATTTATACGTTTGCTTCTCTATCGTGATACATTTCCGTTTAATCACGTTTCAAATGACAACGTTTCTAAAGAAGTTTTATTTCAAATGAATGCTATAACATCTAAGACAATAGACTAGCAATACACAAATAAAAAGAAAATTGCAGTTACAGAAAAGCGAGAAATCCAAAATTACGAGAACTTGGAATAAATGAAATTACGTTGTGTTCAGACGTGTTTTTAATCAAAAATAATTTGTGGTTTTCTGAGAAAAAATATCACAAGTAAATATTTAGTCAGAAGTTAATATGATTTGTAGGCGATATTTCATTTTCTCAACGTAAAATATAGGCTTATCCTTTAGGGTTTCCACAGTTATATAAGAAACTATTATGATATTTTATTATTAGAAACTATTGTTATATTTTTTTACCGTCTCCTTGATTGAGTGGTTAGTAACTCTGACAACGAAATCAATGGAGCTCAAGCTTGATTCCCGAAAGGGACATGCATTTATTTGATGAGTATGGATGTTTGAATTTCTGGATGTTTGCTGGATATGTTTTATTAATATATTTTATTTCAGGAATTTTATTTTAATAATTTATAGTATTAGTAGTCTGAGGAACTGGGGTGAAATGGAACACGTGGAACGGTATTGTAATATTTTTGAATAAGGTATGACCTAATCTCGTGAAATATCTAATCTCTGTTCTTAATTTATACGCTTCACATTGTCAGAAGGCGGTAAATCTGTGCTGCAGATACGTCAGTCATTGACGTTAAATAGGTTAAATGTTCATAGTATGAAACAGTAAAAGCTCTGTTTTTAGTCCACATTATAGTGATGACCAACCTCGGAACCCTACATTGCGCGTGGCCTGACATGCATTTACGATTTTTTTATATCATAAGATAGCAAACAAGCATATGCCTATACTAATGGAAAGGGTCATCATCGCCTATAGACAACAAAGATGTTGATGGTGCGTTGCTTTCTATGTAGCGGGACGGCAATTCCACATGCATAAGTCGACCGGCTAGATTACACTCCAAACCAGAACACAAAATACCAAGCATTAACGCTATTGTGGCAGGAATAGGTAAGGCGGTGGCACCCGGGAGAGACGTTGCGGATTTCTACCACCTAGAAATGTTTAAGCTTTTAAATATTTTGTCCGAAATTAGGAAAACATCAGCTAAATATAAATTGTAACATTTTGTAACACAATGCAACGTAAAATAATTTCAAATTACATTACTTAAACATTTTCATTAGACATTAATAAAAGTCAAAGTCAGTATTTTTCTTTTTGTTCATTTTTGAATACTCTCCTTTAGAATACTTTCAAACGCAGCAAAACTTAATTAAATGTTCCGGCTTCATTTCCGGACCTTTGTGCTGAGCGGTGTTCAGATGAGCCAAACGAAATTTAAATTCAAAGAAACGCAAAATCAAGGAGAATGTGTCGCTATTAAATTGTCAAATCAACAATTCGTCGGAATCCTTAAAAAAATCAAGGAAAGTCTGTTTGGTTATGTCTGATTATAACATAATTATATATTATATTATATTATGTAAGAATATATTATATTTCTAAAATTTTGATTAGGGGCCGTTCATAAAATACGTCACACTAAAATCAGCTTTTTTTGACCCCCTCCCCCCCATTGCCACGCTGTGTCACACTTTTTGTGACCCCCCCTAGAAATATTTCGTCACAAAAACTAAGACCCCCTCCCCCCTGCTGAGTATGATAAATTCTAAATGATAGTACATAAATTCTGAAAATTAAAAATATTTATTTAGTTAATATAATAACATTACGCGCAGGGTACGTGGAAACGTTACTGTCTCAAGTATTGGAAAAACAAAGAAACCCGTTGTGACGGATCGCAACGCCGCTAGAGTCGCGCCACAGAGCATTTGGAAACACCCCTGCCGGTAATTGGTTCCACAACAAAGTAATGCGAGGCAAAAAATGTCGAGAGAAACGCACAGTTGTGGATTTCCAGACATCGAGATGGTGAGGATGGAATTTCAAATTTTGACGCGATGTCCGATGATGGAATTCGGCGGCAGGAATTAATCCAAATAACTCGTCGGAACACTCTCCATGAAAGATACGTTAGAAGACACAGAGTGAGCCAACATCTCTGCGCAATGCCAAAGAGTCGAGCCGTTTCGAAATAGCCAGGTCGTCAACGATTCGAACCGCTCTACGCTGAATGCGACCAAGAGGAAGGAGCTGGTACTGAGGAGCTCCGGCCCAGAGATGAGTACTCCATGTGGGGCCGAATTTGAGCCTTATAAAGTTGAAGGCGATGGGCCGGCAAGAAGTACTGCCTCACTCTGCTGAGCACACCGACCTTTTTGGAGGCTAGTTTAGCCTTACCTTCCAAATGACCGCGAAACTGAACGTAATTCGATATGTCGACTCCCAGAATCCCGATACTAGCTGAGGCTGTCAGGAGAGTATCCCCAAATCGAGGTGACACGATAAAGGGTGTCTTTTTAGCGGAAAACACGCAAAGCTGTGTCTTTTTGGGGTTAAAAGTGACCAGGTTTTGTCGACCCCATTCCGAGACATCGGTTAGTCGATTCTCAACTTCGGACACAAGCTTGTTTCGGCTCTCTTCGACGTGTTCCCGAGAAATACCGCTTCGGCCGGAGTATGTAGCATCACCAGTACTGTCATCTGCATAGCAATGTATGTTGCGAATTCGCATCATGTCATTGATATGCAGAAGGAACAGTGTCGGTGATAGCACGCAGCCTTGTGGAACACCAGCATTGACAGATTTAAGGTCAGAGCACGCACCGTTAACTACGACCTTGGTGCTCCGATCAGCCAAAAAACTGGTGATCCACTTGCATAATTTCTCGGGAAGCCCATAGGAAGGCAGCTTCGCCAAAAGCGCTTTGTGCCTTACCCTATCAAAGGCCTTTGCTATGTCCAAACTAACTGCCAATGCCTCCCCCTTGGAATCAACTGCTTCCGCCCACCGATGTGTTAAGTATACAAGAAGGTCACCAGCTGAGCGGCCGCGACGGAAACCGTACTGGCGGTCGCTAATCAGCTAGTGCTCTTCTAAATACTTGAGGAGCTGCGAGTTGATGATTGTCTCCATAATTTTGGAGAACAAGGAGGTTATGGCTATCGGCCGATAGTTAGACGGATTAGAGCGATCTCCTTTTTTAGGGATGGGAAGCACTAAAGCTGTCTTCCATGAAATCGGTACTACGCCGAGTGAGTAGGACAGCCGGAATAGGCGTGTTAGTACCGCCGCCAGCTCTGGAGCACATGATTTAAGTATAATCGGAGGGATGCCATCCGGTCCACTCGACTTATGGACGTCCAAGGAAAAAAGTGATTTACGTACGGAAGACTGCAAGAATTACGGAAGTCACTGTCGTGTTCTTGTTTGGTGGGTAAGGTAGCTAGTAAACTTAGTGGCATTAAGACATTATATATGTGGCGTTAAGACCCCACTCTAAGGATCATTACAGCAACACATCATCAATATCTTGGTGTCTATAAGCTATGGTTCTCTTTCGTCAGGAGAGCCATCAGATAACATACTCCTTTATGGATTGGTGTATTATTTTTTTGTAAATTTAACAAAACGACATTGCTGTAATGTTTTAAACAAATTTTAAAATTTCAATAAGCACTCGTATTATATCTGAGACTTTATATATTCACTTGACATGTATTCGTGTATTTGTATATGTACAAGCGTAATGTATATATACGAATATTGAAATATATATGAATGTGTATGGTATTAAATGTTAATCGTAATCAAAGATATTTTCTTCATTGGCACCTTTACACCTGCGTTCTGTTGGGCTGAAAATAATGATTATATATATATATATATATATATATATATATATATATATATATATATATATATATATATATATATATATATATATATATATATATATATATATATATATATATATATATATATATATATATATATATATATATTTGTTGGAATCGTCTGAGATTTTTTTTATTCGTATTTTTTTTGAACCTGATCCTGAACCTAATCCTAGATCTGCACTTGATGGGGATCAGGTTCGATTCCCTACAAAGAAAAACATTTGATGAGCATATTTTCTTATTAAATTTGTATATTTCTGGATTTGGTTGTTTATTAAACATATTTCAGTATTTATATGTATTTCCATGTACTAGTATCGTACTCTGAGAAATATAGTGAAAAGTTTGTTTCACGATTAGATCAATTAGTGCATTTTTTTCCATAATTATAAATATCTTGAAGTGTCAAGTCACTACCCTCAAATAAATCCTATAATTCAGATAATCTCAATCATTTGTCTTCATAAAATATAGGAAAATTACCCACATCCAAGGCGATGAAATCATAAAAAATAGCCACCGAGATATAAACGACCTGTCCAGAATAATTTGAGAGCGGGAGACCCACGGCAAATTGGACAAATTATAACGGGTGCGAAGGGGAAATTAGTCGCCAGTGCCAACTATCCGAAAAATTAGATCCGACATCGCATGCTTTTAATCAAGACCCTCTGATTTATCTCAATGAATATATTATTAACAGTGGAAAAGGATTGTTCGTAGACAGAAGAAGAATATGAAAAGTAATTAATAATTTCGATTGAGTTAAATCGAAAGTAATAGAGAAATTTGATTTTATTTATTCCAACTGTCAAAATTTACTACAGTACCCGGCAATAAATATTGCACATCGACCTTTGGAAAGAGACAATCGGCTAATTTCGGCTTCGTAGAGCGTTATCTCTGTCGCACAAAATACAAACAGTCCGGTACCTATTAGGAGCTGTTAAAACAAGCATGATTTGCTTCTTTTGATATTTTTATTCTTTGTATAAAATACACTAATTTTTCTATAAGTGATGGCTTTAGGTTGGGGTAAAATAAAATAAAAAAACATTTTTACATTATGTTTACGTATTTAATTATTTTGGAACATTACAGCTTTAGTGTACATAATAAACACCATTATACCTATTGCTAAAATGAGACATTGCAATAAAAATAATAATAATTCTAATTCTCAATTACTTCCATTTCACTATCTGTGCTCTCAAAGAGGTCAATATCACTGTCACTATCAGCCGTATTTATTACTAATCTATCAGTGTAATTGTCTAAACTGTGTTGAATGCTTCTATATTCATTCTCACATTTGATTGCATGATCGCAAACCTTTTTCCACTCTTCAGCGCCGATCATGTTTACTTTTTCAGTCAATAATGTTTTTACTGTAGTTAAGTTCATACCCACATTTCTAGAGGCTACATAGCCTTTCAGTTGAGACCATATATTTTCAATTGGATTAAAATCCGGATGATATGGTGGCAATCGCAACACAGTGTGCCCATGTTCGGCAAGTATTTTGTCCACAGAAAACTCTGTATACCTCTCCTTATGCTGACATATAATAGCGTAAATCTGGGTTTTTGTTAATTTTGGATCAACTGGAATTTCATGTCTGTTTAACCAGTTGATCATTTCCCGTTTAATGGTGTTTGAGTTGGGGGGTCTCTCAACATACTTGTTGTGATAGGGTGCGTTGTCGATAACTAGAACAGAATCACTGGGTATATTTGGGATTAATTGGTTAACCAGCCATTTCTCATAGTTATCGTTATTCATTTCATTGTGATAGTCACCTGTAGTGTCCGTGGATTTATACGTTAAAAAAGCACCGGGTACAAAGCCTTTTTCATTTCCCGCATGAACTATTATCAAACGTTGACCTTTTGAAATTGGCTTTTTTACTCCTTTTTTCTTATCGTCACTCCAAGATTTCCCTTTAGTGTGGGATGCATGTATATATGACTCATCCATGTAGACGATATTTTTTCCTGTTTCGCGAAATTTGCGTATTTTATCAAGGTATTCCATTCGTTTGAGACTAACGTCGTGCTTTTCCATTAGAATTTTTCGATTATCTTCCATTTTAGTGAACTGAAATCCCATGTCATGAAGTATTTTTCTCAACGTTTTTTCAGACCCATTGTAATTAATAGCTTCAGATAACTTAGCTTTTAATGATTTTATTGTTGGCAGTTCATTAAATCGTAAGTGAAAATCATACACCATTCTTCGAACAACATCGTAATCAAAATCGTCCATATCCAAACGAAATTGCTTTTTTGGTCTCCCTTTTTTTGGAGTGCTGAACTTAATTTCAGTCGAATGTGTTTCAGTACTGACTTCGTTTAATATATTGTTCAAAGTTCTTCTTGAAATTCCAGTGGCATTTGCAACTCGCTCTTGAATCTTCTTAAAATAACAACTTACATTTTCATCTACTTTTTTTTTAAATCTATCAGCTTCGCTTACAAAGTATTTATAAACATTGTAGATAATTTCACGTGACTGACCTCGTAAAGGTTTCCCTCTTTTTCCGAAAGATGCCATATTACAACTTTAAATTATTTAAATTTGTGGGTGTTATCAACTCTAAATATATATTTTTTTTCGGGACGCGACTGCACTCTATCGTACTTGAACAACGACTGACTAAACGTCACATAGGTAGTGTGGGACAGAGATAACGCTTTACGAAGCCGAAATTATCCGATTGTCTCTTTCCAAAGTTCGATGTGCAATATTTATTGCCGGGTACTGTAACAGAATATTATATTCAAACACAGTAGTCTGGGACGAATTTTCCTATAGGCAGAGTAGACCCATGCCTAGGGTCGCAAAATTTGTTCTTTTTTTATTGAATCACAGATGATAGGGTTTTAGATTGTGATGATTTGATAAACAAATTCGCTGCTCAGAAAGTCAGACAAAAGGGACTTTGTGAATAATGACTCATTATTGTTCACAAGTATAAATGTTAAGAATCCGTATCAGAAAGACTGATTGAGATAATTTAATTATTTACTAACGCTTTTTTTCCTTTTAATTTTATTTTTATAGTTCATTTATTTTTTTATGCTTTACAGCGAATAGGGGGACCGGCAATCTTTCGTAGGCCTAGGGCAGCCAACCTATCAAATCCGCCCCTGATAGTAGTTGCAACTTTTTTATTCTACACTAGCTGTTCCCCGCGACTTCGTTCGCGTGGACTTCGTTTACTCCGCACAGCTCCTCCCCCGTAGGTGATAGCGTGATAATATGTAGCCTATATGTTGGGTCAATATATAGGCTACATATGATCGATTATTACTAAAAAATTGTAAAGCCTTCTTATCCGTAATAGTTTTCCTTTTAACTTCATTATACTACCTTAATCGAAAACTTGTTTTCACAAACCTACAATATTTTTAAAATAATTATCCAACGACTAGCTATGCCAACGACTTCGTCCGCGCGGACTTCGTTTACTCCGCACAGCTCCTCCCCCGTAGGTGATAGCGTGATAATATGTAGCCTATATGTTGACCTGACCTGTTAGTAATATTTATGCAAAATATGAAGAAAATCCATGCAGTTTTTGAGTTTACCCCGGGCATAAATTGACTTTCCTACGATTTTATTATATGTATAGATTACTTCATTGTCGAATATGTATTTTTTTATCTTATAGGATAACAAAAAGCAGATGGCTCTGCTGATGAAAACAGACAACCATGGCCAATAGACACCAACGATGTTAACAGTGCGTTACTATGACTATCGTTCTGGCGGGGTCTTGATGTCATGCATAAGTTTACCGGGTACCTTACCTTGCAAACCGGAAGACGACAGTGATGAGCACTGACGTTATTGCGGCAGATATTGGTAAGGCGGTGATAACAGACCCGGGTGACACGATGCAAAACTATCACCTACTGGCAACGACGATGGTGACTCATAGCCAATCGTTCGTCTCTTATGAATTGCCGGGCAGAATGACATATGGTCTATTATTCAAAGGCAGCTCGGACCAACGCGGAGTAATCGATAAAAAATGTATGTAGCATTACCAATATGGTAATGCTATCGACAACCTTAGCCTCTAGACTAAAACGTGTCAATATTTTATGTATGTATTTATATGCATTTTAGAGTTCTGTACCTAAAAAGACAAAAACGGAGCCCTTATGTGATCACACAGTGTATGTCTATTTTCCGTCTGTCTGCCCGTCTGTCTGTGACTGTCTGTTTATTTTGTAACCGCTGGAAAATTGAATTTTACTTTAGTAGTGTTATGTTAGTCAGTGGTTTAAAAACAGGTTCGCAATGTTAAAAAAGCTAACTAAGCATGGAACTATTTTCAATTTGAGGGGTATTTTTTATGTTATAAGATAGCAAACAAGCAGATGGGTCTCCTGATGGAAAGAGTCAATCATCGCCTATAGACACCAAAGGTGTTAATGGTGCGTTGCTATCTTGTGGCGAGGTCTAATGTCACATGCATAAGTTAACCGGCTACCTTACCCTCCAAACCGGAACACGACAGCGACAAGCACTGACGCTATTGCGGCAGGAATAGGTAAGGCGGTGGTACCAGATCCGGGTGAGACAATGCAGAACTCTACCACCTAGTAGCTACGATGGTAGTGACTCGCATAGCCAATCGGTCGCCTTTTACGACCTACCTGGCAGAACGGCAGTTGGTCTATTCTTCAAAGAAGCCCGGAACCAACACGGAGAAAATTAGATAATTAAATTAAATAATTTAAAAAAATCACAAAGTACATCGTAATCCATCCATATTTCCATAGCCCTACTAGTTCTATATCCTACTAATATTATAAATGCGAAAGTTTGTTTGGATGTATGGATGGATGTTTGTTACTCTTTCACGCAAAAAACGACCGAACCGATTTGGATCAAACTAGGCCCACATGATTAAATTTGACGATCTGGAATAGCACATAGGGCACTTTTTATTCTGGAAAAATAAGTTGTTCCTGAATCTCATGCACCAAAAACGTTTATGATGCTGCAGGCTTCAGGACGCAGCTAGTAATTTAATAAATGCGAAAGTTTTTCTGTCTTTCTTTCTGTTACGTTGTCACGGCTAAACCACTGAAAAGATTTTGATATAATTTGGCTTGGAGATAGTTGTAAAACTGATAGTAGCAAATATAGACTACTTTTATTTACAAACATCAACTATTAATTAAACCTTACATTTCCCATATTATTAACTTTTCTCTCTGTTCTGGCAGCTTTCCCTCATTATGGTGTAAAGCTTATATAAATCCTATTCCAAAAATTTCTAATCCCGTAAATTTCTCCCAATTTAGACCAATCTCGATATTACCTTTCCTGTCAAAAATATTAGAGAGAATCGTTTATCAACAGTTCTCAGGCTTCCTCTCAAAGAATAATCTTCTTTCTTCGTATCAGTCGGGCTTTCGTCCATCACATAGCACATCATCAAAATTACGGATGACATTCGTTTTGGTATCGACGAAAAAGATATCTTTACTCATCCTACTAGATTTTAGTAACGCCTTTAATTGTGTCGATCACAATATCTTATTAGCTATACTTCGCTCTTTTAATCTTCCGCCGTCAGTGTTTGAATGGTTTGGCTTCTACTTGGGAGAACGTCAACGTGTCCGTTTTAATAACGATTATTCAGATTGGTGTGATATTCGTATGGGTGTTCCCCAAGGTGGAGTACTCTCTCCATTGCTCTTTTCTGTATACATAAATAAATGATCGTCTGTTATTAAGTATAGTTCTTTTCATTTGTATGCTGACGATGTCCAACTGTTTCTGTCTTTCCACCCATCAGAACTTACAGCTAATATCGATAAAATGACCACAGAGACCCAAATAAAACTCAGGTCATGATTGTCGGCCGTAAGATACATATTGCGCGTATTGATCTCAACGAAATTCCACCAGTATTATTAGATGGTCAACCACTTAAATACTACACCAAGGTTAAAAATCTCGGGTTCACTTTGTCAAACGAGTTTTCGTGGTCTCCCCAAATGAGCGAAGTTAGCTGTAAAGTGATAGCGCACTTTCGTCAATTGAAAAGAATGCAAAATTTCTTACCACAATCAACTAAAGTAACCTTAATTAAATCTCTGTTGCTCCCAATAATTGATTATGCTGATGTTTCTTATACAGATATCACAGAAGAGCTACTCAATAAACTTAATCGTCTGGTCAATTTATGTATACGCTATGTATATAGCCTGAGTAAATTTGACCACGTAAGTAAGAATTAAAATTGTTGGACATACGCAACCGTAGGAATGCTCATGTTCTTATTTTACTTTTTAATATAATTCATAATCCTTCTTCTCCATCATACCTACGTGAGCATTTCCAATATCTGAATACCCAAGGTCGTTCTTAGCGTGCTTTACACACTTATACCCTTCTGGTTCCAGCCCAATTGTCTCCCAAATAACATTCAAGAAATTACTTCACTCAGTATATTTAAATCTAGGATATATTATTATTTTTTAGATATTCAAAATGGCTCTAAGCAACTCTGAATCATAATATGTGTATTTATTATCGTTACTATTATTATTATTATTATTTTTATTTTAACATCGTATATTATTTCGGTTGTACGTATTTATTATTTATTATATTGACTGTGTATGTTCATGCATATTTTATATGTATTTATTTATATATGTAGCCGTATATGTATGTATATATTAGAAAATAGATTAATCTGCCCGTATTAGCAACTTAGAAAATAGTGTTCATTTTCTTTGTTTTAATGTAAAATTATGTACCTATTTCCTTAGCACTTTTCTTATGCACTGTCCGTTACAAGTTTACTACAAATGAAGGTTAACTGGAAGAGAATGTCCATAGACGTTAAGTTCGCCTATTGTATATTTTGTGCAATAAAGAGTTTTAATAAATAAATAAATTAAGGGGTTTAAAAATAAGGGATACAAATTTGAATAATCTAATATTTGATGACATTATACTATAATTATGGACAAAGTTGTGTGGGTCTGATAGTATCAAATAAAATAGTTCAATCAATTGAAACAAATTAAATATATTTTTTGGTTCATAATTTTACAACATGGAGTCAAAAAGTTATTTAGAAAAGTAACAAAAATTAATCAGATCCTTAACTCTGAAACTACGAGACCGGAGCTTTTTTGAAATACAAAAATAGTTCTTTATCTATAAAATACAGGAAAACTAGATATACATTGCGAATGTGGAAGGATGTAGGTACCGCGGAAGACCAAGACTGACATACCATGATCAGATTAATCGGGTACTGTCCGAAGGTGGTGTCAAGAATCTACACAACTGGCGTGTTTGTATGAGAGAGTAATGAATGTGGAGGAAGCAAGACAAATCTGGAAGGATTATGACGCATGGCACTCGATTCTCTTCCTAACTCGTAAGGGATTCGGCTTGAAGATACATACATGTATGTGTTTGTATGTGTGTGTGTGTGTGTGTATTTGTTACAGAGAAAATTATAAAATGTCTTTGAAATAGGTACTGTTAAAAAAAATGTGTCAGATTTGAAAAAAATCAATTGAAACTTAGATAATCATAAATTTTATGAAATCCATTTCGCGCGAGTTTTACTTACATTTCATTGGTACAGACATTTTGTAAAGGCGAAAATTAGCTAAATATTTCACTAACATAGTTAATAAGTGGTAAAGATTCGCTGCGCCTTGTCCGGGTCTCATACCACCGCCTTACCGATTACTGCCACAAAAACGTCAGTGTTTTTCACCATCACTTTCGGGTTTGTAAGTTGACTTAGACGGTAAATTCATGCTACTTATATTTGAACCTGCCACACGGATATCAACGCACCATTAATATCTCTGATGTATACAGTCGAGGGTTGTCTCTTTCCTTAACGACAGCCATCTGCTTGTTTTCTTTGACATATGAACATTTTAATGACATTTGAGCATTTTCAGCATGTTAGTCTGGAATCCATTTGAATAATGGTCTCTCTTTCAATCAAGAGAACCATCTGTGTCTGAAAAAATACTTATTTTATATTGAGATATAAAATAAAATTTTTCCAATTTAAATTTAACATTTTACTTTATGTTAATATTAAAATTCTATTATTTATTAATATGCAAATTCTTTGCTTACTTTGAAGTTTGAATTTGAACTACTTGTTAATATGACTTGAGTTAAGAATTCCTATTTATCAACGATAAAATGTAACAGTTTGTCATTTGTTTTGTCTATAATGATTTTATGTCTAAACTTTGAAGAGATCGATCGATGAAAGAAGATCGGCAAAAATTTCGTCTTATTTTCTGTAGTGTCTTGAAATACCAAATAAATTAATGCGATTTTTTATGTCACGTATTTTAAAATTAGAATCTATAGTCGTATCTAACAGATTGTTTCAAAAAGTAGCAAACCGACAACGATCAAATAATATTCTTTTTTATGCAGTAAACTAAATGTTGCCATTCGATATTCTTCCTAAGATTAGTAGAATTTTGTTGTAGCGTAATCCTTATTTTTCTTTTTGAAATTATTTTCAACCTAAGCAAGCTGTTACAATGTATTAGTAGTATTAAGAAAAATATTTTTTAATTTATTTGTTTACAATTATTTCTTATAATAAAAATGGCATAAGGACGGAATATTCGAATTTTATACCGTTAACTCTTGTCTATATTCAATGAAAAGTGATGTTGAGGAGACTAAAATATTTACTATTTACTAACGTTATAATATAAGGCACTTAAATATAAACATTTAAAAATAAAATAACATTTAAAAATAAAATTATATAAGTTCAGGATGTCTGTTTATGATGTCTTGTTAATCAATGCTCACAAATAGATTCTGTATTTAATATATTTTTCATTATAAGACGCTAGCAAACTAATGTGATGTATAAGAGTTTTCCTATGTTCTTTGGCAAAGAGATAGTTCCAGACCCAGTGTCAAACATCGACTACTTTATTTAAAAACAAACCCGTAAAAGGCTTAAAAAGATGATGATGAAACTTTTTTATGAAAGATTATGTTAATTACATATTACTCTTTTTGCGTGCGAAGCCAAGTGCGTCAGCTAGTCACAAATATATTATTTCTTGAAGATTTAACAGAATCCGTTAGTTCGTTGAAAAGCATTCTCGGATTTGCGCCAGCACTCCGTTCAAACTTTAATAATACGAGAGTTGTAAAATGAATGAGGATAGTTTCGTGGGTAATTAACCAGTCTAATATCAGTTTAACTGCGCGCCACCCCAGATAACTGACACCTTGTTTAAATGACTTAAATGTTTTTGGAAAATATACTAGGTTGGAAATACAAAGGATGTTAGGAGAAAAATTCCTGCCGCAATAGCGTCAGTGCTTGTCACTGTCGTGTTCCGGTTTGGAGGGTAAGGTAGCCGGTAAACTTATGCATGTGGCATTAGACCTCGCCACAAGATAGCAACGCACCATTAACATCTTTGGTGTCTATAGGCGATGGTTGACTCTTTCCATCAGGAGACCCATCTGCTTGTTTGCTATCTTATGATATATATATATATATATATATATATATATATATATATATATATATATATATATATATATATATATATATATATATATATATATATATATATATATATATATATATATATATATATATATATATATATATATATATATATATATATATATATACTAAATATACTATGAATAAGACTATTTCGTTGGTTGATAGGTAAAACACACTAAGTATAGTTTTATGTGATGTTTAATATGTAAATGAAATGTTGTCAATTTAAACTATAGGTATCTTGACCTGGAAAAAGCCATAAAGTTCCTAAACACATTTTTTTCAATGAAATAATATGAACAGGAAATACTTACTCATTTAATGCATTTCTTTCCAATACACGGACAGAAAAAATTCATTGAAATGTCTGTCTCAAAATTTTAGCGATGTTTCTTAATGAGTGTTTTCTGTCAAATGACGAATCACTCACATGGATTATGACGTAGCAACACGTTATTATAAACAAGACAGAAAGAGTATTGACTTATGCACATGATTAATATTAAACAAGAACAAAAAGGATAACTTGGTCATTTTAGTTAGTTTTAACCAAAATATAATCGTCAGCAATCTGGACACTCTATTTATTATTAATTATCGGTAAGAAAACAAGTAGACATTTTTCCTGGAAAAAGATAACCGTCACCTACAGGTTTTATAGGTTTTTTTTTATATCATAAGATAGTAAACAATCAGATGGGTCTCCTAATGGAAAGAGTCAACCATCGCCTATAGACACCAAAGGTGTTAATGGTGCGTTGCTATCTTATGGCGAGGTCTAATGCCACATGCATAAGTTTAACGGCTACCTTACCCTCCAAACCGGAACACAACAGTGACAAGCACTGACGCTATTGTGGCAGGAATAGGTAAGGCGGTTGTACCAGACCCGGGCGAGACAATGCAAAACTCTACCACCTAGTAGCCACCATGTTTGTGACTTACATAGCCAATAGGTCGCCTTTTACGACATGCCTGGCAGAACGGCAGTTGGTCTATTCTTCAACGGAGCCCGAAACCAATACGGGACTATAATAATATAGGGGGAATATAGGTGAAGAGATATATTCATGTGATAGAAGTAACGCAGGCATGCATAATTTTGCCAGGTACCATTCAAACCGTAACAAGCATTAATGCTATTATGACAGGAAAAAGTAAGACGTTACCGTCGAGCGAGACGTTGCAGAACTCCACCACGCATTACCTAGTCGTAAAGGTAACGTCACATTTAACTACTTTCGCATTTGATGAACTGTCTTGCAGAAAGGTAAATAGTCTATTCTTCAAAAAAGGCTAGGTTGAACATGAAAGAAATTCTTTCTTTTTTTATATTATAAGATAGCTAACGGTTGACTCTTACCATCGGGAAATCATTTTTACCGTACCATCTCTTGCCGTACTCCCGACGGTAAGAGATAACCGTCGCACATAGACAAAAATGTTAATGGTGCGTTGCTATCTATGTGGCAAGATGGTTATGCCACATGCATAAATATTCCCGATACCTTATCCTTGAAACCGTAATAAGGTAGTTTTATATAGAGGGTTACTTTTAAAGGCCAAATTTTCAGAGGCTATTCAGAATCGATAATATATTTGATTTATATAATAAAAAAAACGTAGAAAATTCAAAATTTAATTTTTATCCGACACAGAAAACAACACATGGATATAATTTCAATTACGTAAAATTCAGCTGAGTGCTAAGTGTGAGTTTTTCTTTTCGCAATCGATCGTGAGCGCGTTTGTAGTTTACAAGGAATTTGTATGTGATTTGTACAGCGCCACCTAGTGGTAAACGTGAGAAACCAGTTTACCACTAGGTGGCGCTGTACAAATCACATACAAATTCCTAGTAAACTCGAAACGCGCTCACGATCGAATGCGAAAAGAAAAACTCACACTTAGCCCTCTGATTGTTGAATAGATGTCGAGCGCGGCTCGTGTAGTCCCCCGCACCCCACATACAACGCCCGGCGGCCGATTGACAAAACATGGTGTATCGGATTCTGGGATATTTTTAAGCAAATATTTTTATATTATCTTGCAATAATTTTACAATAATAATGATAACACTTTCAATTCAATATTTAGTTCTTAATTTAAAAATTGGCCAGACCCTTGAAAATTACCCCGTATCATTATCACCTGCATAAAATTGTACTCTCAAAAGATCACTCGTCTGTCTACCTCCAAACCAGAATAAAGAAGATAAACAGAACATAAAGAAAATTTGAAGTTCCATCCTCACCATCTCGATGTCTGGAAATCCACAACTATGCGTTTCTCCCGACACTTTTTGCCTTGCACTACTCTGTTGTGAAATCAATTACCGGCAGGGGTATTTCTCAACGGATACGACGTAGGGACCTTCAAGAAAAGAGCTTACTCATTCTTAAAAGGCTGGCAACGCAACTGCAAGACCTCTGGTATTGCAGATGTCCATGGGCGGCGGTGATCACCTACCATCAGGTACACCTCTTGCTCGTTTGCCCCCTCTTCTATAAAAAATAACATAGACGCTATTACGGAAGGAATATGCAATGCGTGGGTACTAAACCCGGGCAAAACTCAAACATCTAGTCACGATAGTAGTGATATCTTTAGCCAGTTGTTCGTCATTTACAAGCTACCTGACAGATCGGCAGATGGTCCATACTTTAAAAGGAGCTCGGATCAATACGACAAAAATTCTTATATTCCAGTATTTGTACTACAAATAATGTACTTATCAACCAAGCGATTAACTATCAACCTAATAACCTAGGTACCTAGATAACCTAGGTAATACCTACCAAAAGTTAGAAAGTTTGTCTTTGTGTTAATACGTTTAAGTCTGAATTTGTCCGTTTAAATAAAAAAACCTTTCGAATTTAGTTTTTTTATATCGTAAGGTAGCAAACAAGCAGATGGGTCTTGTAATGGAAAGAGTCGCCATTGCCTAGACACCAAAAATGGTGTGTTGCTATCTTGTAGTGAGGTCTAATGCCACACGCATAAGTTTACCGGCCACCTTATCCTCCAAACTAGAATATGATAGTGACAAGCACTGACGCTATTGCGGTAGGAATAGTTAAAGCGGTGTTACCAGACGCGGGCGGGGCGGGTGGGTGTTCTAGTAAATTGTTAGTATTCTATTTATAGAAAAAAATTAGACTATATATCTTTTAGACAACATACTAACCAAGGTGCAACTTAAGGCGATTACAGCTGCGAACGACCTTGAGTTTCTAACAGGAGCAGCGCAAATATTATTTCGCGCGTGGCATGGTCCAAATTCAAAGAGTATTTACAGTGGATCTGCATACATACGTTTTAAAATTTTTGTTCACCTATATGAACTTTTATCATCATGAATCTACTGAATGTTGTCAAACTCAAAACCAATAACCAGTAATCGCTCATTACATATACATTCATTTTATAAAAACGATAAATATCTAAAGAAAAAAAATATACCGAAAATCGACAAAAAATTATATAACAATTTACGCAATAATAACAGTTACGTATCCTATTTCTTTGAAAGTGTTGTAATGTACAATACATCCCGTGTAACACTTTATTTTAATACATACAATCAACAATTAATATTTAACAAACCTTTCAAAATTTGATTTTGTAAAATGTAATCTCTTGAATAATATTTTAAAACTAACTAGCTTCTTAGTGTTTGTTTCAAAATCTCGTAATAAAAAAGAAGATATATAAATTGATTTAATGTTTATAGAGGAAACTACTAAATAAGTTGTTTTATTTAGATTATTTGTATGTATAATATATTTAATTTATTTATTTTTTGTTGCGAAGTCCTTACTACTTAAGTACTGCTGAACTAAAGAGACAAGCATGATATTTCAAAAACTTATTAAAAGTTCTGGTATTTATCGATAGATGGAAAAACTAAAAAGTATCACCGCTGTGCCGGTCGGAGTGGGGGGGTGTTAGGTTTTTTCGTTACGGAATTTCTGGATTCGGTCTCTGCGCTCAAGGCCCGCGATAAAAGCTATGCAATAGCTTATTAATAAAAATAAAAAATAAATATTCACGGAACAAATTACACTTACCGATCTAACCACAAAGTAAACAAATTTTTTGCTTGTGTTATGAGTGTTAGTCAACGATACTAATACATAGAAATACATAGATAAATACCAGAATATATTTAACAAACACCCAAACCCGGAAATACAAACATTTATGCTCATCACACATATGCTTGTCCCCGTCAGGGATCGAAGCCGAAATAAATACACAAGTTCGCTGTTTGTGATAATTTTTTAATTACTCAAATCGGTAGATAAAAAAAGAAGATAGACAAAACAAACAGAACTTAAAATAACCAGGAATAAGCCACCCATCTACCTGTTGCGTCTCTAATCAATCAATGGCAATCTTTTACTACGTTCCCCCATTATTTCTATAAACATTTGCATTGGGCTCGGTAGACTAAATTGGCGTTTCTGTGATCAATCAACTTGAATAAACTGATCCGATAATTAATATTTGCTCAAACGCTGAACTTCATTATATCCTCAGCCCCAAAATATGAATTTCACCGTGAGTTCTGTATCTGTAGTGAAATGAAAATTTGTAAATAGTGTAGTATCTTCACGCCCATATCCCCGAAGAGGTAGGCAGAGGTACAACAAGTGCACCCACGATTAGCCGAAGATACGTGGTCCCACAAATGTGATAGGTGGCAAGCCTATCGCCAACCGGGCACTTTCCAATCCCGGGCAACTTTGTTTTTTAAGAAAACTGAAAAACACTTTTTTTTATGTGCCCCGACCCGGAAATCGAACCCGGGACCTCATGTGGTCAACGCCAACGTTGGACCACTAGACCACAGAGGCGATTAGAGAGTGTAGTAGATAGTGTAGTTATATGATAATCTCAACATTGTTTGAGTATTATTAAGCAAGAAGAAATAATATTGTGTGCATGAATTTACTTAGACATCGATATTGCTTATGCAGTATTTTGTCACTTAATATACTTGTACTGTTTCACAAATGGCAATTTAAATTTATTTCTAACCGGTTTCGCATACACAAGCATTATCAGATTATGCTTACTCAAATTATAATTGCCTTATTGTGAAACAGTAATCGTGTATACTAATAGTGATAAAATATTGCATTCAAATGGAGTTTCACCAAGTGCCGACGATGAAAAGTGTAGAAGATATTGAATATGTGTCATACGGGTTAAGAAAATTAAGAATTATATGGTAATAAGTTATTAGGGCGAGCGAAGCGAGCCCTACAGTATGCGACAATCTATGCACTTTTGTGGTACATTTTACTGAAAAATTATCGGACTTTTAGGGTTGTGCTTCGACCTAGTAGTTTAAATTCATGTTTAGATATGTTATCTACCATAAAAATATCATTTTACAGACGTTAAAAAAAATTGAAGATACAATTTGTATTAAAATCTCATTACTACTAACGATATCTATTATAAAACTAACGAGTTAAAATCGATTGAAGTTAGGCGCCTCCAAATTTTGAGTCATCACTTTTTTCCATATTAGTGATACAAAAAATAAGTAAGCAAATTGTAACTAATAATACAGATTATGTTAAAATTTAAATCTTGCCATCTTGATGTTTTGTGAGTTGTGATTTATAATTATGCAATTCTGGAGACAATTTTTACCTCGCACTGCTCTTCTGTAGCACCAACTCCACTCTTGACCGCTCGGTTGGTCGAGTGGTTAGTGACCCTGACTACGCAATCGATGGGGCTCGGGTTCGATATTCTTGTATTTATATATGTACTTCTATGTATGAGTATCGTTGACTAACACCCATAGCACAAGCAAATAATATGCTTACTTTGGGGTTAGATCAGTAAGTGTAATTCGTCCCGTGAAAAAAATAAATTAAAAAAACTCGGTTTCAACTTTTCCAGCAATTAGGTACCTAAGTATTTTTTGCTACTCCTTATTTTCAGCCGACTACCCAAAAAGGAGGAGGTCCCTATTTGGTCGGAATCTTTTTTTAAGTATGTTCACCGATTAATTATTCGAAGACGCCTGAACCGATAAGGATTTTCTTGTTTAAGTGAGTACCTAGATACTTCTCAGGTTTTTAATTTTAATTTGACGAAGATCTGATGCAGTGTATCGGAGATACTAGAAGTGGGATATTTTGTTTGTTTGCAAGATTTCTGCGTTTAAATTGTCTCATATTTGTCTAGTATTATTAGAGCAATTTTAAATAATATGATTAAAAATATTTTTAAAAGTTTTTAAAACTTTACGCAGGAAATTATAATTATTAACTGCGATTTTCAAAAATCGAGCTTTCATCAGATCTCCATGCTTTGAGATTCTTGAAACGTGATTATATTTTTTTATATTACGTCAGTATATATTTGTATGTGCGCACGTGATTAATCTCTCCCAGATTTTAAACGGCCTGGCTGATCGAAAACGGTTTACGGTGAAAGATCAAAATCAATAATCAAATTCGAAAGTTTTAAAAATTAAAACAGTATTCTTTTAACTTTTAACTTGCTTGCAGGATCATTCGGTTTAAAGATTTTTTATTAATGATTTTTGAACTTATTAAGAGATATATTTTTGAAATTATTATATTTGACAGGCGGCGCGCGGACATCGGGCCCTTGTGTAAAGGCAAGGGTTCACGTATAGACTAGAAAAGCTATAGGGCCATCAGTTTGATCAGCTTAGCATCGAAGGTGTATGGTAAAACATTGAAAGGAGAATGCAAGAGAAGTCCAAAGGAATGTTATGGTAGGCACAAGGGGGTTTTACGTCTAGAGCAGGGATGTGTGCGGGGAACAGAGTGAATAGAGCGTTAGAGAGATTACTTAAAAGCCCAGTTTTCAGGGTGCCCGTCTTGCCCTGCATAATCATGTGCCTATCCCAACGATATTGTATGAAAGTGAGAGTTGGGTAGGTTAGAAGGGCATGAAAGTATAATCAACGCGGTCGATGAAACAAATAGCTATGTAGCTAATATAAAATATGTCGCGTAAATCTCGCGGACCGGGTTCGAAATGTTGAAGTGAGAGAGAGGTTATGCTTGAAAGAAAGTGTTAGTGTAAAGATGAGAAAGGGCATGCTTCGTTGGTTCGGACATGTGGAAAGAATGGTAGGTGAAAGATTAACAAAACAGATATACAATGTGAGAGATGCAATACTTTATTATTTATTTTTCTATACATTAAAATATTATAGACTTTATTATTATAAATAAAGTCTATACATTAAAAGATGTAATTCTCATAAAAATACTTTCCTAACAATATTACTAGATAGTATAAGTTTGCGAGCCCTTACAAAGCTCTGCTTTTTGCTAGTAATAACATAATATAAGTTAACTTATAGACTTATAACTGAAAGATCTCAAGTTGAACCGAGCTCATTTTTTTATATCATAAGATAGCAAACAAGCAGATGGGTCTCCTGATGGAAAGAGTCAACCATCGCTTAGAGACAACAAAGATGTTAATGGTCCGTTGCTATCTTGTGGCGAGGTCTAATGCCACACGTATAAGTTTACCGGCTACCATACCCTCCAAACTGGAACACGGCAGTGTCAAGCGCTGACGCTATTGCGGCAGGAATAGGCAAGGCGGTGGTACCAGACCCGGGCGAGACAATGCAGAAGTCTACTACCAATGACTCGCATAGTCAGTTGGTTGAATTTTAAGACCTGCCTGACGGAACGGCAGTTAATCTATTCTTCAAAGAAACACGAACCACCACGGGGAATACTTATGTCTTTTGCATAGCCAGAACCTGTAGATTTGAATTGCTATCTTAAAGTTGGGAATATTTATCAAATCGTTTATATTTAACAGAGTTTTGTGGTAAGAAACAGAAAAAAATTAACCATATCGACAAGCTTCTCCTATTTGACCGCCCCGTTGGTCGAGTGGTTAGCAACCCTGACTACCCAATCGACGGGGCTCGGGCTCGATCCCCGACGGGGACAAGCATTCGTGTGATGAGCATATATGTCTGTATTTCCGGGTTTGGGTGTTTATTAAATATATTCTAGTATTTATATATGTATTTCTATGTATAAGTATCATTGACTATTACCCATAACATAAGCAAATTGCTTACTTTGGGGTTAGATCAGTAAGTGTAATTTGTCCCGTGAAAAAAAATACAAAAAATATTAACTAACTTTATCTTAAATTTGCAAATCTGGTTAAAAATAATATAAAATTAGCTCAATACTATTTAAAATATAAATATACGTACAATATAGCATACTCGTGTATACATAGGTAAACATAACCTTTGCTTTCAAACCCCTGTACAGGTAAAAAGAGCATACGGTTTACATTGAAGTTACTCAGAATTTCATATCCTAAAATAACTTTAGCCGAACAATACATAAGCAAACATAACAAACAACCAACCACTACAACAGATTATGTTAATGTAAATAACTCACATGTGAAATTAAACTTGTATCTAAGCGTATATGTGTGAGTATAAAAACGCACACAAGCCTAGACAAATCTCCAAATCAACATCCCGTGGAACCGCACATCGGTAAATATTTATAGCGATTCCGCTTGAAGGTTGTTTTGTGAAGTAAAACCTTCACTAAAATAGTTCTATAACATTCGTTTTTCGATGCGATTTTTAACGCTAAAAACACAACACTAAGTTTTAATTTTCCCTGTCGAAATGACTGAGTTCCGAACAAATCTACGATGTAAATAAGTACACAAACATGTGATATGTACGCCTTTTGCAGTTTTTCCTAAAATGTATACGAATTTTACGTGCTTATATGTAAAAAATATGTAAATCTACTTGAAACCTCATCAATCCCCGGGTTTGGGACACCTTGTTTTAGTCGAATGTGATAGAAAGGAGGGTAAAAATCGGACTGGTCTATATTAGGAAAAGTACATTTAAAGTGATTTGATTTTCTTATAACAAATCTAGAGTCAGCGTTAGGTACGGAACATTCGTACTTTATCCCGCTAGTTTATATTTTTGTATAAATTCTATGAACAATTATGTCTTCTTTTTAAGGGCGCGTACTCGTTTCGTAACGAAAACTTCATGTTTTCATTTTTTTTTCTAAAACAATAGCGAAATAATGTGAGCAGATTATTTAGAATAATCTGCTCACATTATTTCGCTTCGCTTCGCTATTTAGGATATTACAGTTTTTGCAATATTAAGTCTTAATTATTCGATTTATCGTAGGTTCAAAATTTGATCAGCAAAAGATTACGCACGAGGATTTATAGTGTTTTTAAAATAATTCTTCTAAATAAATGAGTTCATATAACGAACTGAAAAAAAATCAGTTAATTGAACATAATCTTAATTCACGTATAATAAATATTTTAGGTTTCTGTTGAAATACTTACTGGTGAAAAAAATGTTAAAGTGAACTGATTTTGTAATTTTTCAATATCATTTTTTAATATCTAAGAACAATATTTTCGTCAATTTGGCTCTATAGTGCACTTTAAGACCATATATCCTATTGGAAAAATGCATAAAATAAAATATTTTGGCAAATTACAATGGTTGTATTCGTCTTGAAAGATAACTCTGACGCCTATTTTCGTAAAACGCTATGCAGGGATTGCCTTCGTTTTAAATAATAATAATAACTATAATAATAATAATAAATAATTATAATAAACTAAAAAAAATCAACAGTAAATGCTTGTATATATACATTTTTTTTATAGATAATTACAAAAAACCAGTGGCCATAGCTGCCCAAGTATGTTGTAAAGGACAATCTAGACATGATGCGATCATATTGAGGATGCTGTTGGAACTGCTTTGCAATCTTCGTAGTATTGATGGTACTTTTTTTTCGCCTTATGGCAAAAAAGTCATCCACGCGTGCACCTGTACCCACGAATTAGAGCAATTGAGGAGGACTTTGGAAGATGCGATTCTTGAATTTAAATCTATGCCGATTTGTGAAAGGCCGCGACTACCACGTTTTTCCACACACAAACGCAATATGGCACTAGTGATGGCTTTAGATGGCATGCTAGATTCGTATTTACGATCTAGCCAAAATCTAGCTGATACACATTCTATTGTGCGGGTGTCACAGCGTGCCGTATCGCTCATGTCAGATTTCCAGTATCTGACAGGGTTATACGGTCCACTGAAGATGTACCTGCATGGCAGAAGAGAATTGAACGGCGTATCAGTGCCACTAGAGCTATCATTGGTAAGCTAATTTGCTTTAGTTCAGGAAACATCCGAACGAAGGTTATCCGTTTTGTGTCACAAGCCTTTGCCAGTACAGGTGTAAGTCCACAGGACTATGTCACCTAGTGACTAGGGACTTGTGTCACAGACCGTATAGACTATCTAAAGCAGAAAGTTAGTGCGTGGGCAAACCGTATTCGTAGATACAAAGAACGGGTAAACAGGTTTAATCAGAATCGAATTTTCCGAAGTGATCAAAGAAAGGTGTATAGAAGTTGAACAATTTCAACCAGAAATTATGCAATCCGTCTAGTCCTGGGGATTTCCAGTTGTGAGTAGAACGAACTGCTTCTCTCACATCTTGGGGCGTTATACTTATAGACGCCATGGGTTGCAATAATTCGCACGAGCGCTCAACTACTCTCACCCATTCACCATTGATATGATTGACTGGCACAGACCAGATATTTCTCCAAAATGAAGACATTTCATGAATATCTGGTAGTTGCCCATCAACCATCCTAGTAAGTTTTGAAGTGCCGTATTATAAGTACGCACCGGAGTCAGTTCTAGAGAATGGCCGTGCTAAGCTCTACTGGGATCGATCTGTCATCACGGACAGGACTATTATCACAAATAGGCCCGATATCGTGTTGGTAGATCGAATGGAGCGCCGGGCATTTATTGTTGATATCACAATCCTGCATGACGATAACCTCGTGAAAGCAGAAAAAGAAAAACTATCTAAGTATTTGGACTTACCTCATGAGATTACTGATATGTGGGGTGTGGAGTCAACAATAATTGTCCCGATAGTTGTTTCTGTAAACGGTTTAGTAGCGAAGAGTCACGACCAACACCTACGAAAGCTCTCCCTACAGTTCTGGATCAAGGGCCAGATACAGAAGGCGGCAGTATTAGGAACGGCACGTTTTGTGAAGAGGTTTCTTTCTCTGTCACCCTGACCACCGGCGGCTTAGCTGCAAGGCTCCCGTCGGCGGGGAACCTATTTTTATATATTTATTTTTATAATATTGTATTTTTTTAATATTATAATTATAAATGTATGTAAAATAAGAGGAAAAATGTAAATAAAGATAATAATAATAATAATAATAATCAATTTATTTCAGATTTAAATCCATATTGCGTTCGTAATCACTTATGCTAGTTAGTTTATGTCATTTACATTAAAGATTAACAAATATTATTAAAAAAAAAGTGCGGTTATATAAAATTCAATTTAAAATTCGGTAAAAACAAGAAGAAATAAAATAGAATTATTAAATGATGTCAGATTAAAAATTGAAATTAGAATTTGAGATTTATTTTATCAATAAAAAAAATCGACAGTAAATGCTTGATACATTTTTTTTATAGATAATTACAAAAAACCAGTAGCCATAGCTGCCCAAGAATGTTGTAAAGGACTATCTAGTCGTGATGCGATCATATTGAGGATGCTATTGGAACTGCTTTGCAATCTTCGTAGTATTGATGCAACTTTTTTTTCGCTTTATGGCAAAAAAGTCATCCACGCGTGCACCTGTAAACATCCCGGATGCACTGCAGTGTCGTGGCAATCCCAACAGCATCCTAAAGATGTTATTACATTGGACTCGCAAAACGTTGTAGGTACGCTGCGTCTAGTTTACCCAGAGGCTGCTCGAGTAGAAGGATTGACAATAAGCCCGGAACAGTGTGATTTTTACTTCTTTACTACATCGAGCGAACCTACGAGCTAGCATGTTACCTCTCACTGCCAACGCCCTGCGCTCCCGCTCCACGTCTAAATCATTCTTCATGTCAGATGATACAGTGTGGCCCAGATATTTGAATGTATCTACCACTTTTAACACATGGCCCTCGCCAAGTATTACCGGGGGCACGGGAGCCGGTCTGTGTTTACCTGCTTTGAACACAACTATCTCGCTCTTTTTGGGATTATATTTTAAGCCATGTTCTTGCGCAAAGGTTTCGCACACATATACAAGTTTTCTGAGCGCATTGACCGATGGAGCCAGCAACTTAAAAAACTGTTATCAAAAATTATATTTTTGCACTGTAGTGCACTAAATCAAGACTTAATATTACAAAAACTGTTATATCCATTGAATGAATCTATTTACATCATTACGATATTGCTCTTGAAGAATTTTGAAAACATGAAGTTTTCTTTGCAAATCGAATACGCGCTCTTAACATCTTATAAATTTTCCACCAATTCTCTACATAAATTAGTTTGACTAAGTATTTTAAAAAAATCCATGTTGACAACACTGATTTGTATCTTGTATAATGGTAAGACTTGTAAATATACGAGTATTATATGGTACTTTACGGATAACATGCGGCGGAAACATTGCTTATATCTGTTACTTTGCTTATATTCTGCTACGTTAACATGTCACTTGACTCGTTACAATTCATGTCTAGCAATTTTGAAGCAATGTAAAATTAAAACAATAAAATAAAATTTCACTATCTCTCCTTTTTATTTCATCTTGGCAGTAGTCTCAGAAAAGCTTGGGTTCATCTTCGTTATTTTACAACTTCACATTGCTCTTCTTGTCTCGGGTAATCTTAAGCGTCAGACACGTGTTTCATTCAACGACCTTTGACTTAGGTGCGGGTACAGATGTAAGACTACACTTTAATAGAACACAACGCAAGTCACTGCCATCGTGACTACTAGGTGGTAGAGTTCTGAATTGTCTCACCCGGGTCAGGTACCACCACTTTATCTATTCCTGCTGCAATAGCGTCAGTGCTTGTTGCTGTCGTGTTCCGGTTTGGAGGGTAAGGTAGCCGGTAAACTTTTGCATGTAGCATTAGACCTCGCCACAAGATGGCAACGCACCATTAACATCTTTGGTGTCTATAGGCGATGGAAAAAGGCTTACCACCTAGCATACAAGCAGATGGAAACTGTACCACCTAGTAGTCATGATGGTAGTGACACGTATAGCCAATCAGTGACCTTTTAAGACCTGCCTGGTAGGACGGTAGTTGGTCTATTATTCAAAAGAGCCCAAACCAACAAGGGTAATATTTTATATGACATCGATATATTGCATTGCGTCAGTTTATCGCCTTCACAAGCCTTTTTTTATAGCAGAGGGGGCAAACGAGTAGGTAGTACACCTGATGGCAAGTGATCACCGCCGCTCATGAACAACTGCAATACCGGGGGTCTTGCAGCTGCTTGCCGGCCTTTTAAGAATGAATAAGCTCGTTTCTTGAAGGTCCCTAAGTCGTATCCGTTCGGAAACACCCCCGAGGGTAATTGATTCCACAATGGAGTAGTGCGAGGCAAAAAGTGCCGACAAAAGCGCACGGTTGTGGATTTCAATACATCGAGGTGGTGAGGATGGAACAAAATTTAAACAGAACATGACTGCTCAAAAACTGAAGTTACTGCAGCAAAAATATGTAGATGGGGCGCTAATATAAACCATGACTTAGACTATTCAGAATTTTGGAAACATCCAATAGTCAAGATGTTTCCTAAATGTTCAGGTTTTATTGTCCTCGTAATGAGTTGTCTGGTTTGAAAACACATTGTATGTTTTTCTAAAGCGGCCCGAACCAAGACGAGAAATTTGGATTTAAATTTCGTAAGTATTCACGTATGTTTGATTTAAAACTTTAATATTTCTAACCAAAAAGACTCGGTTTGTTTTTTGCAGTTAGTACAAGAACATGTAAAAGAAAAAAACATGCGTAGAAATGTGATTCATACGGTATACAAGAACAAATTGCAGGATAAAAATAAAAGTTATTTAATTTACTCTATAGAGAATGACTCTGTTTAAAAACAGAACGACTACAATTCGTTTGAAAACTCCACCTTTACGGTTAAGAAATAAAACGAACTGTGAAAATATTAAATAACTTTCCATTACGTAGTCCAGATTCCGCATCGCGTATTCGCCGGTACTGCGGCTGACTCAATTTGATCACTATAACTGCGTTCCAACTGTCGCCAAGTAACCACGGCTTGCTTCGCTATACGAGTCACGGATTAATATGCAGCCCCTCTTGTAGCGGGTTCAGATTACGCTTAGAAATATAATGGCTATTATACTTTAGAATGCAATATATGGTTGACCGAGCTTCGCTCGGTTTTTCACATTCCCATATCTTGCAATTTGAGTAGGAGTAATAGCTAAATGAAGTTGGAATTTAGGCAAGGTTAACGTAAACAATCAGTTCTCTTCTTAATAGTCTGTTGTTAGGTATTTATCTTGTCATTGGGTGTCTACAGTACAACAGCTGATAATCTCAGAAATCTAATTTATATTGACAGAATTCTGAGCTAATGAGCCCTATAGCTCAACTCTAAGGGGTCGCTATTGTTATTTTAGTTTCACATTGAATTAACATGGGAAAAATTCTTTTTGTTTTAAATTGAATTTACACATAATTTACAAAATTTATTTCAAAAAGCGATTTTATATTCTTAAAATAGAGTCTTTAAGCTTACAAAACTCTACGACAAAGTATGATTATCTCTACAAAAAGACTAGTTACAGCCATTTAAAAATGACTAAATTTTGAAATTTAAAGAAATAGTTGGCAATTGGGCCATTCCTTGTCAAATCGACAAATAGTTGGCATCGATCTCTTTCGATTTGGACAAATTTTGGTCAGAAGTTTTCGTTTATCATAAAACGAAGTTCTGCCAAAGAAAAAACAATAAAAAAAATTTTTGCAAAAGATATGCAAATTCAAAATTTCGCAATTTTTTCAGTTTTTCAATTTAGTTTTTGTAATATCTCGAACGCTATTGTAGATATAGGAACGGCCTTTTGTTTGTTACAGGGGGAAACTTAGCGTTATTGAAAAAAAAATATTTTGGTAAAAAAATGCCAAATTTTGAATTTTTGAAAATCGTTAAAAATGACGATCGAAGTTAAAATTTTAGCTCAATTTTTTTTTTGTAAATTATGTGTAAATTCAATTTAAAACAAAAAAGAAGTTTTCCCATGTTAATTCAATGGGAAACTAAAATAATAACAGCGACCCCTTAGAGTTGAGCTATAGGGCTCATCTTTGGTGAGGATTTTTTTAATATCAAATAGAAACATTTGAGAGGGTAGGAGTTAAAATAAAAAATTTAATTTTTTTTTAATCACTCAAATATATCTTATTATATATTTATATATATATATATATATATATATATATATATATATATATATATATATATATATATATATATAATAAGACATATTATGTAAATACTGGAATATAAGTAACTACTGGAAACCGAGTAATACAAGTACATGGGGTACACTAAAAATTTTGCGCTTCTAGCTAATCGGAACTATTTGAATTTCGAATGTTATATTTTTAAAACGTTGCAACCTTCTTAGTAATAAAAAAAAGCGGGAAATCTACCTACGCAATGAAGTGGAATTAAGTCGAAAAGATTTTAGAGCGATGATTTTTTATGATTTTAAAAGTTCTCTTTCTCCGCAAGACTGTGCCGCTCGTATTCAAAATGTTTTTGAGAGAGAAGCGCCTTGTTTGAGCACCGTGAGGCGATGGTTTACTGAATTTGAGAGAGGTTTCTTTACATGTCGAATTTCGTGAAGGGCGGCCTTCAACTACCGTCAACGAATGTGGCTACTGTTAAGCGGTTGATTGAAGAAAACCCCCGGATTACCTATTGATATGAGCCAAATTCAAAAAAATTTACATGAAGAATTGAAAGTTCGGAAACTTTGATGTCGTTGGATACCTCATGAACTGACAGCGGAGCAGAAGTGGGCTCACGTGGAATGGTGCTCACAGATGCTACTGAAGTACGACCACGGACATTCTAATGCTGTTTATGTCATTGTCACAGGAGACGAAACGTGGATTTATTGTTTTGAACCCGAAAAAAACAGCAACCTTATGAATGGGTGTTTGAAAATGAGAACAGGCCAACAAAAGTGAGACATGCGAGAAACGTTGGTAAAATAATGATCGCGTTTTTTTTCTCAGCTACGGGTCCCATCTGTACAATTCCACTTGAAGATCAAAAGAGTGTTAATATCGAGTGGTATTCTGCCATTAGTTTACCCAGGGTGTTAGAAAAAGTTCGCGAAAGATGACCCAAAAGCCGCATTCTACTACACCATGATAACGCTTCTTCAGACACGGCCAACATAACAAAGTCATTTTAGCTTCCGAAAAAGTTCATCTCGTCACTCATCCTGTGCATAGCCCCGACCTAGCACCCTGTGATTTCTGTATTTTCCCCAAAATCAAAGATTTGATGAGAGGTTTTACTTTTACCAACTCCGAAGAGACAATGATAGCGTTCAATCAGCACGTAGAAAACATGCCTTCAGATCTGTGGTCCTCCTGTTTTAAAAAATGGTTCGATCGCATGGTGAAATGTTTAAAATGTAAAGGAGATTATTTTGAAAAGCAACAAACATAATATTTTGGTTATAATATGTTGTTTTTTTAAGTTACGCAAAACTTATAGTGTGACCTATGTATCAGACAATCGAGTGAATTTTAGTTTAGTTAATTTTAGCCAAGCTTCCTCATGTCTAGTTCATCTTTCACGAACTGACTGGAAAAATATTTTGCAAGACCAACTATTTAAAACTCTAACACGGGAAAAATACTTGAGTCTTTTTGTTAAATGTTATTTTCGCCAAATTTCGCAAAATGAAAATATTGTTGTTTTTAACAAACTATAGATCATCATACATTTTTTAGTATCTAATCGCGTTTACTTTACTTTATTTACTCTGAAAGGAACTAGCTTGATAATAATTATTGATTTCTAAATGATTTTGAAGCATTTGGATTTTGCTACTGTTACTGTGTATTAAGCGTACTTGGGCGAGCAACGTTCTCTGCCCGAGTTTGAGTTGATGGGTATTTTTCGTCTTAAGGTCGCACCAGGAAATAGACATTTTGTTATTTACCTTTGACCAAGATTTCGAGTATTACCTGGCTGAGTGTTAGTTAGTTGTAACCAAGAGACCTTGTCGACCACGCAACGCTGATCTGTGTGTGAAAATTGTGATGAGATCGTCAGGATATTTATTTAGTTTTTTTTTATATCATAAGATAGCAAACAAGCAGATGGGTCTCCTGATGGAAAGAGTCAACCATCGCCTATAGACATTAAAGGTGTTAATGGTGCGTTGCTATCTTGTGGCGAGGTCTAATGCCACATGCATAAGTTTACCGTCTACCTTACCCTCCAAACCGGAACACGACAGTGACAAGCAATGTCGCTATTGCGGCAGGAATAGGTAAGGCGGTGGTACCAGACACGGTCGAGACAATGCAGAACTCTACCACCTGTAGCCACGATGGTAGTGACTCGCATAGCCAATCGGACGCCTTTTACGACTTGCCGGGCAGAACGGCAGTTGGTCTATTCTACAAAGGAGCCCGGAACCAACACGGGGAAAATTTATTTAGGTAAATATTTTTCACTATAATCTATATTAATATTATAAATGTGAAAGTTTGGATGTTTGAATGGGTGGAGGATGGACGGAAAGGATGGATGGATGGATGTTTGTTACTCAACCACGCAAAAACTACTAAAAGAATTTGGATGAAATTTGTGACATTGTTAGATGCTGGCCTGGAATAGCACCTTTCATTCCGGAAAAATAAGTTGTTCCCGTGGGATTAACGAAAAACTTTTATAATGCAGTGGGCTCCAGGGCGCAGTTAATATAATACGTGAAAAGATTATAATGATATCCGCTGTCACTAGCGCCGTATTTTAACTTCACCAGCGGACAGAGTTCACTAAGAGGTGTTTGTATTGAAATTGATTTATGGAAATTTCGCGGTGAAGACGCATCGTCTTCAGAAAGTTAGATCGGTTTGTTAAAATGAATAAATTATTTGCAACAACTAGAGCAAAGAGCAACTATATAATTCTGTATGTACATAAACAAATAATGTACATAAACATAAGCTCAACATCATCGCAGGGTCTTTAATACAAACACCGTAGTAATGTATTTTTGGGATGATGTGTCCAATTAAGTATATTTTTTAATTTGTTTTGTATTTTGTTATTTGTATTATGTTATTGTATTGTTTTTTTTTTATTTTTTTATTGTTTTGTAATAACTTTTTCTTTTAAGCATAAACTATTAATTACTGATATATTTCAATTGTAAAATTTTTACCTACGAAATAAAGACATTTTGAATTTTGAGTTTTGAATTTTGTGCAGCCCATCCTTGAAACCTTCTGCTAAATTGAGGTGTTTGAAGCTCAAAGAAAAAACAGTGGCTAAACTATTGATATAAAAAACCAAAGATGCACATTCAGTGTCTAAAAAACCGTCCTCTAAAAATGAGTTTGAAAGTTGAAAGTTTTGTTCGAGACTGTGCATCTTGGGTTTTTTTATATCAATGACCTAAGCATATAATTGTGAGCTGGAAGAGTTCAAAATTCTAAATTTTTTTAAAATAATACTTAGTAATTCAATGTTCAAATGTATATATAAAAAGATGTATATTTTTTAAATTGATGACTGACTTTAATCTTTCGAATGTCATTCAATGGAATTTTGGAGTTCTAAATTATTTTATTAGCTATAAAATTTTATATATAAAATTAAAAATGACGAAGAAATTAAACATATTTTTAAATTTTGATATATCCCGAATGAATCAAGAAATTTTAATACAATTTACGGTATTTGAAGCAGTTTTTCAAGTAGAAAGTTTTTTTAAATACGATTTAAGTTTCCTGTAAACAACGTAATTTTTATATTAGAAAAGCTGTATGTAACTTTTAAAAATTTAATAATCGGTAGGTTGAAAAATTTCGCAGAAATGTTAAAAATTATATATTTTTAATTTTCTTCATTGATAAATCCCAAACAAATGACCGATTTTTAACCAATGAACAGTATTTGATGCAGTTTTTCAAGGATAAAAGCTGATAAGATTTTTAAGTCAATCGATGTATTAACCTGAAAGTTATTTAAAAAATATTAGGTAAGTTGCTAAAAACAATGTAATTTTAAAATTTGAAGTTTATAAAACGGTATTTGACGTATTTTTTAGTAAGTAGTTTAGTATTTTTAGTAGAAGATCAAAAAATATTGCTTGAAAATTTTCGAAGTTTAGTCGAAAAATCACTTTTTTCATAATTTTTCGTCAACGATAACTCCTTAATGGATAAACGTAAATTGATACAATTTACGCATTATATTTTGTACTCAATCGGTACATATAATCTGGTTCCAATTTCCAAAAATCGGTTCCAATTTTCAAAAAGTTTTTTCAAGAAAAGAGAAAGAGGAACTCACGTCATCGTAAAAATGGTCAGAAAAGGTTCCTAGGACTTATAACGTGGAGATCCGGTGAAAACTCGATTTTCGAAAATCGAGCCAAAATCAGTAGCTTACTTTATCTTCATACATAGCGGGAAATTAAAAACTATATAAAAAGATAAGAGTTCCGTTAAATTTTCAGAATAAATTTCACTTGAAAATTAGATATACTTGTACTAAGTATATCTAATTTTCAAGAGAAATTAATTTTGATTTAGAACGTAATACGGGCAATTGAGTTGTTTGTCAAAGCTTTGATGTCAAACATTTAATAAATAAAGATATAATGAACGTAAGAAAATTTCGTACTTATTAAATCGTTTTTCTTTACATGATAGTAATAAAATGCTCTTAACTTGGATGTCAAACATTTCTAAGTGTAATTACCTGTGCTGTAACCACGGACGACCGACAGCGGTCGATTAACTACTTGAATTAGTGTACAGCGTCTCGCATCTGGAGTCCTGGCATATTTTAATATAGGGACAGAATGCAGACAAGGATAATTTCATAAATTTGATATACACTGCATTATTTGCTTGTAAAATATTGTTACGTGCTTCGGGTTCGCAATTTGCAGGAAAACGCCACTTATATAAAAACCGTGTATTTACAAAACAAATACACAAAACAGCACAATATAATACTTAAATATTCTGATTAACACTAGTCACTCACTACACTAACACTAAACTTAACCGACTACACAATAAAACACTTCTCGCTTCGCACTGGTCACTTCTATTTATACTCGAGGTAAAGTAAAAACAACCTTTGCCGGGTCAGAAAAGATGCTCACTGAAATAAATATTGAAGTAGCCGCGACTTGGTGTGCATGGAAAAATTTCTAACATAAAAGTAGCCTAAGTTACTTCTTATTACCGTAATTTAAAAGATAGACAGACCCATGGTAAAACCCGCATAGTTCCCGTTTCCGTTGGGTTTCCAGGTTAAAAACAATCCTATGTCTTTTCTCGGGTTTCAACCTATTAATGTACCTTTCATTCAAATCGGCTCAGTGGTTCAGGCGTGAAGAAGATACAGATAGACAGAGTTACTTTCGCATTTATAATATTAGTATGAATAAATAATAGGTCGGGGCAAAATTATTTTCGTATTTTGAATGTATTATTAATAATCAAACCTCCTTGGCCGTACTGAATGTAACTGGCTGGTTTTAATTCCATTAAATGTGACATTCTGAAGATGCAATAAATTAAAAAAAAAACAAGTTCCCGCCATTTTTCAATTGCTTTTCAAGCAAGCAAAATTAACGTATGTGACAAAGAAATTCAGTAAATTTTAAAGTTTTGTTACAAAAAAGGCAAAAATGCGATTAACGCCGCGAATATAATTTGTGTGATTTACGGACCTAATGCGGTGTATCAATAAGAGTAGCACAAATGTGGTTCAAGCGTTTCAAGTTTGAAAAATTTAGTGTGAAAGATGAGGTTCGCTCATGACGCCCACACAGATGAAATCAGTGCCATCTTTGAGAAAGTGGAGCAAGATATTAGTAATAAGAGCAAGGCATATTAGTAGCTACGGCATTGCTTAAAAAACTGGATGTTGATCATAAAACAGTTTTACGTCATTTACAAAAGTATGGGTACAAGAAAAACTTGACATTTGGGTACCAAATGATTTCACTGAGATGCCTAATGCAACGTGTTTCCATTTGCGATTCTTTATTGAAACTTAAAAATTCCAAACCATTTCTTAAACACTTGATTACGGGTGATGAAAAATGGGTGACTTACGATAAGAATGCGCGAAAAAGATCATGGTCGAGGCATGGACAAGCCCCACAGACCATGGCAAAGTCCGGCCTGACTCGGAACAAAGTGATGTTATATGTATGGTGGGATCGTTCACTATGAGCATTGCCACCAAGTAAAACTATCGATTCTGACTTTTACTGTCAGCAACTGATGACTTTAAAAAAAGCTGTTGAGAAAACCGGCTGGAGCTGGTGAATAGGAAGGGCGTAGTGCTCCACCGTGACAACGCCAGACCGCACTCATCTATAGCCACGCAGCAAAAATTGAGAAAGCTTAGCTGGTACGTGTTGATGCATCCTTCGTTTAGCACTGACCTTGCTCCATCAGATTTCCACCTGTTTTGTTCATTGCAGGACTCTTTAGGAAGCATAAAGCTAACCTCAAAAGAACACTGTGAACACTACCTGTCAGACTTTTTAATCAAAAATCAAAAAAAATCTACAGGAATAGGATCATGGCACTACCCACAAAATGGCAATAAGGCATCGATCAAAACGGCACATATATATATGTGCCGTTTTGATCGATGCGATCGATTTGATCGCATTTGATCGATCGATTTGATCGATCGATTTGATTATAAATAAATAAAAAATTATACCTAAAATAATATTTTCCTTTGTATGAACAATGCGAAAATACTTTTGCCCCGACCTCCTAAAATTCAAAAGATGAGTATTTACTAGTTAAAGACGTCGCAATGTTGATAATAATTAAATTAATTTCGCTGGATAAATCACATGAATTGATCCAACCCCAAATTTTATTATAGAAGTTAGTCAACGATACTAATACGTAGAAATACCTATACAAATACTGTTACATACATAATAAATACCCAAACCCGTAAATATAAACATGTAGTATGCTCATCACACGAACGTTTTTCTCTGTCGAGAATTAATCCCGAAACCCACCGATTCGTAATTCGCTTAACACTCGACCAATGGGGCGATCAAAATAATACGACAGTGATTTTTTATAAAAATGAGACTTTCCATCATTACAACTTGTTATCGTACGTAATTGTCTCACCATAAAGAAGAACAAAGATGTCGCCTTATCTGACGCTCTTGTTATACCCTTTTTTCAACATTTGCTCAATTTTAGATAAATTAGAGGATTGTTTTTGTATCATTAAATAGCAAACAAGTTGATGGCTCTTCTGATATAAAGAGAAACCGTCGTCTATATCTATCTTCGGTGACATATAATTCAGGTACATTGTACTTAAGTTAGGCACCAGTCTCTCACTAAAAATAATTTCTGTATGTTTATGTGACTAGGTTTTATTTTTTGTAAAGAGAAAATAAAATTTAATATTATTATTATTTTAAACACCAATGATGTTAATGGTACGCTGCTATTCGTGTAGCGGCGAGACAGAGACACATGCATAAATCTACCGGATACCTTACCTTCCAAACCGGAACACAACAATGACAAACGCTGATGCTTTTGTGGCAGGAATATATAAGGCGATTGTACACTATACCCCGGAAAGACGTTACGGAACTCTACCATCAAGTAGTCATGATAGTAGTGACACAAAGAGCTATCGTTCGCCTTTTACAAAAACTGCCAGGCAGAATGCTAAATAGTCTATTATTCAAAGGAGGCCCGGGCTAATACGGGCATTTTTATATACCACACTATTTTTATTTAAACAAATATAATTAATAAATAATAATAATAAATATTCACGGGACAAACTACACTTACTGATCTAACCCCAAAATAAGCAAATTATGTGCAACGATATTAATACATAGAAATACATATATAAATACTAGAATATATTTAATAAACACCCAAACTCGGAAATACAAACATTTATGCTCATCACACAAATGCTTGTCTCCGTCGGGGATCGAACTCGAGCCCTGTCGATCGCGTAATCAGGGCCGCTAACCACTCGACCAACGGGGCGGTCAATCATATTATTTTTTTAGTGCTTTCGACCGACTTCTATATACTTTTTTCGGGTCGGCAAAATTCACTGTACATGTGAAGTATCTTCACGTCTGTATTATTGAAGAGGAGTAAAAAAAGGCAGATGTATAACCAGTACACCCACAATTAGCCGAAGATACTTAGTTTGACAATATGACAGATGGCAAGCCTATCGCCAACCGGGCACTTATACAATCTAGGACAACATTGTTTATTTTTGAATTGTTCAACTCGGGAATCGAAACCAGGACCTCATGTGGTCAACACCGACACTGGACCTTTAGACCATAGAGACGAATGCACATACAGGTTACTTATAAAGATCCGTCCAAATTTTAAAATTAGGAACTAAATATTGAATTGAAAGTGCGTTTTAATTTTTCAGGATAATATAAAAATATTCGTTTAAAAATATTCCACTAAATTCATGAATTGGATACACCGAGTCTTGTTAAACTTTGTAATACTGGCAGTGTGTCATTTTACATTTACCTACAATTACGATAGTAAATATTATGTAATTTGTCGCTCTTTGTACATTCTTGCTAGGGATCGCCTACGGTCACGGTAATGTTATCTACCAGTATTCTATCTTCATACAAACGGGTGGAACGCGGGTTATACCTACGCGCTCAGAGTTTGGCATGCACTGGATACATAACAGACTGAGGTTTGCGCCGCAGTGACGAACGGCCGATGTGACAGCACAGGCAAATGTAGTTAAAATATTGAAGGCGGGCAGCCCTATCGCATTTTACGTACAGCACCGCGCGGCTGGCTGTAGGTATTTGTTTCAAGGACAGGGCCGAGTCAAAATACTGGTAGATAACATTCCCGTGCTACGGTTGAACCCACTAAATTATTTTAGATTGAATGTTGCGTAATTAAAATTATATCCATGCGTTTTGTTTTTTGTGTCGGATAAAAATAAAATTTTGAACTCTTTAAATAATTTTTTTATTACATAAATCGAAAATATTATCGATATATATTTGGGTAATTATATTATTTATAGTCGTGAGAGCAGAGTATTTGAACAGCAATGAACAGCATCCATTATTTATTATCCGCAAAGGGTGTATTAGTGCCTCAGGTGCGAGTAAGCCGACGTTGCGCGACCACCCATTTGTGTTATTGAAAATTGTCACATCAAGATGACTGGCGGGTATTTATTCCAAGACGACACTTTGTAAAAATTTTATCTCCATCAGAACGGAGTATAATGAGGGCAATTTCTTTGCAACGTTCAGATTTCATTTTTTATTATAACGACGATAAAAATATGACAATCATTTTAAGGCGTGGTATGTTTTTACATATTTCAAGATCTGTTCATACAGTGATACCAACAGTGTGCGTGGTAGATTGTACATTTTAATAATTCGATTTAAATAATTCCTGACTTAATTTCATCGACATAACGATGAATTTGTTTTAACAATATAACTAATTAATTAACTACAGCTAGTTTGATTATGTATGGTGCATTTAAAAAAAAAGTTTTTTCGACTAAACTTTGAATGATTTAGCATCAATTAAGATGGTAAAATATTCATTTTACGATTTGCTATGAAAAGGTTTTATCGTGAACCTTGGCATTGTGATACCCGAGTCTTGAACCTTATAGTGAGAAGTGATAGAAATACAGATATAGATATAAAACACATAAAAAATCAGTTTTTTTATTAAAAAAAGCGACAAAAACTTCACTTAATGGTAACTGCTTGCTGCCCAAGAACTGCTGCAATGACAGATGTCACAATTACTTGTTGATTATTCATTGTTGATTTTTCAGAACAGCATCCCAATGCAAACTGTCACTGTTGTTTTCGCCTAAAACCCTTTAGCAATAAATAAATAAATAAATATTCACGGGACAAATTACACTTACTGATCTAAATGCTTGTCCCCGTCGGCGATCGAACCCGAGCCCCGTCGATTGCGTAGTCAGGGTGGCTAACCACTCGACCAACGAGGCGGTCAAATAAGGATGACGCTGAAGTACTAAAAGTATCTTCACGCCCGTATTCCCCAACAGGTAGCCAGAAGTACAACAAGTGCACCCATGATTAACCGAATACATTTGGTCCCACAGTGTGTTAGGTGGCAAAGCTATCGCCAACCGGGCACTTTCCAATCCCGGGCAACGTTGTTTTAATCAGAAAACTGAAAAAATATATTTTAGAATTGCCCGACCCAGGAATCGATCCCGGGACCTCATGTAGTCAACTCCGACCCCGGACCACTAGACCACAGAGGCGATTAAAGTACTAGCTATCGATAATTGTCATAGGTAGAAATGCATCTGTCGTTATGGATAAAAGGTAAAGGAAAGGGAAAGGTACAGAAGTTAAGAAGTTAACCTACATTCAAAAGGTGCTCGAGCAACGCACACATAGACACCTCTTACGGAGAGGATATCTCGAAATGGTTGGGAATAATGCAAGCGCGAGTGCTAACCGCTTAGACAGTGAACTTTTTTGTGCAGAAAATTTGTTATAGGTATCACAGTAACATTAAAATATGTCAGTTTTATGCTCAGTATTAAATTAAATACCTAGATATAATTGCCACTACCAGTTTTTTGTGCACAAGCCAAATTTGAAAGCCCTAACGCGACCGCCGAGCGTAGGTATGAAAAGTGAAGTATATATCCAAGTTTAACTTCTGTACCTATTTGTTTTGTGGTGCTGACTTTTCCTGATTCCTGTCGCAATAGTGTCAGTGCTAGTTACATTCGTGTTCCGCTTTGGAGGGTAAGGTAGCCGGTAAACTTATGCATGTGGCATTCAACCTCGCCACAAGATAGCAACGCACCATTAACATCTTAGGTGTCTATAGGCGATGATTAACTCTATCCATCAGGAGACCCATCTGCTTTTTTGCTATCTTATGATATAAAAAAATATCGTTCAATAAACCAGGTAGTGATCTAAGAAACACAGCGACATTTCAAAGGTTATGAAAATAATGAGACAAAACCTTACTTAACAAAAAAAAATTCAAATTTTAGTCGTCAGTTGCTTTTGACAATATATATTCAAAATACCTCTAACTACCTTAACTCACTCATTCACTTGTCATATTGATTTAAAATACTGTATCATTTTCAAACAAAGAAAATGTTTGAAAATCATACGGTATTTTAAATTAAAGTAATAGAAAATTTTACACAATCTTACCTCAAATTAACGCAAAAAATGTTAATAGAGACGCCTTTAGGGCGTTTACACACATTATAGTAGGGGAGCCCAAGATGCTAAATGGGTCTCGACACTCGAGAGTCGTAGGGCCCTATTCGATTTTGCAGATTAAATCATAAGAAAAATAAAAGGTTACATAAAGTTTTTCATTTCAATAGTGGGGAAAAAAACTACAGATTTTTTTTGAATTGTATCATGGTAACACTAAATCGCGTCAAATTAAGATATGACGGGTTAATTTTCACCTAAAATTTAGAAAATCTGCCGATTCAAGTGTAGCATAAGGGAGTGGGAGGGTCACAAGTTGCAAAGAAAACGTAGTTTTGACATTCTCAAGCGCGTCTGAAATTTCTTTTATTATATAGGAAATGATGTAAGAATAACAAAAAAAAAACAATCTGACAATTTCCATAAGCCGAAGTTATCTTAATTTTGTTTTTTTTTCTGCCCTAGTTACCCCCCTCAATAGTAATGGCTTATATTTGGTGGAAAGTCTTACCAGTATGCGAGGTATCTTCCCTGTATTAATCTGACGCGTTCGAGGCACGAAAATCCGATCTTGGGCTCCCCTACTATTAACACGAAACGACGGTGCCCCGTGCTATGGCGTGTAATATATGTAAGAAAATGTATGAGAGCTCTAAACGCTTCGGTTCGATTGACATTTTGTAACGTGAATCAGGCGAACAAACGAATGAAAACAAAAAAATAATAATTCCAAAGTTACGCGCATAAAAATAATTTAGGGATCCATTTTTATTTATCCATAGATTGAAGTCCAGTAAATATAAATAAAGCGAAGAAATTTTCTAAGAGGATCAATTCACTCTGTGGCCCTCAAGTAGTTCGTTGGCTGGACAAAGTTGACTATTAATCTTTGTCTTCCTCTTGATGCCGGCCTCGTCTATAGCATATCGACTTTAAACATGAAACTTCGATTTCGAACATAGCTAAGTACAGATTATACTGACTAACGAAAGAAAGAATCATGATTTTTATATAATACTAGCTGATTTACCCCGCTTTACATATGTAAATTAACCTGTTGGTTAATTTACTCGTAGGTAATCTGCGTGTTGGTCCCGAGCTCCTTTGGAAAATAGGCCAAATGCCGTTCTGCGAGGCAGGTCGTAAAAGACAACCGATTGGATATGTGAGTTACTGCCATCGTGGCTACTAGGTGGCAGAGTTCTGCATTGTCTTGCTCGGATCAGATACCACCGCCTTACCTTTTTGTTCCTGCCGCAATAGCGTCAGTAGAACCCTGTCGTGTTCTGGTTTGGAGTGTTAAGATGAAGAGATCTCTGAAAGCGTTATTGACGAATTTATGTAACCAAAAACAGCACAATATATCCTACTCGTCATATTACATATGTACTTGAACTTATTTTTAGTGAAAAAATCGTGCGGTCATTTTTCAAAAAAACAGCACACCGTCCATTTGTCACTGCGGCACACTTGCGACTGTTTGCATGCCGAGCGCAATGCCGAGATCAAGGCGCGTGAGCATTGCTCGCGCTTCGTCCCTTTGTATAAAGTTGGAATACAGTATACAGTGTCTATACTCTGGAGTCTCTTGTACTGTTAACAGTAACTAGATTGTATTAGATTAGATAATGCTTCCCTTTACATATACAAAGTAAGTATAAGTATCATCACGCCGCTTCTCTTGCGGTGTAGACAGGGTGAACAGAACCTCTGTAGACTTTTCGATTCACAAAAATTCACCGGGTTGTTGGTTGGTGAAATCAGTAGGGATCCCCGCATTTAATCAGTTCTGCCTGATAACGATTATCGACTATTTTTAGCTATAACAGGGACGAGCGGCTTTACGTTCTCATCCGAGGCACGAGAGTGGAATGATACCACCTGCCAAAATCCGAACTGCCACCGAGATTTTTGAGAAAAACCTCGACAAAGCCTCAATAACACATTTACCCGACCCGGGGATTGAACCCAGGACTTCATGATCTAAACCGAATAGGCTAGCCCTTAGACTACGAAACACTCAGGCAGATGACAAAGTTTTTGTCTACGTAGGTACGTACTAATGCTTATTCTGTGGTTCGAGAAAATAGCCGCTTAAGGCTGAGAATTCCAATCCTTCTCAGTTTTATAATAAAGGAAGGGGCAAATCTCTTGGTTCGTGTGTAGGGGATATCGATTAAATAAGGGTCATCACCCTGCTATTACGTATTGGATCGCCGCGTGATAAAATTTTATTTCATCCATAATATCCATTCTATGTATAATAGATATATTTAAGTAACTTTTAATATGGAATATTTCTTAATTTGAATATGTTGTTCATCAATTGCGTTGTAAGAGCTTGCGCAAAATGAATAGTTATCGTAGAATGTTCATTTGATATTAAATATGAAATCAGAAATGTGCATATTAATGCGTGAAGCGAAAACTTTGTATCCTTTATACGAAAACTGCGCGGAATGAGGAATATGAAATTCAATACAGTTTAGATGGAGAATTGGTGCGGAAAGTTAACATTTTCATTAAATATACATGAGAAATTATTAAATTAAGAAAAAAAATTATACATATTACTTTGCGTTTGACGCACACATGTGCATACTATGTTTACGATCAGTCTGTTGTCAATTTTAAAACAGTGTATATGCAGTGTGTAAAATAATCTGTCTGTGCGTCAAGGCATTATTTTTTAGTTTAATGCGCTCGTATTATGTGTTATTATGTTTTTGATATAAATAGATTTTTTCTGATCAAAATAATAAAATAGTTAATCTTACATACTATGTTTAAACATTATCTATTTAGACCATGGTCCCAGTTTTTGTAATTGTGATTAATTAATAACAAACTGATTTTTTGTATACAGCTTCATTTTGATGAGATGCCCGTTTTACCTCTTTTTAAAAATCTCCAATCGGGTAACTAATAAAGTTAAGTGACTTCACACATGTTAATTTGGAAAAGAAATAATATTAATAACGATTTTTTACTTTAAACTCTTGATTACTTCATTAAAAACACGATACAACTTTTGTCTTATACATTCGACGCTTTTCTGACGAGTCCTCCAGTCTAAAGATATCGAAATTATGAGATTTTAAAATTAATATTAATCAATTTAAAAACAACGTAATTTTCACTCACCAGCTTGTTAATTATTATTATGATTCGAAGGTAACTGTGTCCTACATATTAAGTGGAAACTTATCTTAGTCTGACATTCAAAATTCTTCTTTTTATACCTGATTTTATTAGTTACAATAATCACGAGATGTTAATATATATTTATTATGCTTGTTATAAAATACACTTATTTTTTTTATTTTATAACACGTGCGTGTCACACACACGCACGCACATACACATGCAAACACACACATATCAGTTACTTAACGTATCTTATGTACATTAAGTTTCTATTTTCTGATGTGTGGCCGCGTTTTCGATCGGGTAGTAACTCAAAAAATGTTGACTTGTCAAAAGTGCCTGTTTTTTTATGTCATAAGATAGCAAACAAGCAGATGGGTGTCCTGATGGAAAGAGTCAACCATCGCCTATAGACACCAAAGATGTTAATGGTGCGTTGCTATCTTGTGGCGAGGTCTAATGCCACATGCATAAGTTTACCGGCTACCTTACCCTCCAAACCGGAACACGACAGCGACAAGCACTGACGCTATTGCGGCAGGAATAGGTAAGGCGGTGGTACCAGACCCGGGCGAGACAATGCAGAACTCTACCACCTAGTAGCCACGATGGTAGTGACTCGATAGCCAATCGGTCGCCTTTTACGACCTGCCTGGTAGAACGGCAGTTGGCCTATTCTTCAAAGGAGGCCGGGAGCAACACGGCGAAAAAGGAATACAGTAAAGGATAATTTGAATAAAATGTTTTGACTTTGATTTTGATAATTAATTAATTAATTATTGTTACGCAATTACTAGATGCATAAGCGCTCGCTGCACACTATTTGTTGTTCAAGCTCAATTTCAATATTTACTGATGAATACGTTGGAAACATTAATTGAGTTCTCGGGTCATTGCCTACTCTAGCGGCTATTAATGTGAAATCAAACGGAATGTCAGATAGAACAGATAAAATGGAATATTTTATTTAGAAAATACTTTACCACCGGCTTACTCCTACTATGTTGTAACAATAAAATTGTATGTAATTTTTCTTACGTAAGTGAAGTTCTCTAATTATGCGAGGTTTTCATCCGAAGAAATTATGTTAACAATTATAGTTTAGTATAGTATAATTAGTATAGCTAATAATTTAGTTTCCACGTATTGGTTCGAATTGCCTTTGAAGAATATATCATCTGCGATTCTGCAGACTATTCGTAAGAGGCGAATGATTAGCCAGTCACTAACGTCTGGGCTACTAGGTGATAGAGTCCTGCATTGTCTCGTTCGGGCCTGGTATCACCGCCTTACTTTTTCCTGCTGCAATAACGTCAGTGCTTGTAACTTTTTTACTATCGATAGGGAAGCGCTGGACTAAAAAAAACTAAAAAACTAAACTAACTAAAACTAACTAAACTGTCATGTTCCGGTTTGAAGTGTAAGGTAAACTTATGCAAATGGAATTAAGACCTCGCCACAAGAATAGCAACGCACTATTAACATTTTCGGAGTGTATAGGCGATGGTTGCCTTTTTATATCAGAAGAGCTATTGTTTACAGTCTTATATAATAAAAAAATACTACTAAGCTAATCTTAGACTATTATATGGTTAAAAAAAAAAAATTTACTGATCAAGGTACGTACGTGATGTTTGTCTGTTTATATATAATTTAGTTCAGAGTATTTCAGCTAGTATTAGTATATAAGTATATTATAAAACTGAAAAAATAATCCAAACTAATAATTACTCTTTATAATATATATTATCATCGTAATACAAAAAATAATATTTCGGACTTCGAATACCTGTGGATAGAAGAGTCCTAATACTTTCGGATAAAGCCCAGTCTATAATTATAATAAAATGTCACCTACTTAGCTTATTTTATTTAATCATTAATTGTACATTGAATGATTTGATTCATCGAAATTAAATATTATTTTCTAACATGTTCTTTATGTCATAAAATAGTAAACAAGCAAATGGCCTTTTGATGGAAAGACAACCATCAGCAACATGCGCCAAAGATTTCAGAGGTCCATAGCTATCAGTGTACTACCACTTGTATAAGCATACTAGTTATCTTATCCATGAAGCCGGAATTAGATAGTGACAATGGGACATAATATGAGTTGTACCTCATCAATTGATAATTATTTATCTTAAAACATAATTTAAAGATATATTCTAACAGCATTCTCTAAAAATATAATGACTAAGTATAAAATATTGTTTACGTTAGGATATAACAAAATGCATATCATGTACTCTAAATTAAACAAATAGGATTGGTACTAAGTCAATAAATGTGTAAAAGGACCAGGTCAAATCGTAAAAAACGGCACTTATCTGGAAAAAGTCTCGTAGACCTCTGAGGTTAAGATAAGCCTTAGCATTAAAAGCACTTTGGTTTTACACGTATGGTAAAGTTGAAGAGAAGAATCAAACAAATATAAAAATAAATATTACTACGCAGGCAGAGTGAATCAAGTATAAAGAGTTGTTTAGTATTACCATGACACAAGGAGGTTTTGGTTGGCGAAATGGGCGGTGAACGGGTTTTATCGGTTGTCACTTATTTCTTGGCTAGTTAGGACCTATAGCATTACATGATTATCCAAGACGGAGTGTTAATAACACTATCAATAAATCCCAAGTCGTGAGATATCAAACCTCAATCACGTCAAATGTAACTGAACATTTTTGATCGTCCTGTGGATAGAACCGGGATCAAATAATCTTAGCCTAACAGTCTAATCTTAATTAGAACTCAAGACCAAAAGAAAAAAGAGCTTATGGTAGCTGATCTATTTAATTATAGCCCTAATAATATGTCAGCGATGATACAATAAAAGCCCAAAACGCTTGCACTGACTGTTACAAATAAAGCAAATAAGATAATATATAAAGTATATATTTTAATTTTTTCATAATTCTAATAAAAAAAAATAAAGCAAATCAAAACGTAAAAGCAAAATATCATAGAAATATATAAAATGTGCTTGGAAAATCTAACTAAGGAACTGAGGCATCGATGCAAAAAAAGCTTGAATACGAAGTACTGATTAAAAATCCTACACATCTCGGACTTTCCTAAGTTCCTTGATTAAAATGCAGCCGGACGAATCGGAAAAATGTACACAGAACGCTGTCTGCGTTGATCTATTGTTGATATTGCTCTAAAAATTGAGATGCCTTTCAGTTGAACGATGAATGGATCGACTATATATATCTAAAAATATTTTGTTATGCATTTTTAGATGTAAAAATCAACGCTTTATCTAAAAATTAATACGTAATATGGTTTTTGATAATTTCACTTTTTACTGTGAGTAAAAACTGTAATAATAATATTTACTTATTAATAAATTCGCCACTTATTATACCAAACAAAGGGAAAGTATTTAGTATTATTGAATTTTTGTATGTTTGAAATAAATTAACTCAAAAATGACTAAACGGATTTTTTTTAAATATTTTACTATTAAAAAAGTAATATTTCATTATTGAGCGTAGCATAAACAATTTATTTAACCAAGGGAGCAAAAAAGTAATGTTGATAATGATGGGCCTCCGGACAAACTTGCGAGTAACAGTTAACTGTAACACTGAATCAATAACAGCCAGCATCTAAATAGATTTGGTTTCGTTTATTAACGTTAACGTTCGTTAAACCCGTGTTAGTGTTCCTTAAACTGAAATGGGCCCGTGGGCGTCAATATATATATATATATATATTATATATATATATATATATATATATATATATATATATATATATATATATATATATCATGCGATCGAACCATTTTTTAAAACAGGAGGACCACAGATCTGAAGGAATGTTTTCTACGTGCTGATTGAACGCTATCACTGCATCTTCGGAGTTGGTACAAGTAAAACCTCTCATCAAATCTTTGATTTTGGGGAAAATACAGAAATCACAGGGTGCTATACGTAAACGTACTATCCAACATTTCAACATAATCAATACTAAACTCAAAAAATAAGGTTTTCCATACTAAAATAAAAGCAAAAGTCTGCTTTTTTGTCTTTCTGTCTATTACGCTTTCACGGCTAAAACACTCTTCTGATTTTGATGAAATTTGGCATGGGGGGACTAAAAAATCGGGGGTGTCACATAGGGTAACTTTTTCAACATTGTTTTAAATTCTGCACTTGTAAATTTAAAACAATAATTATGACGGAGTTTCATCAATTGCCGATGATGGAGAGTATAAATTATATTTTTTTTAACAATCAGCAAACTTTCATCCCCTGTTGCAGACTCTTAAGTGATTCCAAGGGCCACTCTCTTGAAATCCCCTAAAAATTTAACGAAATTCTGTATGAAAACCATATCTATGACTTGCAAGCGAAGCTGCGTGGATCACATAGTAATATAATGAGATAATCGTGTAATTGTATTGTTTATTTAGTAAATAAACCATTGCAATAACCAACAATAACCCCGAAACGCCAACGAAAGTAGTTCGCACAATAACCTTCGTAAGCGTAAACCGGGATCTGTAGTTGCGGCTCGACTTAATGGAATAAAAACATAAAGGGCCTTAGTGGGACTCTTAGAAGGTCATAGGATAATACGTATCCCATTCAAAGGGCACTCGGCTTATAAGGGCAATGTTTATAATAAAAAGACCTTTTTATTTCATGTCGCTCCCTAGGCTACATACATTATGTTAGAATGACACCAGGATAATGGCTTTTTGAGTTAACTAGCAATAGCCAGTTGGTTGCAATCCAACAATAATTTATGTCAGTATGCAAATGTAAAATTGCATGCTTCATAACGCCATTTAAACAAAAAAAAGTAGATGAAAGTAATAGTGGATTTAAGCTTCCTATTTTATCTTTATATAGTATAAATTTTAACGTAGTATAAAGTCACTTCCGCCGTATGTTCGTTTATATATTTTAAACTAGCTGTGCTCGCGACTTCTCCCGCGTAGGAAAATTTCTAAAGACAATTCGAGGGTTTTACCCGTATAGTTCCCGTTCCCGTGGGATTTCCGGGATAAAAACTACGAGGGTGGATTGAAAAGTAATCGGCCTAACACAGCCATTCAATTCTAAAAATCAAATCTATCCACATTATTTAGTTCAGTTCAGAGTATTTAATTGTGTGAAGTTCGAAACGTGTGCAATAATTTGCTGCGATTTTGTAAATTTTTTAACAAAGCAATCGGACATACTTTCTGCAAATGGAGCAAATCGAGCAGCGTGCCGACATTAAGTACCTCAATAAGAAAGGGCTATCACCGAAAGCCATCCATGATAATAAGGTCAGTACATAAGGGGATTCTGCTCTGTCTTATTCATCCATCAAAAAATCGATAGCAGAATTCAAGCGTGGCAGAGAGAGAGTGTGAAAGATGAACCCCGATCTGGAAGGCTTTCAACGTCCTCTACTGACGAAAATAATAAAAAAATACTTGATTTAATTATTCGAGACCGCAGATTAAAAATTAGAGGGATAGCTGAGACTATAAGCATCTCTTATGAATGAACTTAAAATATCATAGTCAACGAATTGGGTTTCTATAGTGTCTGCAAGGTAGGTTCCGCGACTGCTTTCAGTTGAACAAAAAATGACGCGATTGACTATTTCACGTGACTGTTTGGAGTTATTTGAAGCCGATGCAGATGATTTTTTGAATCGTTTTGTTACAATGGACGAAACATTGGTTCGCCAGAAACAAAACAACAATCAAAACAGTGGAGAAGACCTGGTTCACCATCCCCCAAAAAGGGTAAGGCACTTTTGTCGGCAAATAAGATAATGGCTTCAGTATTCTGGGACTCGAAGGGTGTGATTATGATTGATTATCTTGAAAGGGGTCAGACTATAAATTCTGATTACTACTGTGTCTTATTATTTCGTTCACGAGAGGAAATAAAAGAAATACGTCGAGAAATGCTCAGAAGAAAAGTCCTGTTTCATCAAGATAATGCCCGTGTTTACAGGTCTGTGCAATAAATGGCTGAAATCCACAATTCTGGCTTTGAACTATTACCGCATCCACCTTATTCACCTGATCTGGCACCGTCAGACTTCTTTCTGTTCCTTAACCTAAAAAAGCACTTGAGAGGTCAAAGTTAGAAAGTAGTCGGTGTACATAAATAAAAAACCGGCGAATTGTTTACCTTCTCCTTTTTGGGAAGTCGGTAAAAAAAAACTACACGGCGTCAGAGGTTGAAATATAATTTAATCAATATAGCGCACGGCACTTCGTGACTAACCTTTCAAACTGTGTATTTATATAGTACCAAAAATTATAAGAAATAAACATAACCTATTAAAAACTGACAAGTAAAAAAGCTATTTTAAAGGATTTATTTATGGGCTAAAGTCCAAACTCAGACTGATCTGAAACTTATATGAAATATTATCAAAATATTTAAAAAAAATCAGGCAGCATATAATAAATTTGACGGTGCGAGTTTTAAAAGGCTGTTACTTTCAGTTTAATAATCAAATTAATTTAGACTGTGGTGTGGAAGCGTTAATTAAACAAATTAGTTAGGATTTCAGAGCAAAATCTCACGACGAATCCAAAGTTTTGAGGAGTTAGAAACGTATGAACGTGAGTAATTTACTAATGCATCATCGTTGGCGTTCAACGAGAAATGAAACCTATGCCAATGACACATTGTCACAAGCGGAGCGATTAAATATTTTTAAGTTCTGCATTTAAACACAAATATTTTACACATAGTCCGGGAGGAATCGGCGCATGAGTACCGAAAACTATTCCACCTCAATTTTTTTATGCGATCCTCTTCAAATTGCCCTACTGATGATATAAATGCATGTTGCCATGGGGCAACCCGGTGCCATATTGTTTAAACCGAAATTTTTTTAACAATTGCAAGGAATTGTTATTTTTCAACCGGACAATTTTTTTTATATTCTTTATTGAAATACCAATAAAAAAGATCCTATGACTTTTCACGATAAAGTTAATATTTTTAAAGATATGAATTTTTAAAGGTTCGAAAAATCTCAAATTTGGGTACTTTCGACCCATGAAAAATATATTTAAAAAAAAACTAAATGTTTAAGTTATATTTTTTTTTAATTCTCTATACAGTAGTTAATAATATTGTTAATAGAGATTTAAAAAAATGTCAGTGTTTATATCTTTTTTTTAATTGTTAATTTTGCGCGCTCACAAGTATGCGTCGCTTACTGGACTTCCTGAAGATTTTCATTTTATTTGTGTAGTTGTATTTCTCTTTTTCGTCGATAAGTTGCACGTTGTAGTTATATATATATATATATATATATATATATATATATATATATATATATATATATATATATATATATATATATATATATATATATATATATATATATATATATATATATATATATATATATATGTATCAGGCTTCACTACATCGTTTTCATTTTCACAAAAAATACATGATGGGATATCATCAGAATATTTTCTTTTCTTGGGAACAACTAAAAACGACATGACACTTACATTTATTGTAACGAAAAATCACAAAAACTAAAAATATATCCATCTAATAATGTTAATAATACACAAAATCACTGAAATGGGTGCAACAACGTTTAACAATATTAAATCTTGAACGAAATAAAAAATACTGAAAAACTGTAAAATGATGAGTAAAAAAACAAAGAATGATCAGTTGAGAATCAACATGCACTAACTTGTATTTTTATTTTAAATGTTATATATAATCAATAATTTTGTCACAAGAACAAATAAAGATCTTAAGGTTTTATACAAAGAGGTTCAGTGATTTCATGTATTATTAACATTATTAGATGGATATATTTTTAGTTTTTGTGATTTTTCGTTACAATAAATGGGAGTTTCATGTCGTTTTTAGTCGTTCCCAAGAAAAGAAAATATTCTGATGATATCCTACCATGTATTTTTTGTGAAAATGAAACCGATGTAGTGAAAAAACTGAAGCCTGATACATATATAACTGTACAACGTGCAACTTATCGACGAAAAGATGAGGTTGCTATCCGATTTGAAAATTTGTTTAATTCTTCTCTTGACAAACAAACATTTTTGTGGCACAGAACATGTTATGCAAATTACACAAGTGAAGAAAAAATTAGGCGAAGATAAATACAACTACACAAACAAAATGAAAATCTTCAGGAAGTCCAGTAAGCGACGCACACTTGTGAGCGCGCGAAATTAACAATTAAAAAAAAGATATAAACACTGACATTTTTTTAAATCTCTATTAACAATATAAAAAAATATATAAATTAAACATTATGTTTTTTTTTAAAATATATTTTTCATGGGTCTAAAGTACCCAAATTTGAGATTTTTCGAACCTTTAAAAATTCATATCTTTAAAAATATTAACTTTATCGTAAAAAGTCATAGGACCTTTTTTATTGGTATTTCAATAAAGAATATTAAAAAAAATTGTCCGGTTGTAAAATAACAATTCTTTGCAATTGCTTAAAAAATTTCGGTTTAAACAATATGGCACCGGGTTGCCCTGTGGCAACATGCATTTATATCATCAGTAGGGCAATTTGAAGAGGATCGCATAAAAAAATTGAGGTGGAATAGTTTTCGGTACTCATGCGCCGATTCCTCCCGGACTAACATCAAAATGTGTTCTTGAGGTTGATCTTTTTCATCGATCAATCAACTGTCTTATTGTTAGGTATCTCGTAAAAGGCGATTAAGGTGTACGTACATGTGAATGGTCGGGTGGTTAGTAAACCTAATTACGAATAGATAGACTTCGGGACCTATTTCCGACTGGGATAAACGTGCGAACCATAAGATTATATATATATATATATATATATATATATATATATATATATATATATATATATATATATATATATATATATATATATATATATATATATATATATATATATATATATATATATATATATATATCTTACGGTTCTGTTGTCAATATTTTATACATAACTCGGCGTCGGAGCAACCGGGAGGGGAAGAAAGGCGGGGGCGGCAGCGGCGGTGTTCGTTGACCCGTCGGATAGTGCTGACGGGCTAAACATGACTGCTTGCGCGCCTCGGTGACGGGTGACGTAAGAGCCTCAGGTGACCTACATATTGAATTAACACTTTTTAAACCGACGACGTCGACATGGTCCAGCGTCACGGGCGGCAGCTTGTGTAGCTCTTGCGCCACAAAAGCCGGCACCTCATTTGGATCCATTTGCTTCAGCAGGGAGATGATGTCTTGCACGCAACTTTCCGTACCATCTCTTTTTATACTAATTCTTCGCGATGGCATGTTCGCGCTCTGTTCGAGAGTCTCATACAGCAGCTGCTTGCCCTTGCAAATCTCCTCACTGGTAAAAGAAGACTTGCAGATCTGCATGATGTTGACCTCGTCCATTGTGTCGATGGTATGCTGGATAAACACCAGCAACTCGTTGACCACGAGCGTCATAGTCACGTTCAGCGGCAATGTGCCGCGCGATTTACGAATATATTAATTAATATTCGCTGCGTGTGTAACGCGGAGCATGACCGGTCGCTAGTTCGACACATTACACCAATGAATTTTATGAGATACAGCCAGGTGACCGACAGACAAACGGACAGACAGACAGCGGAGGCGGAGCAGAGAAATAGGATTCAATTCTACCTTTTAGGTACGGAATCTTAAAAAAGTACCTGTTGCTTAAATGTACAAAATACCTGTTACTTAAAGGTACCTAAGTCAAACCGCCTCCGCTAATGCGTATGTTTAAATCATTGCGTTGGCACCCCACACAGTGTTTGCCGAGTGCATCATATTTGCTGCTTTCATTACAGATATTAAAACGAATATTCAGATATTACAATGATTAATAAAAGTATCGGAAACACTTTGATAGATTAAAAAGTAATTTCGTGACGCAATCGATAAATGGAATATGTTTAATTTAAAGAGATATATAAAACACCATTATCATAGCATAAGTATACGCTGTGCATGTTATTGTGTAGCAAATCTACGCAGATACTATAATTAGACGTAATAACATAAGCAAAAAATGTGTATTTTCTAGTCTAGTAGCAAAAGTTGTTATTGAGTATTGCAAAGTATCTTCACGCCCATACCCCGAAGGGGTAGGCAGAGGTACAACAATGGCACCCACGATTAGCCGAAGATACTTGGTCCCACAAATGTGATAGGTGGCAATCCTATCGCCAACCGGGCCAACTATTTTTTTGTTGAGTATTGCAAAGTCATACAGGTGGTTTTGAATGTGGTGTGACTTTGTTTTTCTGATATTAATTTAAATTGACGATAACATTTTATGATAACTGCTTATAGAGAAATCAAAACCCCTTAAAATTTATCTAAGCACAGAATGATTCGATACTTTTTAAGTGATATAAATATTGGACCTGTAACAGAGTAACCACTAAGTAAGACAAAACAGAATAACTTAGTTATACTGTTAATATAACTGTTTAAATAAAAAACGTAAAAATGGTAAATTTTAAAAATGTTAGGTTGTACAAAATAAAGGGTTTGTAAAATGAAGTCAGCTAATATTTGTCTAGTTTCGGCTTTCATGGATTTCACCAGACCATTTAACTAGTTCGTTATTTTGAAATATTTTTTTTTTTACTTAGAATAAAATTTTCAAACAAACTAAATGTTTATATCCTATAAAATTTGAATCACCTTTGCGATATTATTACCTTGATGAAACTAAATGCACTGACGGCACTCACAATACGGTATCATTGAATAATTCTACGATATCATTGACCGCCCCATTAGGCGAGTGATTTGCGACGATGACTACGCAATCATTGGGACTCGAGTTCGATTCCCGACAGGGATAGTTTGTGTTTTGAGCAAAAATATTTGTTTTTCTAGGTTTGGGTGGCTATTAAATGTATTTTAATAATTATATATGTAATTCTATGTATTATTACAGCTGTCTGACATCCATAACATAACCAAACAATTTACTTAAAGTAAGGGTTCAGGTCAACTTGTGTAATGTGTCCACTAATATTATTATTGTTACGAGCTTCGAGTTCGTAACTGTGCAATAAAACACCACTTATATCAAAACTGTGTATTTATAACACAAATATACAAAACAACACAATGTAATACGTAAATAGACTGATAAATACTAATAACACTCACTATACTAACACTAGAATTAACCGACTACACAGAATCACAAAATAAAACACTTCTCGTATTCACTGTACTATAGCACTTTACACTGATTGTTTCAAGTATCGCAGTTCAATCGCTGTATAAAACTGAACTAAATATTCGCAAGATGTATTAATTAGTGGATAATTTCCGGCGTTATGTATATACTTAAATGCTTAATAAACGTGTATTCTCTTGATTGAAATTATAGCAATCAAAATTTGTTGCTGTTCTTATGGTTGGAAAGTTAAGACATTCGAAACATAATTAGATTTTTTATTATTATGTTTTATATTATGCAAACGTATAGACGACTTCTCTGGTAGAAGGAAATAACCATCACTATCAGACACAAATTAAGTTATTATTACTTTGGTACTCGTGTGATGTAATATTACATTGATAACTTTGCCGGCTACAACAACTCTATTGCGGAATGAATGAGTACGTACAAAAACTTTTAAAATAGGAATAAATGATTTTATCAGTCAATCTATGACAATTTTTGTGAAAAATGTGTTATATTGTCATGATACACAAATTCAATCAGTCTAATGTGTATACAGCATGTCGAAAGCTTACCGTTTATCCCGAAACAACTTCTCGGGAATATTATGTACAAGCAAATGACTCTCCAACAGAGATCTCCAATAGGGGGACGTTGTCATTCTGGATGACAAAGATGTAATACCGTATGAATTAGTTGGCTGAATACTTTACCCTTCAAATTAGAACATACTACTGACAATAACTGACACTAGTGATACAAGCAAAGACAATCGAAACTCGCTTGGGATATTGTAGAACTCAACTACCTAGTAATTGCTAGATGGTAATGATACATACGGACAATGGCTTGGTTTTTACGAATTGTCTGAAAGAAAAGCTAATAGTCGCGGATTATTTTCACTAATTACCAACAATGAATATACCGTATATAAATTTAATTAATCTATAACAATGTCTAAACTTCTTTAGTGATATGATAAAGAGAAAACATTTGTGTTTTGTGTTTCGTATTCTCCTATTTTCACGGACGAAATGGTGAGTTATACCTAGTCTTAATAAATTAGACATAATAATCTTCTTCGATACAAAAGACACGCAGAAAGTCATAGTCCAAACGGGAACCATCAAAAAAGGCGGGGATTAAGAATAGGAATAACAATGGATGTTATTGCTGTTTGGACATTAGACAAATAATAATTAATTTATAGGTGTGGGGATCTATAACTTGTGCAATTTTTTGTAAGAACTGTTTTTGTCATTTCCCTACTAATGTGCCAGAAAAATTCCATTAAAAAGAGAAAAGAAAAACATGGATGGTCTAGTAACAGTTGTGTCAACAATAGCAGGGCCTGCCTTACATTTTTATTTTTTACTGATCAAAATACCTTCATATATTAAAACATTGAACCTATTTCTTATACATCAATTTTTACAAAAAAAACAAGAAAAGAATATTTCTACAAAAAATTAAATAATTTGCAAATCGTTACAGGTAATCGATTATTATTTGCCTCGTGACTAAAGTATAGTAAATATAGTATAAAATATAGTAAATCAATTTTTGTTCTTTTTCTGCATCACCATCCTTTTGATGGTTTATGTTTGGGCTATCAAAATAGCAAATGAGTAGATACTCATAATCTCCCTATGAAAAGAGAAAACTTATTAAAGCCATGTATAAAAGAATAAGAGTAATCGTTAATGCTGCTTTGCGCCACATGTGTTAGATTGAAATACTACAGTCATAAGTTTACCCAATACCTTTATCTCCAAACCAAAACATGACAGCGACAAGACATCGTCGCTGTTGCATCAAGATTGGGTAAAGTTGGCAAAACAAGACTTGCAGAACTCTATCATCTAATAGAAACGATGGTATTGACATATTTGGCCACGCCAGTCGTATGCCTTTTTATGAACTGCTAGTCAAGAAAACAGATGTTCGATACTCCTTATAAGGGACCCGAACCAATGAGTTCGTAGGGTCTACGCGGTATCAAATTTGTATTTAATAGAATAGTTGTAGTAATAATCCCTTCTTTTAAGACAGAGCTTAATAACAATCTAATAAAACGTCACCCTCCTATAACAGCTTACACCAAGGGATTTTCAGATTAATGGATATTTGAAAGCAAAATGTGTCAATCTCAACACCTTAATAGCTTTCATGTAATTGAAATTTCAGCCAGATCAGGGCAAAGAGATTAAATACTAGATAAGAGTGAAACGTTATACGTTGATATGACACTCAGGATGGAAATATCGTTTTTCGATAGATAAAATGTCAAGATGCAAAATTCAATCAACGTTATAGTGTTCATCCTTCATCAAACTGGTTCCTTGTTGACTTTATATTTTATGAGCCTATGTTTTAGCTTTAGTATTTTCCAATCCTATAATATATTTGTGTGCTTGTAACATTCAACATAAATATAGAAAATAAACCTGCAGTTTTATCGATATTGTACATACATACATACATATCTTCACGCTAAATCCCTTACAAGGTAGGCAGATATTGTAAAATATCTATATACTAGTAGTTATAAGTTCGAGAGTTTTCGAAGATAGAAAAGATGGACGTTTCGTGAAAACGAAGCCGTTCACAAAAATCAGCTTGTCATGAATAAAAAAATATATTGCTGGGAGCTCTGTTTATTACATAAATATGTGGCATATATGTTACATAATATTAATGTAACGTTCTGTTGGTGAAGAAATTTTCAAAATCAGATTAGTAGTTCCACAAATTATAACCTACAAACTTACAAGATTAACGGCCAATTGTACTAACATTAGCTTAGGACAGTCTAAATAGTATGCTGTCACTTCTTGTCTAAAATAAATACAATGTGACAGCATACTATTTAGGACTAGCTGTCGCCAGCGACTTCGTCCGCGCGGAGTTCGTTTACTCCACACTGCCCCTCCACCGTTGACAGACAGACAGACATAAACAGACAAACAGACAAAAATTCTAGAAACTATATTTTTGGCTTCAATATCGATCGTAGATCACACCCCAAGTATTCTTTTAAAAAAATATTCAATGTACAATTTTGACTTTCCTACGATTTTATTATATGTATAGATTGCCCTAAGCTAAGACAACGTTTATGCAATTGGCCATTAGCCTCTGTTGGCTAGTGGTCTGGTGTGGGTATTGACCACATGAGGTACTAGGTTCGATTTCCGGGTTCGGGCAAATAAATAATATGTTTTTTTTAGTTTTCTGATCAAAACAACATTACTCGGGATTGGAGAAGTGCTGGGTTGGCGATAGGCTTGCCATCTTATTTTATTATCGATATGGGAGCACTTGACCATCTCGTCTGATGGTAAGCTGAGGTGCGGCCTATCACATTGTGGGATTAAGTATCTTTGGCTAATCATGGGTGCACTGGTTGTACCTCTGCCTACTTTTACAGGTATACGGGCGTGAAAATACTTTTTCTTACCTTTTTATAACACTATTACTTGTTTAGGAATATAGTTTAATACACAATAACTTGAACGTAGTCTAGCCTCGTTCATTTCATTCATTTTAGATTATTAATGTCAGGTCATTTTAGAGTGTCTGATGTATGTGGGATCATAATGTGTGTATTTTTTTAATATTTTATATATTTATTCACTAAAACTCGTTTCGTTTATCACAAAAATAAAAAATAAGCCGTAGATTTTGAAAAATATCTATATAGTAGCCGTTTTATTTAAAATGCAGCCACGTGTCACTTAGAATTAATTATTTCCTATTGGTAAATTTTTTTTCAAAATCGAATCGATATTTCTAGATATTATTTCCCCACACATAATAAATTTACAAGATTTACCTTTTTACAACACTACTATTTTTACAATACTACTACCTTGTGTTTATTTAAGAAACTATTGCGAAATACGTATTATCTTTATTTTTTGTATTACCACCTGGTACACTGCTATCTATTATTACTGCCATAATAACGTGTTGCAGTGTCCAGTGCCAATCGACGTGGTCCAATGTGAAGGGTAAGGTAGCCGGTCAACTTATGCAAGTACCTAAACTATCTTGCTATACTGACAGCATTGTACCATTAACATCTACGGCTTGACTACAATGATAATAATTATAATAATATTTTTTTATTTGCATGAAACAAAGCGTATTATGTAATTGGATCTCAGCTAAAAGTATGCTGCCCTTGAATCCTATTTTACCTGTTTTGTGGTGTACAAATTTTAAAATTGTGTTAATAATCGTCATAAATATAGGCTATTGTTGTCTCTTAACAACAAGAGAACCTTCAGTTTTTTAATATCCTATGATTTAAAAAAAAATACTTTATACATAAAAAAAAATGATTCAATAAACAAAATGCAAATAAAACGGAAAATTTTATAGAATTTGGAAGAAAGAATAGTTTTTGAAACAACAAACTGACTCGCGCAGCTTCGACCACCATAATATTAATATGTAGTCAATATAGTTTTACATTGAAAACTTCATTTCCTAATTAGCCGCTTAAGGGACGATTTTTGAAAAAAAATTATCTTATCTTAAACTATCACTGTGTTAAATTCCATCAAAACCGATTAGGCGGTTTAGCCGTGAAAACTTAACAGACTGACAGATAGATTTCCGTATTTATGATATGACTATTATGGATTAAGAATTTCAGTTTACTATTAAGAGTTTCGTTGTAAATAAATTTGCCAAGAACCCTTTAATGTTCTGACGTAGTAGTTAACACCTAAGGGTATACTAGTATACATATCTACTTAATAAGATAGTTTAGAAATCAAAATAACTTGCAGTTTTTTACCTATTCGTGTTAGTAAACGAAATAAAAAAACGTAGATGTATACAAAGTGCTGATAAAGTTTCTGGAACATGATAATGTCGCGAAATAATGATGGTAACAAGTAACGACTTGTTATAAGTACGTTCGACAAACGAGACGCTTCCTAGTGATTCGTTTCATTGTTAGCTGTAGTACACTTGAATGTATTGGAGATCTCGATAGGTGGACTGTATTTTAATAAATCTCTCAGAGCGAATACCACTTGTAGTGATTATTAGTCGCGAAAGTAGAAAGAAAATTGTAGACTGTTTGTGAACTATTGAAGAATTATTTATTATGAGATAAATCATTTCAGTGATTTATTTCTGTCTTGGATTCGAAAAAAATATTTTTTATAATTATATCAACATAAAATTGTTTTTTTTTTAAAGTCAAAAATCATCTTTGATTTGTGAATTTCTTTGAATTAACGTCTTAATCTATAACATATTTTTCTAAGCTTTTCTTACCTATATATTATATGTAAGAAGAAATTGACTGGTTGACTGACTGACCGACTGGTCGGTAAACCCACAGCTGAAACCGCCATGTCTAGAAGTATGAAATCATAGATAGATTTTTCTTTACAATTTATTAGTGATGACTGGCGGAAATTTTATATGATTTATCATTTCAAAGTGATTATTTTTTTCTGTCTTGGATTCGAAAAAAATATTTTTTAATTATATCAACATAAAATTGTATTTTTTTTAAATTAAAAAAATCACCTTTGATTTGCGAATTTCTGTGAATTAACGTCTTAATTTAATAAATACTTTTCTAACCTTTTCTTATCCATAAATTATATAAAATAAGAAATTGACTGTTTGACTGGCTGACCGACTGATCGGTTAACGCACAGCTGAAACCGCCATGTCTAGAAGTGTGAAATCATAGATACATTTTACGTTACAAGCTGTAAGTGATGCCTTACGGAAATTTTATATGATTCATCATTTCAAAGTGATTTTTTTTCTGTCTGGGATTCGAAAAAAATATTTTTTAATTATATCAACATAATATTTTTTTTAAATTACAAAATCATCTTTGATTTGTGAACTTCTGTGAAATAACGTCTTAATTTAATAAATATTTTTCTAACCTTTTCTTAGCCATAAATTATATGAAATAAGAAATTGACTGTTTGACTGACTGACCGACTGATCGGTCAACGCACAGCTGAAATCCCCATGTCTAAAGTATGAAATCATAGATAGGGTTTTCTTTACAAGCTATAAGTGATGACTGACCGAAATTTTACATAAAAATAGAAATATTTATGATCAAATAACATGAAGCCATAAAATGATAAATAATATTGGTACTAAATTAATATTATTCAAAACATTTAAGCTTACGCTGTGTTGGTCTGGCTTCCACTAAAGAAAGTCATCTGCTGTTCTGCCAGGCAGTTTGTAAAAGACGGACGATTGGCTATACGAATCACTACAATTGTGGCTACTGCCTACCTACTACTACCATAATGGTAGAGTGCTGCATTGTCTCGCTCAGGTCTGGATTCACCGCCTTACCTATTCTTCTATTCCTGCCGCAATAGCGTTTGTGCTAATAGTCATTGTCATGTTCTAGTTTGAATAGTAAAGTAGCCGGTAAGCAAAACTTTACCGGCTACTGTAGCATTAGACCTCGCCACAAGATAGCCACAAGATAGCAACGCACCATTAACATTTTTGGTATCTATAGGCGTTGGTTGTTTCTTTCCACCAGGAGACCCATCTGCTTGTTTGCTATCTTTAGTGTCTATATGCGATAGTTGATTTTTTTCATCCGAAGAACCGTTTGTTTGCTACTTTATGGTATGGGAAATAATCCCGTGGCATACTGAAGCTGTTAAAAAAATTGTATCGATGCATTAAGTAATTTAAGCATAATCGTGGCACATCCTTACGGACATCCGGACGTCCACGAAAAACTTTTTCTTCTTCTAACAACTATAATTAGCTGCTAATTTCGCCCTTATATATTCGAAACACTTGTACTGTTTTAAAAGTGTTTCTAACATTTTATAAGTACACGTTGTAACGTGTAACTTGATTTGATTGTATATTGATACGTGAAGAGAAAACGTTGTACCCCTTTTTAAGACAATTACGCGAACGTTGGAGAATAAAATTTGGCACAGTTAAAGTTTGCAATGCGGAGGAGTGCAGAAATCTAATATTTCTAAATAAAATGCATTAGAAACACATTTAATTAATTAAAATAAACATTACGCATAGGACGTTTATATGACATACATGATAATATACACTTTGTATATTTACTTTTTTCTTTACGGCTAAAGTCAGTTACTAAAATTAAGAGATTGTGTTGTTTAGTCCAGTGGTGACCAACCGGTCGATCGCGACTATTAGCCCAGTCGATCGTTGTTAGCCGTCATAAACTCAAGACTTCCATTCGAAAGTGTTAAGTAAATTTAAGGAAACAATCTCACATGTGATATGTAAACGAACTCCTAAGACTGTTCAATAAAAAATACTACGTGATTATATACTAAACACTAAAATGTGCTGTTTCATTTAAGATTTCAAGAAGTATGTAAGTGGTAGATCGCACAGGGTTTCGTTAGTAAACAGTAGATCTTATGTCTAATCAAGTTGGCCACCCCTGGTTTAGTCTATGATCGAATTTATGCCACAGGCGATCGCTAGTCAATATCATTTGTCCAGTATATTTTATACTAGTAGTCACTCGCGCCTTCATCCGATCCCATCAACCACTGATGAACCGTCGAATGGCAGTAAGTTGAGGTATATTGAAAAATGTATAGATGTTTTTTTCATTCTGCCTTTTTTATTTATTTCTTTCTTCTGCTTTTTTAATTTTAGTTTTCCTCTTAATTTTCTTTCCCAATCCACCATTATACTATAAAACTTACCTAGTTTATACTCGAGTTTATACGCGAAATATGTTTTGTCAATACCATTGTAAGTAATTGAAAAACTAGACTTTTATAGCAGAACTGATTTAACTTTATGTACACTTTGCCGAGTTCCGGGGATCTGTCTCAATGAGGCCTGAAGCACAGCGGTCAACTAGTTTTCAAATACGCGTGAAAGGAAAAGTTTTGTCGTGGAATCGAGAATTCAGTAGCTTTAATTCATGCAGGGCTAACTATAGCGTATAGCTATGTCTCGTGTTAAATCTATTTTTCTTTTTTTTCTTTAGTTTAACAAGCCCATCCTGTAAACTCCGCACCACTTTAGAAATACATTCATTTTCTCCGTGTTAAGTCCGGGCTCCTTTGAATGTGAACTGTCGTTCAGTCAGGCAGATCGTTTGGCAACCGATTGGCTATGCGGGTCTCTACCATCGTGGCTAGTAGGTGGTAGATTTCTACATTGTCTCGTTCTGGTCTGGTACCGACGCCTTACCTATTCCTGCCGCAATAGAGTCAGCGCTTGTCAAAGTCATGTTCCGGTTTGGAGGGTAAAATAGCCGGTGTTATGCATGTAGCATTAGACCCCGTCACAAGATAACAGCGCACTATTAACATCTTTGGTGTTTATAGGCGATGGTTGATTCTTTTCATCAGTAGACTCATCTGCTTGTTTGTTATTTCGGCAGGAATAGATAAGGCGGTGGTATCAGACACCGGGCGCGACATTGCGGAACTCTTCTAACTTGTAAAGACAGAGGTAGCTATCGAATAAGGCACGAAAAATCAACTGTACCTACGTTGCCTGTGCCTTCGAAATAAAAAGCGGGTAGTCTACAGGGAGCGATCTGAAGTTAATTTTAGAAATTTATGGAGCTAAGGGCAATTCATTATCTATACAAATAAATAAAATTGGAGTGTCTGTTTGTAATATTAAAATAACCGGTTTTAACTAAATGCATATGGATGTATACACGGTACATATATCAATCTAACACTTTTAACGATTTTTGTCTGTCTGTCCGTCTGTTTGTTCCAGCTAATCTCTGGAAAGGGTAGACCGATTTTGTCGGGACATTCACTGTAGATAGCTGATGTAATAAGGACTAACTTAGGCTGCTTTTATTTAAAAAAAGCACGCAGACGAAGTCGCGGGCGCAGCTAGTAATAAAATCTTAAGTTGTGTGAACAAATTTATCTATATTCCCTTTTAGGGTTCCGAAGTAAACTAGGATAGTAGATTCACTATATCTATTCGTCCATCCGTCCGTCCGTCCGTCGTTCCATCCACACAATAGCTCAGAGATCCTTAATACTAGAAATTTGTAATTTGGCATGAATATACATATTAATCACGGCAATAAAGTGGAAACATTAATCGTTGAAAAATATATTTTTTCAGGTCAGCTCTACTATATGTTTTTTTTTCTCACATACCCCATAGTGTGGGGTATCTATATACATATAATAAAATCGTAGGAAAGTCAAAACTGTACATTGAATATTTTTTTAAAGAATACTTGGGGCGTGATCTACAATCGATATCGAAGCCAAAAATATAGTTTTTAGAATTTTTGTCTGTTTGTCTATTTGTCTGTTTATCTGTTTGTCTGTTTGTCTGTATGTATGTCCGGGCTAAACTCAAAAGTACTGCATGGATTTACTTAAAATTTTGCATGAATATTACTAACAGGTCGGGTCAACATATAGACTACATATTATCACGCTATCACCTACGGAGGAGGGGCTGTGCAGAGTAAACGAAGTCCGCGCGGAAGAAGTCGCTGGCAACAGCTAGTCGTTGGATATATTTTTTTAAAATATTGTAGGTTTGTGGAAACAAGTTTTCGATTAAGGTTATGAAGTTAAAAGGAAAACTATTACGGATAAGAAGGCTTTACAATTTTTTAGTAATAACCGATCAACTTATAAAATTGGTACTTAGAGAAGTTTTCTAGGTGGCACTACAGGTGGTGTAATATATATAATATCCATGTATATCTGTCATTGACGTTGAATAGGTTAAAGGTTCATGTATGAAACAATAAAAGCCCTCTTCTTAGTCCGCATTATTGTGATGGGCAACTTCGGAACCCTACCTTGCGCGTGGCCCGACACGCACTTTACAAATTTATTTATACGAATATGCAGAGCGTATCATGCAATGCCACATAGATGGAAAAGTACCTCAAATATTGGAGATGTAACATATTACTAAAACAAGAGTTATAGTATGGGAGCCCACGACAATAAACCTGGTCCTATAAGACTACCGGATGGCATATACATAGTTAGATTCGTCGTTAATTGGAGAATACATAATGGCTATGCTGCATTGCGAAAAACCGGGTGGCGCTATTAAAAAAAAGAAAAAAAAGAATGAAAAAAAAATCGATTTCTGGTACGATAAGACTACTGAATTTCGTTTGTTCCTCGACATAGGGGTGGGGAAGGACTCTACAAAAATGCGGTGCTAGATGTCCCCATGACTGACCTTATCAGTGGCAGCAGCATTATAAGTGACGCCTTCTACCTAGGTTAGATACCTAGGTAGAAGGCGTCACTTATAATGACACTGATTATATCTATCACAGGGCATTCAGAGCGAACCTCATATTTCACACTAAAATTTCCAGACTTGAAACGTTTGAACCACATTTGCATTTTGCTCTTATTGATACCACATTAGGTCCGTAAGTCGCACATTTTTTATTCGCGCCGTTCATCGCATTTTTACCTTATTTGTAATAAAACTTTAAAATGTAACGAATTTCTTCGTCACATATATTCATTTTGCTTGCTTGAAAAACAATTGAAAAATGGCGGGAACTAGTTTTTTATTTTATTTATTGCCTCTTCAGTATGTCACATTTAATGGTATTAAAACCAGCCAGTTACATTCAGTACAGCCAAAGAGGTTTGATTACTAATAAAAAAAAAGTATCTTCACGCCCATATCCTCGAAGGGGTAGGCAGAGGTACAACAAGTGTACCCACGAATAACCGACATATGTATAATATGAGGAGCAATTAATCCCATGCCTTATTATCATCCAAATATTCAGATATTTTATAGTAACCTTTTTTACAAAGTTTAGATTTGATACATTTTTTAAATTTGTGTATTGGTAGATCTTTAATAGCATTTGGAAGTTTATTGTAAAAGCGTATAGATTGCCCCATAAAAGAGTTACTTATTCTGTGGAGACGTGATACATGCAGAGCGAGAGAGAGATATTTTTACGAATATACATCAAGTTTTCAAATATAAACTGTGATGGTACGGTTAAAATATTAATTTCTTTAAATTTTTCTTTTAGGGAAACTCGTGGACTGAGATTGTAAATAGCTCTTACAGCTCTTTTTTGTAAAACAAAGATTGTATATTTATCAGTGGAATTTCCCCATAGTAGAATCCCATAAGACATAATACTATGAAAATAACTAAAATACACAATTTTATTAAACCATTAGTTTTAATTTTAAAGACAATTTAAACGGCATTCATAGATTTTTTAATAACTGTCTGGTTGAAACGGAAATCGAATCAGCTATACGAAAAAAATACCCTGTAACTTTATCATAGCGATCGAAAGCCGTGCTTATAAGGACTATTTTTTACTATATAACAAAGCTAAAGACTAGCTAAATGACTAAAAGCTAAATAACACCAGAAAAAAAGGATGATAATAATTTTTAACATTTTTAATTGCAAATTACTCAATTTAATTTATCAAATGCTCAAAATGTGTCAAAAATCTACGAAGCAGTATAAATTCTTTTAGTAAAATATTCCATCTTGTCAAAATGATTATTTTGTAAATCTTCACAAAATATCGTCAAACCCTAACATGTTATTTGATAATTTAAATAGTAATACATAAGATTAAGATGCCTGATGAAGGCTCAATTTCGAGACGAAACGTAACAGAAATAATCATGTGTTAACATTAATGTTTTGATTGTGATTACTATTTTTATTATATGTATCATCGATTAAAACTGAAATGATGCTACACAAAGTAATATTAGATATATTATTATGTATAGTATTGAATGTCATATTTAGTTGTATAATTGTGGAAATTCGTTTTTTTTCTTCTTGGGAGCAAACAATTTTTTTTTAGTCTGTTCATTATTTATTATTCTGATAAAAAAAATAACAAGGGCTACAGGAATAGCTACAGCCTATTTCAGCACCTGAATAAAATTCAGATCAGGCGTAAACGTTTGTGTGCAGCAACCCTCACGCTTGATTGACTTTGTGACGACCGACGACCGCATTACTCCACTTTATTGTGTCAACAACCTTTGTAAAAAAAATTTTGAAAAATTGTTAACGCACTGTATTACCGGCATTTTTTGTTTACAAGAGATTTTCTATATGAAAATTCTAATAAAGATATGAAATAAGATTCTTTTTTGTTAAAGCTATGGACTTAATGTTGAATTTTCTAAGAGCCCATAAGCCCATAATAAGTTACTATAATTTTACAGGCTGTTGTCGGTAAAGTGGGGTACCAGTCGAAACTAAATCATAATGTACAGAATCAAGGTTATTTTTATTAAGATACTTTTATGACGTTGCGATATTTTTTACTAAAAGTTATATTTTTGTGGTGCGTTTATAGGCAACGCTAAATCTTGACATTCTTGATCGAAGATAAATATATTTTAATACCTTTTCCGGACAAAGACTTATCCAAAAACAAAAATCATAAAATTTGTGCCCCGCTGGCCGAATTTTTATGTGTTTGTGTACTTTGGATTTATCGATTTCTTGATTTATAAACGGCGTAACTAACATGAATTTGTTTTATATAAGTATTTATATAGACTTTTTCCATACCTTAAATAGGAAAGAAATAGGTACTCGTTTTTATTGACTTTGTTTTATGACTCGGTTTGGTAAATAGTTAATTATATAAAATATTAATAATATTGCTGGACAAGTTACACGAATCGATTTAACCCCAAAGTAAACAAATTATTTCTTTGTATTATGGGTGATAGTTAGCAATACCAATACATAAAAACACATAGATAAATACTGTTACGTACGTAATAAACACCCAAATCTATAAATACAAACATTTGTGCTCATCACACAAATGCTTGTCCCTGTCGGGAAACGAACCCAAGCCTATCGATTCGTAGTTAGTTTCGCTAACCACTCGACAAACGGGGTGGTCAAAAATGATAAATTTTTGAATTTCCAAAACAAAGGAATGTTGAAGATATTCAAATAAATTGCCTATGATAACTGAACGAATACAAATCATTTCCGATATTATCATTTATCTATTGTTTATATACAAAATAGGTGATACAAAAGCTTTTTATTCATTTTTAAGAAAATTCTATTTATTGTTACGAGGACTGACGAGTACGAAGTTTGACAGTTGAAATTTATTGGAAAATAAGTGCATAAATTTTAAAAAATATACTACGTTATTTATGGTTAAAGTTTTTGTCAAACTAAAAAGATATTTCAGTATAATCTATGCTAATATTCAGTCATTGTTTGTTTATCCCATAATCTTTATAAATTAAAATGAATCGCCAAAATATTCGTACGCCCAAACTTTTGGAATAAAGCAACAAATTAGATATATTTTTTGAGTTTGTTAATGTCCAATCTTGGTTTGTATGGAAGAAAATATTTAAAAACCATACCGAAATATTTTAAAAATCTTATAATATTGAAAGTGACTGAGTGAATGAGACAGAAGATATTGCAAAATCATCTTGAATATATTATAATAAAGTATTTATTGAAATATATTTAATTGTAATTCTATTTATTCAACATGGTCGTAATGTGAACGGTAGATTTTGTCTCATTTTTTTACCTTCAAAACACCCACCTACAAGTCGGGGGGGTCGGGGTTTTAATATAATTCTAATAAACATATTAAATAAATATATTAGATAAATTCTAATAAATAGATTAGATATTAGATAAGCTTACAGTAATAAAATGTTTACTTTAACATTGAAATTAATAGCGTCAGTGCTTGTCGCTGTCGTTTTCCGGTTTGGAGGGTAAGGTAGCCGGTAAACTTATGCATGTGGCATTAGACCTCGCCACAAAATAGCACCTTTGGTGTCTATAGGCGATGGTTGACTCTTTCCATCAGGAGACCCATCTGCTTGTTTGCTATCTTATGATAATATAAAAAAAATTACATTTGATAAAATCGTAGGAAAGTCAATGTATGTCCGGGGTAAACTCAAAAAGTACTGCATGGATTTACCTCAAATTTTGCATGAATATTACTAACAGTTCGAGTCAACATATAGGCTACATATTATCACGCTATCACCTACGGGGGAGAAGCTGTGCGGAATAAACGAAGTTCGCGCGAATGAAGTCGCGGGCAACAGCTAGTTAAAAATATACAGATCGCAATCAAGTAGATAGCTGTAACTTTACTACCTTAATAATACTGAGCAAGCAACGTTTAATCATAGTGCTAATTTTGCTGGCTAGCTGATTGGATATCGATCGATACTTTGTGATGTTTTTGAACGTGATTAATTTGATTCGGATTTATTCACGAAATTTGTATTATTCTTTTGTTTTCAATCTGTTTCTATTATCCGAAAATAAAATCACGATTATCTTTGCAGATATTGAAATAAGAAAAATAATCTTTTCACTGATTATTCAGCTTATGGGAGCAACACAAAATTATAAAGCAACTAATATTAGTACATCTTATATGCCGCCGTTGGTTGAGAAGTTAGCGAATCTAATTACGTATCGATGAGACTCGGTTTCGATTCCTGACAGAGACAAATACCGAGTAGTAAGATAAAACACGCGTAATATACCTCTCTATGTCTCTCTGCCTGCTATAAAGAAAAACCCCCTAAATTCACGTTATAAAACATCAGTCGAGTTAAAGCGCTTAGAGCTCATAAACATGTAGCGGGTCTAGCAATCTACAAACTCTACATGAAAAAAGGTTACGGTTAAAAAAATATTTAAAAAAACTTAAAATCCTAAATCGCGATATTACAATTATTTGTAAACACTATGTACAAGTTTCAACGCTTCTCAAACGGAATTTAGTCCCCCGACAGTACATTTTGCCTGGCTGGGAAGATCTTTTTTCACATCCACATCCTTGTGTGATGTCATCAATATTCAGTTATGACGTCACCGTGACAGTAGTTGCTCGTAGGTTCTATTCTTCAGTGATTCTTCTTCTTTCTTCTTTTTCAATGGTATCGACCTGTGGCATCACAAACAGTATACAACTTTGGGTAGTGCTACGACGATTACGTAATATTCCTAGTGATTTTACGAAATCACTGATATTTTCATTTTCATTTTACACTATAAACGTACAAAGGCATTTTTATAACCCAACGCAATTATTCATACTTCCATCCTAATATTATAAATGTGAAAGTAACTCTGTCTGTCTGTTGCCTGTCTCTCCTTCACGACTAAGCTACTGAAGCGATTTGGATGAAACTAGGTACAAATATAGTTTGAGACCCGGCAAGGATATAGGATAGTTTTTATGCCGGAAATCCCATGGGAGCGGGACCTATGCGGGTTTTTATTTTAGAAAATATTCCATGCGAGTGAAGTCGCGGGCACAACTAGTTATTTATGTCACTTTAGTAAAGAGTACTATTGTAACCGAAACTGATTGTAATGAACAGTAGAATCATCTAAAGTATCTAGAGACTCACTCAAACTTATACAAAAAAAATTACGAGTATACAGGGCTACTTTTAATGGTCCTGCTAAATTTTAAAATTGGGAACTAAATATTGAATTGAAAGTGAGTTTTAATTATTATTGTAGAATAATTACAAGATAATATAAACATATTCGTTTAAAAATATCTCACAAAATTCATGAATAGGGAATATGCATAAAAAATAAAATGGTCTGATTTTTTTCCTGAGCTTTTGAGGTCCTAGTATTACACTCAATTGGTTATTTTCTAATTTAATATGTATTTAATTATTTAAAACATAAATCAAAAAGTGAAAAATTTACGAGCAAAATTCAAATTTGTAAAACGTCCCACCATTGTTTGAAATGAAACGTGACGTCATAGGGCATGTCCTGTCAGTCACCTGTGATTCCACTGCCACTTGTTAACTATCAATCTAACTCTCAATGCAAACAATAAACTGACAGGACATGCACTATGACGTCAGGCCTCAGAGCGCGAGAAATAGGAGCGTTTGAACTTGTCAAATTAAACCAATATTTTTAAGATTTTATGAAAAAATAATTACTTCTCTTACAGCTATGTTTATTTTTTTCTATATTAAAATGAAGTGAATATTAAATTTAAAAAAATTAAAAATTGCCTGCATATTCCCTATTGGATACACAGAGTCTTTTGAATGAACTCTGTTATGCTGTCAGTGTGTTATTTTACATTTACTTACAAATACGACAGTAACTATTATGTAATCTGATACTCTGAATACATTTTTCCCGATCACTTTTAATTTGATTGAAGGCACTAAAATATTTTGTTCGAATATTGCGTAATTAAATATATATCCATGCGTTTTGTTTTTTTATGTAAGATAAAAATAAAATTTTGAGTTTTGTAATTTTTTTTTTATTACTTACTTTGCTGGCGCAGCGACCCGCGGGGTTATCACGTAACTCGCAATGCGAAATTATCGTAATTGTTTAGTTATTGCAAGACACATAACAGTCTTGTATATTAGTGTCAGTCGTTGCCGCTTGATTAGTTTTGGTGCTTTGACATTCAAAAAAGTGCATCTAGTGACTAGCAAGCAATTGGCAACGTTTTTGATGATTTTTTCATTATGTTTAAGAGTCATCGCTAATCGCTAGTGGATTGCAAACGTTAGGTAATACGCTTACCGAAGTGAGCCTCCGAAACAAGAGATCGCCAGATTAACGCTTAATATTTTCGATTGTTTCGAAAAATCTACACTGCTCACTCGTATAAAAAAAACATATCTAACGATACACTACACTATAGGATATGCGAAAGAAAATGAATACTTCCACTTTACATGGCGATGAGATGCACAAAAAAATATTACTATTTTATAAAGAATGTTTAGCAATATTTTATTTTACTACCAGCTGACCCGACAAACGATGTTCTGCGTTTTTTACTTTTTTTTTGTATTTTCTCACCTTTTAAACCTTCCCTGGACTTTAACAATTAATTCAAAACCAAAATTATATTTGTCGGCGTAACTAATTATATAAATGTTAATGTCAAAGGAGAGGGGGATTTTTAGGCCCAAATGTAAAGGGTTGAAGTATAGTTCAAAAAAATGATACTAATTTTCTATTTTAAAGTTCAAAATATGAGCTAAATTCGCTTTCTGAGAAAAAAAAATCATTAAAATAAGTCTGTGGTACTATAATTGTATAATCGATAAAATTATAATCGATTTATGTAAATAATTTTAATCGAAATATAAACTCGTAAGTATATGTAAAAGTGTATTTTTGATTAATATTTAGTATAATCAACAGTAAGTACCATCATTACTTTACAAAACATTTATAATATAAAAAGAAAAAATATAATCGATACAATTTATATAATCGATTGATTGCGTTACTTCAAACTTAATACGATTTAGTATCTGTGGATTTTATGCAGCTAAAATTGACAATTACAACTGATATCTATGACGGCTCGCAAGAGTCGCACTCGCAGGTCGCGGACTTCACTCTTCGCTATTTTACGTAGGTACTTACTTACAGAGAGGCATCCTTTAATTTGTGTTTTCCAAAAATCTGGGTTTTAGTATTGTTTCAATTTATAAACATGAAGCACAGTTGCGTTTATTGCAAGTATCAGTTGTTTCTATAATAGTAAACGGTTACAGTGAGTTAAACTATACCATAGTACCGTAACCTTACTTCTAGTGAATATCTTATATCTCTGTTCTCAGATTGCTAAAATCTGTAAAATTTTCAGTATTTATATAACGTTAAACTAGCTATTAATTAACATGACATTCATCTTATTACAAGGAGGCCCATGTGTATGCAATAGTATCAGTCTCCTTTTAAACTTTCTAGTAGTGGGAATATAAGTATTCTGAGCTTAGCTGCGGACGGGCAGACATGGTAAAGCTATATGGGTTCCTAGTTCTTACTTGACTTCGGAAACCCAAAAATGCGCTTAGCACTCAGTAGTGAGAGTACTTCATTTCATCGTATCGATTGCTACACGAGCAAAACCTGAAAATAGCAGACTTACGCACACAGTCAAACTTGTTTATTATTAAGACCGTTTATAAATTATCTTTAAAATATTAAGCATCCTGGTGGTCCGGGCTCTATTTAAAGAATAGACTATCTGCCAGTCTGCCAGGCAGAACGTAAGAGGTTCGATTAGCTATGTATTAGCAGAACTCTACAACATAGTCATGGTTACATGACTAGGTTGTAGAGTTCTGTATTGTCTTGCTCGGGTCTGATACCACCGCCTTCTATGTTCTTGCCGCAATGGCGTCAGTGCTTGTCATTGGCGTGTTCCTATTTGGAAGGCAAAGTAGCCGCAAAACTTGTGCATGTGCACGCACCACTAATAACTTTGGTGTCAATAAGCGATGATTGTCTCTGTCTATCAGGAGAGTAATCTGCTATTTGCTATCTCATGGTATAAGATATTTTTTATTAATAAGACCATTTATAATGACCTATAAAATATTAAAGAATCTCTTATGTTTCTCCTATAAGCTTGTAAAAAACAAGCTTATAGGAGAAATATAAGGTTAAAGTAAAAAAATACTATTTTAAGTTTAAGTAATACTCCATATTATGCAGATACTGGCTCGGCCGCAGTTGCATCTATCGTCACAAAGGTTTGTGCAATGGCACGATAAATGTAGATGTGACCGGGTATTATCGGCTATCGTCGCCAACACTCGGACTTCATGTACGTTATCGCATGGGTGTCGGTACTAGGCATGGATCATTTAACAGTTAACTTTAAAAATTTAGTACGAAATTAAATTTCGTACTAATTTTTTTTTAACAATTACCAACTGTTATTTATATTAGCAAATACTGTTAAAAGTAATTTTTATGCATCACTAAAATTACCAATAACTTGATATATGATAATAATGTTATCAAAAATATTTCGGGAGAACGTGATAATAATAACTGTTAAAAGTTATTAAAACTATTCTAGAGGACCTTTTTTGGTAGCTTCGTGTTTTTACTGCTTCTAATACTTATAATATATAGGCTACTGATACAGTTTAACATAAATAAATAACTGTTAAATAATAATTAACTTTAACAACATAACAGTTAATCTAATTTAACAATAATTTCTATGCCTAGTCGGTACGTGAAAGAGTTTTAGCACGCTTATACATCGCACTGTGTGGTTAGACTAGTGTTGTTCATTTCAGCCGTTGTTTTCAATCTCTTCTCTCTTTCAAGCTCTTCTATGTAAATGGTTGTATCAAAATGATTAGAACGATGAAATGGTGAGCTGAGCCCATCATACGAGATCCTAAAAATGTGAGGCACAAAAAAAAATTTTAGTAATTAATTGTTAGCACACAGTAATTAATAGTTAAAAGTAAAGATAGTTACCAATTTGAAAATAATCTCAGCTATCTATGATTATCCCACGATAGTTCGTGCAAAATGTCATTGCCGCTAATATGACCACGGCTTTTATCACGATAATTTTTTAGTGTCAAATCGTACGAAGCTTTGGCTCCTACTACTTCCGTACGATAGACGCAAATGCACCCCTAGCCTATAATAATAAACTATTGAAAAAATATTAATTTATTCTGAAACACTACAAGTGATTTTATATAAAATATTGCATGTATCAGAGATATATAAAAATATTTTAATATAATCACTTGCATATTCTCTATTTACACCTTATGCTAAATTGTAGTCTGTATACGACTTTGTGCAAGGATTCTAATCGAATGACTTGTCAAGGCAGTTGACATGACACAAACAGCCTTGTGCGTTTACGCACGCTCGGGCGTTTCCAAGCCAGTCAAGCGTGGGGGTCGTTACACACAAGCGTTAACGCCTGATTAGGATTTTGTTCAGGCGTTAAAACTAGGCTGCAGCTATTCTTGGGTTCTAGCTTTTGTACATTTTTATGAACATGTATAATATTAAAAACTTAAAATAGTATTTTTTTACTTTAACCTTATATTTCTCCTATAAGCTTATAGGAGAAACATAAGAGATTCTTTAATATTTTATAGGTCATTATAAATGGTCTTATTAATAAAAAATATCTTATACCATGAGATAGCAAATAGCAGATAGCTCTCCTGATAGACAGAGACAATCATCGCCTATTGACACCAAAGTTATTAGTGGTGCGTGCACATGCACAAGTTTTGCGGCTACTTTGCCCTCCAAATAGGAACACGCCAATGGCAAGCACTGACGCCATTGCGGCAAGAATATAGAAGGCGGTGGTATCAGACCCGAGCAAGACAATACAGATCTCTACAACATAGTCATGTAACCATGACTATGTTGTTGAGTTCTGTATTGTCTTAATATATATCTTGTATAAGCGTGCTAAAACTCTTTCACGTACCGACTAGGCATGGAAATTATTGTTAAATTAGATTAACTGTTATGTTGTTAAAGTTAATTATTATTTAACAGTTATTTATTTATGTTAAATTATATTAGTAGCCTATATATTATAAGTATTAGAAGCAGTAAAAACACGAAGCTACAAAAAAAGGTCCTATAGAATAGTTTTAATAACTTTTAACAGTTATTATTATCACGTTCTCCCAAAATATTTTTAATAACATTATTATCATATATCAAGTTATTGGTAATTTTAGTGATGCATAAAACTTACTTTTAACAGTATTTGCTAATATAAATAACAGTTGGTAATTGTTAAAAAAATTAGTACGAAATTTAATTTCGTACTAAATTTTTAAAGTTAACTGTTAAATGATCCATGCCTAGTACCGACACCCATGCGATAACGTACATGAAGTCCGAGTGTTGGCGACGATAGCCGATAATACCCGGTCACATCTACATTTATCGTGCCATTGCACAAATCTTTGTGACGATAGATGCAACTGCAGCCGAGCCAGTATCTGCATAATATGGAGTATTACTTACTATAAAATTGTTAAGAACAACGTATTCTAGCTTGAGATCGAAGAGTTTTTGTTTAACTTCATCAAAGAGTTCTAAATGAATATCTTGAACTCAAATGCACGTGAGGTTCGCTAAGTCTAACATACAGTTCATTTGCTTATTGAAAGCACCAGGTTAAATTTATGCAACGGTCGACTTCCCATGTGACGTTAATTAAAATATTCTAATTTGTAATGTATTTCGTAGCTGCGCGTTTGCTACGAAACTAAGAAGTACGTGCTACGAGTTCACTGTTTAAACTCGTAGCATATTGTACAGTAACGATGGCGTATTTGATTCTAATGTAGTGTTAATTTAAAACTTTGAAATAACTTAAATAATTACGTATCTACCAGTTACTTCTTTATCATAAAATATTACATTAATAATACAAAAAAATATTTAGTTTTAATTAAGTTATTGAGCATTATGTACACGTGTCGTACATGTCATATTTAATAATAACGAGTGAGATAACTCTTATTCTGTTATCGAGTTTTATACTAAATATAAAGCTTAATAAAGGTCTTAGTATTTAAGGATTATTAAAGTGTATATTTTTATAAATGAAAACAATTTCTAAACCACGAAAAATGCTTCTACATACGGAACCATTTTTTATGGTCTAAATTTGTGGATTATCTATTAATTAATACGTGAAGTAAAAACTTTGTACCCCTTTTTCCAGCAATAACGCGAACGGAGGAGTATGAAATTTGGCACAGTTATGTTCACATTACGGAAAACAGCAAAAACTTAATATTTTACAAGATATGCATTATAAATACATTATATTAATAAAAATGAATATAACAGCAATGCATTCACGTGACATACACTATAATATACACACTTGTCGGTATAATATTTTATTTATGGCTAAAGTCTGTTGTTAAGCTTAAAAAAATATTGCTTAGTCTATGTTCGAATAATGTTGGCCACAGGCAATCGCTAGTTTTTTCAATTTTATGTTTATCTTAGTAACAGAGTTATAAACTAATTTATATTCCATTAAAATAATACAAAAATAAAAAAGGATTTAATTCCAGTTAACTTAATCAGTCATTCGTCTACGTTGCCTTCAGAGCCTGCAACATAATATGTATATTTTGTTTAGAGTTATAAATTAATTTACATTCGATTAAGACAATACAAAAATTTAAAAAAAATCTAGTTAACTTAATCAATCACATACATTGCCTGCAAAGCCTGCAATATAATATATTTGTTCAGAGTTATAAATTAATTTACATTCGATTGAAATAATACAAAAATAAAAATAAAAGAATTTTAATTCCAGTTAACTTAATCAATCATTCACATACATTGCCTGCAGAGCCTGCAACATAATACATTTGTTACTCTCTCTCAAATCATATTTCCTACAATATCATTTCGTGAGTCGACGTACCATGAAATACGTCTTGAGTGACTCGGCATAAGATGCCGTTACTAAGCATCTACAGACAGTGTCACACTAAAAGCTATCAGGTGCAAACTATATTTTGAATCCAAACCTAAAACAGGAAATAAATATTAAGTTCAATTGTATTGTGTGGTATAGAATAATTTAGCATTTTACTAGGTAGTTCAGTTCAGATCTGTATTGTCTCAACAGGGTCTGGTACCATCGTCTTATTTATTGTTACCGTAATAGCGTCAGTGTTTGTCACTGTCGTGTTCCGGTTTGGAGTATAAGGTAGAACGGTAAACTTTTGCATGTGGTATTCAGACTTCGCCACGAGGATAGCAATACACCATTAAAATCTTTGGTGTTTAAAAGTGATTGTTTTCTTTTCCCTTTAGAACAGCCATCTGCTTGTTTGCTATCTTCTGTTATAAAAAAAAAACCATACAAATAGCATGCTTGCACTTACTGACCTACTACTCTTGCAGCCACGTTTTATAATTAAAATTCGCATATAAATATAATAAAATTAAGAGATTTTGCTCTAATTTCTATTTAAAATTATAGTATTTTTGGCTGCTCCCATTTAATAATATCACTGCAATAAGTAATACATTATGCGGAGAATGAGTGTAAAATGTTATTTTATTAACACGTATGATTTTACAACACTTGCAGAATCATGGAGTACAGGTTTAATGTAAATGGATATATGAATAGCCTGATTTAATTTTTATTTGAAAATGGCACTTCAAAATAAAAATTGATATGTAAGATACGCACATTATAATTTGAGCACATAGAGTTTAGAGTTGCAGTGTGAGATAGGAATGCAAGTAATTTGTCACCATTTTTGTTATAGTTGAATTATATATTATTCCGAATATTCTAGAAAAGTGAAGAGTGAGAATACTGGGAAAATCTATAAATAAAAGAAACATAGCTGCTAAAGATAAAGATATCGATAAACAATAGTATGCCGTCACTGAAAAAGCTATGCCATAATGGAGCTTCTAGCATAGGACATAAGAGGGAAATTAGCGAGTACTATGACGTGTTCACATCTAAGTTTTTCACAAGTCATTTGTGAAAATTTCAAAAACATGATCGAACTTTTCCTTGTGTATAAATAAGGACGGATCGGCGAAAAGCGAGTCAGTTGCGGATCGGAAGCGAAATCGGAAGTAATTGTGGGTTAGTTCTACTGTGAATACAGTGACAGTGTTATTAGCATTAGTCAGGGTATTTACATATTGTATTGTGGTGTATCAAACATTAGTGTGGTAAAAACACGGTTTTAGTATAAGTGGAATTTTACTGCACAATACGAACTCTAGGCTCGTAACAATATTTTTACGTCAAGTAAATTTAAATTGCACAATCATTAAGTCTTGTTTTTATTTTCATCATTAGGGCACTTTATTATAGCAATATATGAAAGATTCAGTTATTGTATATAGCTAAATGTTCAGTACAAGTTAGTAATAATCAAATTTTACGAGAGCCGATTAGGATGATATATTACAAATTTCATTTTTATCATAATTTTCTTAACTCATAATTATCAAGGCGATAATTTTGATTTCATTTTTAAAAATATATAATTTACATAAAACATCTTTCGATGTGTTACAAGCGTCTTAATCAACTCGTCCTCTCGCAAGCTAAACTTCTCCGTTGTAATATTTTATCCCCATTCCTTTTCACCCAAATCATGGAACTTCTTTTACAGTGATTTGATGATATTGCACTTTGACGGAAACAGGAATCGAGATGAAAAAAGTACAAGTAACGCAAAATCTCCAAGGGACTCAAAGAAATAATGGAGGAAGCGGGAATGTTTTTCTCTTAATATTTTATTTTCGTGTTGTCTTTCTAGAATAATTATTAATACTAGCGATCGCCTGTGGTCGAAATCTGACCATAGACTAAACAAAAGAATCTCTTAATTTTGACAACAGACTTTAGCCGTAAAGAAGATAGTAAGTATACATGTGTGTATATTATCCTGTATGCCACTTGAATGTAGTGTGTGTAATGTTTATTTTAATTAATTTAATGTATTTCTAATGCATTTTATTTAAAAATATTAGATTTATGCACTCCTCCGCAATGCAAACTTTAACTGTGCCAAATTTCATACTCAACCGTTCGCGCAATTTTCTTAAAAAGAGGTCCAAAGGTTTTCCTTTACATATGAATCTATATTATATAATATTATAAAATTGTTGAGTTTTTTTGTTTGTTTGGTTGTACGCGCTAATTTCGAAAACTGCTGAACCGATTTGAATAATTCTTTTTGAGTTGGATAGCTTGTTTACTTACTTATAGGCTATATAACATCATGCTAGACCGGTAAGAGCGGAGTAAACAAAGTCCGCACGGACGAAGACGCGGGCAACAGCTAGTATATAGATATAATGAAAAATATATTTGAATATATTATGGAATGATAAATACTTTTGGCATCATTACAAAAGTTTAACCTTTTAATCATTATAGTTTTTTTTACTAAATTCAATACTTCGAGATTTTTACTTATAATTTTTATTTGATCGCATTACCGGTACAATTCACTAGGAGGTTACTGGCATTTAATACAGTTACATAAAGGGTTCTCATCTCTCATGCTGCTGCACATATATGCAATATGAAACTGTTAGACTCGCTTGCATCAAACTCTTTAAATACTTTTTAAATTACTTTTAGTTTGGTTAAATTGATTTAAAAAGTTTTGAAACAATTTATTGCATGGGAGTATAAAGCGATTAGTCATTTCCTGGTTATAATTCCATTTCCTGATTTTTTCACCCACTTTTTGTTGTTTTATATTAGTCTGAGTCCTTTATCTATATAATGCTGCTTGTATTTAGTAGTAGTATATTTTAAATTATTATTGGTAACTCTTTGATTAGTACGATATAGTATCTGATAAAATTAAGTAAAAGTTTAAACGTTATGGATGACAAGTTATCATAAAATATATGAATTCAATTTTTCAAAATGTAGTTGATTACAATTTTTCGTATTATTTTTGAAAAATATTAAGAATTACCTAATAAAATAAAATATTCAAACAGGAAATTACTCTCCACTAAAAATCAACAATTATCTGTGTAGTCATTTGACGTTAATAAATTCAAAATATATATGAATTGCAGCGTGCAGCCCGCTGCAATATAAAAGTTTTTGTCGAATTCCGCGGGATCACCTAATTTTTCCGGGATAAAAAGCCTGGAATAGCCTATGTGCTATTCCAGGTCATCACCTACCCGTATGCCAAATTTCATCCAAATCCGTGGAGTAGTTTTTGCGTGATTGAGTAACAAAAATCCATCCAAACATCCATCCAAACATCTATCCAAACATCTAAACTTTTATATTTATAATATTAATTAATTAATTAATATAGATAACTATGACTCTTAAATATAAGTTGATTTTTAGAACTTTTTAAAGAAATAAAATCTTCAAAGTTAGAAAATCATTTATGCCTGGTTCTTATATCAATAAAACGACTCGATTTATAAACAAGTGGTAACTTTCCTTACTAGGCGTAAGCTAAAACTTTTCCTTTATTTGCTGTTCCTACATTTGATTACTTGATATTTAAGTAACTTGTGGAAAGTGCGGCTTAAAATCCAAGCAAAAATAAAATCTGGCAGAATGCCCGCCTATCCACTTGATAGATGAAAGTAACCTAATCAACTGATTTATATGAAAGGGTTCGATGTAATATAATATTTCTGATTGGGTATGTTATATTTCGATTTGTTTTGATGTTAGAACGTGACATGACCGCAAAGTCAGATGAATGTAATCAAGATTATTGTATATTACTTCTGATGTTAAGTATTATTAACATAAATATTAAGTAAATAAATATCACTAGAGAAATTACACGAATTAACCTAACCCCAAAGTAAGCAAATAATATGGGTGTTACTCAGCGATACTAACACATAGAGATACATAATATATTAATACTTAAATATATTTAATAAACACCCAAATCCAGAGATACAAACATCTATGCTCATGACATAAATGTTTGTCCATGTTGTACATGTGTATATATATATATATATATATATATATATATATATATATATATATATATATATATATATATATATATATATATATTATATATATATATATAAATAAATCAATCCCTATTTTCCTTGGTCACGACATCACGCCTGAATGGCTGGACCAATTTCGGTATTTTTTTTGTGTTGTGTTTGTAATTGTAAGGAGATGGTTCTTATAAAAGAAAATATTAAGAAAATTGCGCGGAAAATTAGAAAACTTAAGAATACTTAACCACCATATAAAGTTTAATCCCGTAGACTTATATAAATTAAGTGTCACGTTGTTTGTCCACTATGGATTCCTAATATGTAAGGCAAAACAACGTTTGCCGAGTCAGCTAGTTGATTATAATAATATACATAATATTATATTTTTATTATATAATAATTTATATTATATATTATAATAAAATTATATAATAATATATAATATATATATATATATATATATATATATATATATATATATATATATATATATATATATATATATATATATATATATATATATATATAGCATCTTTGAACGTTTAGTATACTTTGCCTAAACGAAATCAGCGTATTGATATCTATATATATATATATATATATATATATATATATATATATATATATATATATAAAAATCAATTGCTTTTCGTTAGTCTCGCTAAAACTCGAGAACGGTTGAACCGATGATGACGGTTTCTAATCGATTGTTGAAATCCAGGGAAGGTTAAAAGGTGAGAAAATATAGAAAAAAATAAGAGTAGTTAAAAAGACAGATAAACGTTTGCCGGGTCAGCTAGTCATAAATGGCGCGACGTACTTCACTCATATGCAAAAAATACAAATTATGTAACCATCAAAAGTAACTGTAAAATATCAGTTGAATAATAAAATTGAATTTGACAAATAATAATATGTAACTTTTCTTTTTTTTTGATAGGCATTGAAAACATTTATCCTTACCAAAGAAAACAGGTTTTGATCATGAAGTATTAGGTATAGGTGCAGCTAGCACTCGTATTAATCAATTGAAATAAATATTTACGTTACATCTCTGTCTATGAGGTCTTCCCATCTCTATTTATACGGCTATGTTAGAAAGAGGATTAGACCTCAGAAGATTATAGCAGTATTTGAAGTTTGATTTCAAGTAGGTATTAGAAGTGTTGCCTTCAGATGTAATACAGCTTCATGGTTTTGATATTGATTATGATTGAATTTGACGGATAAGCAAAGGTTACAGAGATTTTTTATAATTCCCTTACTGTGATCGTCTATATAAGATCGTTCCATAATAGGTGAAAATATCTTGACCCAGCATTCGGTACCTCTAATCAAAGTTATGCAGCTAAAAACAAATGTCAATTAAGGGTGTAAAACTTTTTGATTTGTATGAATAAAATTTCGTATATGAATAAAATTTCATACAAATCAAAAAGTTTTAAACCTTTGAATGACGTGACTCTTAGATATCTTTGGTAAGACATACCGAATTCTGTATTAAAATATTTTCATCGATTATGAAATGACCTCATATACTTATTAATACGTAAAGCATAAACTTTGTTCTGCTTTCAAGACAACTAATAAACAAGAGAGTATGAAAATAGGCACTGTTATAGTTTACAGTGCGGAGGAATGCAGAAACCTATTTTTTTATATTATATTAATTGGATTATAGAATATAGATTAGAGAATTAAATTAAATGCACTAAATGATATTACATTTAGAATATTACACATACTACATTCGTGTGAAATACAAAATATATACACACGTGTACATTTCTCTGTACTTTACGACTAAAGTCTGTTTTCAAACTTTAAAGAAAGGTTATCTGTTGTTTAGTCTATGGTCAAATTTCGATCACAGGGATATACTAATGTGCAGGATTATTATTTACAGTTATTCCTAAACAGGAAGTGTATAGAGTTCTGCCAGCGGCACTGTATGGCTGCCGATAGTTATATTGCCGTGGATTGTATTAGTGCATAGCATCATATTAGTACATGGCTTGATTATCAGCTCAGCAGGGCTCCTTCCACGAGGACTTTATCTGACTTGTCGCTTAAATAAATAAAAATAAATAAATATTCACGGGTCAAATTACACTTACTGATCTAACCCCAAAGTAAGCAAATTATTTGCTTGTATTATGGGTGTTAGTGAACGAGTCTCCTCAAAATGGGGAGTTAGTTAAAAACAACCTACCCGACTTGGTGCACAAATATGCATTAGCTCTCTTTTATGTCCCTGTAAATTATCAGGCGTGAAGATATGATACTGCATATTTATGCTTTTTTTAGTTTCGTAGCATTTTTGTGCTTTTAACATTTTGCTGTCTCCTGCTAAAAAGTGAGGGAAACAGGATGTATTTTGCTACTCCTCCTATATACTTCTGATTAATTTCGTTGCGGGATCCAAGACAGCTTAGCTTTTTCCCAAAGCACCCTGAGCTCGCAACTCAGAGGTTATCAGGACGGTTGCCGCTGTTGATTCTGGTTTACAGAAGTTACAGTGGTGGGAACGAGAGGTGGGCCCATTGCCAAAAAAAAATATGATACTGCAATGAAGGATACTACATTACGGCACTATAAATGGTCCAGTTAATTTGCCGTAACCACATGTTAGCGAGCTTATGCTTTACGAAGCATTCCATGCCGATACTACTACGCAACAAAACCTACGCTAATTTAACTAATAGCGATACAAGGCCGCCAGCGGTACTCTATACACTTTTTATTTAGTACCGAATCATTAATAAATCAAATTCAGCCAATTAGTATAAACAACGACGGTATAAGAAATAAATAATTATTTGCTAATCATACCTGTCTGTTACTCCTGTTAATGTCTTGTAATCCTGCATCTCCATGTCTGCCATATACTGGGAAAAATCTGCAACAACGAAAGTTTCACATTACTCTAAGCAATAATAACTATAAGAAATCTAAATAAACGAGAGTTAAAAACTTTGTAACCCTTTTTAAGACAATTACGCAAATGATGGAGAATAAAATTTGGCAGAGTTAAAGTTCACACTGGGAGGATCGCTGAAACCTAAAATTTTTGAATAATATATATTAGAAATACATTTTCAGCCCAGCTCAGATGAAGCCAAAATACTTTTTGCATTTGTAAATCGTTCCATTAGTAGTTGAAGATAATATGGTAGTATTATAGATAGTCTTGTAATAGGGTACGATGGAACTGGCGTACACATGGTGTAAAAGTTCCTTAAATAAAAATGATTAAAAAAAAAAAAAAAAATACATTAAATTAATAAAAATGAACATTACACACACTACATTTATGACATAAATGATAATATACACCTTAAGTGAAGGAAACTACTACTAGATCTGAAATAACCAAGGGAAAACCGTGTCATTTCGTCCTTAACAATGGCGGACTTAAGAATAGCTCTTTACTGTCTACATAACAATTGATAAATTATATTGCAATTGAGCATGTTATTTTAATAATTAGTTTTTATTTTAGATTTAAGGTACACACTAAAATTATAGAAAATACAAACGGTAAAATCAATTTAATATTTTGAAATCAAAGGCTTATTTGACATTAAATTTTAACTGACCTACAATGACAGCGTATTTTAGTAATGGCGTTTTGGCCGCAAGTTGTTAAAAGTGACGTTAATTTTCTTAAATGATTTGAAATTAGAACACTGACAAAATTTTTGTAGCTTTGTCTATTATGAAAATTCTAACTTGTTAGAGATAAAGCCAATTTTATTTGTTCAGCGTTGGAATGCATGCAATTTTATAATTTTGATTGTTTATGAAAATTAATGCCAAGTCATTATCTTTCTCTTGTCAAAGATATACATTATACACACATGTATATTATTTTGTTTACGGTTAAAGTCAGTTGTCAAACATAAAAGAGATTTTATTGTTTAGTCTATGATCAAACGTAATCATAGAGCTGTGGTCAAATTTCGACTAGAGTGCGATCGCTAGTAATACTACAATGTACAAACAGATTTGTGACCTCAATAATTCAACTCAGATCTTAAGGTCCTGTTAGATCCCCGGGTCGGGCAAGTGATACTTAAAGTCTAAGATCTCACTATGAAATGACCTTCACCGAGCTGTTGTGATAAAAGTATTTAATATCCAATTAAATGTCAATAAATATATTGCAAATGGGTTGACTAAAAAAATTCAGTTTAGAATATATATTTTTTAAACACTTACTGCTTTGGTTGGTACAAAAATTCCATACCAATTGAAAGTATGAAGCCTATAGAATAAGCAAACCTTAGGTTTACCATTCTTCTCGCCACAACTCTGGGGTAAGCAGGCATAAACAGGTAAATCGAAATAAGTTAGCTAGCAAGCTGCCTTTGCTTAGCCTAAGAGTTGTCATGGGAAAAAATAGTCAACGTAATGTTTGCATATTCTATTGGCTTCATACTTTCGATGGGTATGGAATTTGTCTATCAACTAAACCAGTGAGATGCTTGATAAAAAAATAATTGTTAATTGTTAATTAATCATATTATCACAAACATTAGCACACGCACGCACACTCACACATACACGCACAAACACATACACACATACACACAAACGCATGTTATATATGTATATATTTGTGTGTGTATATATAATACTTTAGTAGATATATTTCAATGGGGATATTTTTCAATCACAATCACTGTTTGTATAACTTAAACAATGTAGTCTTGTATTGGCCATATTTTTTTTTTAAATATATTGTTGATGTTAATGTTATTTGTATCGCTGTTTGATTACTGGAATGAAAAAAATATTCTGGGCTGAATTTTTTTAGTCAGCCCATTTGCAATATATTTATTGCTATATTTTATTGGGTATTTTCCAGCTATTAACCAATGTGGTGAAGGTTGTCTTATAGTGGAATTCGTTTCTATAAGGTTTTTCGAGGTTTTTCTCGAAAATATAAGCTCAGTAGCAGCTCGGAATCTCGTGTGCGGTGTGGTAATACTCTGGTGCCTCGGATGTGTACAGAAAGGTGTCAGAAGTAAGCGCTAATCGTTATCAGGTCAGTAAAATGCGACGATGGGGATCACCACCTATTTTTCCCCGTATTGGTTCCGGGCTCTTTTGAAGAATAGACCAACTGCTGTTCTGTCAGGCAGGTCATAAAAGGCGACCAATTGGGTATGCGAGTCACTACCACCGTGGCTACTAGGTGGTAGAGTTCTGCATTGTCTTGCCCGGGTCTGGTACCACCGCCTTACCTATTGCTGCCGCAATAGTGGCAGTGCTTATGGCTGTCGTGTTTCGATTTGGAGGGTAAGGTATCCGGAAATCTTATGCACGTGACATTAGACCTCGCCATAAGATAGCAACGCACCATTAACATTTTGGTGTCTATAAGCGATGGTTGACTCTTTCCATCAGGAGACCCATCTGCTTGTTTGCTATCTTATAGTAAAAAAAATCTCGCCAATCGATTCACTGGTGAATTATGGTTAATCGAGAAATCTATTTATATTCGGTTCAACCTACACAACTTTAAAGGGAAACGAGGATGTAGATACATTGATACAGCGTGTTAGGGACGGTATACCGAAAAATTAAGATAACATACTATTTTACGTTATTTATATTAGTCATGATTATAATTCCTATTCTTGTAGTAAATGCAAAATTTGCGAGTTATGTTTTTTTTTTAATTTTTACGCTACTACATTACGTAGCGTAACTTGCGTACCTTGCTCGGTCTCGTCGCACCTGCGGTTTTCTTGAACCAGTAGTTAAAATTACGTGGCATAGTACATTGCTTATTTTGTGTGTGTGTGTTTTTTTAAATTTTACTGTGCTTTTAGAAAAAAACACTGTAGAGTATTAGAATAAATCAAATTAAGTAAAGTTAAGTTTAAAAAAAAACGTCAATAAATCAAAAAAATCCTACACAATTTTCCAAAAGTTTTTGACTTAGAATCATGGTTCAAATCTATGGTTTCGATTTTCGGTAGATAGTCAGTAATTTAAACTAAAATCCCACACAAATTTCTAAAAGCTTCCGACTCAGAATCATAGTTCAAATTTATTATTTCGAATTTTGATAGACCGACCCTTACATCATGTATAACAAAACATAAAATTTCCTTACAGTAATTTAAACTATATTACATAATAATTTAATATCCCTTCTTGCTCTGGACCCCCTTTGAAGAATAAACCGAAGTGAACCATTAACTTTGCGCATCACTACCATCGTAGCTACTAGGTGGTAGAGTTATGCATTATTTTGCCCAGGTCTGGTACCACCGCTTTATTTATTCCTGCCATAAAAGCGTCATTGCTTATCACTCTCGTGTTATATTTTGGAGAGTAATGTAGCCGGCGAACTGACGCATGAGACATTAAAACCCCGCCACAATGCTATCTTTGTATGCAATATTAACATATTTGGTGTCTATAGGCGATGGTTGTCTCTTTACATTAGGACAGCCATCTTGTTTGTTACGGAATAGAATAGAATAGAATAGAATAGAATAGAATAGAATAGAAAATGTTTATTTAAGACATACACCACAAAACTACAGAAATCAAACATATCGAAATTACGAAAAAAAAAACAAAAGAAAAATAAGGACATAAATCAAAAAAAAGCCATACAAGCCAATATATATTACCGAAAAATAGATATATTGGAATAGAATATGTTGTTATTAAAAATAAGAATACAAAATATATTTTATGAATGTCAATACTAATAACATATATGATATGCTATTGTCTTTTTATTTCCATATGAAACGTAATATTTCAAATTCTAAACGTACTAAAGTAAATTGCAAGTATAATATGTAGAATATATGTGTATAATACAAATTCCAATAAATTGATATGTAGATTATACCTGCCGTAGATTTGGACTGTGAAATACGATAGACCAAAGATATCAAATTTGATCCACTGTATTAGAATCTCTATATTAGGACGTACCGAATTTCTGGGTACATATTTGAACACATACGAGACTGTACGCTCGACCGAACATCCATTTGATCAAATAGCGTTCAAACACCAAGTCTTAACCCTCAGACGGATTGCGAATTATTAATAACAAAACGCTCTCCCGTGCGGTCCAATGTACCCCTTGGCGGTATTCGACACGATTTGCTATTCGAATCACGGCTCCCTTCAGCGACGGGGCAGCGAGCGGCAAATCACGCGCGCCGCCACCGTGGCCATGCGCTAAATGAATATTGACAACCAACTAGCAGTGAACGGGTTGAATTGATAATAGACCACCGTGGAATGTAAGTGGAAAACTAATCACACGTTATATATTTAATTTTATATAAATCTATATATTTACACGTGAAGCAACAACTTTGTACCCTTTTTAAGACAATTTCGCGACAGATGGAATATGAAATTTGGCACAACATTCCTCCGAATGTAAACTTTAAACATTTCGGAGGAATGCAAAAATCTAATAAAATGCATTAGAAAAACATTAAATTCTAAAAATAAAGATTACACACAATACATTCATGTGACACATACCATAATATACACACGTATATTATCGTATATGTCACATGAATGTATTACATATATTTAAAAGTTTCACGAAGAAAAACTGGATTTATTTTAATTACATATGGCATGGAGATATTTAAAAATTTAAAGTCAAATACAGGTTATTCTTTTTAAATCAATGCCGAAACGGCTGAAATAGGGGTTGATAGTTTGTATGAAAAACTATATTGCTGGTTTTCCTAAAAGAAATCTCTTAAAGAGACAAGCAAGCGTTAATACATGTATTTTCTTTTTAAATAAGTATTGTTTTGTATTTTTATGTAAACAAGGAATAAATAAACACATTAACGACATGTTAAGCCAGCTATATACATTAGGGTATACTGGATAGGTTTGTCTGCATAGTTTCCCTTTACAAGTTTACCAACATAGCTCAAGTTAAACTGTTTAGGTAAACTTGAGTTAAGTAGACAATATAACGTGCACAGTAGTGTGATATACAAACTCAGGTTTACCTGTGCAATTAAATTGTGCAGATAAATCTGTCAGATACACCCTAGCGTGTATGGCTTGCTTTAACATACTCGCGGGCGAAATTGTATTAAAGCTAGTTTGTACTAAAGTGAAATATCGTCACGCTGTTTTTTTTTATATCATAAGATAGCAAACAAGCTGATGGATCTCCTGATGGAAAGAGTCGACCATCGCCTATAGACACCAAAGACGTTAATGGTGTGTTGCTATCTGGTGGCGAGGTCTAATGCCTCATGCATAAGTTTACCGGCTACCGTACCCTCCAAACCGGAACACGACAGTGACTAGCACTGAGGCTATTGCGGCCGGAATAGGTAAGGCGGTGGTACCAGACCCGGTCGAGCGATGCAGAACTCTACCACCTAGTAGTCACGATGGTAGTGACACACATAGCCACTCGGTCGCCTTTTACGACCTGCTTGGCAGAACGGCAGTTGGCCTATTCTTCAAAGGAGCCCAGGACCAACACGGGGATTCCTCAAGGTTGGTTCTTTGCAGGGTAGTCAAAATGAATCAAACGTCTATAGAATTCAGTTTGTATGTTGTCTAGATGAGTGTTGATACCCAAAGTCATATTTTACCTGATAAATATTACAGCTTATTTCTAGCGATAGCCGGAACTGATAACCTTACATGCTCATACTAGGCACGACGGTTGCTTGCAAAATACCCACCAGTCTCCAAACAGATTTTTATATTTTCGAAAAAAATTTCAAAATAAACATATTATAAATTTTACTTAACCCAGGGATCAAACCAATGTCCTCAATATCTGAGCCGAATAAGCTGATTCTTAGACCGCAAGACAAAAATGTGTAATATTTCAACCGAACCGAGAAACGAATTTGGGACATCTGACCTTGGTTGGACAGACTAACCACCGTTGAGGTAGACATTACAATAATTTATCGATTCTAATGACAAAACCAACGATAAAAATCGCTTTGAATAATGGAACAAAGAAGTTGTTATTACTTTGAATAAAATTGAAAAAGATAGCGTCATCAGTCTTTTGTGTTTCATAATTTTCACGTGGATCTTTTTGTCCCTTCATAATAATATGAGTGGCTGGCAGGTTAATGAATGGGACAGATTTTGCATAATTAAAAAGGGGTGCTTTAGGTGATTACTTATTTCGATGAATAATGGCCGTGTAATGCCAGGGTACATTAAGGTTTTCATTATATATTTTAATTTCCATTGTACATTTGACCGACATTATTAATGATTGTATTTATCATGGTTTGATATCGTTTTTTTTTATTTATTACGTTTTTATATTTGTTTTTTTAACCGATTTCCTAAAATGAGGAGGATACCTATTTATTTCTATATTTTTTTATGTTTGTCACCTTAGAACTCTGTCATTTATGAACCGATTTTGAAACCTTTTTATTTTAGAAGGTATATACACTTCTCGCGTGCTGCCATTTTAATTTTCCGAGATAGTACAGGATATGAAAAGTCAGTTACTGCAGTTTTACTGCGTTAAAAAAATACGTTTTTACTCTACCTATATCTCAATAAGTAATATTACATAAGAGATAACTTTTATTACCTTTTTTTTATATATCATAGGATGGCAAAAAACAGATGTCTCTCTTCATGGGAAGAAATAATCATCGACTATAGACGCCAAAGATGTTATAGGTGCGTCGAGTCCATATCGCGGGATGATAATCGCGTATAAGTAACTTAACCGGTTATCTTGCTCTATAAACTGGAACATTACTGTGACAAGCACTGACCTTATTACGGTAGGAATTGATAAATCCTTGGTTCTAGCACTCGCCCTCATTACAGCTCATCCAAATTGTTATTTAAAAGCGACGGAACAAAGGCAGCAAGTGATAATCATTGCATATTCCCTGTGCTTGTCTAAGTTCCATTTAAGAAACAGCCAATCTGCTATTCTGCCATATGATTCGTAAAATGCAAACATAGTGTCATTACCATCGTGACAAAGATATTAGAGTTCTCCAACGTTTCGACTGAGTATATGGAATTTTAATACATCTTTGGAATTACAGTTATGATAAGCTGGCCACTTGTCTAATTTTAAAAATGAAATTTGTAGAATGTCCAGATATAAATAATCACACGAACAAACTTTTTTTTTGATTAATAACAAGCGGAATGTTTGTGAACAGCTTCGTTTTGAAGAGGCAACCATCTTTTCTATCCTGGAAGAATCTCGAATCGGATAACTAATAAAGGTAGATAAAAAAGAAAACTTTAGAGTATAAACTAGAGTGTAGTTTAGAGAGTAAGAAAAGTTTCCACTTTACGTGTAGGGCAAAGTTACCCTTGAATTACAATAATAATTAACTAGCTGTTGTGAAAAAAATAGGTTGTTTTTAAATTAATTAATATCAATTTAAAAATCTTATAATTCCGAAACCTTAGAGTGGAGTACTCGTTAGAAAAACCATGCAATGTGTAGGACAAAAGTAATATAATCAAGCGATTAAAGTCGAAATACAAAAATTATTGTTATTAATAAATATTTTTCCTTTACCGAATAAAAATATTCAAACTTTTATTAGCTACCTGATTCGAGATTTTTCGAAGATAGAAAAGATGGTTGTCTCGTCCAAACAAAGCTGTTCACAAAATTTTAGCTTTTATTAATCAAAAAAATTTTGTTCGTGGTACCACGGTCTAAAAGACAGATGTATGTAAGACAAGTCGGACATCTGTTCTGAATAAACGAAATGGTTTGAAGAGTCGCTTTTATTTCTACAATCTCAATATTGTTACGTACTCGGGTTCGCAATTGTAGAAAAACACCACTTATATTAAATCCGTGTATTTACACAACACAACACAACGTAGCACTAAAATACCCTTTACACAATAGTCACTTGCTGTACTATCACTGAACTTATAACACTACACAATAGAACACTTCTCGCTTCGCACTGTTCACTTGATATATCGTTCTCGATCGCTTGATAAAAACTGAACTCGTGTTTGTCAACATCTCTGTATTTATAGGCAGGGGAAAGACCTAGCTGAATCCAGAAAAATCTAAATGTATCGGGAAACAATGAATCACTTCTTATCGTAAACATGTTATGAGTCATAAATCCTAGTACACGCTATTTTCAACCTTATGCCATATCCCACAAAGTCCATTATGGCATAGCCCAGGTGAACTATTTGTTTAACAATAGGAGTAGCTATCTCTTTCCTTTATTTCTAGAATGTTAGCGCGCGCGCGCTCCAATTCTACACGCTTCTAGATTATTCGTAACACTACCCCCCTCTTAGTTATGTTCGTCCCGAACATCATTACTTCCATTATAGATGGCTAATCGATCAACATGAACAATCTTCATGGTCCCTCTTGGTTGCTTCTGCACTCGGTAGGTTACGTCATTGATCCGTGTGATTACTTTGTATGGCCCATCCCAACGTCGCTGTAACTTAGGTGACTTTCCTTTTCGTCGAACCGGATTATGTAGCCAAACAAGAGATCCTTCCTGAAAACCTCGATGATTGGCGTTTCGGTCGTATCTGGTCTTCATCCGCTGACTTGATTCCAATGCGTTTTCACTTATTAACGAGTGTATATCGCGTAACCTCTCACGAATGTCTTCAACATGTTCCGGTATACTTAATTGGGTCTCTGCATTCGGTGGCGGGCCTCCAGTCATTAAGTCTGCTGGTATGCGTAACTGTCTGCCGAAGTTGGCATAGGCTGGCGTCACTTTTATGCTTTCATGTTCCGCTGTTCGGTAAGCCAGTAAGAACAGAGGTATGTATTTATCCCAGTCCTTTTGGTGATCTTCTACCAGCTTGGCTAGGTGTCTTTCCAAAGTTTGGTTAAATCGTTCGACCATTCCATCAGATTGCGGGTGATAAGGTGTAGTTCTTGTTTTGTACACTCCTAATAATTTACACATTTCCTGGAATACATTAGATTCAAAGTTTCTGCCTTGATCGGAATGAATCTCCAGCGGAACGCCAAATCTGCATATCACCTCATTGACTAATTTCTCAGCAACCGTCGTGGCTTCCTGATTAGGGATTGCGAACACCTCCGGCCATTTCGTGAAGTAATCCATCACGACCATAAAATACTTGTTTCCGTTATCTGTCTTAGGAAATGGCCCAGCCACGTCAATCGCTATCCTTTCCCAGGGGCTCCCACGTTGTATAGTCTAAGGTTGCCTCGGCTTCTAACCTGCGGACCTTTCACTGCTGAGCATGACGTACATTTTCGGCACCAATTCTCGACATCTTCTCGGCAATTCAACCAGTAAAAACGCTCTCGTACCTTTATTAATGTTCGTCGTACTCCAAGATGTCCCCCAGAAACCCCATCATGCAGCTCACGTAGTACGTCCTTGATAAGTTTTCTTGGTACGACCAACTGTAGATGATGTTCTCTTCCTGAAGGTTTTTCCCATTTGCGGTACAGTAAGCCGTTTTGCAACACAAGGCTTTCCCACTGCGCGCAATAACTTTTCGTAATAGCGCTGAAGGGAGCCAGCTCCTGCCATTCGGGCTTTTCCGTGTCTTGCTTCTTCCAATCTATTAGAGGCCGCAAATCTCTATCTTCGTACTGGGCCTCACGCATCTCATCAGTTTCCCACCTGTCATCCGTAGGCTTAGCTCGCAGTACTTGAGCCCTTTCCTTCGTCTCCATCCTTACACAATGTTTACAATCTTCCGCACAAGGTCGTCGTGATAACGCATCTGCATTCGAGTGAGACCTTCCACTGCGGTGTTCTATGTTAAAGTCAAACTCTTGCAATTGCTCAATCCAGCGAGCCACTTGGCCTTCCGGGTCCTTGAATTGTAACAACCACTTCAAAGCAGCATGGTCGGTACGCAGCTTGAAGGGTCGCCCAATCAGATACTTCTTGAAGTGTCGAAGAGTCTTCACTACTGCCAATAGTTCTCTTCTTGTAACACAATAGTTTCGTTCCGGCCGCGATAATGATTTGCTGAAGTAAGCTATCACAACTTCTTGATCGCCTTGCTTCTGTGATAATATACCACCAATGGCAGTGTTACTTGCATCTGTGTCTACGATGAACTGCCCTTTCCGATCAGGATAGCCCAAAATTGGTGACTCACAGAACCGCTTCTTAAGTTCATCGAAAGCTTGTTGACACATGTCATTCCAATCGAAACTCTTCTTTTCTTCAGTGAGTCTATGCAGCGGTTTTGCTATTTCAGCAAATCCCTTCACAAAACGTCTGTAGTAAGAGCATAGTCCTAAAAATGCACGAACTTCGGTCTTGTCTCTGGGTGTTGGCCACTTCTGTACTGCACTTACCTTTTCAGGATCTGTCTGTACGCCGTTTTGTGATATCACGTGACCCAGATAGTTGACTTCCTTTTGAAATAAGTGACATTTCTTTGGGTTCAACTTTAGCCCTGCAGCTTGTATTTTATTAAAAATCCTTTCTAGTTGGTACATATGATGTTGAAAATTTTTTCCTATGACTATTACGTCATCTAAATACACTAAGCAGGCATCGCCTACAAGTCCTGCTAGAACACATTCCATTAATCTTTCAAAAGTCGCCGGCGCATTGCATAATCCAAACGGCATCACTTTAAATTGCCATAATCCTTGTCCTGTGGAGAATGCTGTCTTCTCTTTATCATTAGGGCTAAGTTCAACCTGCCAGTACCCAGATTTTAAATCTAAAGTTGAGAACCAAGACATGCCTGCCAGAGTGTCCAAAGTGTCATCTATTCGTGGCAATGGGTAGCTGTCTTTTTTGGTGACTTCATTGAGCCGACGATAGTCGATGCAGAAACGTGTAGACCCATCTTTCTTCTTAACCAACACTACAGGAGAGCACCATGGACTAGAATATTGCTCTATAACTCCGTTCCTTTTCATTTCATCTATCATCTCCTGTACCTCCTTTTCTTTGGCTATTGGGACACGTCTAGCTTTCTGCTTTATAGGCTGCGCGTTTCCAGTGTCAATCTTATGTTTGACTATAGATGTTCTGCCTATATCTCTATCAGTCTTAGAGAAAATGTTGGCATAACGCGAAAGTAGATCCTTAGCCTGCTGTCGTTGTGACGCGGTAAGGTAGCTGCACTTGTTCACCAAATCCTTAAGTTCCTGTGGTACGTCTCTTGATGCTGTACTTCCTGTCGATGTCAGTTTTCTTAACGTCATAACTTCATCACTTTGTCCTACAACATCACCTGCTTTAAGCACCACATCACTGTCACTCAAGTTGACTACCTGCACCGCTGCCAAGCCCTTGTCACAAACCAAACTCCGGCCTGTAATACAGTGTGGAATTGCTCCATTGTCTTCAATTAACACACTCCTATTACCCAGGCCCTTGTAACTGGTTGGTAACTTCACGCGTACCAATGTCTTCGATCTTGAAGGTAAGATGGTTCTTCTAGCCACTGTTACCTTTCCTTTTGATCCCCCATCCATGAAAATTTCTACTAGCCCACATACGAAAACTCCTGTTTTGCAATCAATCTTGCAGGCATTCTTCTTCATGAAGTCTAAACCAAGCACACAGTCATCCATAATATCGGCCACTACGACGTCGTGAGTGTAATACTCGTCGCCTATTTGCATCACTATAGATGCTTCACCGAAGACGGGTATTGGCTGACCTGTGACAGACAGAAGCTTGCTTTTCCTAAAATTCCTCAATCTCAGGTTGCCATTGTTAGCTACTTCTGGTCGCACCACAGTTCGTGTAGCTCCAGTGTCCAGCGTTAAGCTGCAGTTCTTGCCATTAATCAGTCCCTTAATGGATAAACTGTTGCCGTCGCACACCTGGGATATGACAACTTTTGGGGCTGTTTTTCGATCAGCCAGCACCCGCCCCTTGATCCTGGCTGTTACTCGTTTCCCTGGGCTGGATGAACAGGCTGGTTGACCTGCCTGCTCTCTCTTCAGCTGCTGAGCTTCCGGTCGCTTGCTGTCGCCAATTAACTGCACCCGTTGGTTTGGTGGGGCAGTTGACTCTAATGTGCCCACGTTTCCCGCAGGCATAACACATGGGGCCCAGTCTTCTAGGTTCCACTTCCTTTGTTTGAGCCACAACTTCTGAAACCTCACGTACTTTATGTGCTCGAGGTTCGTGGCGAACAGCTTCTACCTCCAGCGCATGAGCCAAAGCCTCCTTCATTGTCACGTGGTGCTGAAGGCGAACAGCAGCACGCACTTCCAGGTCTCTAATTCCATCAATAAACGCCTGGACGATGGTGTTATTAACTGTGTTAGCGTCGGTTGAAGGATACGCCTTCCTTACAAGCTTCTCAATTTCCACGGCCCATTGTTGAAGTCCCTCGCCGCTTCTCTGTACACGGTCCTTTAATTGGGCACGGAACACATGCTCCAAGTGACGCTCACCGTAGCGAGCTTCCAATGCCTCCATCAAATCAGCGAACTGATACTCTTTAGGCATTGCATCCAACACAGAGAGCGCCTGTCCCCGTAACGCCGTGCTCAGGGCTGTAAGGCAATGTTCGTCCGTCCAACCACTGGCCTTCGCCGCTATTTCAAATTGAGTCCGGTACGCACTCCATGACGTAAGACCGTCATAAGTGGGTACCTTTACCCGAGGACCCACCTGGTGAGAGCAGCTTGTAATGGCAGCACCCGACTTAACTCCCGTGATCTTCATTTTCATGACCTCTCTTTCCAGTTGGTCCACGTTTTCGCTTAGTTTGTCGCAGCTGGCCTCTAAGTGATCAACCCTCTTCTCAACACCCTTCATGTCACGCTTGACGAGGCCCACATCGCTTTTAAGCTGGTCTTGTTGCGCCAGGATAACCGTCAGTTTATCGTCAAACCCAGATAAATGTTCCTTGATCTGTTCCCGTAGCGTTTGTTGTTGCTGTTCCTGTAGCTGCTGTTGTTGCTGAAGTTGTTCTTGCAGTTTTTGTTGTTGCTGTTGCTGTTCCTGTCGCTGTTGCTGAATAGCTGCCAGTATGACAGAAAGATCAGCAGGGGCTGAGCTCGATGCTAACGATGTGCTGGCAACACTTACGGGTTCCTCACTTGCACGCATCTCAGTGTCCTCTGACACCCTCTGTGTCTCCGCCTGAGACCTGGTGGTAACACCTTCCTTCGGAATAAGTGGCATTTTTCAATTTCACTTCCGACACCAGTTGTTACGTACTCGGGTTCGCAATTGTAGAAAAACACCACTTATATTAAATCCGTGTATTTACACAACACAACACAACGTAGCACTAAAATACCCTTTACACAATAGTCACTTGCTGTACTATCACTGAACTTATAACACTACACAATAGAACACTTCTCGCTTCGCACTGTTCACTTGATATATCGTTCTCGATCGCTTGATAAAAACTGAACTCGTGTTTGTCAACATCTCTGTATTTATAGGCAGGGGAAAGACCTAGCTGAATCCAGAAAAATCTAAATGTATCGGGAAACAATGAATCACTTCTTATCGTAAACATGTTATGAGTCATAAATCCTAGTACACGCTATTTTCAACCTTATGCCATATCCCACAAAGTCCATTATGGCATAGCCCAGGTGAACTATTTGTTTAACAATAGGAGTAGCTATCTCTTTCCTTTATTTCTAGAATGTTAGCGCGCGCGCGCTCCAATTCTACACGCTTCTAGATTATTCGTAACAATATAATACACCGAGCATTGGTAGCTAAGTATCCGTTGCCAAGGAGTCGCCTCTGAGGTCAAGCCAAAGGCCTATTACAATATCAACTCCTTATAATTAAAGCATGTGATGTTGCCGTCTCCCCACGTGGATGGCACCTTTGACATCTTTGATGTCTTTAAGCGATGGTTTCTCTTTCCATCATGAGATACATCTCCGGATAAAATTGCTATCTAATGATATAAAATACACAAGTATATTACTATTAAAGATATTTCAGTTCCTTCTTTTCATTTTACTTAATACGTAACATATTCACGTAATTTAAAGTCACGCAATTTAAATCAAACTGTACAACAGTTTGTCCGCGGTGCTCCATAAAAATTCTTTTTAAGTTACGTAATAAATCTAGGTGCACGCTTAGGACTCAATGTTTTATATTGATACTAAAAGTATAAAGTTGTAAAATGTGGTGCTGTTGGTTAGAACTTTTCTTAAAAATAAAACATTGCCATATGTAGGTCAAGACGATAGTAAAATCTAAACGTCTAAAATCATAACCTGTAAACTTGATGGTAGGGTTTCGCGTCACCTCGGTTACCTTACTGCCTTAACTATTGCATCCGCAGCAACTTAAATTGATTTTGCCAAGTACTGTACTTTTTACCTTACCACAGTGGTATTTTATTTATTTAATTAAATTTTGCACACTTACATTTGCATAGGTAGACTTAACACCCAAGAGCATTCTCTGCCAGTCAACCTTTAAAGAGTATAGAGAAGGCGCAAGGGGTGCACAAAGAAAGAAGAAAAAAATAGCAAATTAATTTAGTACTTTATTTAGTAGTAGTTAAACACTCTAATTATGTGAAAACAAAATTCACACAACGATAAACACATAATTAAAACATACATTTATATGTAATTAGCTGACCCGACAAACGTTGTTCTGCCTTTTTAACTACTCTTATTTTTTCTATATTTTCTCACCTTTTAAACCTTCCCTGGACTTCAACAATTAATTCAAAACCAAAATTAGCCAGATCGGTTAAGCCGTTCTCGAGTTTTAGCGAGACTAATGAACAGCAATTGATAAAATTATGTAAATAAATACACAAATTGAATTAACATGAATACAAATAATTCAATATATAAGAATAAAATACTTATACTCATAACTATAGAAAAATATATACTAATATACATAGACACCAATATATATTATGTAGATACTCTTTTGTCTTCATACCACAGCAGCAAATACATAAATAATATTATGTAAGTATATAAACGTTTAATCAGTAACAATGCCCAAGTAAAGATTTTTGACTTGCCGTTTAAAAGAATACCTTGAATCTGCTCTCCTAACATCAGCAGGGAGTGCATCATAGAGTCTCATAGGTAATAATGTACAAAAATATATTTCGACAGGCTCATTATAATGCATTAGTATACTCGAAGGCGATATATGTATATTCTTGTTGCGGGACAAAGAGAAACGAAAGCCTAACGTTTGCCCACCTCTCCCGCAAATATTTGCTAGCACTGAAAATAGTAAAAAAAACGTTGCGTATTGCCTCGGGTGCACCGTGGTTTATATACCACAAGCTAGACTTATATATAAAGCATCTCCTAAAAAGCAATAACTAGCTAAACGCGTTGCTATATTTATAACTACCAACGGGGTGGTAAAATATTGCAGTCTCCTCCCAGTTTGTTATCTGCTTCTGCCCCAATAATCGTTTAAACTATGCTAGTTGTTGTCGTCTGTCGTTAGATAGCCTATAAAATAGGTGTTTCGTTACATCTATTTCAGACGGTTACCAAAACATCGTTTGCATTTTTAGTATCTATAGATAAGATGATAATTTTATGTTATAAGTAGCAAACAAGCTCATCGCTTATAAATACTAAAAATGTTAATAGTGCGCCGCTTTCTTGTAGCAGAACGGAACGTGGCTTATTCTTCAAAGAAACGCGGGATCCTTTTTTTAAGAAAATAAAGCAAACGATATTTATTAATAATACCTACAAATAGGTATAACATTTTTAAATAAAATGTAATTAATGACCTAGATGCGAATGAAACCTCGAGTAAAAGCTAGTGATAATACACACACATGTATTCATTTTTCTGTATGACTAAAGAAAGTTATCAAACTTAAAAAAAATATATGTATAGTCTATGGTCGAATTTCGGTCACAGGCGATCGCTAGTATAAAATAATTATCTCTTTTCATTAAGGCCGCTAACCCAACAGCACGCCAAGGCGATGTGGACGGCCACGTATTCAAACAATTTGTATTGAATTTTACGAATTGGCTACGTTACTTAATGAGTTGACAGCCAAATATTTCAATATTAACTGCACTGACACATAATTGCTATGGACGTCGGGCCGCGCTAAAAAATGTCCGAGGCAAATGAGCTACAAAACGCAAAAAGAGCTATAATTCCACATTAGTCGAAATTAAACCTTGATGTAATGGTTTTAGTGTTTAAATTGCCTTGTTGAATTATCTATTTTTGTGATGTGTAAGTGGGACATTTTTTCACGATTTTAGCATGAGATCCGATGTCCATAGGAATAATATGTCAACGATTAACTATTTAGAAAGGGTGGCCGGCGACATCGCTATGGCGTTCCAGTGAGTTAGGGCCCTAAGATATAAGGTAATGTGCTGTTTTTTACAGCCGTGTTCCGTGACAAAATATGTATTTAGCATAAATATAATAGACGAATATTTCGAAAGCGCAAAATTTAAATCTTAGTGCCTTACATAACGGCAATTAGTAAATAACGTATTCAAATGAAATTCGTCCCAAAACAAATTTCTACGCAAGAACTTAAGGAATAAATCGGCATCGATATAGAACTCTAAAAACCTTTCCCGCTCTCCCGAGATGTCATTTAAAGGCAACGTGACAGGGGAAATAGAAAGGAAGCGTAAATCATTGCTCCCAAATACCATTCGCGCCGTGTCGGAGAAATTGTGCTAACGCTTAGGAGTAAATTCTTTTTATAATTTATATTCTCCATCGTCGGTACTCATTCTTCTTCATTATGATTTAATCGGCTTCTTCATTATATTTTTTAATAATTATATTAGGATAAGCGCAGCGAGCACAACGATTTTAGGTGAATCCGTATTAAGAATTGAACAAAAAATATCGATAAACTGAATTCCGTGTAGTTTCATGGCCTGCGCAGCAATCTCGAGCGGATTCCAACCGTCTGTGTGGTATCAGTCTTATAAATATATAAAAGTAAGATATTTACTACAAAGCGATATACTCGAAATTCAATTATGACTATAATAGTATTGAATACGCCGATAAAAAAAATATCTTCACGCCCGTATCCCCGAGGAGGCAGGCAGAGGTACAACAAGTGCACCCACGAATAGCCGAAGATACTTGATCCCACAAATGTGATAGGTGGCAAGCCTATCGCCAACCGGGCACTTTCCAATCCCGGGCAACTTTGTGTTTATCAGAAAACTAAAAAAACACTATTTTTTAGTGTGCCCGACCCGGGAATCGAACCCGGGACCTCATGTGGTCAACGACAACGCTGCACCACTAGACCACAGAGGGGTGAATACGCCGATAAAATCGCGAAAACCTGAATTGTACAATATCTCAGTAACAAGGTGTATTTTCAAAGGGTATGCCTGGTCGTGCTTACCCTCTAAACCGATGCTCGTTTTTGTTAAATTGTATTTATGGGGTAAATAATGTAGCATGTAATCTACATATTATTTACATAAATATTATACCCGTACACTGAATGACTGTATATATTGAAGAACAAAATAGGCAATGATCATAGGTGTGGTCCGGGCTCCTTTGAAAAATAGTCCAACTGTCGTTCTGTCAGCCAGGTCGTAAAAGGCGACCGATTGGCTAATGCGAGTCACTACCATCGTGGCTACTGGGTGGTAGAGTTTTGCATTGTCTCGCCCGGGTCTGATACCAACACTTTACGCTTTTCACTGTCATGTTCCGGTTTGGAGAGTAAGGTAAACTTATGCATGTGGCAATAGAGCTCGCCACAAGATAGCAAAACACCATTAACATCTTTGCTTGTGCTAAGTTTTGTAGTCGTTTCTTCGCATATTAATATTCAAATTGGTTTTATTTTTCTATTAACTAACGAACACCCACCCGCTTCGTTGGATGTAAATTCATTGATGGTAAAAAATACAAAAGATCTTTATTTAAAACACGTAGTTTCACAATTACTTGTTCTCACTGTTTACCAATGTTCACGAAGGTTAGTGAAGCCGTAAAAATACATACTGACAGACAAACAAACACTTTTAAAATGTTTTAATTGATATCAGACGCTGAAGAACTTCACACACGCCAGCTATAATGTAAAGATGTATATTATAGCACGATACAACTCGTTAGAATCATCCTTTCCATAGAAATCGTCAAGTGCATTAGTATACTTTATAGACATCGTGTGTGATGACAGTTGTAATGTATATTAAACTTAGATGAAGGAAACTACTACAAGATATGAAATAACTAAGCGAAAACCGTGTAATTTCATCCTGAGTAATGGCGGACTTAAGAACAGCTATTTACTGTCTACATGACAATTGATAAATTATATTACAATTAGGCATGTTCCTTTAACAATTAGTTTTTATTTTAGATTTAAGGTACACACATAAATTATAGAAAAATACAAATAATTTATACAAATAATTAATATTTTGTAAACAAAGTTTATTTGACATTTTCCGTACATTGACAACGTATTTTAGCAATGGCGTATTGATAGCAAGCTGTTTAAGGTGACGTTATTTTCTTAAATGATTTGAAATTAGAGCACTGACCAAATGTTCGTAGCTTTATCTATTATGAAAAGTCGAACTTGTTAGACAGAGATAAAGCCATTTTTATATGTTCAGCGTTGGAATGCATGCAATTTTATATTGTTGATTGTTTATGGAAATTAATGCCAAGTCCTTATCTTTCTCTTGTCAAAGATATTAAAGCATATTTTACAGATAATTTATTGTGAATCGACAGTAATATACACTATAACTAGCGTGTGAGAAGCGCTTTAATATCAATGACATTCAATTTTTTGAGTCAAATGTTACAATCACTTTTGAAAATTTTGTCTGTTTATCAGTCAGTTTTTCTCTTAGTAAGAATCGATTGACCGAATTTCTTAAAAAAGGGTTACAATGAGTACACAAAATAGCTCTAATTATAGGCCATATTGTCAATAAATTTATGCCCCGCAAAACAAACGTGTGTAAGCTATTCGTAGATTTTTTTTCATCATATTTGTCACGATAAAAATATGACACTATGTTTTATGACTATATAGGTGACAATCCAATAAAAAATAATCCGTGGTAAGCTATATTTTAAATAGGAAATTTAAAATTGTATTAAATTATTCTACTCGAATAGAAATCGTGGGTTGTTGATTTGAAGTTTCAAAGCTTGCAACTAATTGTGTCATTTTTCATGACGAGGAAGGCCGACTGCGCACTAACAAAATCCAGAGCAAGATAAATTTTGTAACAAATTGAAAATCTCTTTAAAATAAAATTACTACATGGACCACGACTAAAATACAATAATGTGATTGATACAAAAACCATGACTAAAATAAAATGTTCAGATTAATTTGGTGGTGTCCAAATGTGGGCTCTGGAAATCCACAACATGCGTTTCTCTCGGCACTTTTTGCCTCGCAACACTCTGTTGTGGAATCAATTACAAGCAGGCGTGTTTCCAAATAGATACTACGACTTGGGGGCCTTCAAGAACAAAGCCTACTCATTCTTAAAAGGCCGGCAACGCAATTGCAACCCTCGGTATTGCGGATATCCATGGGCGGTGGTGTTCGCTTACCATAAGGTGCATCTTCTGCTCGTTTCTACCCTGTCCTATAAAAAGACATACATATTAAAACTCAAATATAATTAGTAAACATTCAAATCCAGAAAGTAACTTTTTTTGAAGAACCTTAATGTTTATCACAAAAATGTTAGTCTCTGTCGGAAATCAAATCCGAGCCCCGTCGATTGCGAATAAACAAAAATCCTTTCTACTAGACTGCTTGCTAAAGACAAAAACCTGGCCAAATGTGTCATTACCAACATGACTAATAAGTGGCAGAACTCTGAAATTTTCTTCCGCGTTTAACGCCATCACGTTTAGGTAAAGTTTTGCAATATCTTTTTGAGAATGAATATCATTGTTTTTTTTTGGGCTCGCTGCATGGATAGTAATGTTCACATACCACATTAATGGTAATAGATACGGCATTAGGAAGGAAACGTATCACCGCCCATGTAAGCAAACGCTCCTATCACTGTCAAAATTGTCATACATTTGTAGATATATTGTGAAAAAATAGAAATAAACATTATTGTAGTATTTTATCGTACCGAAAGAGATACCAAGGTATATAAATTATATCCTCTGTGGTCTAGTGGTCCAGTGTTGGCGTTGACCACACGAGGTCCCGGGTTCGATTCCCGGGTCGGGCACATTAAAAAAAGTGTTTTTCAGTTTTCTGAGAAACACAAAGTTGCCCGGGATTGGAAAGTGTCCGGTTGGCGATAGGCTTGCCACCTAACACATTTGTGGGACCCAGTATCTTCGGCTAATCGTGGGTGCACTTGTTGTACCTCTGCCTACCCCTTCGGGGATATGGGCGTGAAGATACTTTACCTTGGAGGGATTTTATTTCATCGGTAAGTAAAAAGGTGAAATTAATTAAATTTGCTATTATCCACGAACTGTTCTTTGTATCCTCCGTGATCAGTTCCGTGAGAACAGTTCGCGGATAATAGCAAATTTAATTAATTTCACCTTTTTAATAATGGATTTCCGCAAAGTAACGCCTGAATCAATAAGATATCATCGGTAAGTACTTTATAATTCAGTGTATAAATATAAGCTACGCTGATAAACTAAGAAATTACTTTAACGGCATATACATTTAATCCGTGATAATGCCCAAGTAATATACCTATTAGGTAGCAGGCGATGTTTATCTATTTATTTTACGAGAGGCATCTGCTTGCTTGCTCTTTTGTAACAAAAACACGATAACTAGTATCGTTATATTACAGAAATAGTCATCACTTTTTCGGTCTAGTAGTCCGGTGTCGGTATTGACCACGTGAGGTCACGCGTTCGATTTCCAGGTCCGTCAATTCAAAAATATATTTTTTAGTTTTCTGATAAAAACAACTTTGCCTGGGATAGGCAAATTTGCAAAGTGCCCAATTTGCCATAGGCTTGCCACCAATCACATTGTGGGACTAAGTAACTTCGTCAAATCGTGGGTGCACTAATTGTACCTCTGCATACCACTTCGGGGATACGGGCGTGAAAATACTTTTATCGAAATAGGAAAAAAACTTAAAATATTACATCTGTAACAATAATAAAAAACCCAGACATTGTCATCACTCACTGTTAATACGCGCTTATGATAATGACTCCGGGCGACGGCAGTTTTCTCGGAGACAAAAAAGTCTCAGCTCGTACATTTACGACACCGCTGCCTTCATTTTAGACGAATTAAACTTTTCACCCGTCGCTCGCACGTGCGAAAGTGATAAGAAAGGGCGCGGAACCTGTAAAACTTTTTAAATTCAGAGAAAGTTTTTTGTCACCCCTCAAAGCATACTTCCTTCACACACCCTAAAAGAATTCGTAATGAAATTCGCCTTTAATAAACTGTATATTGGAGCAAAATGTATTATTTGTTTGAGAATGTGTATTAGAAGTCTAAAAATATCAAAATTATTTGTGTAGAACATATTTTGTTAAGTGTAGGAAAGCAAATTAAAAGTTTTTTGGTAGGAATAGTCACAGACTGGGCGAACTGAGCCTATCACAGTATTGACGAATACTCAACAGTATAGTAAAATTAAATACTGTCACAGTTAATCAAAATTGTTTGTTTGGAATATACCGTTATAATTACACAGTTAATCAAAATTGTTTGTTTGGAATATACCGTTATAATTACAATTTTTCTAAAAAGATGAATTTGCTATTATCCGCGACTGTTCTATGTATTGATGGTACCGAAATAAAAGACATCGTTTTAATACATGGATAAGACTCACCGATGGTCCGGACAAAACCCGGACCCCAGCGGCACAATTATTCACGCACATCCACCACAACTTTACACCCACGTCTCACGCTGGCACCAATCACAAAAGCACACAATTTACGTACGCACTCAATAATAGAAGAATAGGCCAACTGCCGTTCTGCCAGGCAGGTCGTAATAGGCGACCGATTGGCTATTGAGTCACTACCATCGTGACTACTAGGTGGTAGAGTTCTGCATTGTCTCGCCTGGGTCTGGTACCACCGCCTTACCTATTCCTGCCGCAATAGCGTCAGTGCTTGTCGCTGTCGTGTTCCGGTTTGGAGGGTAAGGTAGCCGGTAAACTTATGCATGTGGCATTAGACCTCGCCACAAGATAGCAACGCACCATTAACATCTTTGGTGTCTATAGGCGATGGTTGACTCTTTCCATCAGGAGACCCATCTGCTTGTTTGCTATCTTATGATATAAAAAAAAAAACACATAATTTGGGAAACCTTTCCTATTTTTGTTACAGTAGTATCTACTGATGTGACAGTAGCATTGATACTCGTCACTCTCGTGTTCTAGTTCGAAGGTTAAGAAGCCGTTAAACTTCTGTCTGCAAGTGTCATCACTATCTAGCAACACGGATAGCAACGCACTATTAACATCTTTGGTGTCTTTACGTGGTTGTTGTTTCTTCCATCAGGCGTATCTGCTAATAGTATAAAAACCGGCTCAGTGCGAATCGGACCCGTGCACGATGGGTTCCGTACCATCGTCTCTAAAAGAAAATCACGTTTGTATGGAACCCGTCGTGCGCGAGACCGACCTGCGCTTGACCGGTTTTTCATGTATTACCTACACGTATTTACAGTTAATATTATCACGTATTTACAGATAATATCAAATACTTACTTTTTTTAAATATTCAACTTTCTACCCGTTTAAGAATTACGTTTGTTTTATGGGAGCCCCCTTTATTATTAATTTTATTTTTATTTATTTATTTTGATAGGTAATATACAACTAAATATTCTGTAAAAAAATTTTAAGCATCTACTTGTTGCCATCATTAATATTGAGCAAAAAAAATACGAAAAAAAAAACGTTTATTGTATGGGGACCCTTTAATATTTTCATTTTTTTATTTTTAGTATTTGTTGTTATAGCGGCAATGGAAATACATAATTTGTAAAAATTTCCGCCTTCTAGCTATCACGGTTATGAGGTATCATGTAGTGACAGACACAGACAGACAGCGGAGGCTTAGTAATATGTTCCCGTTTTACCTTTAAGGTACGGAACCCTAAAAACGATTTACGGTTTATTACAAACTAGCGACCCGCTCCGGCTTTGCGTGGTTAATATAATAATATGTATCGAAAAATTATTCACCTAAACCTTCCTCCTGAATTCCTCTATCCATTAATAAAAACCGCATGAAAATCTATTCAGTGGCCTTTGAGTTTATCGCGAACACACAGACAGACAGACAGAATATGTATAAATAATAAATAATTTTGTCTTCCCCGGGTCTGGTACCACCGCCTTACCTATTCCTGCCGCAATAGCGTCAGTGCTTGTCACTGTCGTGTTCCGGTTTGAAGGGTAAGGTAGCCGGTAAACTTATGCATGTGGCATTAGACCTCGCCACAAGATAGCAACGCACCATTAACATCTTTGGTGTCTATAGGCGATGGTTGACTCTTTCCATCAGGAGACCCATCTGTTATATATATATATATATATATATATATATATATATATATATATATATATATATATATATATATATATATATATATATATATATATATATATATATATATATATATAAAAGATTAGTGCGTTCAAACAAACAAACAAAAAAAACGTTCTAGCTTTATTATATTGGTATAGATTAAATCAAAATTAGTTTATTAGCTTCGGAGTCCATCAAGGACAAACAGTATAAAACGATATTTTGTTATAATGTTTAAACAAAAAAGTTATTTGAAAAATGTTTAAACTTAACCATTTATTTTAGTCGAGTAAAACACTCGACCGAAATTCCATCGATAAAATTCCAATATGACTTGAAACGTATATTAATTTCTATAGTGGAGGATGTCCATTCATTCTATTGTCATACAGTCTGACGTAGGTGAGATATTAATCCAGCATTGAAATTTGAATGCTAAGGATTTTACATAAATGCAAAAACAACTACGAAATTATTGTACACCCATTGAAATAGGTTCTGGTGTATTAAATTAACATCTTATCCCCTGTATTAAGAAAAGCATAGACCACCTGTCATTTAGTCAGGCGACTTGGAAAAAGCAAACGATTCGATCTACGTGTCATTACCATCGTAACTACATACATACATAGGATATATCCTCACGCCAGATCCTTTATGGTGTAGGCAGAGAGAAACGAGTATCATAATATGTCATATGTCACTATTTTTGCAAATATGTCTTGTTTCCTCCGCATTTATTACTTTCTTTACACTAACACGCTAGTTGCAAAGACTCTTGATATCACCATGACCATGACAACATCGTGATTACTAGGAGCTAAAATTCCCCAACATCTAGTCCGAGCCTGGTATCACTGTCTTATCTATATACTAGCTGATTCACGCAGCTTTTCATAAAAAAAATAATTCCCTATTTTAACCCTTTAAGGGGTGATTTTTGAAAAAAAAGCCTTAGCCTATGTTTGACCCCAGCTCTTCAACTACTTTTATCTCAAATTTCATGAAAATGGGTCCAGCGGTTTAGCCGTGAAAGCGTAAAAGACAGAAAGATAGACTTTCGCATTTATAATATTAAGTATGGATGTTGCAATAATTTCAATGATTATCACTACGACGTTTTAGTTTTACCCTGGACGCTTATGCACGCAGTATTGCCATTCCTTTTCATAGATAGTAACGCACCATTAACTTCTTTGGTGTTTGGTTGTTTACTATTTATATGTGGATTAATACTGACCTCTTACTGACACTCAAGAATATTGACCCAAGTTTTTTTTATGGTATTGAGATAAACAGACGTGCCACCTTATGGTAAGTGGTCGACGTCGCCAATGAACAAAAATAGGATGCCTGGGCTGGAACTAGCACAGGTATTCCATTCGTGCGTTGCCTATCCTGAGACATAAGATGTTAAGTCTCGGAGCCAGTAATTACACCGCCTATCTTGCCCCTCTCTCCGAAACACAGCAAAGCTGTTTCACGGGAAATAGGCAAGTATTTTTAATTGTTATTCCTATAATATATTAGACCGCCCCGTTGGTCGAATGGATAGTGAACTTAACTACGAATCTAGGGCTCGGGTTGTGATGAGCATATCTAATATAATACCTTTAAATGAGCAATTCTTGTATATATATATATATATATACATATATATATATATATATATATATATATATATATATATATATATATATATATATATATATATATATATATATATATATATATATATAGATAGATATCAATGCGCTGATTTCGTTTAGGCAAAGCATACTAAACATTAAAAGATGCTATATTATTATAATCAAATAGCTGACTCGGCAAACGTTGTTTTGGCTTACATATTAGGAATCCATAGCGGACAAACAACGTGACACAACGTGACATTTATATAAGTCTACGGGATTAAACTTTATATGGTGGTTAAGTATTCTTAAATTTTCTAACTTTCCGCGCAATTTTCTTATATATATATATAAGAAAATTTTCTTATATATATATATATATATATATATATATATATATATATATATATATATATATATATATATTATACAAATTAGGGGTTTTTCGGATCGATTTATCAAGGTTCCAGGTCCAAGAAAAGCTAGGTTCCCAAGATATGGGTATGTGAAAAACCGAGCAAAGCTAGGTCAACCAGATATTAGATATTAACTCTAAATTTGAGTGTATATTATGTATGTTACAGTATCTATATACATGTGTATTTCTATGTATTAGTATCGTTGACCAACACCCATTATTATACAAAAAATATTTGCTTACTTTGGGGCTAGATCAATCAGTGTAATTTGTCCAATGACATTATTATTATGTATTAGTTACGCCCGTGACTTCGTCCGTATGGAAAATTTTCGAAAAAAGTAGCCTAAGTTACTCCCTGTCATATTAACTATCTGCCAGTGAAAGTCCCGTCAAAATCGGTCGAGCCGACAAAAATTTTAATAAATTTTATTTTGGTATATTTACCGTGTGTTTTTATTCAAATGTTTTTAGTAAAAAGCGGTTATTTTAATATTACATACAGACACTCCAATTTTATTTATTTGTATAGATTCAAAAGGAAAACGAAGAAAGCAATAGAAAAGTAAAATCAAATCAAAAAATCTATTACAAAATAGCTAACAAATTTCATAACACGTTTAAATTTTCCGAAGGTGTATTGATTTCGCTGCCTCTGGCGTTTTGTGGGGCCGAGTATGCTTCGGTTGTCAATATGTTTTTCGATTAAGGGGCGAGCACCATTGTTTGTGCGTCTATTCCGCCCACGGCTATCCGATGTTACCCGATGCTCCTTTGATAGTACAAGTGTAATTTTCCACTTGAAATTTCGCAGGGAGTACAAAGTTTTGCACATTTAAAGTAGTGTTGGTTTGATTAGCGTTATAACTTTGTTTGCTCATGGTAGAGAGTTTGTTTTATTTTCGCTGTAGTAATCTTATCAATAAACTTATTTCTAAAAGCCTGCAGCTTTTAAGTTGAGCAAGCACTAGAAAAGTGCAAAGACGTATATATAGTTATTATTATACGTCTAAATTAAAAGTGGATTATGTAAATTAGTAAGTTTGTATGAATTAGCCTTTTTTTGATCCGGACCGAATCAAAACAAGAATAAATTACTCAAACATGTAACACATTGTATTCCTGGTCCGCTTATAATAAATCATAGTACATTATGTCAGGTTTTTTTATATCATAAGATAGCAAACAAGCAGATGGGTCTCCTGATGGTAAGAGTCAACCATCGCCTGTATACACCTAAGATGTTAATGGTGCGTCGCTATCTTGTGGCGAGGTTTAATGCCACATGCATAAGTTTAACCGCTACCTAACCCTCCAAACCTGAATACGACAGTGACAAGCACTGACGCTATTGCGGCAGGAATAGGTAAGGCGGTGGTACCAGACCCGGGCGAGACAATACAGAACTCTACCACCTAGTAGTCACGATGGTAGTGACTTGCATAGCCAATTGGTCACATTTCACGACCTGCCTGGCAGAAAGGCAGTTGGTCTATTCTTGAAAGGAGCCCGGAACAAAAACGGGGAGACAGGGGTAGTTTGAAAAAAGGCGTACGACTACTAGTGTAACTAGTTCACGCCCGTATCTCCAAAGAGCTAAGCAGACGTACAAGTGCACCCACAATTAGCCGATGATACTATCACATTTATGGGAAATGTGATAGGTGGCAAGCCTAACCAACTGGTCCAGCCGGGAACTTGTCCAATCCCGGGCAACGTTATTTTTTTAACAGAAAATTGTAAAAACATATTTTTTTAATACCACGACCGGTGAATCGACCCCGGGACGTCATGTGGACAACAACATTGGACCACTAGATCACAGAGGTGATTATATAAGTTTTCTTAGTATCGATAAGAAAGCGCTAGAACACGATCTCGCCTGATCGTAAGTTAATATGTGGCCTAAGACGGCACGCGCTTCCCTAGAAGTACCTGGTCTCTGTTTTCTTGAAGATCCCCAGATTGTACTCATCGGGGAACACAGATTCAGGAAGCATGTTCCATTAGCAATTCCATTAGCAAGCATGACCGATAGAAAAACGAGGATGGTGGAATTAACTCGTGCAATAAGATCTAATAATGTAACATATTTTATGCTAATAAGGAAGTTTGAAGTTTGAAAATATTTTTAGTTTTGTAGGTGATCGGAAAATGCCTCAAAAATGGTCGATTTTTGGTGCCGTGTTTTCTGTTACACATTTTTCAGTCTAGCCCCTAAGGCCGTAAACTATAACGTACGATTTGGAACTCTATTCCGAAAAACAATTTAATAAAATAAAAAATATACGTCCATATGGCACTAGGTTCTCTCTGCCTACCCCGTAAGGGATCTGGCGTGAAGAAAGAAAGAAAATATTTATTTGCTAGATAATATGGGTGTTACAAGTTGTTAAAAATTAATTAAGTTACCAACATGTTCTATCATTATATGGTGTGCAAATATTTAAAAAAAAATCATTAATTTTCATTATTAATTATCATTATTACATTTAAAACATTGTATCGATTTTTAAAAATTAATACCGGATTGGAACGCGGCTTCACACTGAGAAGATCCGGCGGAAGTAACTCGGCGGGCTGGTATTTTTTTTCTCTATTTTATGTACTTATTACTATTGTACAAGAATGATTTCATATTACAAAAGTTATTTTTATAATTACAAGTTTCATTTTATGTGTAATGAAAATTTTTGTTATTACAAAATTTTGCCACACATACAAAATTTTCACCAGTTACAAAATTTTACTACAATGAAATTTATTAAGGCCAATTCATCAAACTTATATTTATCCATTTACATGTAATTTTATCGGCTAAAAATTCATTAATATCATAATAAGTTTTATCTAACAGCAAACAAACAACTTTTTGCGAAATTTATTTATAGGCAGTGATTTAAGACTACCAAGAATATGATTGTATATAATAAATACACATTTTTTGTAAAAATATTTAATCTTTGGTTAGGCACATTTATATAATTTCTTAGATTTTTTAGAGAATTATATTAATGAATATATGAATGTAAAATATAATAAAATAACTTTCGAATATGCTGAAAAAATATTTAAACCTGTGAACTCTCACAGACAGTAAAACATTAAAAAAAAAATTTGGCCACATCTTAATTTTTTTTCGAGTTATCCTACTTTGGACAACATTTAAAAATCATTCAATGCTAATTTCCTTACGATATTGTCTCGTTCTCTGTAAAATCCACTGTGTTAAATTCACTTAAATCCACGTGCAAAATAAGGTTCCGTAGTTACCGATCCCAATAATGTAAATTATGAAGAGGATTTTTTATTGTATCACTCTATGAAATTTTAACTTATTTAACGCTTATGTCAGATTTCTGACGGTATATACCCGCACTAAGATTCACCATCTGTTAAAACTTCTCTAAGTATATTTTATAAAATAGTCGACTATCATTCCTAAACTTGCTAGTTTTACTTAAACATAATAACACATATATTCCTTTTAAATTCATTATAATATACTTGCTGTTGCCCGCAACTTCGTCCGCGCTGACTTCGTTTACTCCGCACAGCTCCTCCCTCGTAGGCGTGATATGTAGCATATATGTTGACCCGACCTATTAATAATATTCATGCAAAATTTGAAGTAAATCCATGCAGTACTTTTGAGTTTACCCCGGGCAAACATACAGACAAACAGACAAACAGACAAAAATTCTAAAAACTATATTTTTGGTTTCGATATCTATTGTAGATCACGCCCCAAGTATTCTTAAAAAAAATATTCAATGTACAGTTTTGACTTTCCTACGATTTTATTATATGTATAGATACTACTATCGTGGATTTTTTCACTGTGTTGTGTTGTGATTAACCGGCAAAGAAGAAGGGGGAGGGGACACTTGACTCTCACAAAAATTAGCACTTGAAAACTTAATATTACAAAAGCAGATCGCTTTACCGAAAAGTATTTTTCACAAAACTAATCCTTTTTTTAAATACTTACCTATCTATTCCTTTACGTGTATAGGAGGCATTCTAAAAATTACTTTTCATGACTTTATTTTTGTTGTCTATATTATTGTTGTTATGTATTAGTCACTTTGTTGGAGTGACTAATATGTATATTCGAACCAAATTATAGTTTTTTAGTTAGAATAACTGAGCAAGGCTGCAGGCGGACGGACAGACGGAAATGGCAAAACTATAAAGATTCCTCCCCTGCAACCCTAAAAATGTTTATATTATAAGATGCTGAGTCAGGGTTAATTTATTTATAGTAATGCATTAAAGATTATTTTACATAGTTAAATTAAATAAATAAATAAATAAATATCACTGGACAAATTACACAAATTGATCTAACCCTAAATTAAGCAAATTATATGCTTGTAGTATGGGTGTCAGCAACGATATTAATACATAGAAATACATATGTAAATACTCTAATATATTTAATAAACACCCAAACCCAGAAATACAAACATCTGTGCTTATCACACAAGTGCCTGTCCCTGCCGGGAATCGAACCCGGACCCCATTGATTGTGTAGTCACGGTCTCTAACCACTCGACCAACGGGGCGGTCAAACACTCGACCAACGGGGAGGCAAAGCAATCAATTCTGAATAATAATAATACTTTTACTGGAAGCAGACTATCCTTCCTAAATGTGAAGCATCTTTTGAATTTAATATAATAACTAATTCCACAGAACGTGACAGCTGTCGGACCTCTATAACCTCTACTCGTATATTCTGGAGATATTAATTAAAATTGATAGAATCAGGTGTTTTCTTGCGATAATTTAATAAAAAAGAAATCATATAAAATTTAAACTAAAGGCTTATTCCTGGTAGATAAAGTTTTTTAACTTCCCGCTACGTATGTAAGATAAGGAAGTTACTGATTTTACCCCGGTTTTCGAAAATCGAGTTTTCACCGGATATCCACGTTTTGAGGTCCTAGGAATCTTTTCCGACTATTTTCACGATAACGTCCGTATGTCTGTATGTATGTATGTGTGTGTGTATGTGTGTGTGTGTGTGTATGTGTGTGTGTGTGTGTGTGTGTGTGTGTGCATGTGTGTATGTAAACATCTCATAACTTTCGAACGGCTGGACCGATCGAAACGCGGTTAATGGCATTCGATTGTATTCTACTCAACTTAGACTTTCTGAAAATTTGAACCTAGCCGGCTCACGAAATTTTGAGAAATATTGAAAAAACAGCAAAATTTTTTTTGGCAAAACAGTATTCTTTTAATATATTTCCAGATTTATATACCGAATGAGTACTACAACTAATCAGCTCTATTCCTCAAAAAACTACGTCTAATGCGTAAATTGCATCAAAATCGGTGTATCCGTTTGGGAGTAATCGTTGACGAAAAATTTAAAAAAGGTGTTTTTTCGACATAACTTCGAAATATTTCAACCAATCATTTTTTGGTATACTACGATATCTTAGTAATAAAAAAACTAGGTCGAATGCCGTTTCAAAATTCAAAATCGAATCTAATTTTCAAAAGTTACAGCTTTTTAGATATTAAAATTACGTTGATTTTAGCAAACTTACTTAGTATTTTTGAATATTATTTTCATGCCAATACACTGGCTTAAAAATTTTATGAAGATATCTCTTTTTAAAACTGCGTCAAATACCGCAAATCAGATCAAAATCAGTCAATTTCTTTGAGATTTATCTATGACGAAAATTTATGAAAAAAATGTTTTTTGACATGGCATCGAAACTTTTCAACCTATCGATTATAATAAAGCAATATTTTAAATCTCAAAAATTGAATTGAATGCCATTCAAAATCGATCATCGTTTCCAAAATATACAGATTTTACCAAAAATCAATATACTGCCATTTTTAACAAAATAAATGTTTGAACTGTAAAAATCCATACTTATAATTTTTACTCTTTCGAGCTTTTGCGGGAAATTTCAGGGATGGCCCGCAGGATCAACCGTTAACAGTTTTTTTTTAAGAATCTACCTATATATATATATATATATATATATATATATATATATATATATATATATATATATATATATATATATATATATATATATATTTTTTTTTATGTCATAAGATAGCAAACAAGCAGATGGGTCTCCTGATGGAAAGAGTCAACCATCGCATATAGACACCAAAGATGTTAATGGTGCGTTGCTATCTTGTGGCGAGGTCTAATGCCACATGCATAAGTTTACCGGCTACCTTACCCTCCAAACCGGAACACGACAGCGACAAGCACTGACAAATGGCAAAAGTGACTATCTGATGTATCAACGCACAGGCCAAACCCTTAGGGCTAGAAACTTGAAATTTCGCACACGCATTTCTCTTGTGATGAGAAAGCATTTACTAATGAAGAATTTTTCAAAATTCAACCCCAAAGGGAGTAAAATAGAGATTAAAAGTTTGTATGAAACATTTTATTTCCTGGAGATATTTGCATGAAATTTCGTATGAATTGAGTACAATAAAAGTAATTAATTACATGTTGAATTTTTTTTTAAATCTTTTTTCTAAATTCGATCCCTAAGTGATAAAATAAGGGAAGTAGCTTATAAAGGAAGGTTAAATAAGTTCTAAAATAAATATGCGCGAGTGAGGCCGTATATTATAAGCGTCCTGACAAGTAGCTCTTAAAAGGAAAACTAAGGGCAAGAGAATAAAAAAAATGTATTTGTAAAATCTAATACTCTTTCGCTATCGCTGAAAATCCACGTAAAGGGAAATAGAGACAACTGCAACCTGGACCGAAAATACTGATGAAGATTACACAAAAGTAACATTTTGCTATCCCCAGTTTATTTCTCCAAATACATACACATATATCTTCACGCCATATCCCTTAGGGTGTAGACAGAACCGTGTGCTATATATAGAACCAAAGAAAACCAGACAAATGCGAGGCGGACTCGCCCACTAAGGATTCTGTACAACTTTATAAGTACATTTTACAAATAGTTCAGAAATAGAGATTCGGAGTTTTCCCGAGGTTTTTCGAAATTTAGTTTCCATAACCTATGTACTTTAAATAAAGACAAAATTTTTAAATATTTAATTATAAATGTATAGTTTTAAGTTTTTCCCTGTACTTGTAGTATAAGATAATATCACTTGCCAAATTTCGTAGTTCTTGGTCTACGGAACGTACCCTATAAATTTTGATTCCCTTGAGAGTGTCGAAATGTACGGTTTTGCGACATAAATGGCCGTATCTATTTTATACATTAACTGAGAATATATATTGACAGCCCTTCAGTTGATTGGTAGCGATACCCAACTACAAATTGATGGCGCACGGTTTCAAATCCCAACAGGGACAAACATTTGTGTCATGAGCATAGATATTTGTATTTCTGGGTTACCGGTATAATATTAGAAAACCATTTTAAACTACCATAGGCTACTTTTTATCCGACTAAGGAAGTTATGCAAATGTACAAAGTCGCGGACAACAGCTAGTAAATAATAAAAAAGTAAAAAAGAAAGGTCTCAAAAGAGTCTCCATGTAATTAATGCTGAATGATACGGAACCTCACGTGTGGAAGTTCAACTCTCTCTTTATCAGTTTTATTACTAATATTATGTAGAACTAAGTATAATTTTTCACCTACATATCTGTTACGATAATCGGCATGAACTACAATTTATTGTAATCAACGTTTTAATAATCAATATCTGGTTGAACGAGCTTTGCTCGGGTTTTCACATTAGATAAACAATTGATTTTCTTAGTCTAACCTCAAAGCAAACACTCATTGACTTCGTGCTACTTAACAACGCCCTCTGCTGGAATAACCTACAACACAAAAAATAGTATTATTATTCGCCATTAGATGTCAGGAAGTCATATTTTTCAGTTTTAATTGGGACTTTTATTATCGATAGAACACGAATAAAATGACATTTTCTAAAATTGATTCCTAGCTAGTACGATTTATCGCCCCCTATATACTAAATTTCATGAAAATCGTTGGAGCCGATTCCGAGATTCCAATTATATATATATATATATATATATATATATATATATATATATATATATATATATATATATATATATATATATATATATATATATATAAGAATTGCTCGTTTAAAGGTATTAGATTATCATCATTACAATAGGTAGATAAGTATATAATTTTAATAATAATTTACAGTTATCATTTTAATGATATTGTAAATTTATCAATTTTTTATATTATAAGATAGCAAACAAGCAGCTAGCTTTCCTAATGGAAAGAGAAGCCATCGTCTACAGATACCAAACATGTTATTGGTGTGTTGCTATACATCTGATGGGATGGCAATGCTACATGCATAATTCTACCGACTACCTTACTCTCAAAACCGGAACAGGCCAATGACAAATATTGACGCTATTGCGCCAGGAGTAAATACGCCTTTCACTAATATCAAATCATCGAAATATCAAAATCTGCACTCATATGGCCCATCCTAGTCAGAACCATTACACTATACTGTTAAAGCTCTCAAGCTTTCTATTTATATTCAAAAATTTTGTGTATTTTATGTGTCTGCACTAATATTAGAAAGAGGAAAGATTTGATTGTTTATAAGTTTGTCTGCAATGGATAAACTCTAATCTACTGAAACGATCTTAAATATACTGAATTTTTTTATTAAACGTTACACTATCCAAAAGTACCTATACTTTTAACTATTTCGTTTTTATATCAAAAGATAGCAAACAATCAGACGGCTCTTTTCATGGAAAGCGAAACCATCGTCTATAGACACCCAAGATGTTAATGGTGCGTTGCTATCCTTGTGGCGGAGTCTTAATGCCATATGCACAAATTTACCAGCTACTGTGCTCTCTAAACCAGAACAGAACAATGACAAACATTGATGCTATTGTGGCAAAAATAGGTGAGGCAGTGGTACCAGACCCAGTCGAGACAATGCAGAACTCTACAACCTAGTAGCCACGTAATTAGTGACTCGCCTAGCCAATCGTTAGCCACTTACGAACTGCCTGGCAAAACGGCAAATGTTCTTTTCTTTAAGGGGAGCCTGGACTGGCAGGGAAAAACTCGACTGAGAAGCAATGACTTTTAGTCACACGAAAGAAGTCATAACACCTAGTGGTTTAATAAAGATTAGTAAAATAATCACAGTTTGACATTAGAATAATTTTATTTTAATGGTTGCTAAAATTATACAAATAAATCACAGAACAAATGAAAACTAATAGACACGCCATTGGAAAGGAAACGTGTCACCGCGCATTGAGCAAACGCTCCTATCACTGTTAAAAATACCGTGCATTTGTGGATATATTATATCGAGAAAAAATATAAATAAGCCACTTTATACCGTTTTATCGTATCAAATGAGATGACGAGGTTTAAACATTATCCTTAGAGTGATTTTAATTCATCGGTAAAGTAGTATAACTCTGTATTTCTGTGTATAAATGCAAGCTACACTGACAAACTAAAAAAATTGCTTTGAAAGGCGCATCCATTTAATCCGTGATATAAATCAATAAGTGATACACGTCAACCACACCAAAATAATGTCCATTTAAATCGATACACGCCAATATGGCCGCTATCGAATACTATCATTATTATAATGGAGGTCGTATAAAGAAAATTGGTAACAAAGTATGAAATAACAAAACAATGAACAGCCCCCACAGCAGCTCAACCGTGACGTTCTACATAACTCACTTACGACTATTCAATTTGGGGGGTTATTTTTGAAATCAATTTCCCGGTTGACTTGTTGTGTTGGTTCGTTCGTGCATGTTGTATCGTGATACGGGGGTAGGATTACGGCTTGGAAGTTCACTGCCTTGTCTTTCAAAAAGAAAAGTAATAAGGAAAATCATTTAAAATTGAATAAAGTCTAGTTTTCAACCGACATTTAAAAAAGGAGGAGACTTTCAATTCGGCTGTTTTTTTTTAAATTTTGTTACTGCAAAACTTGATAATTTATTAATTTAATATTTTTTTTTGTTTTACTTAAAAACAAAAAAAATATTAAATAAATATATACTTTTATATACATATATACTTTATATATTTTATACTGTCAATCGTCAGCACTAAGTGAAACTGCACTTTAATTTTAATTATAAAACACTTGTACTAGTGCAAACTTTACAACTAGTACAAGTGTTTTTTAATTAAAATTATAACACTTCCTATTTTATTGCGTATAAACTTTGAGAAGATCTATTTCAAGACTTTAGATAATATATGTATATAGGAGATTGGAACTTGGTTTTTGCAGTTGTACTGCGTTTAAATTATACTAGCTGGGCTACCAATGTTCGCTTGGATATTGTTTAGTATGAAAACCGATTATCACAAAGATGAGACTTATTTCAAACAATTTTAATGGTAAAAAAATTATCTAAAGATAAAAATTCCGCCAACATTATTAGAGCCATTTTAGAGGAATCAATTACATACAAATATACTTACAAAAATGCTCCTTTAAGGTACAGAATTTTATTAACTATTGAAGACCAACTTCCTACCAAATGTGGAGTTTTATTTAAATCTATATAAAAATTCAGTCTTCTTTTATCAAAGGAAAATAGTTCAAATGTGTTAAAATCCCTGTGTGTGGACAGTAGAGCAGAGAGAACTAAATTTTGAAAATAGTTACTAATAAGGCCCTCATTATCGATGCCTTTCTATCATTTCATTCATCACTATCATTCTAGCGATAAGCCTGGCACTAATTGCCAGCTTAAATGGAATGAAAATGAAAAGCACACATTATTAGATATTTATGCGCATTCGTTGCCAAATAGTAACAATATTAAAGATGAGTTTCTACTAAAGACCAACCCCAAAAAATCAAGTCAAATCTGTAACACAATTTTTCAAGTACCAGAGTAAATGTAGGTTTCGAACTCTTCTCACAATGTTTTTTCAATATAAAATTCATATCTAATTTTAGGTTTCATTCCTTTTAACCTGACTTCCCAAAACGAAAGAAGTTCTCAATTTGTTTTTTGATTACCTCAGAATTCAGTTTTTTATGAACTAATAATTTGAAAAAAAATATTTATTTGTGTAAGAGGATATACATTCAGTTTAAGCCATTGCAAGTGGATCATTCAACTAGTAGGTTGAGTTTTTCATACCTCTCTACCTAGTGAAGGGTTTTCCTGGAAACCCCAGAGCGCATTTTAAAAAGTTTAGTGTTCGAAAGTTATCCATTATCAAGACAATATCTTGATTATTCTTCACAGTTACCAGAAAGCTTCAAACAGGGTATTGTTTGAAGCTTTTGCTCGATTTCCACAAAAATGTTGCCAAACAACTGATTTTTAGGGTTCCGTAGTGAAAAGGTAAAAACCCTATTACTAAGTCTCCACTGTCTGTCTGTCCGTCTGTCTGTCTGTCACCAGGCTGTATCTCATAAACCGCGATATCTAGAAATCTGAAATTTTCACAAATTATGTATTTCCGTTGCCGCTATAACAAAAAAAAACTAAAAATGAAAAAATGAAAATATAAACGTAATTTTTAAACAATTTTTTACTCGATCTTAATAAACACTTAGAAACTTGAATAGGGATGGTATGGAACCCATCGTGCGCGAGTCCGACTTGCACTTATTCTTCTTTATATGATGATTTTTTGAAACTTGAAAATTTTGGACTATTGTGACGGTGGCTTGAGATGGCCTGACTCTTGCCATCAATCATTCAACTAAACAAAGAAACTAAATAATCTCTTAATCTCGGAGAAAACTTCAAGGAAAGTCTTCTGGAAACCAGATACTCGATCTAGTTTTACGAGTTATTAGGAGACAAACTATCCATGAAAAGAGAAAACTACTTTCAGTCAAATAACCTATGAGTCCATATTGGCTTAAATTTATTTACAAAAAAAAAACTGAATTCAAAATTTATAAAAACATGTCGCTTCCACTAAAACCTTACAAAACGTATTCCAAGCCCCAATCCAAGCCATTAGTATGTAAGAATAGAATATATACAGTTACATTGTATTGATTAGTTACAAAATGGCCTCGCAATCCAATCGGAATGGAACGCGGGCTATGCGAACTAATAGTCGGCACAGAGATTTTGTTACGGAACTTTGAATACAATACCTTAATAATGGCTAGGCTCAGTAGCGGAACTTAAAAATGTATAATAAATATCATTACGCTTGTTTCGATATAGTGTAGGCAAATTTATAGTTCTAGACATTGTACAATTAATTTAGAATTGGTGGCGCATGTTGTATAGGTAAACGGTTTAAAACAGCATTTGCACGGCGACACCACACGAGTTTAATAAATTAAGTATTATTTATAATTTAAAATGGTTTCACTATTTTAGTCGGCGTCAGTGTTGCCAGTGACAGGTAGTCAAATATAACAAGAGACAATTCAAAAAGTATCATTTTCGAGAGAAAAGTAACATTTCCTTAATTTATGCGGAATATGACACTACACTATGATACAATGTTAATGTATGACACTTTATTACACAAAAACTAAAAAGTTTTCTGTCGCATTAGTTAAGCTTAAAAAGAATAGTAATAATTTTTGTGTATCTAATTAAGATAACTACCTAATCAAATAATAAAAAAAAACGTAATCTTCGATTGTTTGCTGGAAAATATTTAAATATTTTAACAAGTCCAAAAAGTAACATAAAAGTAACATTTTGTGTCGTGTAATATATAAGTAACATGAAAGGGTCAAAAGTAACGCAAAATGTTACAAAAGTAACATTCTGGCAATGCTGGTCGGGGTTCCATTTAAAGATCATCTGCCATTCTGCCAGGCAGTTCGTAAAAGGTGAACGATTGGCTATACGTGTCACTACTACCGTGACAACTAGGTGGTAGTTTTGTAACGTTTCGTCCGAGTATATAATACCATCGCTTTATCTATTTCTGCCGTAATAGCATCAATTTTTTTATATCATAAAATAGCAAACAAGCAGATGGGTATCCTCGTGGAAAGAGTCAACCATCGCCTATAGACAACAAATATGTTAATAGTGCGTTGCTATCTTGTAGCGAGGTCTAATGCCATAGGCATAAGATTACTAGCTACTTTACCCTCCAAACCGGAGCACAACAGTGACCAACACTGACGCTATTGCGACAGGAATAGGTAAGGCTATGCTACCAGACCTGGGCGAGACAATGCAGAACTCTACCACGTAGTAGTCACGAGGGTAGTGACTCGCATAGCCTCTCGGTCGCCTTTTACGACCTACCTGGCAGAACGGTTGGTCTATTCTTTGAAGGAGCCTGGAACCAACACGGGGAAATGTGTCAATGCTTATTTGTGACTTATGCATATAGCATTACCATCCCACTATACGAATAGAGGCGTACCATTAACATCTTTGGTATACAAAGGCCGGTTTTTGTTGTCGGTGGGAGGGATACACTGTGCCGCGCTCCTGCCTGCATGGGTCCCACCATCTTGCTTATTTCTCCCGTGAAACAGCTTTGCTGTGCTTCGGAGAGAAGGGCAAGATAGGCAGTGGCACCGAAACTTAACATCTTATGTTTCAGGATAGACAAGACATGAATGGAATACCTGGGCTAGTTCCAGCCCAGATATCCCATTTTTGTTCATTGGCGACGTTGACCACTTACCATCAGATGGCCCGTCTGCCAGTTTGCCTATCTCAATAACATAAAAAAGGCGATGGTTTCACTTTTAATCGAGAGAGCCATCTGCTTCTTTGCTATCTATTGATATAAAAATTGAATTACAAAATTTGTGAGTTAGATTATATACTTAATAAATAAAGAGAAAATATATTTTTCATGGATATTCTACTTATTTATATATGAAAACTATTCCGAGGAACTTTTCGAATGATACCACCTGTCGCTTTTCATTACAACTCCACTCACCTCATTCAGAAGTTTCAGTCACTACCTCGACATTCATAAACAATAAGATTTCCTACCAACTTTTTGCCACGCACAACAAAACTATGGAACGGACAACGTCATGATTTTATTGCTTTGATATAATATTTGAAGAGTGCTTCAATAGTCTTTCATTGTAAGATTTATGTGGATATTTTATACATTGTGGGTTGCCTATCATTTTCCTGTGCAGTTTTCTTTTCCTTCCTATTATATTAATTTCAAACTCTTGTGTAAATATCAAATATGAACAAAAAAATAAAAATCTTTGGACAAATTATACTGATCAATCTAATCCCACAATTAGCAAATTATTTGCTAGTGGTGCGGATGTTATTTAACGATATCAATACAAATTGTGTATTTACTGTTATATCCATACTAATATCCGTACTTCCATACTAATATTATCAATGCGAAAGTCTGTCTGTCTGTCTATCTGTTACGCTTTCACGGCTAACCCGCTGGACTGATTTTCCTGAAATTTTGCATGGAAGTAGTTGAAAAGCCGGGGTCAAACATAGGCTATTTTTTTAAAAAAATCATCCCTTAAAGGGTTGAAATAGGGGATGAAATTTGTATGAAAAGCTATCTTGACGACATGCTAATATACTCGCGGGCGAAGCTGCTTGGGTCAGCTAGTATATTATAAATGCGAAAGTAACTCTGTTTGTCTGTTTGTCTCTTCTTTACGCCTACACTACAGAACCAAATAGAATGAATTCCGGAAATCCCACGGGAACGGGAACTATTAGAGTAAAACTTCGGGACTGTCTATATCTTTCATACCATGGTAACAAATAGTAACTTAGGCTACTTTCATTTTACAATTTTTTTTTTCAGTTCGGACTCAGGCAGAACAGGAACTATGCGGATGAATCGACAGGCCTGTCCATTTTTTAAACTACGGTCGCAGGTTCAAATCCTACGTGTCGATATTTTTCTTTGTTGTTTCAAAGCTTTTCAAGTTTTCCCAAGCACGGCGCGAGTGCTATAACACAAAATAACTAAATTTCCCTGTTGGTTCCGGGCTCCTTTGAAGAATACACCAACTGCCTTTCTGCCAGGCAGGTCGTAAAAGGCGACCGATTGGCTATGCGAGTCACTACCATCGTGGCTACTAGGTTGTAAAGTTCGGCATTGTCTCGTCCGGGTCTGGTACCACCGCCTTGCCTATTCCTGCCGCAATAGCGTCAGTGCTTGTCGCTGTCGTGTTCCGGTTTGGAGGGTAAGGTAGCCGGTTAACTTATGCATGGGGCATTAGACCTCGCCACAAGGTAGCAACGCACCATTAACATCTTGGGTGTCTATAGGTGATGGTTGACTCTTTCCATCAGGAGACCCATCTGCTTGTTTGCTATTTTTTAACACAAAAAAATGTAATATTCTATATTCGTTCTATATGTAATGTTCTATAGTCGCCTCTGTGGTCTAGTGGTCCAGCGTTGGCGTTGACCACACGAGGTCCCGGGTTCGATTTCCGGGTCGGACACATACAAAAAAGTGTTTTTCAGTTTTCTGATAAACACAAAGTTGCTCGGGATTGGAAAGTGTCCGGTTGGCGATAGGCTTGCCGCCTATCGCATTTGTGGAACCAAGTATCTTCGGCTAATCGTGGGTGCACTGGTCGTACCTCTGCTTATCCCTTCGGGGATACGGGCGTGAAAATACTTTTTTTTCTGTATTCGTAAAAATAAGTCTTCTTTCAGGTCACGCAAAGTCCAATCCCATTAAATAAATTATAACAAACAACAATACTAATAGAAATTGAACTGTTGTCATAACACCAACATTGTTGTTGGATGTTCATTAATCAAAGCATCAGTTTGCCCCATTATAATGTTCATGAAAAATACGTAAATAAATATTTGTATAATCTTATTAAGTTTTTTGAAGTGAAAACTTCTTTAGGCGCGTTGAGCGTTTTGGTAGAGGGTAAAATCCTCGGTTCGCGTCACCGACATGCTAATGATAATAGTATATCTATAGCTATGGAGAGCCAGACTAGCGCACGCGCAGTAGCCTGTGTACACGTATACACTAATACATCGACTATTTCTGACTGTATTTTATTATTTAACCCATCATATGTAACTAATAAATAAAACATAAAAAATTTCATATAATTTTTGCATATAGTTTTAATTACTCTCAACTTAATAGTTCCGTTTTCACTTCTATCGGCAGTCCCACGACTGCTACTGTTTTTTTTTTTTATATCATAAGATAGCAAACAAGCAGATGGGTCTTCTGATGGAAAGAGTCAACCATCGCTTATAGACACCAAAGATGTCAATAGTGCGTTGCTATCTTGTGGCGAGGTCTAATGCCACATGCATAAGTTTACCAGCTACCTTACCATCCAAACCGGAACACGACAGTGACAACCATTTACACTATTGCGGCAGGAATAGGTTAGGCGTTGGTACCAGATTCGAGCGAGACAAAGCAAAACTCTACCACCTAGTTGCCATTATGGTAATTACTCGCATAGCTAATTGACCGCCTTTTACGAAATGCCTGGCAGAACGGCAGTTGGCCTATTTTTCAAGGGAGCCCGAACCAATACGTGGGATATCGTTCGTCTATGTTTTCTTTTTATTAAAAGTTTATTTATTATTTATGTTTTTATTTTATGTTAAAAGTGATAATTTCCCGGATTTTAATTAATTACTCGCGCCATTTCGGATAGAAACGTCCATTTTTAATGCTCCATGAAGCATGTGTATTTGACACCTGCTAGAAATAAGCATCCTCCTTAGAAGTATACTTCCGAGGTCGGTGCTTTCTTGAGCAAATGTACACACTCGGAGAGCATGCTATAAATGCTATCTAGAAGCAGACAAGTGTGCTTTTCTAGTATGTGTATTTTAGGCTTAAAACTCTGTCCAACTGGCATAGATCGGACCCAAAACAATAGGTAAGTCAAAAAAATAATGGAATGCTTCTACTTATATATAAAAATAAAAGTATTGTGGTATTTAAAATGCTCGTGCTTTCTCTTTCAAAATTTTTTTATAACTAAGCAAATATTTTCATCTGGACAACACTACGTCGATTCAGAGAGCGCAGCCTCTTGATGTCATAGTCCGACTGTGTTGGTTGGCATTTTTGTCCGGCATTTTGTGTGGCCAAAGTAATATTCGAAATATTCTTTAAGATTAATTATTTTAATCGACGAAAATTCATCTATCTTTATCCGCAAAATAATAACATAAGCGATCGCTCGCTGGTCAAATTTTGGCCAGACTAAATAATAAAATCTTTTTTAGGTTTGACCGCAGACTTAGATGCAAAGGAAATAGTGTAAATGTATCGTGTTTATGTATTTAATGTATTTTCTATTACATATTATCTATCGCTATATGAGGGCCCGGGTTTGAATCCCGGGTCGGGTAAAAAAATGTGGTTTTTTGTTCAGTTTTCTGATAAATACAATATTGCCCGGGATTGGATAGTGCCCGGTTGGTGATAGGCTTGCCACCTATCATATTTTTGGGACTAAGTATCTTCGGTTAATCGAGGGTGCACTGGTTGTACCTCTGCCTACCCTTTTAGGGAATCGGGCATGAACATACTTTTATTATCTATAAATATTATATTTCAGTAGTCCTTCGCAATGTAAACTTTAACTGTGCCAAATTTTAAACTCCATCGTTTGTGTAATTATCGTAAAAAGGAATACAAAGTACATTTTCTTCACGTGTTAATATACAGTTAAATTATTTTGTTAGTCTACCAAACATAACCTTTGTGGATCAGACAGGGTTTTTTCTTACACTGTATAATATGTGCGCTGCGGAATTGCACGACTTAATTCCGCCATCCCCGTTTTTCTATCGATCGTCGAGGCGCACAGATACTATGGCATCGTCATATGGTGGACGTTCCACGTACCCGAACAAAGCGGTTCGACTCGACATTCTTGATCCGAAGCGCAAGGGACTGGAATATGCTTCCTGAGTCTGTGTTCCCCGATGGGTACAACCTGGGGATCTTCAAGAGAAGAGTGAACATGTAACTTCTAGGGAAGCTCGTTCCATGTCAGGCCGCATCTTAGCTTACCATCAGGCGAGATTGTGGTCAAGCGCTTTCTTATTGACAGTAAAAAAAAACAAACTGTATAATATGCATATTTGGCTAAAATACTTAAAAACAATTTTTTTTAAACGAATGTCTTAGACCACTTAATTAAATATTTTTATAATGTATGTCTAAATATGTTTACCATATTTAATTTTCCTATACCAAGGGTATAAAAAATATATTAAAACTGATATTGAAAGAGTTCATGAATAATGAAATATCTTAAAGTTATGAAAAAGGTATTTTTAATATGAACGCCTTTGCAGCGCAAATATTTGAAATACGAAATACCGCGTGGTCACCCCAGAACACTGTCAAAATGACACGGAGAATGATTGATGGCGGTTTTTTCTCCTCAATCATCATTTTATTGAAATTGATGGCTTGTTCAGTTCGTCAGATCGAGCTTTACTTTATGATAGCGTGATTTTTAATTATTCACACAGCTGAGTTTGAAATTTATCGCAAATTTTCATGGGCTGAGATTATCGCATAGTACGTTTTATTGAGCTTATTGATCTTTACTTACATGGCCCAAGGTTTATTATGTTTCTGCTATTTTATAGCAATATAATATGCGAAATCTGGATATGTGAACTGCGTATCGACAATACTAAGAATTACAACATTGAAATTATTAGACCATGTTTTCTTTATTTATCATAAGATAGCAAACAAGCAGATGGGTCTCCTGATAATAAGAGTCAACCATCGCCTATAGATACAACAGGTGTTAATAGTGCGTTGTTATCTTGTGCATAAGTTTACCGGCTACCTTACCCTCCAAACCGCAACACGGCTATGACAAGCACTGACGTACCTAATTGCGGCAGGAATAGGTAAGGCGGTGGTACCGGACCCGGGCGAGACAATGCAGAACTGTACTACCTAGTAGCCACGATGGTAGTGACTCGCATAGTCAATCGGTCGCCTTTGGAGTAAAAGTAAAAAAGTATATTTTTTAACTAAATCAGAACTGATACCGCGTATTTCATTAAGGTAACTTCTAAATTAAAGAAGTATATAGCGCCTATAATTCTTGTGTAATTTCCTTAAATTATATAACTCAGGTAGCAAAAAGCAGGCTCACAATTTTGTTAATAATAACGAAAACCTCGGCTTTATTATGAAACATTACTGGGTAGCGTTTAATTGACAGTTCCGTGGGTCGGACGGTAATTGAGTTAAGCGAACGCTGCCACTTTGGCAGATTAGAATCGCCGGATCGCTTGAGTTCCTGAACAAGGATCTACAAACATTTTGAATACTAGAATGGATAAAGTGAACATATACAGGATGGGCAAAAAATCGTGGATCGAACGAAACAGGTTGATAGTTGCGATTATTTGCAATAAAAATATCTCTACGTCAGAGCTCAATCTTGATCTTCTTAGAAGTTACGACTATTTTAGTGTTTTTGACGACAACGATAAATGGTGTATATTTGCTTCTACGGAATGTATCAACACTACCAAAGTGCTTTTATGATAGTGGGTACAATGATTTATGAGTATCGACACCTTTTTCAATTATCTTAAGTCTCATTAAAAATATTTGTAACTTTAGAACCTTACTGTAAAAAAATGTACTATCAAAAAGTGAACTTGTATAAAAAAACTTGCCTATAATCATCCCAACCATCACCCTGTTTCGTTTGATCCACGATTTTTTGCCCAACCTGTATATCATAAGGTAACAAGCAAGTAAATGGCTCTTCCATTGGAAAGAGGCAACCATGGTCTATAAATATTTGCCCAACCTGTATATCATAAGATAAAAAGCAACTTATGCAAGTGGCATTAGACCTCGCCACAAGACAGCAACGCACCATTAACATCTTTGGTGTCTATAGGCGATGGTTGACTCTTTCCATCAGGAGACCCAACTGCTTGTTTGCTATCTTATGACATAAAAAAAAAGTAGATGGCTCTTCCATTGGGAAGAGACAACCATCGTCTATAAATACTAAATGTGTTAATGGCACGTATTTATCCTTGTGGTGGAGTTTTAATGCCACATGCGTAAGTTTACCGGCAAACTTACCCATCAAATTGAAACACGACAGTGTCAAGCGTTGATCTGTAGGAATAGGTAAGGCGGCGGTACCAGAACCAGGCGAGACTATGCAGGAATTTAATATCTAGTAGCCAAGATGGTAATGACTCGCATAATAGTGATGATGATAATATTAACGGTAAATATCAGTGGACAAATTACTCGATTTCTTTTTCAAAATAACAATTACTAACAGCGTGAAAGGCTGAAACAGTTTCACCTATCTAGTGGACATGCATACTGCTCAGCCAGCGATTAAACTTAAATTAGGGCTACGAGCGCCCGTGCTAAGGACTGTCTCTCTAAACGAATTGATCTAACAAATTATTTTCTTGTGTTTTGGGTACTAGGTTTTAAATATTATTTAATTTTTAATTTTTTTATACCACAAGATAGTAAACAAGCAGATAGGTCTCCTGATGGAAAGAGTCAACCATCGCCTATATACCCTCCAAACTGGAACGCGACAGTGACAAGCACTGACGCTATTGCGGCAGGAATAAGTAATGTGGTGGTACCAGACCCGGGCGAGACAATGCAGAACTTTGGCACCTAGTAGCCACGATGGTAGTAACTCGTATAGCCAATCGGTCGCCTTTTACGACCTGCCTGGTAGAACGGCAGTTGGTCTATTCTTCAAAGGAGCCCGGGACCAGCTCAGGGGATATTAATTTCTAGAAATTCATTTATTAATGCTGAAATGTATCTAGATCCCAAACCTTGAAATACAAACATCAAATGTTTGTATTTCAAGTCATTTGTATGTTTGTATTTTCAAACAAACTCATCACACAAATATTTGTCCCTGTCGAGAATCGAACCCGGGTCTCTAAGCACTCGACTCATGGAGTGGTCATCCATATACCAATATTAATTAAGTGTTGGTTCAAGCCCTTTTTTAAGAACAATTATATAACTCAGGTAATAAAATTATGTGGCTTTCTACCATAAAAAAAATATCTTCACGCCCGTATCCCCTAAGAGGTAAGCTGAGGCACAATCAGTGCACCCACGATTAGTCTAAGATATTTAGTGTCACCACACAATAGGTGGCAAGCCTGTCGCCAACCAGGCACTTATCCAATCCCAGGCAGTATTGTCTTTATCAGAAAAGTGAAAAAACGCATTTTGGATTACCCGACCCGTGAATCAAAGGCGGGACATGTGGTCCACACCATTTATATGACAAATTTTCATGAAAGCAAATAAGTGCCATAATAATGCATATATTTATTGAGTGTCATAATAATACTATTATCATTGCCATACCAATAAAGCAAGAGAAACGATTTAAAATACATATTATACACATTACACATACAAACATCTTCACGTTTGATCCCTTACTGGGTAGGCTGAGAGATCCAATTACCATATGTATATGTTACGGTTAAAATCCGAAGTACGGTTACACCTAGTTTAAGCCAGTTACATCTAATCAGAGAGTTTAAACTTTTAACCTAACCATGCCTAACCTAACCGGTTAAGACTAGATACTTCTGGTTTAAGCCGTAGCTTATACATATACTGGCTGATTACAAAAGGCTCTAGGAATATATGGCTTTTATATGATTATTTATAGCCTTTATAATGCAACATAAACCACCAGCCAAGTAGTTTTCCATAATAGTAGCGAAATTATTTTATTGTACTTTTTGTTGCATACTAAAAACTCAATATACCTAATCATTTTTTCCTGTGTTGGTCAGGGCTCCATTAGAAGAATAGACTAGTTGCCGTTCTAACAGGCAGGTCGTAAAAAGCGACCGATCGGATATACCATCGTGGTTACTAAGTGGTATAGATCCGCGCGTCTCGTCTGGGTATATGGTACCACCGCCTTACCCATTAAAGTTGCAATAGCGTCAGTGCTAGTCAGTGTCGTACGTTTCCGTTTGGAGGGTAAGGTATCCGATAAATTTATACATCTGGCATTAAGAACGCGCTATTAACATCTTTGGTGTATATATATATACGCGGTAGCTTTCTCTTTACATCAGGAGAACCATCTGCTTATTTCCAACCTATGATATAAAAAAATCTGTAAACGGTTGACCCTGCGGGCCATCCCTGAAACTTCCCGCTGAATTACGATATTCTATGCTCAAAAGAGAATTTTTTTATAGCAGAGGGGGCAAACGAGCAGGTGGTGCACCTGATGGTGAGTGATCACCGCCGCCCATGGACAACTGCAATACCGGGGATCTTTCAGCTGCGTTGCCGGCCTTTTAAGAATGAATAAGCTCGGTTCTTAAAGGTCCCTAAGTCGTATCCGTTCGGAAACATCCCCGAGGGTAACTATAGCATAGATTTTTTCAGTTCAAACATCCATTTTGTTAAAAAATGGCAGCGCTGTGGATGGATATTTAAAAACCTGTATATTTTGGAAACGATGATCGATTTTGATTTTCGAATGACATTCAACTCAATTTTTGAGATCTAAAATATTACTTTAGCTACATAATCGATAGGTTGAAAAATTTCGAAGCAATGTTACAAAACATTTTTTTTTTAATTTTTGTCATTAATAAATCCCAAACAATTTCACCAATTTTGAAACGGCATTTGACGTAGTTTTTTAGTACTAAAATATAGTAGAATACCAAAAAATTATGGGTTAAAAATTTCGAATTAATGTCGAATAAACACTTTTTTTCAAAATTTTTCGTCAATGATTACTCTCAAACGGATAAACCGATTCTGATGCAATTTAAGCATTAGACGTAGTTATTTGAAGAATAGAACTGATTAGTTTTTGTGCTCAATCGGTACATTAATCTGGAAGGTATGTTAAAAAAATACTGTTTCGCCAAAAACTGCCAGTACAACCTATATTGCCCACATTTAGCGTAATATGTCCTGTAGCGATACCACGTATTCCGGTCCGGATGCGTTTTGTACATTAAAAAGCGCCTCCAATAGATGGCACTGTAAGAAATGACTTAGACATAGTATATGTTATCGAGACACGGGGTAGGAGTGAATCAAGTCTATGAAACTGTAGATTATCGCTTATAATTTCATCGGTAATGTTTTTTATATCATAAGATAGCAAACAAGCAGATGACTCTCCTGATATAAAGACACAACCTCCGCTTATATACACCAAAGGTTCTAATGGTGCATTGCTATCCGTGCGGGATGGTGTGCTACGTTTATAAGTTTTCCAGCTACCTTACCCTCCAAACTAGAAAAGGAGAGTGACAAACATTGGCGCTATTGCGGTAGAAATAGGTAAAGCAGTAGTACGAAAAAACCCAGAGTTTTTGCAGAACTCCACCGCCTAGTAGGCAGGCAGGCAGGTAGGCAAACTGACTGTCTGTTGACACGGCAGATTGTCTGTTTTTCAAAGACGGCCCGGCAATCATAGGAAAAAATATTCATAATTAACTAAACAAAATATAAAAAAATCTAATGAAATATTCGCACAAAATCAAATTTCAAAAGCAACTCATAGTTGCGAATTTCATCCACTCCGCATTACAGCCTGGTTACTCCATAGCAACGTCAACGTGGGGTTTCACCCCTTTTCACAATTCTAGGGCTTCGACAAGCTGACTAATGAACTGGCGACCTTTATTGTATAATTAAATGAAGTTATATTCCCGTACAGAATATTTTCTTTGAACATTAATTAAATACTACGTTTTGTACTTTTTAGTTACAAATGGTTGAATTGAAACCAAAAAACATTTATTATTAAAATAAAATGTCTTCATTATTAGACATGAATCTTGTCTACATGCTTCAACGGTGTATCAGCCGAGTATCTACTAAACAATAAAAGAAAATCAAAAACAATTGAAGTAGGTATAATGTTGATTCATTAAATTAAGTGAAATCAAGACTAACTAAATTAAATTTAGCTGAATACAATACTTTTTAATTCACCTGAGTAGGCTACAATTACGCAGTGAAATTTATATTATAAATTCAACATTAGTATATGGTTTTTATGCTTCTTTTACATTCCACTCTGAAAAGAGTGGTAGATGGAGGAATACCTTTTGTCACTGGGCTATTCTTGGACGGTTTTTTTTTATAGCAGAGGGGGCAAACGAGCAGGTGGTGCACCTGATGGTGAGTGATCACCGCCGCCCATGGACAACTGCAATACCGGGGATCTTGCAGCTGCGTTGCCGGCCTTTTAAGAATGAATAAGCTCGGTTCTTAAAGGTCCCTAAGTCGTATCCGTTCGGAAACATCCTCGAGGGTAATTAATTCCACAAAAGAGTAGTGCGAGGCAAAAAGTGCCAACGAAAGCGCACGGTTGTAGATTTCCAGATATCGAGGTGGTGAGGATGGAACTTTAAATTTTGACGCGATGTCCGATGATGGAATTTAGCTGCAGGAATTAGTCCGAATAACTCTTCGAAACACTCCCTATGATACATACGGTAAAAGATGCAGAGCGAACCTACATCTTTGCGCAACGCCAAAGAATCAAGCCGATTAGAAATAGCCTGGTTGTCGACGATTCGAACCGCTCTACGTTGAATGCGATCAATAGGAAGAAGCTAGTACTGAGAAGCTTCGGCCCAGAGGTGAGAACAGTACTCCATGTGAGGTCGAATTTGGGCCTTGTAAAGTTGAAGGCGATGGGCTGGCATGAAGTATTGCTTTGCTCTACTGAGTACGCTAAGCTTTATGGAGGCTAGTTTAGCCTTTCCTTCCAAATGACCGCGGAACTGAACGATGTTTGATATGTTGACTCCCAGTATTCCAATACTGGCTGATTCTGTCAGGTGAGTGTTCTCAAACCGAGGTGATACGACGAAAGGTGCTTTTTTAGCGGTGAACGCACAAAGCTGTGTCTTTTTGGGGTTAAATATAACAAGGTTTTGACGACCCCATTCTGAGACATCGGTTAGTCGATTCTCGAGTTCAGATACGAGCTTGTTCCGTCCCTCTTCAACGTGTTCCCGAGAAATACCGCAAAGATACAGATAGATATAAATGAATGATGAATAACTGATATAGGTATCTCAAATGTACAGTGTGATACAAAAATAGTATCCGAACGTTAAAGACATTATTAGGTAACTTAATACAATTATACAAGTCGTTTGTTAAAATATTGTATATAGTGAAGTAGGGTGTTCAGTACTCCATTGTAAAAGAAATAGATAATTAAATTTTGACTTAACTATCCAATAAAAATATTTAGTATGGTCACACGTACGATGCTTAGAAACCCATTGTTTACGAACACTTGCGACTAGATTTGTTATTACATTGTACGGTGACCATACTTTCTTAATCCAACTACAATGATTGCGTTGAGGCTTACTATGTGGTTAATGAATATTTTCTTTTTATTATATTATTGTTTGAAAAAACTTAAAAAAAAAAACAAAGAAAAATATCATCACGCAGGAGGGATAGATCATATAGCAAAGAAGAATTTCGCCACGTCGAGCCTGTCGACACTAGCTTAGTAGTAGAGCGTCACGGCTTTAGGAAGACGGTCGCAGTTTCAATCCCTGCGTGTCGATATTTTTCTTTGTTGTTTTTAAAGTTTTTTCAGTTTTCCCAAGCACGGAATGAGTACTATAACACAAAAATAATTAAAAATACGAAAATACTGATCAAAATTATAAATGTAAATTTCATCTGTAACGATGAACTCATTTAATTAGTTATACGTACCTAGCGATCAGTACAATCGACATAATCGATCATATAACAAAGAAGAATTTCGCCACGTCGAGCCTATCGACACTAGCTCAGTGGTAGAGCGTCCTGACTTTAGGGAGACGATCGCAGGTTTAATCCCTGCGTAGCGATATTTTTCTTTGTTGTTTTTAAAGTTTTTTCAGTTTTCCAAAGCACGCGCTGAGTGCTATTACAAAAAAAAAAAAAAATGTTTCCTAATCACTATTACCTATCGAGTCGTTCAATATGTACAATCTATACGTATTACCTGTCAAACAGTAATCATACTAATATTATAAATGGGAAAGTGTATGTGTGTGTTTGTTTATACGTCTTTCACGGCAAAACGGAGTGAAGAATTGACGTGATTTTCTAAGTGGAGATAGTTGACGGGATGCAGACTGACATAGGCTACTTTTAGTCTCTTATTTTACGCGAGCGAAGCCGCGGGCAAATGATAGTATGTTATTATTTTGAGAATATATTGTGGATTATTTTGGTCCATGAAAATTAATGAATATTCAACGACCAAATTAATTAATCTGAAATGATATTTCAAATATAGTTAAGCAACACAAAATATCGACCGGAAAATGTTAACAAGATACAAAGACGACTGACTACGATCGCGACATCAAGAGCGGCTTACTTTGATGTGACGACCGCGGGCTCGATTCGGGTTTGTTCCGTTCAAATTTTATTGAAATTGAAGAATACATACGAATATTTTAAAATGCCATACTATTTTTATCTTTATTAATAGAATGAAATTATTTTTTAAGATGTTATCTTCCGAGTCACTTAACCCTTTCTTACCACCTGTCGGGTGAATATATAGAATAGAATATGGTTGAATACCTATAATGAAACCTTTCGGTTTGGACATGGTTATTGTTACTGTATATATTTGAGGAAGGTATATAAATCCAAACAAAAATAGCCTGGTCGTCTCAGATTTGAAGAAGAAGAAATCTCTGTTCCAAGAAGGAAAAGCTGGTGTTGAAGATTACTGTGGAGTTTTGTTTGGGAGTTTTGTTTATTTGTATCGATATTTTTGGAGGCTAGTTTAGACTTTTCTTCCAAATGAACTCGGAACCAAACGTTGTTTGATAAGTCTCTCGGCTCCAAGAATTACAATGTTAGCTGATGGTGTCAAGAGGGCATATTTAAAACTATGTGATACAACAACGGGTGACTATTACCGCCTGGCCAGGCCGCTAAGCGGTAAAAGCGCGAAACTTTAAATTGGATTAAGTTAGGTCGACCCCATTCCGTTACTTTGATAAGTTATTTCTCGACTTTGTACACGAGGTAGTTCTGGGTGTTTTCGAAGTGTTACCGAGAAATACTGCGCCTGCCAGTGTATAAGCATCACATTCACCGGTATGCACGGTAAAGAAATAACTTATTCGCATCATGTCATTGATATGGAGAATATATGGTGACAGCATGAAACATGAAGGAAAAATAGCATTAACAGATTTCTAGTCAAAGCATGCACACTCTACTGTAAAATGCATCAGCCCCGCGATGCGTCGGCATGCTAAATGATCACAGCAAAGTGGAGTGTCCTAGACGAAAACTGTAATTGCGGTCACTGATCAACAGTTACTCCTGTGAATATTTCAGGAGTTGGTAGTTAATAATTACCTCAATCATTTTATGATTACTTTGTTGCCCATCTTTTCAAAGAAATAGAATCTTGATAGCATGATTATTTCACAAAATTGCGTAGAGAAATCAAGTTGTAATTTATATCTAATTAAAAAACAAATATTGGGTTGACGATCTCCTTAATTGTAAAAAAATTAAATTTTTTAATCAACACGCTATAAAGACATCACTTTTTATGTCGCATATTCTTGCATATTTTGCTATTTCACATGATAATCAAAACCTGTAGGGTAATTCCCATTCATTAACATCAATCAATCGCGAAATTTGGCTTCAAGCAAACAAAATTCAGAATCCATAAAAAAAAATCACTATTACGCTAATCCTGTCTGTTTATGAGTTTCAAACAATGCTAAGTGAGTATGAGAGCCGAAATAGATACAATTATAGTAGCATCAACTCCGTAGCACACATATTAGGTACCATCCGAAGGATACAATGTAGCCCACTCGACTTGTGAATGTCCAAGGAAAAAAGCGATTTATGCACTGAAGACTAGAAGAATTTAATTTCCGGTATGAAACTATCGCTCTGCGGGATGATAGATAGTAGATTGTAGTGATGTCGTGATCTGGACCTGGTAAAGTCGAGTTGATTTTAAAGTATGAACCAAGAAGGTAGACCTTTTTCATTGCCTTATTAGCTAGAGACTCGTCACATTTTTACAGGAAAGGAAGAAAGGCTGACAAAATTGCCTAAAACTTTGTCTTTGAAAGCGACCGGAATACACAAGTTCCCGAAGAAGGTGATATTGTTTTTTATAAATTCTCTCAATACGTTCCAATTTAGAAAATAAATATCATGAAAGATAACCTCTATACAGCTAGATATAAAAGTATTTCCACCTCTTTTATATCTAGGTCTATAAAGGTTTTCTTTCATCAATTCGGCTATATTTTTTTAATATTTGTTACCTCAAGAATCGGTTATTTATGAGCCGATTTTAATCTTTTTTGTTTGTGACGGTGTACTTTACGTCGTCTCATTTTAATTTGGTGAAGATCTGGTGCAGAGTTCCGGAGATACTGCAATTGGAAAGTCAGTTGCTGCCGTTTCACTGCGTTAAAAAACTATTATTGCACCGGTTATTAACAAAGCAACTGCAACATATATAGGAAGAAATTACAACAAAACTAAAACCTTTATAAATTTCATATTATCTTCTTTCCACCCCAATGTCCAACAAATTAATGGATTTCTCAAAAACATTTGTTTTTAATCGAATTGTAACGTAAAATTTTACATTTATTTTCATATTCATCTTTATTATCAATAAAATCGCCGTAATGTAAGGGTTGAGTGGGTAAAATAAATGTGTTTTTTTATTTCTGTTACTTACGATATAAAATATTGCATACTGTCTGCCCACGCAGCTTTACCCGTGGGTAAATTACTATGTATTTAATGTAAGAAATTTCATACAATATTTTACCATTTGTTTCACCATCTTAGGGGTAAAATTTCGAAAATTCCTTCCACATTCCTTTTCTACATCGTAAGAGGTTTCATCCTTTAGGCTGCAAAAGGCCAGGTTTAGGCTGGGCGTTGACGTATCAGTCAGTGAGACTGAACTTTTCTATTAATAATATACAATATATTGACTTGTAAAGCATGGGCACACTAAAAGTTTTGCTTCTAGCTAATCGGAACTATTTGAATTTCTAATGTAATATTTTTAAAACGTTGCAACCTTCTTAGTAATAAAAAAAAAAGTGCCAACGATTTGTTAATTGTTTTTTATCACACATCAAAGTTCTACGTACGCAACGAAAATGGAATTAAGTCGAAAAGATTTTAGAGCGATGATTTTTTATGATTTTAAAAGTTCTCTTTCTCCGCAAGACTGTGCCGCTCGTCTTCAAAATGTTTTTGGAACAGAAGCACCTTGTTTGAGCACCGTGAGGCGATGATTTGCTGAGTTTGAGAGAGATCGAATTTCTTTACGTGACGAATTTCGTGAAGGGCGGCCTTCAACTGCCGTTAACGAAAATAATGTGGCTACTGTTAAGCGGTAAATTTAAGAAAACCCCCAAATTACCTATGCGACAATTTGAGGACCATTAGGGATTGGTATGAGCCAAATTCAGAAAATTTTACACGAAGAATTGAAAGTTCGGAAACTTTGATGTCGTTGGATACCTCATGAACTGACAACGGAGCGGAAGTGGGCTCGCGTGGAATGGTGCTCACAGATGCTACTGAAGTACGACCACGGACATTCTAATGCTGTTTATGTTATTGTCACAGGAGACGAAACGTGGATTTATTGTTTTGAACCCGAAAAAAAAACAGCAGTCTTATGAATGGGTGTTTGAAAATGAGAACAGGCCAACAAAATTGAGACAGGCGAGAAACGTTGGTAAAATAATGATCGCGTTTTTTTTCTCATCTACGGGTCCCATCTATACAATTCCACTTGAAGATCAAAAAAGTTTTAATTCCGAGTGGTATTCTATCATTTGTTTACCCAGGGTGTTAGAAAAAGTTCGCGAAAGACGACCCAAAAGCCGCATTCTCCTACACCATTATAACGCTTCTTCACACACGGCCAACAAAACGAAGTCATTTTAGCTTCCGAAAAAGTACATCTCGTCACTCATCCTGCGCATAGCCCTGACCTAGCTCCCTGTGATTTCTGTATTTTCCCCAAAATCAAAAATTTGATGAGGTTTTACTTTTACCAACTCCGAAGAGGCGGTGATAGCGTTCAATCAGCACGTAGAAAACATGCCTTCAGACCTGTGGTCCTCCAGTTTTAAAAAATGGTTCGATCGGTAGTTGGCCTATTCTTTAAAGGAATATGGGACCAACACAGGGATAATCTTGAACTTGACCGGTGTATTATTTGTATATAAATAGGTTTACTATGACGCACTGAATGGAAATGCATACTTACAATTTATGGCGGTGAAAATATCACTTTATGTACAAACATTTAGGCTTATGTCCGTATCCGTGCACTAGAGGTCAAAAACGATAAGAAATTTTATTGATAAACAATTAAATTTCCTATTTGTTTGCTCTATATTTTTTTATATCACCGTTTACAACTTTTAATCCTCGGAGAAATACAGTAAGAGACTGTTTTAGTATACCGCCTGTATTTTTCACTATAATACTAATCTACACGTTTTCTCATTTGAAGCAAAAGGAATCGAGACTTTGCTCATTTCGCTACACCCTCGAGGCTCTGTTTTACAGTGGCAAAGTTATTTACAAGGCGAGGAAAGTAAATTACGCCACACCCGTGGATTGATTGTTGCAACCTCGAGAGATTGCTAGATGCAATTTTATTGCAACTCTTTGATTCCCGTCTTGTGTCGACTTCAATTTGCATACTGCTATTACAGATTTTGCCTTTGGTTACGCGGAGTTATTACTTTTTTTCTCACAAGTTTAATTATTTTTATTAAATAGTAACTAATGCAGTTACGTCAATGGTTACATCACAAAACGCGATCAAATGATATGACCGTTTATGTCACATATTTTGCGATTTCACAAGAAAATCAAAACTTATAAGGAGTATATTCCATTAAACTAGAATCTTGAAATATATGTGCAGCTAAGATTACCTAGTTTGTTCAGAACCTTGGGTATGTGAGTCCATCTCTTTTTTTATTATGTCATAAGATAGCAAAAGAGAAAGAGTCAAACATCGCCTATAATAAAGATTTTACTAGTACGTTGCTATCTTGTAGCGAGGTCTAATGCCATATGCATAAGTTTACCAGCTATCTTACCCTCCAAATCGGAACACGACAGTGACAAGCACATACGCTATTGCGGCAGAAATTAAGGCGGAGGTACCAGACCTGGGCGAAACAAATTGAGATCTTTAAGCTGTGAAAAATAAATCACATATCTTCACGCCAGATCCCTTACGGAGTAGGCAGAGAGAGCCGAGTCCCATACATCACGATCCTTGCAGGCTTGTGTCGCTTCCTCTTCATTTATCACTCTCTTCATACACACACGCCGGTCGCAAAAACTCTTGCACCACCTTCGAATTTGTATACTTCTATTACAGGGTTTGTAAGTTTATTTTTATTAAATGGTAACTGCATTGTTGAGTATTTGATCTTTAAGCTGTGGAAATGTAAATAGCTTTTTGTAATTGACTGGGAAGATCAATGGTTATCCGGTAAGGAAAATTTTATGCATTAAGCTCTCCTTTTTACCCTATATATTAATATGTGGTTTGATAAAGATAAGTAAATAAATAAATAAGTCATGTAACAACTCGAATTAGGTTTTCGGGTCAATCAAAATCGTATAAATAGAAAAATCCAATGAATTTTTATAAAATAGACTAACTCATTAGTTAGCCTATTAAGGCCCAGACAAGTTACTGATAAGATGATTAATCACGAAGATCCAGGTTGGTCCAGGCCCCTTAGAAAGGAATAATGATATCTGCTTTATAATATACTAGCTGACCCGGCAAACGTTGTTTTGCCATTCATATTAGGAATCCATAGCGGACAAACAACGTGACACGTAATTTATATAAGTCTACGGGATTGTCCTTCCACGCAGCCAAAATGGCATTAAACTTTATATGGTGGTTAAGTATTCTTAAATTTTCTAATTTTCAGCGCAATTTTCTTTATGTTTTCTTTTATAAGAACCTTCTCCTTACAATCACAAACACAACAAAAAAAAATTACTGAAATTGGTCCAGCCATTCAGGCGTGATGTCGTGACCAAGGAAAATAGGGATTGATTTTTATATATATGTCGCAGTGAAATTGTCAGTACCGTTAGATTATAATCTACCAAAGTGATATTATAATTTAACTGCTAACCTAACCTAACCAAATTATAAAATCCCTAGGTAGATTACAATCTAACGGCTATTGACAATTTCACTGCGACATATATAAGATTAACCAAATATATCAAAGCGAGGATTAAATTTAGCATAAATATATACATTTTCACGTATATACATACATATTCACATATCAATCACGGCAACAAAGTGGTAATACAAAATCTTGGAAAATTATTGTTTTAGGTTAGCTCATCTACATGTAAAGTGGGGGTGTGATTTCTATTTTTATTTTTGTGTACCCCATAGTGTGAGGTATCGTTGGATAAGTTTATAAAAAATATTGTAATATGGTTTGTGAAATCAATTTTTCGATTAAAAGACTCGTTTGTGAAATATTACGCTTCAAAATCCTAATTTTTGCTAGAGTCAAGTGTGTTCCCCTTCCTGTTTTTCTAGCTAAATGGTTGGTTGTGGGGGTGAGAAAAAATTCACGGTATTAGCAAATATAAAGAAATTAAAAGGAAAACTATCATGGCTCTGAAGACTTAATAACTTTTGTGTTATAGTCGACCTACTTAATAAATGTACTTGGAGAAGTTGTTACCGGCGGTGAATCTGTATTGCAGATATATCCGTCACTAATCTTAAATAGATTAAATTTAATTAAGTGTAGTGTGTAACAACAAAAACCATCTTTTAGTCCGCATTATTGTGATGGGCAACTTCGGGACACTACTTTTTAATTTTTTTATTATAAATTCTGTAGGTGTTTTCTTATATAGAAGAGGGGGCAAACGGACAGGAGGCTCACCTGATGGTAAGTGATTACCGCCGCTCATAGACAACACTGCCAGGGATTTTGCAGTTATATTGCCGATCGTTTCAGAATGAGTAAGCTCTTTTCTTGAAGGTATCGAAATTCCTTAAGTTGTATCTAGGTATATTGGATAATGTAAAAGTGACGCATGTCAAATGTAGGTTTTACCTACGGAATAAAAAATATTTGGATTTTGAGCATGATATAATTAACACTATAATTTAAAATTTTATAATAAATACTCTTATAAAACTGTTATAAACTACTAAAAGGAAAACTTGAATATTGTTTTTTGGCACTAGACGCAAATGTGAAAACTTTTCATGAAGCAGTATTAGACATTGTTGGCAAGAGTTTTCTGTACGTTGGACCTATAAAAGTGTGCTTTGGATATAAATTTTTTTGCTAAAATAAAATATGCAAAATATGACATAGAATTAGAGTTAATTTGTGCGGCTGAATTTTAATCACTCAAGTTCGATTGTTATTGCTATTGATGTTAGGTGATAGATGTCCTCCTCCTCATATTAATAGATGATAGCTATTGATATGAGGAGAAAACTATCAGTTTAGGGTACAAAAAGTAGCAAGCGATAGTAACTAAGATTGGGCAGTATTGTCATGTACGTTACACACTGTTACCCTAACGACTAGTGAACCTTACTATGCTGAAAAGTCTTGTTTATATCATAAGATAGCAAACAAACAGATGGCTCTCCTGATGGAAAGAGACAACCATCGTCTGTAGATACCAAAGATGTTAATAGTAAGTTGCTATCCTTGGGCGGGGTCTTAGTACCATATGCATAATTTACTGGCTACCTTACCCTTCAAACTGGAACACGAAAGTGACAAGCACTGACGCTATTGCGCAATAAGTTAGGCGGTTTTATCAAATCCGAGCGACACAATACAAAACTTTGCCACCTTGTAGCTACGATGGTAATGACTAAATCTCATTGTCAATAGTTCTTCTCTTACAAACTGCCTGGCAGACTGGTAGATAGTCTATTCTTCAAAAGGAAATCGGATAGGACCGGAGAAATATTAGGCAGGATCGGACCGGAGGCTAGTATTTAGGTAGCCACAGCTCAGAGCGGCGCAACCAGCGTAATCGAGGGACGCATTTGAAATCACGAACTGGAAAAAGCGGAACAGCCAAAATGGTTGCGTTCACGGGGATGAATTTGCGGGCTGATAACTAATTTAATTGTATTTCTGTAGCTCGTTCTCTTTTGAATATTCTAATGTCAGTGACATGGGTGACAACAAATTAAATTAAATTTAGTAAACCCTAATTTAACCGTTCTATTTTGCCAATTAGTCATCCAGATTCGTAAATAATCGAAATGTGTAAATTAAATCCATGATTCTAATATTTTTTCAAGTGTCGGAAAATCATTAGACGTTTTTGTTTATGCTCAGACAAAAAGACCTAAAAATACTGTGTTGATACACAGTATTAAAGCGCTTTTATATATTAAATATGTATATCTTTATTTTACTTTAAGTCGCATCGCATGCAAGCCGAGTACAGTTTGTACCGCTGTGCCCAAACAGACATCCATAATATTATAAATCTCTAATATTATAAAAATGCCAAAATCTGTATGTCTGTTATATTTTCATAGAGTAGCCCCTGACCGATTTCTTCGAAAGTTAGTTGAATAAAGAATAAAGGCTACTTTATTTCCAGAAATCAAACTGCAAAGGGCCAAAATAGGGTATGAAGTGTTGCATGAAATTCCTTACATGACAATAGTGTTAGTTTAATCTCAAAGTTGTGCAGGTAAGCTGGATTAATAATATATACTTCTACTTCTTCTTTAGGGAGTTGTTCGAAAAAGCTGTATGTCAAAAAGTCTTTTGAATAAAAATATCTGTCAAAGACTAAAAACTGAAAGCTTGCAGTCGTTAAATTTTCTTTAACAGAAGAAACACATTTATTTTCAATAAAAATATTTTTCCACGAAACTTTTTACTTAGCCGGCACGCGTAAAGTTTTCCTCGTACAAGTTTAGATTATTTCCAAGAGTTTTTGGAGTAGTCCCAAATACAGCGGGCCATGAATCACGTGCCTTTAAATCCTTTCCACTTTTACTTTGAAATCTTGACGAGATTATTTAAGATGACGTCTGTAGCAACGATATTTTTCTTTAGTTACAAGAAACTTCTTTTATACATAACGGATGGTGTGTTTGATCGTGATAACAACTATTAGAATTTTTAGGTCTAATCTGGTCTAATATTTCCATTCTTTTCCTTTTTAGATACGCTAATGGACTACTATTATGGATACTCTTTATGGACAATCTTTCTGCCAACTTTCGCAACTTAAACAAAATGCTAAACACGTCATTGCCACAAAGTTCCACGACAATATACAACTAGGAGTCTCCAATATCACATATGTTATTCCTGCTACTGGAAAATGAAAATATTTATTTGAAAATTGAAATGAAAATATTAATTTACAAATATTTATTTGAAAATGAAAATATTAATTTGAAAATGGGAATGAAAATATTTATTTGCAAATATTTTTTGAAAATGAAAATATTTCGGAGTGCCAGTGTTTGTCGTTATTTCAAATTTTACTTAAAGTTTATACTTTATTTTTTAAAATACGCCCAACTGTTTTCGCCAATTTTTCACCAGCGTTATCCGGGTTGATATATTTAATCAACTAGTTATAATATTTTGTAAATACATTTATAAAATAACATTGATATAAATACATTTATAAAAAAACATTTATATAAATACATTTGTACAAAAACATTAATATAAATACACTAGCTGATCCGCGCAGCTTCGCCGACGAATAGTCGTCGATATAGTTTTTCATACAAAATTTCATCCTTTTTAGAGTTGATTTTATTTTATTAAAATGTCAGCCTATGTTTCACCCTGCATCTTCAAATATCTCCATCCCAAGTCAGGTCTTCAAATTTCGTCAAAACTGGTTTAGCGGTTTAGCCGTAAAATAGTAACGGACAGATAGACCTTCACATTTAAGTATTAGTATGGAAGTATGGATAAAATTAGTACTTTATTCATTCAGAGTATGTATTTTATTCATTCAGAGATCTTAAAGTATCGCTATATGAAATTTCATCTCAGTCGGCTTAGCGATTGTCACATTTTAATCTTCGATCTTATTTCTGACGCAAGAAACACAACACTAATCGTACCTTTAGAATCTTAGACGTGATATTAGAAATAGGAACAAAGCGAACGATTCGATGAATTGCTTTGTTTGGCAACACAATTCAGACGAAGTTATGCCTACAACATAAATGCGTCGAACAAAACTAGACCAGCTTAACCAAAACACGAAGATAAAATTTGATCAAGATAAACAAAACGTCTGAGAAAATAACTGAAATAATTTTTTTTTTAATTAATTTCTAATACATTTTTATTGTACAACCAGTTGACCAGCGTCACTATGGCCACGAGTAATTTAACATGTTGTCAATTTAAGAAATTTCATACAATATTTTATCCCCCATTGTAACATCTTAGGGGAAGATTAGGAAAAAGCCTTTCTTATTTCTCGTCTATAACGTAAGAACAACTTGTGTCAAAACCTTCTTGGTATAAATAAGGGTTTAAGCTAGGTATTGAAGTGTCATAAGTCAGGATTTTTTTTTTATATAAAGTAACCTTTGCACAACTAAATTAATTTTAAACTTATGCTTTACTAGTCCATATGAATACTTCGAAATAATTGTACAATTATTTTACATAAAATAAACAGATAATGATTTCAAACAAACTAATTTGTTGTTATATCGTACAAAACTTGAAACTTCCTTTATAACACTTGTTTATTAATATTAAAAGCAGTATCATTATGCACGATTCCTCATCAACATTGCTTCGGTCGTCACAAAACCATTGTTTCGGTTGGCGTACTACTAGTTTGTAAGAGAAGGAATTACAACCTCATTGACTACGATTACTAGTAGCTATGTTGGTATTCACACGTTTGGCAGCTTAGTTCGTCATATATTTTATCCAAGGTTAATAATATTAAGTTACGCATTTTGTACTAATTTGTGTGCAAAAGGGAATGTAGTATTAAATTAAATAAATATGAAATCTATCTATTAATACGTGAAAGAAAAAAATTTAAACTTCATTTTAAAGACAATTGCTTGGATGGCGGGAGTATAAAATTTGGCACTGTTAAAGTTTACGTTGCGGAGGACTGCAGAAAAGTAATGTTTTCAAATAAAATGCGTTAGAAATATGTTAAATTAATAAAAATAAATATCATACACACTATATTAGTTGACATACACGATAATAAATACACATGTGTACTATATTAAGTTCTTTATGGCTAAATTTTTTTGCCAAACTAAAAAGATTTAGCTTTGCTCGGTTTTTCATATACCCATATCTTGGGAACCGAGCTTTTCTTGGACCTGGAACCTTGATAAATCGACTCCTTGAGCCGAAAAACTCCTAATTTGTGACTTTCATGAAAATCGTTGCAGCCGTTTCCGAGATCGTTTATACATATTTATATATATACAAGAATTGCTCGTTTAAAGGTATTAGATATAAGAGTATTTACATATGTATTTCTATGTATTAGTATCGTTGATTGACACCCATACTACAAGCATATAATTTGCTTACTTTGGGGTCAGATCAATTCGTGTAATTTGTCGAGTAATATTTATTATGATGTTTAAGAATGAGAGCAAAAATGGACTTTGCTTAATTTTTTGGCAATAGACTAATAGTAATCTATTGGTCTTTAACTTGTCCAATTTTTTCAGATTTTTTTCTGCTACTTCTTATACGTATAGCCAATCGCTCGCCTTTTACTTACTGCCAGTCAGAATGGCAGATATTCTGTTTTTCAAAGGGTGCCTGGACCAACACGGGGGAAACTATTTCGACAAAATTTAGCTCGCCCGGGTCTAGTACCACTGCCTTTCATAGTCCTGCCGAAAGAGCGTCAGTGCTAGTCACTGACGAATTTCGGTTTGGAGGGTAAGGTAGCCGGTAAACTTATGCATGTGGCATTAGACCTCGCCACAAGAGAGCAACGCACCATCTTTGGTGTCTATAGGCGCTGGTTCCCGTCAAGAGACCCATCTGCTTGTTTGCCTTATGATATAAAAACAGACATCGAGAACGTAAAACGAGCTCTTCCGAGCGACTTTACCTCCCCTTGCACCTCAGTTAGCTGACAGAACTGTTTTCTTATAAATTCGCATGTAACCCTTTTCTATAAGATTAGGTGCTCGTAGATTTGTTCTGTCCATATACTTGTTTGCTATCATATGAAACAAACTAAAATAAATCCCGTTTAATCTACACAAATAAATAAAATTGGAGTGTCTGTTTGTAATATTAAAATAACCGATTTTAACTAAATGCATATGTATGTATACACATACCAAAATAACACTTTTTACGGTTTTAGTGTGTCTGTCTGTCTGTCCGTTTGTTTGTCTGTCTATTTGTTCCAGCTAATCTCTGGAACGACTGGACCGATTTTGACGGGACTTTCACTGGTAGATAACTGATGTAATAAGGAGTAACTTTGGCTACTTTTTAAAAAAAATCTACGCAGACGAAGTTGCGGGCACAGCTAGTAATTTGTAAAATTGATATAACAAATCGTTTTCCACGTGTTGGTTCGGGGCTCCTTTCAATAAAAGACCAACTGCCATTCTGCCAGGCAGGTCGTAAAATGTAACCGATTGGCTATGCCAGTCACTACATGGTGGCTACTAGGTGATAGAGTTCTGCATTGTCACGCCCGGGTCTGGTACCACCACCTTACCTATTCTTGCCGTAATAGTCTCAGTGCTTGTCAATGTTTAGCCGGTAAACTTATGCATATGGCATTAGACCTCGCTACTCAACATCTTTCGTGTCTGTAGGCGATGGTTGAATTTTTCCATCAAAATACTCCATCCATCATTCTATTTCAAAAGACTAAGTTACATATTTCGACAAAATTTGGCTCGCCCGGGTCTAGTACCACTGCCTTTCATAGTCCTGCCGCAAGAGCGTCAGTGCTAGTCACTGACCAATTTCGGTTTGGAGGGTAAGGTAGCCGGTAAACTTATGGATGTGGCATTAGACCTCGCCACAAGAGAGAAAATACTCCATCCATCAATCTATTTCAAAAGACTAAGTTATTCAGGTACTCTCTAAAATTAACTTCTTTTTTACATTTTTGAAAATCCTATGATTACGTAACACTATTGATAAGTAAAAGCAAGCTCATAATGACATTGCATAATTAAATCGTAACTGGATATGCAATCAACGACTTCATTTACTTTTAAACTATACACTATATTCAACTTAGCGAAGTTGCGATTAGAATCAACAATCGAAGCTCTAAGTACGGTATGAGATAAGAAAACCGCTGCGGGCCTTTGTTCGTCGTCTCAATTGTACGATAACAGGCATTGTTGTATACTCACTTAAATGCGCCAGCTTGCCGACTTTGAACAACCTGAAATAAATTAAAACATTCATTACTATATAAATCCGTTGGTCGAGTGGCTAGCGATCCTGACTACGCGATCGACGGGGCTCGGGTTCGATCCCCGACGGGGACAAGCATTTGTGTGATGAACATAAATGTTTGTATTTCCGGGTTTGGGTGTATGTATATTAAATATATTCTTGTATTTATATATGTATTTCTGTGTATTAGTATCGTTGACTAGCACCCATAACACAAGCAAATAATTTGCTTACTTTGGGGTTAGATCAGTAAGTGTAATTTGTCCTTTGAATATTTATTTATTTATTATTTATAAATATCAAATACAAATTCACAAATTCAAATATACTAGCTGACCCGCGCAGCTTCGCCCGTGAGTATATCAATAAGTCATCCAAATAGCTTTTAATAAAAATTTCATTCTGTATTTCAGCCGTCCAGGGACTGATTTTTGAAAAAAAAATAGCCTATGTTTGACCCTGGATCTTCAACTATATCCATACCAAATTTCATAAAAATTGGTCCAGCGACTTAGCCGTGAAAGCGTAACAGACAGACAGACTAGTATTTGTAATATTAGTATGGATATGGATAAATAGAGTGTTTTCTCCACAATACTTTTTACATTAAGTTTGTCTGGGCCCTCTCTGAAGAAAGATCGCCTTTTGCATACTACCTGTAAAATGTACTAAAAGAAGTAGGTATGGTCCATGGACCGCACTTTAGTGAAACACAACTGACGTTCCGCATGGCATACATGGCCGTTAGTACATAGAGGTCGTTGAGCACGGCGGTATAACACACAACTGCCAGAATTCCAGCTGCTACTGAAAGTTATCTACAGAAAATATCAATACTTTGTCTAACCCGAGAATCAAACCCAGGATCTCGTGAGATGAGCTATATAGGCTTACAGGCCCTAAACCAAAAAGACAATCCCAAAATATCCATTCAGTTGAACTAAAAATTAGAGAGCGTGCGAAATATGTGAAACCTTGCTAAAAAGTTTTTTTTTTTTTCAGTTTTATGAATACCTCTTGATGAAAATGAACCGCAAGATCAAGAAATCTTTACACCCCCATCCTCATTAACGATAAAAGTCCATACGTTTGCAAATGAACATTTCATTTCGCTTTAGGGTATGATCGCTGTCTATATTATGACCGCTTGTAGCAATATTGTTTTCATATTAGGGTCTAGGGTTTATTAGATCAGCATGTCTTTATGTATATATATATATACATATATATATATATATATATATATATATATATATATATATATATATATATATATATATATATATATATATATATATATATATATATATATATATATATATATATATATATATATATATATATATATATATATATATATATATATATATATATATATATATATATATAAATCAATCCCTATTTTCCTTGGTCACGACATCACGCCTGAATGGCTGGACCAATTTCGGTATTTTTTTTGTCGTGTTTGTAATTGTAATAAGAAGGTTCTTATAAAAGAAAATATTAAGAAAATTGCGCGGAGAAATAGAACATTTAAGAATACTTAACCACCATATAAAGTTTAATGCCATTTTGGCTGCGTGGATGGACAATCCCGTAGTCTTATATATATATATATATATATATATATATATATATATATATATATATATATATATATATATATATATATATATATATATATACATACATACATACATACATACATACATACATACATACATACATACATACATACATACATACATACATACATACATACATACATAGATAAGATACCTTCTAAATTTGACTTCTAACATTGAATAATAAATTGGTAAAGTGCGTTTCGGGCCACGCGCGATATAGGGTTCCGAAGTTGTCCACCACAATTTTTTGGCCGACTACTATAAAAAAATTTGTAAAGACTTCTGAACCATGATAGTTTTCCTTTAACTTTATGATATTTACTACTACTAAGGATAGGTCAATGTATCGGAATGGTAGCGGAATCCGATACATTGACTTCTATGTAGGAATCGGAATAGTTCGGATCAAACTGTCCCAATCCACTCCGAGATATAGCGCCCATGAGAGGTGTCTATGTGTGCGTTGCTCGAATATCATTTGTATGTACATTATCTTCTGTTAGTCTCCAGTGTACTGTGATCTTACCCTCGTATTTGGTACTAACACCTTACATATTCCTGTCGCAATAATATTAATGATTGTTATCGTTGTATTCCACTTAGCCGGTAAACTTGTGTATTTTGCATTTTCATCCCATCATATGGAGAGTAATGAACCATTAAAATCTTTGATGTCTATATGCGACGGTTTTTTCTTACCACCAGGAGAGACATTTGCTTGTTTGCTATCTAATAACTTAAAAAGCCACTATACAACTACATAATTCATTTAATATCAATATAAAACAGGAAATTTTAAGCATCTGTCAGAATACACAAATTAAACAAAACAAACATTTGGTCAGGTTATGAATATTTAAATATTATATCTGAGCATGAACAATACGCATATTGAAAGGTATAAATGATAAATGATTACTGATAGCCATTGAACTGGCATTAATTATCATATTGTGAGTTATATTTGCTAATGAAGTGTAAATCAAAGTGCTAAAATATATTAAATATATGATGAAAATATATATTTATAATTTCTTTATTTATTCACGATTGTCTGTGGTTTACGAGATAGCCTATTCGGCTCAGATCATGAGGTCGCGACTTCGATTCCAGGATCGAGTAAAATGTTATTGAGAGACTTTTTTCGAGGTTATTTCGAAAACTGCCGGGTTGGTCCCGGGCTCCTTAGAAGAATAGGCCAACTGCCGTTCTACCAGACAAGTCGTAAAAGGCGACCTATTGGCTATGCGAGTCACTTCACACACAGTACTTGATTCTCGTTAAAATGAAATAATAAAATTAGAAGCTTAATTTTTGACCAACATGTCTCTTCAAATAAGTGAAATGTGGATATTATACTCTTTAAGCGCGTCCCGCTAGTTGACATTAAGGATACGCCGCCGCCACCCCTTCTCAACTTCACTACCTGCGCGACACCTTCGTCCGCGCGGTATCCAAGTATAGTTTTATCGGTGTAATGTTTACTAAGTTTACTAAGAAGTATTTTAATATTTATTTTTAATGTTATTTTTTCTCATCATATATGATCGCTAACTATCACGTCCTTAAATATTGGAGTTAACTTACCAGTCAATCTGCATATAAAAAAAATAATAAGTTTACCGGTTACCGGTTGCTATTATTATATAGTAATCCCGCTACACGAATAGTAATAAATCATTAACATCTTTGGTGTCTATAAGCAGTAGTTTTCATTTTTTATTTTTTTTATTTCTTTCTTATTTTTATTTATTTCCATCAGGAGAGCCATCTTCTTGTTTGCTTTCATTAAATGTAAAGAAAAACAGATAGATGACTCTCCCATTGGAATGAGACAACTACCGCCTATCGATACCAAAGACGTTAATGATACATTGCTATCCGTACAGATGGATGGTAAAACCACATACATAAATTTACCGCCTACCTTACCCTCCAAACCAAACCACAAAAATGATAAGTAATGTTGATATTGCAGCAGGAATAGGCAGCTCGAACGTGCTACTAATTGTTCAAGGTGGTAAAATTAACGACGCTAGTATGAATCCGCAGGTCTGGATAATATTGACATACGCAGACTAAATAGAATTCTGTCTCAATAGTGTGAATAGTCGTGGATAACGCCGTCATAAATAGGGAGTTTTGCTTGAATTCTTATGCGGTTTAGTTTTAAAATTACGCCCGGACAACTAATTGTTTTAATTTTAATTGGTAGGTTTAATAACGTTGGTATGAATTAACAAGGCTGAACAATGTTGACCTAGGAAGACTGAATGAAATTTTGTCACTGTTGTGAGAATACTCATATGGATTATGCGGTCATAAATAAGAATGTTGCTTTTTTATATTATAAGATAGTAAACATGCAAATGGGTCTCTGATGTAAAGAGACGTCCGTCACCTATAAACACCAAAAATGATAAAGATGCCTCACTTTCCGTGTGGCAAGATAGTAATACAATTTTTTTTAGTATCGATAGGGAAGCGCCTGACCACGATCTCGCCTGGTAGTAGGCAAATATGTGGCCTAATATGGAACGCGCTTCCCTATAAGGTCCCTGTTCCATCTTCTCTTGAAGATCACCAGATTGTACTCGTCGGGGAATACAGATTTAGGAAACATGTTCCAGTCCCTTGCGGTTCGAATGAAAATGTCGAGTCGCACCGCCTAATCCGCGTACATGGAACGTCCACCATATGGCAATGCCTAGAATCTCTATGCCTCGACGATCGTTAGAAAAACGGGGATGGTGGAATTAAGTCATACAATTCCGTGGCGCACTCTCCAAATTGTATCCGAAAAAAGACCGATAAACTAGCCACTCTGCGACGATGAGCGAGTCTCTGAAGTTTTTTGCCTACCAGATCATCATCGTTTATGAGTCTCCAAGCCTCTCTATTGCCTCAAGCTTCTCCAGCTGGTAATTTCCAGAGGTGAGAGCAGTATTCCACGTGCAAGCGGACTTGTGCTTGATAGAGGTTGAGCAACTGTCCCGGGCTGAAATACTATCTCACATTTGCCATAATACCAAGTTTTTTGAGGCAACTTGGACTTTTGTTTCGATATACAAACCAATGTTTAGTATAGGCGTTAAGATGATACCAAGAAGATCGAGGTGGTCAGTTATCGGCACGCACAAACCCTGGAAAGATGAAGACAGGCCTGGGTCTTAGTCGTATTAAACTTGACCAGATTGGCACCGCCCCAATCGGAAACTGCCTGAAACGACTGGTTCATACGATCGATCGTCGCTTCTCTGAGAGACCAGATCTTTGCTATACTGGCTCGCGCACTGGATTCGTAACTCTCCAAAACAGTGCTATCATCTGCGTACCTATAGATACCGGGCTTCAGCAGATCGTTAATATGTAGCAGGAATAGAGTTGCGGAGCGAACTGATTTCTGGAGGACTCCAGCATTTATAGTCAATACATATAAGTTTACAGGCTACCTTAATCTCCGGACAATAATGCTATTATGGCAAGAATAAGTAAGACGAGGGTAATATTATTTTTTATTATAGCACTCACCCCGTGCTTGGGAATCTGGAAAAACCTTAAAAACAACAAAGAAAAATATCGACACGCGGGATTTGAACCTGCGACCATTTCCCTAAAGCCGGGACGCTCTTCCGCTGAGCTAGTGTCGACAGGCTCGAGGCGGCGAAATTCTTCTTTGCTATATGATCGATTACGTCGATTGTACTGATCGCTAGCTATACATACGTATAACTAGTAGGTAGGAGGGTAATATTAACCCGGAAGCGACACTGCAGAGCCCTAATAGATTTCTGCAACTAGGTCTAGCAGTCACGATGGTAGTGGCCTAACCGTTCGCCTTCTACGAACTACTTAACAGAATATTAGATGGTCTATTCTTCAAAATGGGTCCGAACCAAGACGGAGTAACATAGTGAAAGCTTTCAATAATTTACTTGCGTAAGTTCGGAATCTTATAAATTACATATGAACCGGATAATAACTTGAAAAAAAAAGCAATTTTCATAACTTACTATATCACTGGTAAAATCTCTCTGGGTTCCATGTTGATCCCAAGGCTCATTCAAAGAATATATCAATTGCCTTACTACTAGGCATCTCGTAAAAGACGAGAAAAGGCTAATTTGTGTCATTAATTAGATGGTAGAGTTCTACAACGTTTTCTACTACCGCTTTTAGTAACACCGTCTCGCCTTTTCCTTTTACAATAGCGTCAGTGTTTGTCACTGTTATGTTTTATTTGGAAAGTAAGGCAGGCAGTAAACTTGTGCAAAAAGAAATTCCATCCTTGTTACTCGGATAACAACGTATTATTAACATATCTGATGTCTAAAGATAATGGTTGTCTACATCAGGATGATTATCAGTTTATTTGCTGTGATGTAAGAAAAACGTCAATATTATAAATATGTTTTTTCCTTACACAAGTATTTTAAGCCATCGGCAGACATTTTGAATCTTTAAATAGGCCCGACAACTCTTGTCGTAACGAGAAAACAATCACCTAATATTAAAGTGCGAAATTAATTTCATATCGTAATACGGTAAGTATAAAGTTCCAAAAAGTTTTACCTATTGATTAAACAAGGTCCGTAATTAGAGTCTTTATACTTCATGCAGTTGAGCCCAACGGATTGAACTTTAATTACAAATTAGAAACTAAACTTCGATTAAGAAACAGGACTTAACAAGCGAAGTTTAAAAGACACCTTGTTTAATTTTCTGACATAAAACCTATTTAAAAATTTCCTTCCTAAGAGATTGGTTATCTTATTATCGTATAGCAACAAACAAACTAAAACAACCTAAAGATCACATCAATTTAAAAATATTTCTAATTTATATGATTGTACTTTTATTTATTTTCTTTATAAGAGAAACTAACACAGCTTATAAAAAATGTTATAAAAGCAAAATGCATACAAAAATAACTTTTTTTATTGTATAAGATAGCAAACAGATGGGTCTTCTGATGGAAATAGTCAACCGTCGCCTATAGACACCAAAGATGTTAATGTGCGTAGCTCTTCTTGTGGCGAAGTCTTCTGCCACATGCATAAGTATACTGGCTACCTGACCCTCCAAACCAAAACACGACAGTGACAAGCACTGACGCTATTGCGGCAGGAATAAGTAAGGCGGTGGTACCTGACCCGGGCGACACAATGCAAAACTCTACCACTTAGTAGCCACGATGTTATTGACTCGTATGGCCAATCGGTCGCCTTTTATGACCTGCCTGCCTAAACAGCAGTTGGCTTATTAAGTATGGTGTTATCTTATTAATAATTTTTGAAAAACTTGCAAAACAGATAATAAGTTGGTATAAGTTGCATTGCAATCCCCGTAGCAGAAATAGCGCTGTTTACTTTTTCTTGAAATGTCAGATTCGGTCAATTAAGAGTGTAAGCGCTACTACTAATGCTGTAGATATAACTTATTTAATACTAGCTGACCCGTCAAATGTTGTCCTGCCTTTTAAGAGTAGTTCTCTTATTTTTTTTTTCTATATTTTCTCACTTTTTAAATCTTCCCTGGATTTCAACAATTAATTCAAAACCAAAATTAGCCAAATTGGTTCAGCCGTTCTCAAGTTTTAGCGAGACTAACGAACAGTTTTGCCCCATGTTGATTCCAGGCTTCTTTATTCCAATAGAATAGACCAACTGCCGTTCTGCCAGGCATGTCGTAAAAGGCGACGGATTGGCTATGCAAGTCACTAACATCGTGGCTACTAGGTGGTAGAGTTCTGCATTGTCTCGCTCGGTTCTGGTACCACCGCCTTACCTATTCCTGCTGCAATAGCGTCAGTGCATGTTACTGTCGTGTTCCGGTTTGGAGGGTAAGGTAGCCGGTAAACTTATGCATGTGGCATTAGACCTCGTCACAAGATAGCAAGGCACCATTAACACCTTTGGTGTCTATAGGCGATGGTTGACTCTTTCCATCAAGAAACCCATCTGCTTGTTTGCTATCTTATGATATAAAAAAACAGCAATTGATTTTTACATATATAAATAAAGCAGAAGGAAAATGGTAAATATGCATAAAGTTTTTACTCAACCTAGTAATATTTTACTCATCCTGAACGCTCTGCTTATCACAATTTTATAAGGCTTAATTGGGCTCAGCACGGTGATTGCTGCTTCCTAGTGTCAGCGTTTTGGTTCATCTCTCTTTAGGGAACAATTTTAAGTTGTAAAATTAAGATCTTTCTAAGGTTTAACTTAAGCCTGAAGCGTATTATTATGATCTACGATTAATCCTTACATATAATAAAAGTGCGAAAGCTAAAATGTTTCGCTTTTTTATGTTTGTTGTTTTTGGTTTCCCGATGGAAAAATAAATTTACATTATTTTTTTTATTAGTTAACTCATCAATCTAAAACTATTATAATAAGCTAAAAAGATTTAGGCTTGACTTGCTGCAGCGTGAACATCTCATTTTTCCGAGATAAACAGTAGCCTATGTTCTATTTAAGGTCATCGTCTTCCTGTGTGCAAAATTTGATCCAAATCCGTTCAGTAGTTTGGGCGTGATTGTGTAAAAAACTTACATTCATTCATCCAAATATTTAAACTTTCACAACTATAATATGATTTAGATTAAATGTGTAAATCTCTGTGAGCTGACAGATATGAAACATTCTTTCAGGGTATGATGACTACATTCTTTAGATAAGTTACACTAGATTCAGCAAAAATAAAAAAACTGTAATTATTTTTGTGTTATAGCACTTACCCCGAGCTTGGGAAAACTTGAAAAACTTTGAAATCTACCACGAAAAATATCGACTTGCAGGATGTGACCGTCTCCCTAAAGCCGGGACGCTCTACCGCTGAGCTAGTGTCGACACTATCGGTCAGCTAGTGTCGACACTAGCTCAGCGGTAGAGCGTTCTGGCTTTAGGGAGACGGTCGCAGGTTCATATCCTGCGTGTCGATAATTTTCTTTGTTATAAAGAAAATTGTCTATGTCTATTAAAAAATAGAAATATACCATATTGTGTTATTTTATCATGTCGAATAAAAAGCTAAGGCTTAAAGAATACCTCTGGAGTGATTTTATTTCATCGGTAAGTATTATAACTCTGTATTTCTTTGTATAAATGCAAGAAACATTGACTTCCTAAGAAATTGTCTTAAAAGTCGTATCCAGTTTAATCCGTGGCGGTGACTAATATTTAATGTATTTTACACTATTTATCGTCGGCACTGGGTGAAACTCCATTTGTAGTTTTGTTAATACACTTGTACTGTTTCACAAATTACTTTAAATTTAATTAATATCACCAACCGGTTTCGCCTTTACGGCATCTTCAGGGCTATGACACTTTTGTAAATATATTCTTAACGTACGTGTTTTAACTAACTACTAATAATATTTAAATTCATGCCAATTTACAGCTTTCTAGTGTTAAGGATCTCTGAGTTATCGTGTGGAATATAAGGGTTCCTAGTTTGCTTCAGAATTCTAAAAATGACAAAAAGTCACTTTTGTTTTATTGGAGCCTCCATAAATATTTATTTTATTCTGTTTTTAATATTTATTATTATAGCGGCAACAGAAATATATAATCTGTGAAAATTTCAACTGTCTATCACGGTTCATAAATACAGACTGGTGTCAGACGGACAGACAGACATTCAGACGGACGAACAGTATTAGTAATAGAGTCCCGTTTTACAGTTTGGGTATCAAACCTTAACAATTAAAACGACTTTAAATATCTGCAAATAATACCTATATCTCAAAAACTAAATCACAGACTGCCTCGTGGTCTAGGGGTAGCATATTCGGCTCAGACCATAATGTCCCGGGTTAGATCCCCGGGTCGGGCATTGTTATTAAGGTTTTCTTAAGGTTTTCTCGAAAATTTTACCCTCAGTAGCAGCTCGGAGTCTGACGGAGTGTTGTATTACCACTCTCGTCCTTCGGATGCGCACGTTGAACTGTCGGTCCTGGTTATTGCTAGAATAATCGATAATCGTTAAAATGTCGCTATATGTGGCGATGCGGATCACCACTTATCTCGACAACCAACATGTCGATGAACCGCGGTGAACTAAAAGTATATAGACGTACGGTTTATTCTGCCTACCCCGCAAGGTTACCGGGCGTGATGATACTACTTAATAACACATTTTGATGAAACTTAGATTGTTCCCTAAGTTAAAATATATCTGATTTAAGTCAAAAAGATTTATCATAATATGACTTTTAGTTTTCGAGAAAATTGTGAATAAACATACAAAAAATTTCGTCCTCGGTGTACATCCGGATCCGCTTTGATGAATAGACTATCTGACGTTCTTTTAGCCAAATCGCGAAATGTGAAAAATTGGCTATGAGAGTTACTACCATCGTGGCTACTAGGTGGTAAAATTCTGCATTGTCTCGTGCGGGTTTGATACCACCACCAAACTAATTCCTGCCACAATAAAGTCAGTGTTGATCACTGTAATGTTACGGCTTGGACAGTAAAGTAGCTGGTATACTTATACATGTGGTATTAAAACTCCGCCATAACGATAGCAACGTATCGTTAATATTTTTTGTGTCTATAGGTGAGGGTTGCCTCTTTCCACCAAAAGACCCATCTGCTTATTTGCTAACCTATGAACTAAGAAAAGATTGAACATATGCCCGATTTTGTTAACCACTTAACTCTTTATGTAACTTAGTACAATTGGCTAGTCGTGGGTTAACTGGTTTGTCGTCTACCTATTTAAGTATAAAAACGTGGCATTAAAGGACGATAAATGGACAGGAAAAAATTATTATTATTTATTATATATGTTATTAGAATATAAACAAAATATATTAATGATATGTTGATATCCGTGTGGCGGGATGATAATGCCGTATGGATAAGTATATTGACTACCTTACCCTTCAAACCAAAATACAACAGTAACAAGAATTGACCTTATCATGGAAATAATAAATGGAGCGGTGGGATCAAACCCGGACGAGATGTGGCAGAATTCTACCTCTTAATAGTTAGAATGATAGAAACACGTTTAGGCAAATTACAAACTGTCTGGAAGAATGGCAGATGATTTATTCCTCAAAAACCCAGACTTGAACAACACGTGAAGAGTCTCCAGCAAATTATATTTTTTTCGTAAAAACTAAAATATTTTTACTAAAATTACCGATTTGTTATTCGAATTCGATATTTAAAGAGTCTCGAGCAAATTATATTTGTTTTTTAAAAATAAAATATTTTCACTAAAATTACCGACTTGTTATTCGACCTTAGGACTTCACACGCTTTTATTGAGCACTATACCGATAAAGCAATGATCAATATTTATTTTCAACGTCAATATATAAAACGTACTTTAAAAAATATTTTATTTTTTCACCAAGCAAAAATATAACACCCAAACCCTTATATATTTGTCTGCAAACGATAGTCGCTCTGCGCTTGTAATTACTATGATTGTTCTCGTTCAGACAGACACTCGTCATGGTAAAGGGAGATTTTCACAAAGAGAGGCTTTTGAAGAGATAGCGGCCGAGAATAAAAGACAATCCCGCGGAGAAAACACCACTGTAGTTACATTCTTCATAAACAACAACGTTTTAAAACCATCTATTTTACCCAAATATCTTAAGACTTTAATAGTATGGGAAGTAGTAATTATAACGTACGTATATATATATATATATATATATATATATATATATATATATATATATATATATATACATTTTTTTTTTTTTTTTTTTTTTATTGAAGAGGGGGCAAACGAGCAGGAGGTGCACCTGATGGTAAGTGATCACCGCCGCCCATGGACATCCACAATACCAGAGGTCTTGCAGTTGCGTTGCCGGCCTTTTAAGAATGAGTAAGCTCTTTTCTTGAAGGCCCCCAAGTCGTAACCGTTTGGAAACACCCCTGCCGGTAATTGGTTCCACAACAAAGTAGTGCGAGGCAAAAAGTGTCGAGAGAAACGCACAGTTGTGGATTTCCAGACATCGAGATGGTGAGGATGGAATTTCAAATTTTGACGCGATGTCCGATGATGGAATTCGGCGGCAGGAATTAGTCCAAATAACTCGTCGGAACACTCTCCATGAAAGATACGATAGAAGACACAGAGTGAGCCAACATCTCTGCGCAATGCCAAAGAGTCGAGCCGTTTCGAAATAGCCAGGTCGTCAACGATTCGAACCGCTCTACGCTGAATGCGATCAAGAGGAAGGAGCTGGTACTGAGGAGCTCCGGCCCAGAGATGAGAACAGTACTCCATGTGGGGCCGAATTTGAGCCTTATAAAGTTGAAGGCGATGGGCAGGCAAGAAGTACTGCCTCGCTCTGCTGAGCACACCGAGCTTTTTGGAGGCTAGTTTAGCCTTACCTTCCAAATGACCGCGAAACTGAACGTAATTCGATATGTCGACTCCCAGAATCCCGATACTAGCTGAGGCTGTCAAGAGAGTATCCCCAAATCGAGGTGACACGACAAAGGGTGTCTTTTTAGCGGAAAACACGCAAAGCTGTGTCTTTTTGGGGTTAAAAGTGACCAGGTTTTGACGACCCCATTCCGAGACATCGGTTAATCGATTCTCAACTTCGGACACAAGCTTGTTTCGGCTCTCTTCGACGTGTTCCCGAGAAATACCGCTTCGGCCGGAGTATGTAGCATCACCAGTACTGTCATCTGCATAGCAATGTATGTTGCGAATTCGCATCATGTCATTGATATGCAGAAGGAACAGTGTCGGTGATAGCACGCAGCCTTGTGGAACACCAGCATTGATAGATTTAAGGTCAGAGCATGCACCGTCAACTACGACCTTGATGCTCCGATCAGCCAAAAAACTGGTGATCCACTTGCATAATTTCTCGGGAAGCCCATAGGAAGGCAGCTTCGCCAGAAGCGCTTTGTGCCATACCCTATCAAAGGCCTTCGCTATGTCCAAACTAACTGCCAATGCCTCCCCCTTAGACTCAACTGCTTCCGCCCACCGATGTGTTAAGTATACAAGAAGATCACCAGCTGAGCGGCCGCGACGGAAACCGTACTGGCGGTCGCTAATCAGCTGGTGCTCTTCTAAATACTTGAGGAGCTGCGAGTTGATGATTGTCTCCATAATTTTGGAGAACAAAGAGGTTATGGCTATCGGCCGATAGTTAGACGGATTAGAGCGATCTCCTTTTTTAGGGATGGGATGCACTAAAGCTGTCTTCCATGAAATCGGTACTACGCCGAGTGAGTAGGAGAGCCGGAATAGGCGTGTTAGTACCGGCGCCAGCTCTGGAGCACATGATTTAAGTACAATCGGAGGGACGCCATCCGGTCCACTCGACTTATGGACGTCCAAGGAAAAAAGTGCTTTACGTACGGAAGACTGCAAGAATTTTAATTCCGTCATAGAACTATAGCACTGCGGGATGGTAGGCGGTGCATTTCCTTGGTCGTCCAGAGTCGAGTTGGCCGCAAAGAACGAGCTCAAAAGATCGGCCTTCTCCCTTGCGGTATGGGCCAGAGAGTCATCATCTCCGTGTAAGGGTGGAAGAGAGGGCTGTGAGAAATTCCCCAAGACAGCCTTGGCGAGAGACCAGAACGCACGAGTTCCCGAAGGAAGGCGAACTAATTTCTCACCAATTCTGCCAATGTGTTCAGATTTTGCCTTGGCGATAGCTCTTTTGAAGAACCTCGAAGCGGAATTGTACTCCTTACGTAACGCGCTGGTTTTTTCATCACGAGATGTCGACGCTGCAGCCCAAGCCCGGTAGCATTCCTGCTTTCGGCGTGAAGCCGTTTAGCAGGAGCGACCAAACCAAGGCTGAGACTTACCACCAACCGGTACCGCAGAAAATGGAATGAAAAGTTCCATGCCCTACAGCACCACATCAGCGATAGAGTCAGCGATGACACTCGGATCATCCAGTGAGAAGCACATCCGCCCCCATGGGTAGGACGCAAAAAAAGACCGCATCCCGTCCCAATCTGCTGACCTATAGTGCCAAACGCGACGACAGCCTGCAAAAGGAGGCCGTGATAGGCGCGTAACCGGCACTTTACTCCGGATCAGGCAGTGGTCTGACGTACCTAGAGGGACGTCCACAGATACCTGATAATTGTCCGGATGGGAGGTCAGCAGAAGGTCCAGCAGTGAAGGCGTATGATCGTCCACATCGGGAATTCACGTAGGCGTGGTTACCAATTGTGTTAGACCATATGCCAAGGCAAAATCGTGAACAGACCTCCCCGCATGATCGGTAGTGCGTGAACACAGCCATTCGGCGTGGTGGGCATTAAAATCACCTAAGATCACGATCTCAGCGGAGGGGGTCTGTTGCAACACGGAATCTACAGCCGTTTGAAGGTGCTCAACGAGCCTGTCGACTTCAGCATTTCCGCTATGGGACCTGTAGAGGCACGCATAGATGCGGGGATGGTCGTCGCAGTCTACACGCAGCCAGAGGATGGATAGGTCCCTATAGCCTTCAATGCTGCTGAGACGTCGAGAGCAGATATCCTCTCTGACATAAGCACAAACTCCCGCCCGGGGTACAAATGAATGCTCGAATTTGTACCCCGGGTAGGAGAGATATGAGGTATCAGCCGGAGAAGATATCTGCGTCTCAGTTAAAAAGAACAGAGCCGGCTTAGCCGTCTCAAGGTGGTAGTGGACGGCATTTAGGTTTGAGTGAAGACCCCTAATATTAGTATAATCCACGTGGAGTGTGGTAGAGGGTGCCTTTCGATGTCTGTTCGATTTGCCCCGAGCAGCGAAGTTTGAGAGCGCAATTGTGCCCCCCCCAGAGTACGCAGGGCAGCCTGGGCATCCATGATTAGGCTGATTACAAACCCCTGAACATGGATGTCCAGAGGGGGATTCTCCACCGCTTACGCTAGTGGTACCCCCCTGGGGTAAACTACTACCTTCAAATTGCGCTTCCATAGTGTTAGGGGGAGGGGGGAAAGGGCCTCCGGGAACCTCACAGACCAAACGAAACGCAACAGCAAAGCTGTTACTTTACGTTGGTTTTAAGTAAGGTAGTGGTATCGCCCCGGTCGTGCCGACCCATTCAGCTAAGCATGGCACTACCACTTTTTTTGACTGACTGCACCGGTGGAATAATCTCAAAAAAGAATATTATCCCTCCGGCGGGCGATGGGGTCGTCACTTCCCGACGCCAGAATATATATATATATATATATATATATATATATATATATATATATATATATATATATATATATATATATATATATATATATATATATATATATATATATATATATATATATATATATATATATATATATATATATATATATATATATATATATATATATATATATATATATATACCTAGGTATACGTATGCATATCTAGCGATCAGAACAATCGACGTAATCGATCATATAGCATAGAATAATTTTGCCACGTCAAGCCTGTCGACACTAGCTCAGTAGTAGAGCGTCCCGGTTTTAAGTAGACGGTCGCAGGTTCAAACCCTGCGTGTCGATATTTTTCTTTGTTTAAAGTTTTTCCAGTTTTCTCAAGCACGGGGTGATTGCTATATCACGAAAATAATTAGTAGTAATTATATTTTTACACCGAAATAAATAGCACAAACGACATGTAGATAGGTAATACATTTTACGATAGTTTAGTAGCCATTAAACCGTTGTAAGAATGATGCATACCTCAAACCATGAAGAGGTAACAAACACGCAGACGCATACACACATACAAACTTTCATGTGAAATGGTAGGCAAAGGACAACTATAGAGGTTCTTATAGCTTCTCCTCGTGTTGGTCCCGGGCTCCTTTGAAGAATAGACTAAATGCTGTTCTGCCAGGCAGGTCGTAAAAGGCGACTGATTGGCTATACGAGTCACTACCATCGTGGCTACTAGGTAGTAGAATTCTGCATTGTCTCGCCCGGGTCTGGTGCCACCGCCTTTCCTAATCCTGCCGCAATAGCATCAGTGCTTGTCATTGTCGTGTTCCGGTTTGGAGGGTAAGGTAGCCGGTAAACTTATACATGTGACCTTAGACCTCGCCACAAGATAGCAACGTACTATTAACACCTTTGGTGTCTATAGGCGATGGTTGAGTTATTCCATCAGGAGACCCATCTGCTTGTTTGCTATCTTATAATATTAAAAAAAACTAGTGCAATTATAATATTTTCCGACCCAGGAATCGAATCTAGATTCTAATAGACCGGTACCTACAAACGATGACTTTTATAATATTAGTGAGATTTACGTAAATACGTATAAAATTATAAAGTTTCTGATTATAAAATAGGTATTTGCATAAAAGAGGTTCTTAAGCGAAACTCAGTATCTATTTAAGTTGGGAAACTTTAATAGGAGCTTTTTCATATGGATACAGCGATACATTAAGCCGATTAACGAGTAGATGAGGGGAGTACGCATATGGGTTTCGTAAGCTTTGTATTAACGTTTTTAAATCTGTATTGATTTTCCATCATTAAAATTCATAAAGTATACACTGGGATAAAACTTGTTTGTTGTATCATTACATAGTATAAAACAAAGTCGCTTTCTCTGTCTGTCCCTATGTCCTTATGTCCCTATGTATGCTTAAATCTTTAAAACTACGCAACGGATTTTGATGCGGTTTTTTAAATAGATAGATTGGTTCTTGAGGAAGGTTTAAGTGTATAAACCTTTCTAATATTCCCACGGTAACAAAAACTGCGCGAGTGAAACCGCGGGCAGGTCGCTAGTATATTATAAAATTCGATATTTTTAGTTATTTTCAATTATGTCCGATTCATTTCATTTTTTCTTATAGCAGTTATAATTCAGCAGCTAATTTCAGCTATATTATCTATATTAATATTATAAATACGAAAATTTAGATTTTCGTATTTGTAATATTAATTGGTTTGGATGTATGAAAGTTAATTACTCAAGAATCTTCACGCCCGTATTCCTGAAGAGGTAGGCAGAGGTACAACTAATGCACCCATGATTAGCCGAAGACACTTAGTGCCATAATACAAATTGCAGCAAGACTATCGCTAACTGGGCAATTATCTAGTCCCGGGCAATGTTATTTTTATTAGCAAATTGATAAGACTATAGACAAAGTTTTTTCTTTCCATCAAGATAGCCATCTGCTTGTTTGTTATCTTATAGTATAAAAAATATTTTTGAATGATCAAAAATATCTTATTTCTAATATTTTAATAGTAATTGTCAATTCTTAACTTACCTAATACGATAAAAAAACTAGTCGCACAATTTTCACGGACCTACAAACGGCACACAAAGTTCAATTTCACTAAAAATTTCGCATCAAAAACGAATAAAATTGGAAAACTACATAAATATAAAAAAAAACACAAAACACAAAATATGAACTAAAATTTTAGTCACATTGCTTCGCCATTTACTTCACAACTGTCTAAAAGACATTTTGATGTGAGACTTTTTTAAAAATAAACAATCAGTTACAGATTGTATTAGTGAGGTTCTAAGCAATGATAATAATGAAAAATTGAAAATGAAAAAATAGTTTATTTACAACGACAAAAATACAAGTTTATGTTACAGTTGTTACTTTAAAAACCTAAATACATATTATTATGTTTATCGCCGATTTTTTTAATTAGCTTTACTTACACTAGGCTAGCTTGTATCGCAAGGACCCAAAAGGCCGAAGTCCGAACTATTACAATATCATGAGATAGTGAGCTCGTTTATTCTTCAAATTTTGTCAAATTTGTTCCTACATCTTTCCATATGTTTCTCCTAGTTTTATGCATCTCAAGTTTTTCAATAATACAGGCTAACTGATAAAAGATTGTAATTCTGATACAGAATATATCAACGCTTGAAAGGCAATCATCACTAAGCGACATTGAGTAAACTTTACAGGAGAGTGATTTAAAGTTCAAATATAAAATAAAAAATTCATAAAACATAACCTAATTTAATTGTAACTAGCAAAAAGCAGAGCGTTGTAAGGGCTCGCTAAGTTATATTACCTAGTAATATTCTTAGGAAAGTATTTTTATGCGAATTACATCTTTTAATGTATCATGGACTTTAACATCTTTTAATGTATCATGGACTTTAACATATTTTGATGTATCATGGACTTTATTTATTATATTCGCATCAAAGGCGTCGTCAGGCTTTGTATCCAGGGAGGCGCAGAAAAATAAAAACCAAAATAAAAAATAAAATGTTTCTGCGATACATTTTTTTAGTACTTATGTGTAAGAAAAATTCTTTAAAATTTTCTTGATTTATTAGAAACACGATTTCTATCATTATCTATATTATCTACACAGAACAATTACAAAGGTTATCTACATATTTTACACCATATTTTTTGGTCTACCTATAATATAGTACCTACCTCACTCAACTCAAGATCTATCTCGCGCCACCACTTCGCTCTTGAAGTTTAATATTGATAGAAATCAATTTTTATTTATGGTAACTTTCTTGTAAAAGAGTTTTCTAAGAAAAAACAAGTTTTAAAAATAAATGTTGATCCTATAAAGAAAATTTAATTTAATTAACCTTCAAAATTTTTAGAATTAATATTGGACTAACCGCAGGCACGAAGAATTGGCGGTAGAAACTCAGCGAATAAATTTTTCGAATTTTTCCCTCAGAGAAACTCTCGGGGCTCGATTCCCGAGTCAGGCAAATCAAAAATGTGTTTTTTCAGTTTGCTGATAAAAACAACGTTGCCCGGGATTGTTAAATTACCCAGTTGGTGATAGTACTGGTCACCTATCACTGTCTGTAATCTGTAAATTGTTGACCTTGCAAGCCATCCCTGAAACTTCCCGCTAAATTAACGTATTTTAAGCTCAAAATAGTAAAAACCATAAGCATAGGTTTTTTCAGCATAAATATCTATTTTGATAAAAATGGCAATATATTGATTTTTGAAAAGCTGTTTATTTTGGAAACGATAATCGATCTTGATCTTTCAAATAGCATTCAACACAATTTAAATATTGGTTTAGCTAAAAAATCGGTAGCTTCAAAAATTTCGAAGCAATGTCAAAAAACATTTTTTTCAAAAGTTTTCGTCATTGATAGATCCCAAACAAATTGACCGATTTTTATCGAATTAACGGTACGTGGCGCAGTTTTTATAGGAGAAAAGATGATAAGATTTTGAAGTCAATCGGTATATTAGCCTGAAAGTTATTTTAAAAATATTAAGTAACTTTGCTAAAGAAAACGTAATTTTAATTTTTGAAAAGCTGTAACTTTTGAAACTAAGATTCGGTTTTGGTTTTTAAAAGGGCATTCGACATATTTTTGTTAATATTAAAACATCGTAGATAACCAAAAAATGATTGGTTGAAATATTTCGAAGTTATGTCGAAAAAACACTTTTTCAAAATTTTCGTCAACGATTACTTCCAAACGAATAAACTGATTTTGACGCAAATTATGCATTAGACGTAATTTTTTGAGAAATAGAGCTGATTAGTTTTTGTACTCAATCGGTACATTAATCTGGAAGTTATTAAAAAATTCTGTTTCGCCATAATTTTTTTTGAGCTTTTTCAATCTTTCTCAAAATCTCTTTGTCCCATTTGGTTCAAAAATTCAGGAAGTATAAGTTGAGCGGAATCCAATCGAACCACGTTTCGATCGGTCCAGGCGTTCAAAACTTATGAGTATACACACACACATACATACAGACATACTGACGTCATCGCAAAAATAGTCGAAAATGGTTCCTAATACCACAAAACGTGGGCATATGGTGAAAACTACATTTTTGAAAATCGGAGCAAAATCAGTAACCTCCCTATCTACATACGTAGTGGGAAGTTAAAAAGTACAAGTGTTTGAATAGATTAATATTGTATTAAAATGGAGTGAATGAAAATGAATTAAATGAAATAAAACTACCACGCCAAAGCTTAAACCTAAAAGTGCGATATTTTTCAGTAAAATGTACCACTAAAAGGCACAGATCGTCGCCTAGTGTAGCTTTGTAGCATTTTAACTCGTTATTGTTTTATAATAGATGGCGTTAGCAGTAATAAAATTCTAATACAAAATGTATCTTTCATTTTTTTAATGTTTATGAAATAGCATTTTAATGTAGATAATATATCTAGACATGAATTTAAACCACCACGTCAAAGCTCAAACCTAAAAGTGCTATACTTTTTCAGTGAAATGTACCACAAAAGTGCATAGAAAGTGGCCTAGTGTAGGGCTCGCTTCGCTCGCCCTAATTATACTTATTACACTTATTACATTATTACAGTTAAGTGACTTTCATGTTTCTTTTTATTTAATATGTGAAGTTTAAATCACTCTCCTCTAAAGTTTACTCAATGTCGTTTAGTGAAGATTGCGTTTCAAGCGTCGATATATAAAAATAGGTACTTAAATTTGGACCTCTTTTCTACTAAAAATATTAAGTATGGACACCCGTGCACAACGCATAGAAAGTAATTGTTTACTAACAGCGATTTATCGAACTCGCGACTAACGAGTGTTGTCGTCGTCGTTCAGTGACAATACTTTTTTAACATTATCACACAAATTTCGTTAAAGTTTAATATGTGGTTAAACGATATTTTCTTTTTATTATATTTTCGTTGTTTACTTTGACCATTAACTATCCTATCTATATATTTTGTACAATTTTTTACCAATCGGCATGTATAGTTGTACTAATTTTACTAACTTTGCGGTATAGGTTCTTGTAAATGTAAAAAATGTATTTACTGATTCGATTAACGTATTTTTATAATTTAACTCATTATTTATTACTTTTACTTAATTGCTTTATTTTTATTGCTATTGTTATAATTTAATGACAAGGTTTAGAATAAAAAAAAAAAAAACAAAATTAGTTGGAGGCATTTACATAATTTGTGAAGTTAGATCGTGAAAACATTTTTAGACGAAGGTTAATATTGGACTGAAAAAGTAGATTATGAAATAATAATAAATAATTTTAAATATAATTTATTTAGAAGGACATTTTTTGTAGCACATTATTTTGATTTATCTTCTAAAATTTATTCAGGCCATGTAAGCGGCTAGAAAATTGATGTTTGATGACTTCGCCTTAAAACATTTTAATTTCTAAAAATCAAAAATAAATTTCGGAAAATGAAGATGGTAGACTATATCCCAAGACATAAAACTATTTCGTAATTAAATTTCCCAGTAGTTATACCGTGACAACAATACATACATAGTTTCTTTTTATTTATAATGTTAGCATGGATAAATGGCTACTTAAGAAACTTAAGCTTTTATGCTATCCATGTCATATTATGGTAGTAAATTTTACCTCCTTTTTTAATTTACCACCATGACTATTTAATTTTATTCCGTGAAATATAATAAATAAAAAAAATGATTATAAAACGTATTTACCTGCACATATCTACCTTTTTTTATTTATTTTTTTATATCATAAGATAGCAAACAAGCAGAATCGTCTCCTGATGGAAAGAGTTACCCATAGTCTATAGACACCAAAGGAATTAATGGTGCAATGCTATCTTATGGCGAGGCCTAACGCAAAGTGTATAAGTTCACCAGCCAACTTACTCTTAAAACCGGAACACGATAGTGACAAGCAATGACGCTACTGCGACAGGAATAGGTAAGGCGGTGGTACCAGACCCGGGCGAGACAATACAGAACTCTACCAACTTATAGCCACGATGGTAGTTACTCAAATAGCCAATCGGTCGCCTTTTACGACCTGCCTAGTAAAATGGCAATTAGCCTATTCTTCAAATGAGCCCGGGACCAACACAAGGAAAACGGGGACCTATATTGTAAAAAAATCGTTATTCTGAATTGCGCATTTGGTAAAAGCAAAATTCATACCGTATTTCTTTAATCATACTGTTTAGAACCGCAGTCTTAAGGGGCGTATGACAAAATTCACAACCTAATAAAAATGCAAAAACGTCTCTGGAAGTTTGTAATCGTATTTTATCAAAGTCAAATCGTGTTCCGACATTGTGAAAGCTCTATATCTGACCTGATTGCATCGCAAATTGTTCATGAATAAATAATACTGCGAAAGAGCACTTAAGGAGAAGATTAGTGTTCTGGAATCGTAGTATTTATTAACTTTTATATTTTTTAACAAAATATAAAGGCCTGGTTGTTTTATTAGCTGACTATTTTAACATCTTGCTTCTATTCCCGTGGTAAACAAAAAATATTTAAGGTATATTTATCAATTACAAGTCTCATGGTAGAAATATCCATGTGGCATTGTCATCCTGCCACACGGATAGCTTCGTACCATTGATAAACAAACTACAATCTATTTAAACAAACTACAAACAATTAAGTCATATTATTTCGAGCTACGTACCTGCCAAAACGTAGATTTAGTTATGCCATTGACCTTAGACTGATTTACACGTCCGAGTGTTAAGTTGATAAGTAGGTAACTAAATTGTAATTTTAAGTGACTTTTACATGCAATTAAACATTTAAAATTAGGTAAAAATTTAGTTGACTACCTAACAATTTAATATGTATAAATAAGTCTTTAATAGCACTATGCATAAATCTTTGGTTGGCGGTTATGTCATAATCAAGTAGGTCTCTTGCTTGTCACCCCTCTTCTTCAAAAAAGTTTCCTGTTAGAAAGGGAATTGAAATTCTTAAAACAGTACAAGGAATATTTAAAGTACTAGTTTTTGTTTTGTGCTTAAAATTCGCATGTCTTTATGAATCAAATTAAAAATCGCATCGCCTTAAATGCCGATTGAGTTAAATCACTCCACGATTTTAATTCACTTCGAAAGAAATTGATATGAAAAATATTAGCTTTCCTTCAATAAGGATTTCGAAGAAACGTGATCAAAATTTCAAAGCATTCGAAATACGGCTGGCGCCGACGCTAGTCATTCCGAATGAAATATTTACTTTAATATCATTACTTTCAAAAAATAGGTATTTTTTGTAAATTTATTTGTAACAGAGGCATAGCATTCATCTCGATGTGGTGAAATTACAATGGCCTGAGATAGGCTAGATGTATATATATATATATATATATATATATATATATATATATATATATATATATATATATATATATATTGGTATAGACTTTCCTACGATTTTATATATATAGATTATTTATGGCCAAAGTAAAATATCAAAAAAAAGATTTTATCATTTAATCTATGGTCGAATTTCGGACACAGAATATCGCTAGTCTTTATTAAATGTATTCCTCGTCGTCGGCACTTGGTGAAACTCAATTTTTATTCAATATTTTATATTAAAACACTTGTATTGTTTCACAATAAATTATTACATACATTGTCAAACCGGTTTTGCTTCTAAATAAGCATCATCAGAGCAATTACAACTTCTTACTAAAAACAAAATCTAACCGTCATGAAAAAAAAGTTAAATCATGACGGTTAGATTCTGTTTTTAGTTATAAGTAGTAATTGCCCTGATGATGCTTATTTAGAAGTGAAACCGGTTAGATAATGTATGTAATAATTTATTGTAAAACAGTACAAGTGTTTTAATATAAAATGTTGAATTATTAAATGTCCTTAAAATGCATGTGCACTATTAAGAGATTTCTACATTTATACTATTACGACTAGTTTACATAGAAATTTGATATGAAAATATTCTAAGTGTTCAGTGTATAATATTGAATTGTGATTTTGAAAAAATATACGTATGCTACGTGCAACAACCGTAATATTGCCAATTAAAAACTTCTAGGTATTTACAAAGATATACTTTTTGCACAGATATACTTTTTGCAATATCTCCTAATATTCATTTGACAACGACAGTATGCTGAGTTTCAAGAATAAAAATATTTTTGGGTAAAATATTCATGAGGATGCATTATGGAGTTTGTCAACCCTCCACACCTCGCAATTTGTTTCATGGTACATAAAAATGTCCATTTCATGTTGTAATTTGGTACATTTTTGTGTCACTTTCGTGGTATTCGACCGCAATGCGTATAGTAATGGACTAAAGCCATGAGGCGTTTAGAATGTAAATAAAATGCATAACAGGAAGAACGATGTTCTGTAATAGAGATTTTACTAAGTTTTAAATATTTCGGCAGTAAAATAATATACGACGCCGCTGGTCGGCATCACTGAAAAGCTTAGATTATCGGTAAAACCAGCGTGCGAACACTACACAAGAATTCGGAAAAAGGAGATGTTTCCAGCCAGGCAAGGTGTATTGTCTGTGGACCGAAGTCCATCTGAGAAGTGTTGTACATAGTGTTTCAACACAAATAATTGTAATAATATCATAATTTCGGACTTTCTTTCATTTTTATATTTTTATTATTATTTTTCTTTATCGCTACAAATACGCTTCGCATACGGTACTTATCTAGGAAACTCTAATTATGTATAATTAAAATTTCCTAGATAAGTAATGTATTTATAAGTAATTAGTTCGACTGGTGATATATAAATAAGGTCAGTGTATAAATGATTACATACATACATACATATATTTCAGATCCCTTACGGGGTAGGAAGAAGAGAGAACTGAGTGCCACACACCACGATCCTTGCAGGCTTGTCTCGCTTCCTCCACATTCATCCCTCTCTTCATACACACACGCCGGTTGCGAAGGCTCTTGACACCATCTTCGGATAGTGCTCGATCAATCTGATCATGGTATGTCAGTCTTGGTCTTTCCCGGTACCTACGTCTTTCCACATTCGTATTGTATATCTGTTTTTTTTTACTTTTCATCTAACGTTCTTTCTACATGTCCGAACCAACGGAGCATGCCCTTTCTCATCTTTACACCGACACTTTCTTTCAAGCCTAACCTCTCTCTCTCACTTTCACATTACGAATCCGGTCCGCGAGTGTTACACCACATATTTTTCGTAGCGATTTTATCTCGCCCGCCTTGATTCTACTTTCATGCCCCTTCTAACATACCCAACTCTTACTTCCATACAATAGCGTTGGGATAAGCACATAATTATGCAGGGCTAGACGGGCACCCTGACTTAAAACTGTGCCGTTAAGTAATCTCCCTAACTCTCCATTCACTCTGTTCCCTGAACACACTCTTCTTTCAACATCAGCGGTGTTCCTCCCATCCCCATAAAAGTACATCCAAGTTATACAAACTCATCCACTTGTGCCAGTATTACATCATCGACCTCAACTCTTACAACCGTTCTGGTTACTTCTCTTTCAAATACTAAAACTTTAGTTTTCTTCGCATTCAAATGTAAGCTTACTACTACTACTACTCTAGCTACTCTTACAATCATCATTCATAATTCACTGTGACCAGTGTTTGCAGCTCAGATGGAGTTGAGCCTAAAAGTACGGCGTTATCTGCATAAAGCAGGCAATTCACCACTAGATCACTCATGCGTATTCCCACATTCAGTACCTTAATTTTTGGAGACACTTATCCAGACATAGAATAAACAAATGAGCTGACACCTCCTCCCACAACATTCCCTCGGACTTCCCTTGCATTCTTCTTTCAATGATTTAACCATACACCTTCGACGCTAAGTTGATCAAATTGATGGTCCTGTATCTATTACAGTCTATACGTGAACCCTTGCCTTTATAAAAGAGCACGATGACCGCGCGCCGCCAGTCTTCGGGTACTCTACCGAAATAAATATTCATAAATGAATAATGGGTTAAAACTATATGTACCCATAAGGTACTTGACACTTCCGTGTTTTAAATTTAAATTCCATGCATAAAGTATTTTTCATGATAAAAATAAAAGCATTTTAAATTTTAATACATTATAGAGCAAGATCCCAGGGCCGCCAGACGTCACGTATTTTCTGATTGATGAAATGTGGACGATAGAGTAGTGTTAGTATGTACTATGATCGTATGCCTACCTGCTAGCTTAGTCAAACGGCCAATTTCCAGGTATCAGGTAATCAAGGTACATAAAAACATTACTTACTTCACGTAAATTCTCATGGCTGATTTTCATATATGTTTTCGAGTGTATAGTTAAAAATAAATTGTCAATACTCCCAGACACTTTCCGTCGGCCATATTGCTTGGCAGACGCTTTAAGGGTCTCAAAATAATTAGTTAACTTCACGTAAATTCTGACGCTATATATATACGCTATAGCTATAACAACATTAACATTATAACATAAACCGGTTGCGTAATTTAAAAGATGTAAGCCAAAGGTTCCCAAACTTTTTTTCTCATAGACCACTTTCAAAATTTTGCTGGTTCCGGTGACCACCTGAATTTAAATTTCTGCCATACTCCCAAACCTTAAGAAAAAGTATGGAGATTAGATCTAACTATGGAAATTTGCGTTGGAACTGAGTTCCAACCGTGAATTGGGTCCACCTGAACCACTCTGGGAGTCAGTGAATTGTAAACAAACATACAGCGAAACCAACTTTGTCTTGTACTACCATGTAAAGATAAGCCTAATAAGGAAGTAATTCAAAAGTAAAATTTTCAGGAAGCCATTTTTAGGGTTCCGAAGTAAACTGGGAACCCTTATAGTTTCGGATGTCTGTCCGTCCGTCCGCACGATAGCTCAGAGATCCTTAGTACTAGAAAGTTGTAATTTGGTACGAATACCTAAAAATATTAATCACGTCAACAAAGTTGTAACATAAAATCTTGAAAAATATTTTTTTCAGGGTAGCTCCCGTACATGTAAAATGGGGATGTTAATTTATTTTCTGACGTACCCCATTGTGTTAGATATCGTTGGATAGGTTTTTAAAAATACTGTAGGTTTGATCAAATAAGTTTTCGATTAAAGGACTCGTTTGTAAAATATTAAGCTTTTAAGTAGTAATATTTGTTAGAGCTAAGGGTCCCCACCCTCTGCAAGTTAAATGGTTGGTTTGGAGATGAAAAAAAAATCTTGGTAGTAGCAAATATAATGAAGTTAAAAGTAAAGCTATCACGACTTGGAAGGCTTTACAATTTTTTTATGAATAGTCGACCAATTTATAAAATGTACTATAAGAGGTGAACCTGTGGTGCGGATATATTTGTCATTGACGTTGAATAGCTTAAATGTTCGTAGTATGGAACTATATAAACCCTCTTCTTAGTCCGCGTTATTGTGATGGGCATCTTCCGAACACTACGTTGCGCGTGGCTCGACATGCACTTTGCCAATTTTTTAAATCGGTATTGTGTCTTTTTGAGTAATTGATTTCAAGTTTATTAACCTTTGCGGTTAGCTTTTAGGATGTTTTTACGGCCTCATGACCACGATGCCATAAACTGTATTTCGTATTTAAGCAGAGTACATACTCGCTAGAGAAACAAGAATTAATATTTTTTTAATGTTTTTGTTTTAGATTCATTAATAAATACAATATTTATGTAGTATACACGTGTACTGTTCCACAAACCACATTAAAATAATTATAGTTTGTTTCCAATAAGTTTTACTTACATAATCGTCATCGGGGTATTTCAAGCTTTTGACTAAATTCGAAAAAAAATGTCACAATATAAGAAATTTGAAAGAAGATATACATACCGTTTAAGTGCGAGCAATCTTTAATTCGGTAATACAATTAATAATTTATTGAAGGTAATAAATTATTAATTGTATTACCGAATTTAAAATTGCTCGCACTTAAACTGCATATAACTTATTCGTGCAGTATTTTTTCTAAAGATTTGTTTCTTTCCAATTTCTTTCTATTGAATAATGAGTTTAATTATTGAAACCGCCCCGTTGGTCGAGGGATTAGCTACAGCGTGGCTCGGGTTCGATTCCCGACGGTGACAAGCATTTGTGTGATGAGCATAAATGGTTGTATTTATGGGTTAAGGTGTTTATTAAATATATTCTAGTATTTATATATGTATTAGTTTCGTTTACTGACACCTATAATACAAGCAAATAATTTGCTTATTTTGTTAGATCAGTAAGTGTAATTTGTCCCGTGAATATTTATTTATTATTTATTATTATTGATAACCTTATATAATGAATTAGCTACACTCAAAAAATGGGCATATTTATTACGGTTTTTATAATGTTGAGTTCTTATTTTTAATTTTAACTGCTATTTGACACTTTAATTTGATTTATTTTTAGTGACATAATATAATTTCTTAAGAACACCTAAGGGTTTTCCCGAATTTGCGAAAGTCATCGTATATAGTGCGGAGATTGAAGAACTCTGCGGTTAGTAAGACAATTATTTATTATTGAATTATTATTGAAGACTAGCTGTTGCCAGCGACTTCGTCCGCGCGGACTTCGTTTACTCCGCACAGCACCTCCCCCGTAGGTGATAGTGTGATAATATGTAGCCTATATATGTTGACCCGACCTGTTAGTAATATTCATGCAAAATTTGAAGTAAATCCATGCCGTACTTTTTGAGTTTACCCCGGACATACATACAGACAAACAGATAAACAGACAAACAGACAAAAAATCTATAAACTATATTTTTGGCTTCGATATCAATTTTTGATCACGCCCCAAGTATTCTTTTAAAAAAATATTCAATGTACAGTTTTGACTTTTCTACGATTTTATATGTATAGATAGTACATTATACATCTGCTAACAAATTTGTTATATTACAATTGCAACAACATTTAAACAACAACATTTCAATTTGTTTTAGTTAATAGCTGTAAATCCCCTGATAATGCTTGTGTAAGTGAAACCGGTAGCATATAAATAACAATAATCTTATTGTGAAGCAGTACAAGTGTATTAATTGATAAATATTATATTGGAATAGATATTATCCTTATTACAGTATTCCTTAATAAAGCTTATACGTTTAAACAGAAATGATGTCATGAGTTAACTTCACAGTTTTTTTATTGAATTTTTGCAGGCATATAAGCAAGTGGGCTACCTGGTGGAAAGCAGTCACCATTACCCATGAACATTAACAACATAAAGGACTGTCAACTTCTAACGAATTTGTGAATCCTCCTCTAAAAGCTCCCGGTATCTTGTTGATCCTCCTCTTAGAAATCCCTATATTAAAGCTACTCGAAAACTGTGTGAGGTAGGCTGTTTTAAAGTTTGTTCGTGTAATGAAGGTGAGTGCAAATCGAATAGTCGTAGATGTCCAATTGTCAAGATGGTGTGAGTGGAATTCTTCACTACGGCATGTAGTGGGATGGTAGAACGTAGATACCGGTACTAAATCAAAACTAGACATCATTTTTTACAAAATAGGATACAGATTTTTCTCCTGTCAGAAAAAAAAATACAATATTGACAAGCGCTGACGCTAATGTGGCAAGAACAGTTAAAGCGGGGTTACAGAACTCAATTGTAACGTTGCAGAACTCTATCACCTACTTAGTAGTAGAGTCCAGAGAACCCTGCCACCAGTAAGGCAGGAAAAATACGGTGTCCAGTAAAAATATGAATGCTTGGCCATATTATCATCCCGGAATATAGGAAAAAGGGGAGCATTCAAATTTCTAAGCCTTATAAAGCACGTGAAATTGTAGTTACTGAAGAACCCAAGTTACAAATAGTACGGTAGAGATCAGGTAACTACACGTTTCGTCAGCTCTTGCAACGATCCTTAATGACAAAACATCTAATGATATCATGTGCGTTTTGTTTTATTTATTTTAAAAATTATCATCTCGCCGACTCGCTTGTTTGGTAAAAAAAGTATACTAAACATCTGTATAGACCTTAACCGGTGCATTACGGTGTACCGGAAGGTCTATTCGTTCGTTGGATGGCGAAATGGGTGGAGATACACATCGCCGCATTTTTCTCACCTGATAACGATTACCGTTTTTGTCTAGCAATAACTGAGACCAACAACTTTACGTGCTCATCTAAAGCATGGGAATATTAACACACCACCATCAGACACCTAGCTGCTACTGAGATTTAGTATTTTGAGAAAAATTTCGCAAAGCACTCCGTTAACCCCTTCGCACGACCCGGGGATCGAACCCGGAAACTCCTGATCGGAGTCAAAAATACCTCTCTTTAGCAATATCTTAATATAGACATAGAGTTGGTTTTAATCTTACTATTGGATTTTTAAAGTTATCGCAAGTAACAAACTAAAGTCATAAAGTAATTGTGGCGATAGGGATAACTAGAGCGGACTTGCCGTGAGAAGAATGCCATTTAAACAACAAACTAAATAAAAAATAAGTTAACAGCTAGCTTATTTTATTGTAATTTATTTGTTTGAATTTTATTGTATATATTAATCACTAAAACTAATAGCACTAAAGGAAAAATAAGTCCAGTAAGTTGAGCATAATTTTAGCAATTTTAGCAAAATATAAAAAAAAACAAAGTTATTAATCTACTTGGTGCATTTGTGTTTGATAATTTATCTTCTATATGAATTTTTACACGCTCTTTGGCATAACGCAGAGATGTAGGTTCATTCTGCGTCTTCTATCGTCTTTATCATGGGGAGTATTCCGACGAGTTGTTTGGAATAGTTCCTGCCGCCGAATTCCACCATCGGACGTCGCGTTAAAATTTAAAGTTCCATCCTCACCATCTCGATGTCTGGAAATCCACAACTGTGCGTTTCTCACGACACTTTTTGCCACGCACTACTCTGTTGTGGAATCAATTACCGGCAGGGGTATTTCTGAACGGATGCGACATAGGGACCTTCAAGAAAAGAGCTTACTCATTCTTAAAAGGCCGGCAACGCAACTGCAAGACCTCTGGTATTGCAGATGTCCATGGGCGGCGGTGATCACTTACCATCAGGTGCACCTCTTGCTCGTTTGCCCCCTCTTCTATAAAAAAAAAGTTTTTGAAGAGTAACGGGATCTTACTGCGATTACTAAGACTAATCAAGGTTACAATCCTTAATAATTCGTGTGATAAAAGTCGCGAAATCTTAAAAGTATACATTTACTAATTTAAATTGTTACCATGACTTTGCATATAAATAGAGTATGCCCTAACCTTAACTATCGTGACGATACCTATACTTATTTTTACATTCTTAATGTGGCCATTACATATAAACGTACCCTAATGTCCCCCAGCGATCGGTCAATACGCGTTTTGTGTCCACGGTGTATCCAAGTAACTGGCTTCGACCTCATCAACAATTGATTGTCTGTTATCGATCTTCTACCTTAACGTACAGACTGTGTTCTATATTAATGTGTATAATTTCATTCATAATGTTTTATTTGTAAAAAAGTGTTTCTGACAAAATATTTGTATTTTGATATTATATTATGTGTTATATATATTTACACGTGAAAAAGATAGGATTTTTTTTCTACTATTTTAGGAAAATTACGCGGACTCAGAACATTAAAATTAGCATAGTTAAAATTGATATGATGAAGAAGTGCAAAAAGCTAAAATTTGTCTATAACATGCATAATCTTCACACCCGTACCCCGAAGATGTAGACAGAGGTACAAGAAGTTCACCCACGATCAGCTGAAGATCCCGCAACGTGATAATTGGCAAGCCTATCGTCAACCGGGCACTTTCCTTTCCTGGGCAACTGGATAAATACTACATTTATCAGAAAACTGAAAAACACATTTTTGAATTGCTCGACCCGGAAATCAACCCAGGACCTCATGTGGTCTAACACAACACCAGACCACTAGACCACAGAGGCGAGGAGAGAATACAATAAGTGCATTATAAACACAATTAATATACACAACCATTACACAATACACAACCATTCATAATAAAACTCGTCATACGATACACATCGTAATATGTATACATGTTTACTATTTTTTAATGATTTTTTTAAATATAAACACTTGTGTCACAAATGTAATTTAAATATGATTTATATTACAATCACTTTTAATTTTACAGGCAGACTATAATACAACCAAAATGCGAGTACTCGCATTTTAGTTGTGTTATAATCTTTGTGTATGTAAAATATTTAGGTTTTAAAACAATATGATGTAAAAAAGTTAATAGGAAAGAAGCCCTGATGATGCTTTAGAAGGCGAAGCCGGTTGGCTGTAAAATTAAAAATGACTGTGATATAAATAAAATTTAAATTACATTTGTGAAACAGTGCTATTGTTTGTATTAAAAAATCAATATGCAGCAATATGCAGTTTCACCAAGTGTCGACGATGGAAAGTATAAATTATATTTTTTAATGGCTTAACTCTGTTGTCAAACTTTGAAGAGATTTTACAGTTTAGTTTATGATCAAATGTAGTCATAGAAATATGCTTTTTTATGTCATAAAATAGCAAACAAGCAGATAGCTCTTTTGTTATAATTAAAATCCCTAAAAGTGTTTAAAAAACTAAATGTTATACAAGATTTCATTCATGTAACAGTGTTACATGAATTTTGGAATACGGAAAACATAAACTAAAAGTTATTGGACAGTGACTAAATGTGGCTCTACGTTATTGCATTAGTAAGGTCTAAACATAAACACTGGTTTTTGTACAAGCGCACGATTATAATTATTAGGTTATCTGTAGGTCATTCAGTAGCAATTGGAGAGGGACAAAAAAAAAGTCCAACACAGCGTGTATTTGATCATCTCAGCAGATACCATATTTTTTCTGTTTTAGTTCTCGCAGTTTTTCTGTTTTAGTAGTAATATGCTACTTTTCGGCAAGCTGTTATCTTTGTATGCTGACATCGTCACGCTCCATATCTATTGTAGATATTGACGAAAAACTAATATGAGAAGTGTTAATTAAATATTTAGAAGCCAAAAGAAACATGTTTAGTTTTTTCTGCTTGTATGTTGCATGCGTCACGCAAAAAATACTGTATGAAGTTGAAATCACTCTTCATCGATATGTTGCTAGAGATCTAATTTGAAACATAGGCACCACTCGATAGGAATAATAGACGATGTCACAGGCAAAGCCTAGTTTAAAAAAATAACTTACTATCTAATTTAGCCCTCAAAATATGATTTAGAGACAATAACATATAACATACTTTCCTCCGTGTTGGTCCCGGCCTCCTTTGAAGAATAGGCCAACTGCCGTTCTGCCAGGCAGGTCGTAAAAGGCGACCGATTGGCTATATAAGTCACTACCACCGTGGCTACTAGGTGGTAGAGTACTGCATTGTCTCACCCGGGTCTGGTACCACCACCTTACCTATTCTTGCCACAATATCGTCAGTGCTTGTCGCTGTCATGTTCCGGTGTGGAGGGTAAGGTAGCCGGTATACTTATGCATGTGGCATTACACCTCGCCACGAGATAGCAACGCACCATTAACATCTTTGGTGTCTATAGAAGATGATTGACTCTTTCCATCAGGAAACCCATCTGCTTGTTTGCTATCTTATGATATAAAAAAAAATCGCATTTTTATGAAATATATCTTATAAATATTTTTTAATTATTATTAAAACTTTGAAAATACTTTGAAATTTTTACAAACACACCATAAGTAAGTAATTTTTCACATGTTAGTCTCGGCTCTCTTTGAAGATTAGACCACAGATTTAAAAGACCATCTGCCAAGCAGTTAATAGAAAGCAAACTATTAACTATTCGTGATACTGTGACTACTTGGTGGTGAAGTATTGCAACGTTTCGCCCGGGATTTGGTATCACTGCCTTACCTGTTCATGCTACAATAGCGTGAATGCTTGTTACTCTCGTGTTCCCGTTTGAGCGGTAAAGTAGCCGGCATACTAACGCATGGAGCATTCCCATCCGCTACATGAAAAGCAACGCACAATTTACATCTTTGGTGGCTAAAGGTTTGACTTTTTCCACCAGAACGCATTTTACACATCAAAAATATATTAAATTAATAAAATATACATTGTACATACTACATTCATATGACATAATAAATAAATAAATAAATAATAAATAAATATTCACTGAACAAATTATACTTACTGAACTAACTCCAAAGTAAGCAAATTATTTTCCTGTGTTATGGGTACAACTACAGAATATATTTAATAAACACCCAAACCCGGAAACACAAACATTTATGCTCATCACACAAATGCTTGTCCCCGTCGGGAATCGGACCCGAGCCCCGTTGATTGCGTAGTCAGGGTCGCTAACCACTCGACCAACGCGGGGGCGGTAATACTACACATACATATATACCACACAATTTTCTATACGCCTAAACTCAGTTGTCAAACTTAAAAAAGATTTTATTGTTTAGTCTTCAAATCAAGTGGTCTAATTTCAGCCACTGGCAATCGCTAGTTAATATTAAAATTTGTATGCTATAGCTTAAACGCCAATTCTATAGAAAGTGGGCGGCGCGGTATATTCTGAAACCGCTCAGAAACGGTTTAGTTTTCAGATAAATAAATACAGGACTTCAGCTGATAACCAAAATTGAGTACATTCTTTTTTGTATTTAAAACTAAATATCACCATATAAAAATCACGTGAAAAATAAGAAATATTATGAACAAATTACTTGTTTTAGAATTTTTTTAGCCTGTTTTCAGAATTTTGTATGATAGAGTAAAGTGCATTCTATTAAGTAATGAGTTAGCACATTTCTTAGATGATATCTTCAGGTATATCGTGTAATTTTTGTAAATTCGTTATTTAACAATCAATACATAAAAATGTGATTAAGCAAACCAGCTTTTTTTTTCGTTTATCTCAGTGCCTCGCCTTAAAGGTGCGTTGCCGTCCGCATGGCGGATGGAAATGCTACAGGTAAGTTTAACGACTATGTTATTCTTCGTATCGGAACATAAAATGACAAGCGCTGACGTTATTGTAGTAGGGATAGATAAGGTTACCAAGCTCAAAATTCTACCATTTCACGGACTTTCTTTCAAAAATACAATACTACATTTTACTACATTGTAGAATTTGTGCAATGTCTTTTGGCATTACTACAAGATTTATAACAAAATTTAATTTAAAATTTAACACTTGTTGGCCATCAAAGCTTTCATTATTAAAATAGTTTATGACTGCGTTAATTTAGATAACATTTTAACATAACTCTATAAAGTTTATGATCATTGTTTACGATGAACAATCTCAGCGGGAAAATAGCTTCGTAGGCTCTTGTGGCGCTGTACTAGTTTTTATTATCTTCCATTTTACCTTCCAATATTCGTTTTTACTTTGTCTTAAGATTATAATATAATATAATAAATAAGATAAGAATATATAATTTTAAATTTTGCACATATAAGATTTAATATGAAAAGCCGTATTTGTAGATATATCGTAACATAGTAGAAATATGCCATGTTGTGATATTTGATCGTGCTAAATATAAAGCAAAGGTTTCAAAAATACCGCTTGACTCTGGAGTAATATCATTTCATTGGTTAGTACTATAACTTCGTATTTATTGGTGTAAATTCAAGCTTCGCTGACAACCTTAAAAATTACCTTGAAAGTTGTATTCATCAATCCACCTTATAAGTGACTATACTTATAAATTTATGTATTAAAGCTTTACATATATATATATAGCATATTTACACATATACATACATATAATAATTAGTAATATTTTAATATATAAAATAGGCCTTAATGCTAACAATTTGATCAGTGTTTTAAATAATACGACGCTATTGCGGCAGGAATAGGCAAGACGGTGGTACCAGACCCGGGCGAGACAATGCAAAACTCCACCACCTAGTATTCATGATGGTAGTGACTTACACAGCCAATCGGTTGCCTTTTACGACCTGCCTGGCAGAACAGTAGTTGGTCTATCCTTCAAAGGAGCCCGGAACTAACACCGGGAAATTTAAAATCGCGATTTAAGAACCATTTGTTAAATATTTTTCTAACATAAGCCAATTTTAATAAATTTTATATTTGAAATCAATATAATTGTATGTGAAATATTACAAACATGGCCAATATTTAAACATACAATAGGAAATGCATATGCGACGACACGCGGTAACACAATAACTGTGAGTGCGCTAATTAATATTGCCTCTGTAAATAGATTGGTAACGGGCCACTGCACTCTCCAATATTTGTACATACAGGATGTTGATTTAATTGAACAATTATATATAATATATTTTCATTGAAGATTCTTAGTGGAACTACATTGTTGATTAATTAATGAACTGATGACTGTTTCAGACTACGGCCTGTTTAAATTTAATTATAGCTTATGATTTGCCTTTTTTATATCGTAGATTATCAATGAGAAAGATTATTCTATTGGGAAAGTAGATAATCACTACTTACAAACGTTAATATTATAAATGATGCGTTTTTTATACAGTTGGCATAGTACTGCATGAGGCGCTGGACCATAAACTTCAATCATCTAACTTGAAATATGACAGTTACAGGCACTAATGTGATATCAGTTAGAAAATACAAGGTAACGATAGCATACCCAGAAGAATTGTTATAAAACTATACCTTTTATTATGAGTACGTAAAAAATAATATATTCTACATATGGGCTTTATCTTTTCAAAATTGTTATCATATCAAACATTACGTAGATATTGTGGTAGTCCCTGATATATAATATTAAATGTGCAAGCATCGACCACACGAATACTAATAGACAGGGTGTAAGGTGGGGAAAGTATAGCCATGCATAGAGGCAAATCCTACTATCACTGTCAAAAATGTCAAACATTTGTGGATATAATATTATGCCATAAAAGAATAGAAATATGCCATGTTGCGCTTTATTATCGTAACGACTAGGAAGCCAAGATTTCAAAAATACTTTGTGACTACTGTGACTATGTCATCGATAAGTACTACTTACTTTGTGTTTCTGGGTGTAAATGTAAGTAACACCCATAGGCTAAGAAATTACTTTGAAACGCTTATTCAGTTTAATCCGTGAGTGGAAGTTTTGATTTGAATTTAAAATTACGTCATCATGTCTTATAGCGTCAAAACAAAGTTAACTAAACGCCCATATACTCCTAGGTTACCTCAATACACCAGTGTGTTCCATGGAAAAACGGCAATAATCCCTAATAATATATGGAGATACTACTGTGAAGATTGTTTTGCAAGTATAAAAGGTGAGATCTTACCAGTTAAGCAAAGTGTAGTTTTTATGACTAGGTACCAGTGTTTACCTGAAAAACTCTGAAACTTGCATATATCTGTGCAAGATTAATAATTGTTATAGTGCGATTTAGGGTTTGCCTGAACTGTAAGTATTATAGTGTGTGTGTATATATGTGTGAGTACAATCTGGAGATCTTCAAGAGAAGAGTAAACAGGTACCTTCTAGGGAAGCACGTTCCATCTTAGGCTGCATCTTAGCTTACCATCAAGCGAGGTCGTGGTCAAGCGCTTTCCTATCGATAATCTATACATATAATAAAATCGTGGGAAAGTCAAAACTGTACATTGTATATTTTTTTAAAGAATACTTAGGGCGTGATCTACAATCGATATCGAAGCCAAAAATATAGTTTTTAGAATTTTTGTCTGTTTGACTGTTTGTCTGTATGTCTGTTTGTCTGTTTGTCTGTATGTATGTCCGGGGTAAACTCAAAAAGTACTGCATGGATTTACTTCAAATTTTGCATGAATATTACTAACAAGTCGGGTAACATATAGGCTACATATTATCACGCCATCATCTTCGGGGGAGGAGCTGTGCGGAGTAAACGAAGTCCACGCGGACGAAGTTGCTGGCAACTTATATGGCAAATTAATAAAAACAGTACTCCCTCCTAAGACTAAAGGTCGATCCCGTTGCGCCATTGGAGCGATTTAAGTACACAAGTCTGCAGTGAGTTGGACCTTGTGAATGTTACTGAAATTCTTAGTGAGTGAGAACGAGTGGGGTAGGATTGCTGCTGAGAGGTCCAGTGAACTGTGAAAGTTCGAAGTAGGCTCTGAAAGCATATCATAGCTTTGTGAAGCAGCTATTTGACCTGATGAAAGCGGTAAAGGTATCAATAAGCGTTAATGGTCATAAAACTGTTGTGTAATCTTTTATTGTGTTGTAAAATACTATATTGGTAGTCACTAATTTGGTATTAATATTCTAGAGGTTGGTAGCCAAACCATCAAACCATCAAATATATAAAGGGAATAAATATATTTCTACTTAAACCTAGGGACTATTAATAGTATATATGAGAAGCGTTCAAAATGGTGTATTTCTTTAATATGGAAATGAGTTTTTGTTATTGCGTAATTTAGAATTTAATAAAACATTTTATATTGTAGCGTTGAAGACTTCTTGACTGCCAAAAATGCGTTTGATGGATTTAATTAATATCACGTGTAATTTCTGATAATCAGAATCAAAAACGTCACCTGTTTTCAATTCATTAATTTCTTGTTCAACTGAGCTATGTTAAACTATACAACTGACCGAAAACTTTATCTTTCCGGTCAGTACTATTGTAAAGGAGGCAGGAATATTCAAGGCTATGAATACTGCCTCAAAATGTATGTTATAATGACTTAAGTTATGTACCTCAACAACTTTCGTACTGCGAGGTAGAATTTGAATTTAAAGCGATGACATTTTACTACTCTGAACTTGACCACCGTCTTTTACCAGTAAGAACGTCTTTACTAACATAAGTCAATTTAACATAAGCTCGTTTAGCGCCTAACGGCAATCCCTAGCTACTTTTGAGCATTTTTCGTAATAAAAGACGTAGAAGTATTATGTTATGCGTAATTGTTATGACTGTATTATACAGCAGAGATCAGAACCTAAATTTCATGGTAAAATATAAGTGCTTTTGAAACAGTCAGCAATAAAAAGATGGCGTTGATATACCAAAGTACATTTTTTAAAAATGTGCAAAATTGTTGAGGTTGAGACAGCCAATCAGCAAACTCCTACTCATTTAAAAACAGTGAACTTCAAAATCATACTATTCTGGTCATTTGACTTCCGTTATTAATACTATATAATAGATATATTAAACGTCAAGTGCTATATCGTGGACACTTAAAAAGGCGTCAAAGTTATGTTTCTAGTCTTTACACTCTATTATGACATAATGACATTATGACATAATGCCGCAATTTTTTTATTAATTTATAGGTGGTTATTTTTGGTTGGTTATTTTATTGATGGTAGGAAACAGATTATATACATCAAAGATAAAATAGAAATATTTTATTGAATAAAACTTTTTACAAGTTATTTTGACACATTAAAATTTTTTTTACTATTACCAGATCGGGAACGTGGCGTGGGAAGATCCAGCGAAAAAAACTTATCGGGGTTGTCTGTTTTTGTGTATCATATTTTTAAGTTAATGTTAATAGTACGTTGCTATCCATATGGCGGGGTTGTTGTGGCAGGAATAGGTAACAAAACCGTGTTAAAACGTTGCAGAACTCTACTATTAGATGATTCTAAAGGACGTTAAATGGCACTAAAATACTTCCCTCTTTATGAGTTTGGCCACATTTACTGCCAAAATAATTAAACTTATATCCAGTTACAAAATAAATATTAATATTTTTCTTTTTTAATTTTATCCAAAAAATACAGCAACCTGTACAAGAAAAGTTTCTAATACAAAAGGAATTCCCATCTTAATAATGATATCTAACAACTTGCCCATTGCACATACAAGATTCCGTTCTGGCAAGATTCGAGCTGTATCATGTTTTTATATGATGTATAGAAGCAATGTACGAATCGGCTTGTTGCCAAGTGATGAGATTTGCCCATTCATAATAATCTACTCCACATTTTCATACGTTAAAGTGTCATCTATTATGAAACCCATTTCTATTTGAGTTACAAATACATTTTGTTGCAATTATTTATTGTACTAAGATTTTAACTGTGTTTTTAAAAGAAAAACTTTCTGGAATTTTGTACGGTATTTTTTTAATAGTGTTATGCCTAAAGATATATTGAAATACGGAAAACATCTATATATTTGTACGCGAAGAAACAACTTTGGAGCCCTTTTTAAGACATTGCGCGAATGGTGAAGTATAAAATTTGACACAGTCAAATTTTACATTCCGAGGGACTACAGAATTTTAATAGTTTTTAAATAAAATGCATTAGAAATACATCAAATTAATAAAAATAAATATGACACACACTACTTTCATGTAACATACACGATAATATACACACATTTATACTACGTATTTTCTTTACGCCTAAAGTCAGTTCTCAAACATAAAAGAGATTTTATTTTTTAGTCTATGATCGAATTTCAGCCACAGGCGATCGCTAGTATTTATCAAATGCGTTCCAACTGAGAATAGGTCAGGATGATATATTGCTCCGCATTTTGCAAAAACTTCATAAGTGATGTGTAAGGTAAAAAAATGTAACAAAGAAATACTTAAAAAAATATTTTTATTCTAATTGGTGTATTTCTTATTTAGATTCCCATCAGATCATGTTACCATTTATATGTATATATATATATATATATATATATATATATATATAACCGCCCCGTTGGTCGAGTGGTTAGAGACCCTGACTACGCGATCAACGAGGCTCGGGTTCGATCCCCGACGGGGACAAGCATTTGTGTGATGAGCATAAATGTTTGTATTTCCGGGTTTGGGTGTTTATTATATATATTCTAGTATTTATATATGTATTTCTATGTATTAGTATCATTGACTAACACCCATAACACAAGCAAATAATTTGCTTACTTTGGGGTTAGATCAGTAAGTGTAATTTGTCCCGTGAATTATTATTATTATTATTATTATTATTATTATATATATATATATATATATATATATATCGGCCAACATCTATTTTTCATCCCCCTAAATGTTAAGGGTTGTCCACCCTAAACATTTTTTTTATTTTATGGACAAAAATTTTTATTTTTATTTTTTTATAATTCAACATTGAAAAATATATACAACCCTAAATTTTCAACCCTCTACGATCAACCCCTATTTTTTAATTCAATAAGAAGTTTGCACAAAGTCGGTAGAGTGGTAATTTATCACATTTTAATATTTCACTTATACGTAGCGAAGCACGTACCGGGCCGCTAGTTTTTTATACAAGACTAAAAAACAGCAAGAGATTTCGTCAAAGAAAATTGACAATACTAAAAAAGAACATATGAAGTAAGCCAACGCTCTATTAGTCTATTACGACGTCAACGGCAGCGCCCAAACTATGAACCATATTATGCGGGAAAACGTTTTTACGGGAAAATACATATAAAACAAAATTTCCCAGTAACGAGTCCTATCCAGATCGATTTTGGAAAATTCATCGAGATTGTGTGCACCATGTTTAAAAAATATTAGAAAAATCTTACGGAAAATTAAAAAAATATAGTTTAAACATTAAAGAAGATTCGGCCTCATTTTTAGGGTTCCAAAGTAAACTAGGAACCGTTCGTAGGTCCGTCCGTCCGCACTCTAGCTCAGAGATCATTAGTACTAGAAAGCTGTAATTTGGCATGAATGTGCATATTAGTCTCGTCAACAGAGTGGTAACATAAAATTTTGAAAACAAAGTAAGGTAACTCCTATATATGTAAAGTGGGGATTTAATTTTTTTATATAATATAAATTTAATATACTCCTTAGGTACTTTAAAAATATTATTCAACCTTATGGGGAATAATAGCTAAATAAAGCTAGAAAACATTTAGTTTTTTCATTAGTAGTCTATGTTTAGGAGTATACCTGGTAATCTCAGAATCTATGTTAGATTGACAGATTTCTGAGCTAAGATTTTGCCAAGATACATTGTAGATACTTAAAATAACAACAAAATTAAATAGCTTTTTGAAGTTTTTTGAGACTCTTAATGTAAATTATGATATATAAACTTATTGATATTTGAATTTAAATAAAACTAAAGTTTTGTGTAATGGTAACACCTAAATATGATGATAGAAGTCAATCAAATTAGTCTCAATATTTTTATATGACTATTCCTAGTGATATGTTGTATTTAATTATTAAAAAAAGACATAGAAAATCATTCTAGTTTATCTAATAATTAGTAGTCCAAAAGACACGCAAAAGATGTTTAAACTCAAAATCACCTATGTTTTTTCTTACGGGGGATAGCGAAAACCTAGTACCATAGGGAGAAAGTTGTGTCAGTCTTCCCAATATCTATGGAAAGATGGTACTGATGGTCATTAGGAATGACGTACCACGATCAGAATAATGCTCCGTCTCTACAGATTATTTTAGGATGTGATGCGAGCTGCTCTTTCGGAATCGGTTAGCTAAAAACAGCGTATCGGCTAAAATCATGTAACGTATTAGTAACATATTTGGTGAAACAAAAACCGCACTTAAATACCTTAATAGGCGGCGTATATATTTTTTCGACGTTTGGTATCTGTCTGTTATTGCAACCCTTGATACAAAAAATGGGATACTTTAAGTTAGCTGTTAGCACATCCTCTTCTTTTGAACATCTGTTCGTTTTTCCGTCTTTCCGTCAGTCCGTCCGTCCATCCATTTATCCGTCCGTCCGTCCGTCTACCCGTCCGTCTGTCCGTCCGTCTGTTCGCCTGCCCGTGTGCTCTTCTGTCCGTCTGCCCATCTGTCTGTCCATCCGTTTGTCTGGCTGTCTTTCTGTCCATCTGTCCCTTTGTCCTTCTGTCCATTTATCCGTCTGCCCGTTTGTTTGTCTGTCTGCACGTCTGTCCGTCTGTCCGTCTGTCCATCTGTCCGTCTACCCGTCCGTACGTCTATTCATATGTTTGACAGTTCGTATAAAGTAAAGGATATGAAAAAATTGGTACAAAAAAGAGAACTATGATGTTTACGTTGTAATACACTTTATTATGTATATAATATGGAACCAGTAGATTCTTTTATTAGGTACCATAATACATATTATAAACGCACACAAAAGAAGTAAACACGACATTATTAACTAAGTAAGTTTTCTACCTTGACCGTTTTTTTCATGCTTAAAAGTAAAATTTACCTACTTATAACTTTATGTTTGGGCGTGATTAATTAAAACATTAGAAGTTGAAATATGACGCCGAAAACAAAGTTAAACAAGAGCTAAACTTTACTTAATATTTTTATGCCAAAATGCTTTCTCGAAAATTGGATTACGACAACACTGAGTAGGTAAAAGGTTTTCAACCGATTTCCTAACAAGAAGAAGGTTCTTGTGGTGTAATTTATACTTTCCATCGTCGGCACTTGGTGAAACTGCATCATATTGATTATATGATATAAGCAATTGTACTGTTTCACAAATGTAAACTAAAATGCGAGTACATAAGGTAGATAGACAATAAGGTTATTGTCTATCTACCTTATGTACTCGCATTTTAGCTATTAAAGTCTTTGTGTATGTATAATATTTAAATTTTACAATAGTTTAATGTAAAAATGTTAATGTGAATGATGCCTGCCCTGATGATGCTTTAATAGGCGAAACCGGTTAGCTGTAAGTTTAAAAGTGATTGTGTAATAAATAAAATTTAAATTACATTTGTGAAACAGTACAAGTTCTTGTGGTGTTGAATTTTTTTACGTTTTGAGGTTACGAACAAACGAAATCAGTCAATGTTTTGAATTATCGCTATATTGTAATTTTGTGAATGAATTATAATAATTATACGCGTGCTTCGTACTTAAGTTTAGTGTCTACAATAAACATTTTTTTATTTCACATATTAACGTGTAGTACCGCGTAATTGTCATCACTCTGCACTAAAAATGTAAAATAAGAAATATTTATTATATACATTTTGACCGCCCTGTTGATTTGGCGACCCTGACTATGCAATCAACGGGTCTCGGGTTCGACCCCCGACGGGAATAAGCATTTGCGTGATGAGCATAAATGTTTGTATCTCCGGGTTTGGGTGTTTATTAAATATGTTCTAGTATTTATAGATGTATTTCTATGTATTAGTATCGTTGACTAACACCCATAACACAAGCAATTAATTTGCTTACTTTGGGTTTAGATCAGTAAGTGTAATTTGTCCAGTGAATATTTATACATTATATTATAATAGATATTAATCTCTCCGTACGAAGTGCTTCGTTAATTATGATAGAACCTCATCTAAAGGTAAGTTCGTTTAATCATTGATTAATATTCATTAACAGAGACGAGTATCTGATAAGGTTATTCATTATTCGTTATTTCTTTGTCTGGCTTTACAAATATATCAACTAAAGTGGACGTTTTGGAACGTGTATATTTCTGAAGAAATAAATCTATTAAAATTGGAGTAATCAGCTTTTATTTCTGAGCTTGATAACAAACTACAAATGATAATTACGAGTAAATAATTTTTTATAGAAAAGGAGGCAAACGGACAGGAGGCTCATCCGATAAAAAGTGATCTCCGTTCATGGACGACTCTACTAAAGGTCTTACAATTGCGTTGCCGACCTTTTTGAATAACTAAGCTATTAATAACGGATAAGTAAATAAGGAACTAAGTTATACTGCGTTAAAATTATACGATCAATACTTATCAAGTTGAATAATATCCATACTTTTATTTATACTTCCATAGTCCATACTAGTCCAAAAGTAATTTTTATGTTCTATTATTAACTAGCGACCTGCCCTCGGTTTCACCCGCGTAACTTTTGTTCCCATAGGAATATTAGAAAGGTTTATATACTAAAACATTCCTCAAGAATCAATCTATCTATTTCAAAAAAAAACGCATCAAAATCCGTTGCGTAGTTTTAAAGATTTAAGCATACATAGGGACATAGGAACAGACAGAGAAAGAGACTTTGTTTTGTACTATGTAGTGATATGCTGTAAAAATTGTAGTTATCGATGTTTTTTAAAAGTGTTATGTATTATAATTTTTTCTTTGTTTACTGACTTTAATTTTTGTTTTTTTGTCTGCTTGTTCTTGATATTTACTGTATATGTATAGTATTGTGTGGTAAATAAAACAATTCTTATCCAAACTAATATATACAGTTTGACCAGTAAAATATTGTATATATTAAAGGACAAGATCGCCTCTATGGTCTAGTGGTCCAGCGTTGGCGTCGACCACATGAGGTCCCGGGTTCGATTCCCGGGTCGGGCACTTAAAAAAAATGTTTTCTCAGTTTTCTGATAAACACAAATTTGCCCGGGATTGGAAAGTGCCCGGTTGGCGATAGGCTTGCTACCTATCACATTTGTGGAACCAAGTATCTTCGGCTAATCGTAAGTGCACTTGTTGTACCTCTGCCTACCCCTTCGGGGATACGGGCGTGAAGATACTTTTTTTAAAGGACAAGATAATTAATTAATGGTTATAAGTAAATAATAAAAATACAATAAAAAGAGAATACTGCTTAACTACATAACAAAACTCAACGAAATGAGTATAGTTATATTCAAAAATATGGTGACAACGCGATGGACTAACGAGTCTAATCGCAAGTTCGGCAAATCGCTGTTTGGTAACAATGAACTTCTATGCAGTGTGCGGGTGTCTGTTCAACGCATTTTTATTTGAAAATTAGGTCAAGATTTAAGAACTTTTTTTTATGTCATAAGATAGCAAACAAGCGGATGAGTCTCCTGAAAGAGATTTCTTCTAGCCTACCCGTTAAAGAGAAATAAAATAATGAAAACAAGGAAATAAGTAGATCTCGTGAAAAAATAAACAAATGTTATAATATATTTAACTAAATCCTTATAATAAATATTTATACTAAAAATATAATTTAATAAATACTAATGATAATGTATTTAAAGCATTGTAGAATAAAATACATTACGAAAAACTTACATTTCAGCTTAATACGTATTTTAAAGGACTCTAAAGTTTGAAAAAGGCGAATCTCATTGGGCTCTAGAAACATGGTCAAATTTGCTAAGACTTGTAAAAGAAAGAGGATTATAAAGTAAAAGAAATAGTTTTTTTAACATAAGGGTTTTTTTTTTAATTTGATCACACAAAAAGAAATGAGTACCTAAGTAAGGTAGAAAATATTGGGAGAGTTCTTCAATATATTGACAAAAACTAACAACATTCTACAATAAATGTATGATTTCATCTCATTGTTTTCATTAGTTACACAACCTGTGCAAAAGCCGGGGCTAGCAGATAATCTATAATATAATAAATACATTAAGAAGCCTTCCTTATAAAATCTGTATTTTAATATTAACATCATTAATTTAAAAAAAATATCTGTAAAAAATTAGATTCAATCGTCATAAAATCAAATCTCAAGATCTGGCATCTTTCCAAATTATTCCTTACGATATAATACATGTGTAAATTATTTTTATATGACGCTGCGGTTGTTAAAAGATGAAACAGAAACATATATCTGTCCAGAGTTAAGACATTGTTGGTAATTACTCTGTCATCAGTATTCGATGACGACGAGCCTGTATAGATGATCGTTCCAATTACTTTTTGATAGAGGTTATAGACACTTTACTCCTGCTAAATTGTCTAAAAATATGTAAAGCAAACAGATGGTTTCCTTTATTAAAAACGTAAACATCGTCAATAGTCATCAGATATATTAATGATGCGTTCTATCCATACAGTGAATGCGTGATTGATGTCATTGCAACAGGAAAAGGTAAGGAGATGGTACTAAACCTGGGCAAGACCTTGCAGGGCTCTATTAATGGCCCAGGATTGGTATCACAACCTTATTATCTGATAAAGTAAACGCTCATTTTTTAAATGGTTCGTAAGGCATTAGTCATTCCTCCTGTTATAAAAACATAACTTAGGTATTTTAACTAAATTAAAACACAATTACAAGGGTTAAATCAACATATTCATTCTTATATTAAATATTATGAGCAAAAGACTTATGAGAGAACGAGTTGAGACGTGATTTTCACAAATGTTTTAAATACACATAAAATATCGTTGGTAGTAAAGCCGAGACGTCATTTAGGATTAGCAATTTTTGCATGAAATTGTGTAACTAAAATTCATACAAGTTTTAAATATGACTTTACATAGGATTAGTAAAAATATCTGTTCTCAAGATAAATGCATACATATATTCACGCTAGATCCCTTACGGAGTAGGCAAAGCGAACCGAGTGCCAAAGATTACGATCTTTACTGATTTGTCTCGCTACCTTCACATTCATTACTCTCTTTGTGTAAACACGCAGGTTGTGAAGACTCTTGACACCTCCTTCGCATAGTACTCGATCAATCTGATCTTGGTACGTCAGTCTTGGTCTTCCCTCGTACCTAAATCCTTCCAAATTTGGATTGTGTGTCTATATTGTTAACCTGTCATCTACCATCCTTTCTACATGTCCGGACCCACGGAGCGTGCTTTTTTTCACCATTACACCGACACTTCCTTTTCAGCCTAGCCTGTTATCAAGATGGTGTCTTTCATTCTTCTTTAATAGCTCATTTACACGTTTTTTATTTAAGATAACAGTAAAATGGTCATTCAATGAGAAACTTAATTGATAATCAAGAAAAATATTGCTATATGGAAAATGTTTGGTCATTCACCGTATGTACATAGGTATTATATTTACCACACCAGCTAAAATTGTACATAAAATAAAAATTAATATTAAATAAAATTAAATAATTTTTTTTATTACTAACAGGATAGCAAAAAGCAGATAATTTTTCCCCGTGTTGGATACGCGCTCCTTTGAAGAATAAGCCAACTGCCGTTCTGCCAGGCAGGTCGTAAAAGGCGACCGATTGATTCTACGAGTCACTGCCATCATGGCTACTAGATGGTAGAGTAGGTACTACATTGTTTTACCGGGTCTGGTACTACCACCTTACCTATTCCTGCCGCAATAGCATCAGTGCTTGTCACTAACGTGATCTGGTTTGGAGGGTAAGGTAGCCGGTAAACTTATGCATGTGGCATTAGACCTCGTCACAAGATGGCAATGCACCATAAATATCATTAGTGTCTATAGGCGATCGTTGACTCTTTCCTTCAGGAGACCCATCTGCTTGTTTGTTATCTTACGATATAAAAAAATTTGCTCACATTAGGTTATAAAATAATTATCACCCCTTTTGTTCCGGGCCCCCTCTGAAGAATCTTACGGTCTTCCAGGAAGTACATAAGAGGCGAACAAATAGTAATGCGAGTCATCACAATCGTGGCTACTTGGTATCAGAGCTTTGCATTGTCTCGCCCAAATCTTATACTACCAACTTACGTATTCTTGTCACAGTAGCGTCAGTGCTCGTCACTGTTATGTTCCGGCTTAAATGATAAGGTAGCCAGTAATTTTTTATGGGCCCCAAGGTCCAAGCTCCCTTTTTATGGGCTTCCTGTGAAACTCTGCAACTGGATCATCAATTTTTTGGCAGATCAGAGCATCAAGGTCGTTGTTGATGGCGCATGCTCTGAACTTAAACCCCTCAATGCTGGTGTTCCTCAGGGCTGTGTGTTATCACCTACACTGTTTCTTCTGCATATTAATGACATGTTGCAACATTCATTGCTACGCGGACGACAGTACGGGTGATGCTTTGTACTCTGGCCGCAGCGGAGTTTCTCAACAATATGTCAATGAGTGCCGGAACAAACTACTGTCGGAAATCGAAGAACAACTTTCTTCGGCCTCAAAGTGGGGTCGACTAAACTTAGTCCATTTCAACCCCAAGAAGACACAAGTTTACGCGTTTTCCACTTAAAAATCTCCCTATGTCGTATCTCCTCACTTTGAAAATACTTCTAACAGCCACAGCCAGTCTTGAGATTCTTGGAGTTGACATATCGAGCAACGTTCAGTTCCGCGGGCACTTGGAAGGCAAGGCCAAATTAGCCTCAAAAAAGCTGAGTGTTCTCAGTAGGGCCAGACAGAATTTCACGCCGGCCCATCGCCTACAACTTTATAAGGCGCAAATCCGGCCTCATATGGAGTACTGCTCTCACTTGTGGGCGGGGTCTCCTCAGTACTAGCTCCTTCCTTTTGACCACATTCAACGTAGAGCGACTCGAATCGTCAATAACAGGACTATTTCTGATCGGCTTGATTCTTTGGCATTGCGTAGAGATGTGGCTTCGCTCTGCATCTTCTATCGGATCTATCATGGGGAGTGTTCCGACGAGCTGTTTGGATTAATTCCTGCTGCAGAATTTCACCATCGGACATCGCGACAAAATTCAAAATTTCATCCTCATCATCTCGATGTCTAGAAATCCACAACTGCGCGATTCTCGAGGCACTTCTTCCCCCGCACTATTCCTCTGTGGAACAAATTACCGGCGGGGGTTTTTCCAAGCGGATACGACTTAGGGACTTATTTACCTTACCAAGATTACCTTCAAGAAAAAAGCCTACTCTTTCTTAAAAGGCCGGCAACGCAACTGCAAATCTTCTGATAGTGTGGTTGTCCATGGGCGGTGGTGATCACTTACCATCAGGTGAGCCTCCTGTCCGTTTGCCCCCTTTTCTACAAAAAAAAAATTTAAAAAAAATGATAACACTAACATCTTTGGTATTTTAGGCAAAGCTTGTCTGTTTTCATCAGAAAGCCATTTGCTTGTATAATTTAATTTGTAATATTGATTTACGATTTCAGAAAAACTTACCTGGTTGTCATCGCATACCCATGGATATTCTCTATAACAGAGATTTTAACGTTGCGTAACCGGCATTAGAGAAATGAGTAGCTAGGTCTTTTCTTGTAGGTTCTTAAATCGTATCCGTTCGTAAAGACGCCCGCTGATAATTGATCCCAAAAAGGTGTATGGCGAGGCAAAATCGGTAAGAAAATTGCACGGTAGTAGATTTAAAAACATCGAGGTCGTGAGGACGAATTGAGGTCCAAGAATTTTGACGCAACGTCTGACATTGAACATGAATGTAATATCATAGCAAATGAAATCTTTTTACGTTAGTAAAGGTGGCATACAGTTGGTGAATAAAACATTAATTTAGAAGTGTTTTTGTTATTTCGCCAATTTCACGACTTTGAAATAGTACATAAAAATGTCGTTAACATACATAAAGCGTAGCTCCAACAAAACACCTATGAATTGTCTGCTAAATTTGTACTGGCGTAACAGTTTTATATGCATCATTCTACCCGTGAAATTCGGCTAAGTATGTATTTTGGATCGACTCCAAAACAATTAGTGCAGTGTAGTGTACTCTGGCGGCGAAAGCGGCGAAATTGAGAGAAACATTGTATACTTATAATCTGTTTCAACATCAGTTCAATATTTCATTACTAATAATATTCGTAGTTGAGCACATTTCTTAAGATATATTGTCTGTTTATTTGATTCTAAAAACCAAACAATAAAAGATCACTATAAATTCCTGAAAATCCACGTATTGTATGGTAATTTAAATTCAACCATATACAAGCACATTAAGGTTCAAAATAATATAATACTCGGCTAAATTATACTCGTATCAAAATTTTTGGAATATTTATAGTTTTATTGAAATATTTGTGTCTAAATCATTGATATAAAAACCCAAGATGCCCAGTCCCTAATTTTACATAAGTAGATATAGATATGGCAAAAACAAAAGTTTTTGCATATCCAACCATAAGCGCAAGATTTATAGTTGTTTTTACAAAATAGTGTATGTAAAATAATAAAATTGACAGTGTCGCGACCGATGCGATTCTATTTGAAATGAGCGCACAATTTGAAATTTTGCGCTCATTTTCGGTTTTTTATATCAATGGTCTAAATACTAAAAACTGAGTACATATTGTGGGGAATACTATCGTATATATATATATATATATATATATATATATATATATATATATATATATATATATATTATATATATGCAAACGTATAGTCAACTTAAAGAATATTATAATATATCATTTTTTTTCTAGCAGTATTTTGATTAAGATTTACAAGTTTGTACTAATAACATTAGTTATTTTTTGATGACGAAGAGAGACAAGATTAGTTGCTTACGTTTCAAGCTGTTTGGACAGATAAAACATTAAAATAAATAAATTATATCAACACGATGATATTATTAACATATTTTATTACATAATTCATGCTCAAAATCGCTAGGTGATAATCGTTATCAGGTATGAAAAATGCGACGATGGGGATCACCAGTTATCTCGTAAACCGACAAACCGATCAATCGTGGTGAACCGGGAAGATATATAAACATCCAGATCATTCTATCAACATGTTAAGAGAACCTGAGTGATGAGATTATTACCTGACGGAGTAGCCGGAGTAAAACGAATGTCAATAGATGCTCAATTTTACCACGCGCTACAAGCTGATTATCGGTTGGTGGAATGTATATTGATCCAATCTCTGCATATTCCAACCAACGATTGTCATTTGTTGTTTGTCATAAGCGACAATTTAACGTGTTTTTCCTAGATATAGAGGTTACAACAATTTCACAAGGACTACTATTGATTTTCCTAAATAAGAAAACAATACCAAAATGATCGACTCAGGATCTTAACTAAACTGGCTAACAACTAGACTAATATGTGATGACTAATAAGGCACTTAGTTTGTTGCCCTGGCAACAAAATAAATATTGAATAAAATGACTTGTATGCGATTACATTTGTTTTATTCATAGTGGCAGTAAATATAAATTGTTAAATAAATGTCAAGCAAATCATATAAATTAAACCATTTTTAAACGAACAAACTTTTATATGATTTTATATAACATGGAAGATTTTTTAAATTATATTGTATTTAATTTTTAGATAAATATTGAAATAGAAAAAAGATTAAGATGAAATTCAAAAACGAATTATTTATGATCTTAGAAATCTATATTAATATTATAAATGCCAAAGTTTGGATGTTTGGATGGATGGATGTCTGTTACTCAACCACGCAAAAACTACTACACGGATTTGAATGAAATTTAACACACCGGTAGACCATGACGTGTAATAGCAGGTAGGCTACTTTTTATCCCGGAAAAATTAGATGATCCCGTGGGAATCTCCGAACACTTTTATAATACAGCAGGCTGCACGCTGCACCTAGTATATAATATTTGTTAAGAGTAATATGTGTAATGAAAATGTAAGTTCATTTTAATATCATAATTATTGAAATGTAACGTAAATATCTACTAAATTCCTGCGATTGAAAGTGTAAAATATAGTCTGTTTGACATCATTGATCTATTTTCATATTTTCATTCTAGTTATATCTGACATTTAATATACAGATAAATGAGGTCACTGTTTTAGGGATATATATATATATATATATATATATATATATATATATATATATATATATATATATATATATATATATATATATATATATATAAATCAATTGCTGTTCGTTAGTTTCGCTAAAACTCGAGAACGGCTAATTTTGGTTTTGAATTAATTATTGAAGTCCTGAAAAGGTTTAAAAGGTGAGAAAATATCGAAAAAAAAGAGTAGTTAAAAAGGCTGAACAACGTTTTCTGGGTCAGCTAGTCTAATGTATAAAAATCAATTGCTGTTCATTAGTCTCGCTAAAACTCAAGAACAGCTGAGCCGATTTGGCTACTTTTGGTTTTGAAATAATTGTTGAAGTCAAGGAAAGGTTTAAAAGGTGAGAAAATATAGAAAAAAATAAGAGTAGTTAAAAAGGTAGAAAAACGTTTGCCGGGTCAACTAGTATTTAATAAAAATTAAACGTGAAAAAAAATGTGTAAATGGTTGACCCTGCAGGCCATCCCTGAAAGATCCCGCTAATTTTAATATTTGGAAAGCTGTAACTTTTCAAAATTAGATTCGATTTTGATTTTTGAAACGGCATTCGACGTAGTTTTTTTAGTACAAAAATATCGCAGAATACCTAAAAATGATTGGTTGAAAAGTTTCGAAGTTACGACGAAAAAACGTTTTTTTTTTTCAAAATGTTCCGTCAACGAGTACTCCCAAACGGATAAACCGATTTTTATGAAATTTATGCATTAGACGTAGTATTTTGAGGAAAAGAGATCAGCTCTTTTCCTCAGGAAAATTAGTTTTTGAATTCAATCGGTACAATAATCTGGAAGTTTTATCAAAAAAATACTATTTCGCCAAAAAATCTTTTGAGGTTTTTTCAAAATTTCTCAAAATCTTTTAGACCGACTTCGTTCAAATTTTTACGAAATATAAGTTGAGTGGAATTCATCAAATGCCATCAACCGCGAATCGATAGGTCATGTCGTTCAAAAGTTATGAGATGTTTACACACACACACACACACACACACACAAACACACACACACACACACACACACATACACACACACACATACACACACACACACACATACACACACACACAAAACAGCAAAAACACAGTAAAAAAAAGACCGATTTAATATGTTCCTATATCTCGATAAAATATAAGACATCTTATTGGTGTAAGTGTTTAAACAAAAAATATCACGTAAATTGTTGCTGTCTTATGCCGCATTATCGCCCGAAACTTTGTGATTCGTTGTCGTGACAAAACTTCGTGGTTGTGCTAAGGCGAACTATACACGAATAAAATATATAATACGAAGTGTCTGGCGTCAGGAATGTTTGCGTTAGGGTGATAATGTACCGTACCATCAGAGTCATAATAATACGTTTGAACCACGGATTGGTAGGGATGGAAAAGATGTTGTGGGAGGCATATGCGGGTTTTTTGGTCTAGAAAAATGTGAACAGATCAAGTTTTCTCACTTTACAACATCGTAGAGAAGCATCTGGCTGTTAGCCAAAAAGTTTTCTGCAGTTTTTTGGATTTGGAAAAGCGTTTGGTAGAGTTATATGATATAGGTATTGATTTATATGAGATATAGACGAGCCTCTGTTGCGTGTTGTTCAATCCATATATTGGGATTGCAAAGCATGTGTGTGGTGGACGGCAACATATTGCCCTTATTCAATGTGAAATTGGTGACAAGCGGGATTGTGTGTTATCAGCTCGCCTGTTTGTCCTATATCTTGATAAGTGTCTCCAAAGATTAAGGTTATTTAATATGGGAATGCACATGTCTAGTGGTAAACTGCCTGCTTTATGCAGATGACGCTAGACTTTTATGCTCACCTCCATCTGAGTTGTAAACACTAATCATAGTTATGAATGTCGATGGTAAGAATTGAATGCAAAGAAAACTAAATTTCTAATATTTGCAAGAGTAGCAACAAGAACGGATGTTAGAGTTGTGGTCGAAAATGTAGTGCTGGAACAAGTAGATGAGTTTGTATATCTTGGTTATGCTTTTAGCAGGGATGGAAGGTACAACGCTGATGTCGAAAGAAGGAAGTGTGCAGGAAACATAGTGAATGGAGCGTTAGGGAGATTACTCAAAAACACAGTTTTAAGTCAGGTTGCTTGTCTTGTCCTGCTGCACGTGCTTATCCTAAAACTATTGGATGAAAATGAGATTAGATATGCCAAAAAAGGCATAAAAGTGGAATCAACGCAGCAGAGATGAGTTTGCTACGGATAATATGTGGTTTAAAACTCTCGGACTAGGTTCGTAATGATGAAGTGAGAGAGATGTTAGGCCAGGCTTTGTAGATTCGTCCATGTAAAAGAATGGTAAATTATAAGTTTTTCAAAACACATATATAATGCGAATGTGGAAAGATGTAGGTACCGGAGAATACCAGGACTCACATACCATGATCAAATTAATCGGGTACTGCCCGAAGGTGTCAAGAGTCTTCGCAGTCGGCGTGTTTGTGAAAAGAATAATGAATGTGGAGGAAGGGAGATAAGTCTGCAAGGGTCGTGATATATTGATTTCGGTTCTTTTTTCCTACCCCGTATGGAATCTGGCGTGAAAATATATATGTATGCATTTCCAGATCATTCATCTGATTCTAAATATACAAAAAATTAGATGACAAATTTTGAAAAAAAAAACAAAATTTGTTTTAATATTTACTTTTCGAATTTAATTGTTCAAATAAAAATTCAACTTTAATATAAATATTTTAGAAGTAAAAAAATATTTAAGTGAGTTACTTTTGCGTTTGTAGCCTGCTTTAAACATGAAAGGAAATCGACATTTTACAATAATAGGTCTGTCAAACAAATTAGTTGCTTTTCCTCAGCCAAAGTTAAATTAAGCGTGATATAAGATAGCATCTGGTTTTTGTAGGTAATCAAAAAGAAAGACGGCGAGACATCGGTCTTTCTTTTTAATTACAGATCTTCCTGATAGCAAGATACCAAATATGTCAAGGTAGAGTATTCTCAACGGTTAATATTTTTTAAAAATTAATACTGTATTTTTGTTACAGTCACCGCGGTCTATATTGAAATTGAAAACTATTGGTGTTTAACAATACTTTGTACAATATTTTATTCTATTATCTACATAATAACGAATTTTTTGAAGAACATTTTGTTTTGTTTTTCCCCGTGTTGGTCCCAGGCTCCTTTGAAGAATAGGCCAAGTGCCGTTCTGCTATTGGCAAAACGTGTCACTGATATCGTGACTACCAAGTTTTAGAGTTCTGTAATGGCTCGCCCGGGTCTGGTACCGCCGACTCACCTATTTCTGCCACAATAGCATTAGTGCTTGTAATTCTTCTCATCTCTGGACCGGAGCTCCACAGTACAATCTTCTTCCTCTTGATCGCGTTCAGCATAGAGCGCTTCGAATCGTCGACGACCAGGCTAATTCTAATCGGCTTGACTCTTTGGCGCTACGCAGAGATGTTTATTATATTTATATATATTCGCTCTACATTTTTATCGCATCATGCGGAGTGTTTCGATGACTTGTTCGAATTAATTCCTGCCGCTAAATTCCACCAAAGTTCCATTCCTCACCACCTCGTGGTCTGTAAATCTACAACCGTGCGCTTTTCTCGGTACTTTCTGCTTCGTACTACTTCGCTATCAATTACCGGCGGGAGTGTTTCCGAGCAGTTACAACTTGAGGACCTCTAAGCAAAGAGCGTACGTAATTTTAAAAGGTGGCAACGAAACTGCAAAATCCCTGGTATTGCAGATGTTCATGGGTGGCAGTGAACACTTACCATCAGGTGCACCCTCTGCTCGTTTGCCCCCTACCATAAAAAAAGTCACGTTCCAATTTGGAAGAAACTATCCCGCCACACGGATTTAACATTTTTGGTGTGTGTAGGCGATGGTTCCTCTTTTCATCAGAAGAGCCATCTGATACTTTGTTATTATATGATATTCTAACAGTCACTCGCGACTTTATTCAGGTGACCAAAAATCATTACTCCTTTTCTCACCGTCGGGTAAAAAATGATCATATGCACTCCTGGCTAATGTAGCTTCCTACAGGTGGAAGAATTTTTAAAATCGGCCTAGTAGTTTTTGTTTTAAATTGTAGAAAACAAACAAACAAAAAATGGAATCTTGTCTTCTTATAATTTTAGTTTTTTTTTTTATAATTTAAGATAGCAAGCAGATGGCTCACATGATGCAAAGAGAAACTATCGCCTATCATCACATCAAAGATGCTAATGGTGCAAAGCTATCTGTGTAGCGGGTTGGCAGTAACCCATGCATGTCTACCGGCTACCTTACCCTCCAAACCGGAACACAACAATGACAAGCATGGAAGTTATTAGGTAGGACGATAGGAATAGATAAGGCGGTGGTACCAACTACCCGGGTGAGACTTTGCGGAACTCTATCCTAGTGAATCTAACCTAGTGAACAATAAGTTTATATTATATTATATTGTAGTTTTATCGACATAGTAATACCTCTTTCGCTGTGTACATGGGCGTATCCAAGTTTTGGGCCAGGGGGGCAACCGTAACATTTTAAGGCTATATTTTTATCTTATTATCTACAACTGTATATAGTTAGTAGAGGTAAACAAATTCCTGGGTGGGGGGGGGGGGCAGCTGCCACTCCCTGCCCGCCCCTCGGTACGCCCATGGCTGTATAGTTTAGATTAAACAAAATCAAAGCTAGCCCGCCGTTCAAGTCTATAGTAAGGGAGCCCAAGAGGGGATTTTGGTATTTGCTCGAGCGCGTCAGATTAACATCGGACGGGGTACCACGCATACTGTTAGGGCTCTCCATCAAATGTAAGCCCTTTCTATAGAGGGGGGTAACTATGGCAGAAAAAAAAACAAAATTAAGATAACTTCGGTTTGTGGAAATTGTCAGATTATATTTTTTTCGTAATTTTTACATAATATCTTCCATAATAAAAGAAAATTCAGTCGCGCTCGAGACTGGCATAACATTTTCTTTGCAACTTTGTGACCCTCCCACTCCCTTACACTACACTTGAATCGTCAGATTTTCTAAATTTTAGCTGGCAATTAATCCCCCATACCCTAACGCGCTTCTGTGTTTTCATGTCACCTATTTTTCTTAATATTTTTTTCATCTGTACATTTTTCCCCACCACTGAAATTAAAAACATTATATAACCTTTTATTTTTCCTGTTATTTAATCTACAAAATCTATTGGATTTTGTAGATTAGCTCCCTACGACGCTCGAGTAACTACCCATTTAGCGTCTTGGGTCCCCTACTACACACACGGAAGCTCGAGAAGTGATGTTATGGTAGTAGAAATAGATAAAACGTCAACACCAATCAGGTTGAGTCGTTGTAGACCTAACATCTGGTTTTGCTAATAATAAATAAAAAATATATATTTCATAATAAAAACTTTCCTAACGCTATCCCATTTTTATTAAACCATCACTAGTCGACCACAATCCCCAAATTCCAAATGTATTTAATGTTATAGAACTTAATGTATAAGTTACATAAAATTCAGTTTCACTTCCATTAACTGTTATTGTAAACCACAATTAAATACATAAAATCACCATGCGCGCTGGTCCATTAGCTTTTAAAGCTTATTACGACGCCACATTTTACTAGGAACGTGTAGTAAAACTTTTTAATATTTAATGAAATTAAATTGTGATTAAATATTTTTTTATATCATAAGGTAGCAAACAAGCAGATGGGTCTCTTGATGGAAAGAGTCAACCATAACATATAGACACCAAAGATGGTAATGCGTTGCTATCTTGTGGTGAGGTCTAATGTCACATGCATAAGTTTAACAGTTATCTTACTCTCCAAACTGGAACAAGATAGTGACCAGCACTGACACTATTGCGGCAGGAATAAGTAAGGCGGTGGTACCAGATCCGGGCGAGATAATGCAGAACTCTACCACCTAGGCTACGATTGTAGTGACTCGCATAGCAAATCTGAATTTTACGACCTGTCTGGCAGAACGGCAGTTGGCCTATTCTTCAAAAGATTCAGGAACCAACACAGGCAAAATGTACATATGACGTGCCGTTCGCACGATAATGTTCTTTCTGCAATTTTATCTGTATTTTGCAACCAAGGATTTGTAAAATTAAAACACTTTTCAGTACTAAAAAACGGTCAATACGTGTTGAACATGCATACCGAGGGTTCCATACAAACTTATAGGGAAAACTTGTAGGTCAACGGGAAGCACTCTATAGGTTTCGATTCCTTCGTGAAATCGTATTTTTTTTACCTAAACGGTCATATTTTTGGAGCGTTTTTTTGTGATGTTACTAAAAATTTACGGTATCTGGAACTTTTCCTTTACATTTGCTGTTACATCGATTCTTGACAAATTTCATAATTCTAGATCAACTGGAAGTACACATTATATGCAATAATATGCGACATAAATATTCATATCTTTTAATCGCGTTGACACACAAGTTTTATCGCAACTTAAAGGCTGAACACCTAAGTAATTTATATAAATTTCAACTTGGCACCTTTACTTTGTTAAAAGAAAAAGTTTTGACAAACGGACAGACAGACGGACGAGGATACCCTAGAAACCAACCAAGTTGTCACAAATGATGAGTATATATATATATATATATATATATATATATATATATATATATATATATATATATATATATATATATATATATATATATATATATATATATATATATATATATATATATATATATATATATATATATATATATATATATATATATATATATATATATATATATATATATATATATATATATATATATATATATATATATATATATATATATATATACATGATAGCAGTTAAAAGAGATTTTATTGTTTGCAATGCAATTTTGTAAGAAGATAGTTTAAGATAGTTTTTGCCGTGTTGGTTCCGGCCTCCTTTGAAGAATAAGCCAACTGCCGTTCTGCCAGGCAGGTCGTAAAAGGCGACCGATTGGCTATCGAGTCACTACCATCGTGGCTACTAGGTGGTAGAGTTCTGCATTGTGTCGCCCGGGTCAGTTACCACCGCCTTACCTATTCCTGCCGCAATAGCGTCACTGCTTGTCGCTGTCGTGTTCCGGTTTGGAGGGTAAGGAAGCCGGTAAATTTATGCATGTGGCATTAGACCTCGCTACAAGATAGCAACGCACCATTAACATCTTTGGTGTCTATAGGCGATGGTTGACTCTTTCCATCAGGAGACCCATCTGCTTGTTTGCTATCTTATGATATAAAAAATAAAAATAAAAAAGAGGGGACAAATATAGACTACCTTTTCAAAAAAATCGTCATTTAAGGGCTCTAATGTAAGGTATATATAAGGTATGAAATTTCTTATATTGGCGACATGCTACTTTGTTCGCGTGCAAAACTGCGCCGGTCAGATAGAAATGGCATAAAAAGTTCACATTCCAAACTATCAACGGACATAATAAAAAGATATTTAATTCTAGCGCTAGTGTTGCTCAAGGACCAATTTTAATTTGGGATCCAGTTTATAGCATTCAGTTAGCGACCGCGACAGTAGGTATTGCAGAAACGCGTCGACATTAAGCCAAAAATAATCAGAGGTTACGCCTACATAACGCATTTCTTTTCTCCTGCAATTTCTCACGTGTCTAAAACGATGGAAATAAAATATTTTATCGTAAATATTCTGCTATGCATCGGGAAAAAGCTTCTAATAAGACTCGGTGACCTATGCAATGTCGAGACGATTTGTTTTTCTTAATATAGCAAAGAAGTAGACGATACCATGATAGAAAGAGATAACTAACGAATCATAAAATGTTTAATTTAAACAAACGAATATACGACGAGTCGAATTTTGAAAAATTACTATTGGATCAAAACGCGGCCACACATTGAGAAGATCCAGCGGAAAAAAACCAGCGTGCTTGTCTTTTTTGTCTATGATTTTGTTGAATTATATAATAAATTATATATTATAATAATTATTTTATATAACAAAAAATACAAAAGATTGTTACGAGGGTACCTCGTACCTCGTTAATTCTATACTATTTTCGCTAAATAATCTGAGATTTTACAATTTATTTTTACACAGTTTAGATTATGACTATAGGTTCACTACGATCCTAATGCTCCAATAAGCCAAAAACTGGTGATTCACTTGCATAATTTCTCGGGAAGCCCGTAGGAAGACAATTTCGCGAGAAGCGCTTTGTGATATTCCCGATATCCCTCCTCCCCGTTGGACCCAACTATTTCCACCCATCAATGTGCTAGGTATACTAGAAGAAAACCAGCTGATCGGTCACAAAGAAAGCCGTACTGACGGCCACTAATCAGTTTGTGCTCTCTCAATACTTCAGGAGCTGAGAGTTGTTGATTGTCTCCATAATTTTGGAGATCAAGGAAGTTGTGACTATAGGCCAATAAATGAGTTAGAGCGATTTCTTTTTTAGGGATGGGATGCACTAAAGCTGACTTTCGTTAATTTGGTACCACGCCGAGAGATTAGGAGAGCCGGATCAGGCGCATTAGTATTGGCGCTAACACTAAAGCACACACTTTAAGCACAACCGGAGAGATTCCATCTAGCCTAGTCGACTTATGGATGTCCAAAGAAAAAAGTTCTCTACGCACAGACGCCTGCAGGAATTTTAGATCCGTCATACAACTATAGCACTGCGGGATGGTAGGCGGTGGATTTCCTAAGTCGTCTAGAGTCAAGTTGGCTGCAAAGAACGAGTCCAGAAGATCGGCCACCTTTGCGATTGGGGCAAAGTGTCATCATCTCCGTGCAAGGATGAAAGAGAGGATTGTGAGAAATTCCCTAAGACAGGCGAGAGACCAAAACGCAAGAGTTCCCGAAAAAACGCGAATTAGTTTCTCACCAATTCTACCAATGTGTTCCGATTTAGCCTTGGCGATAGCTCTTTTGAAGAACCACAAGACGGAATTGTATTTCTTTTGTAACTCACTGTTTTTTCAACGTAACTCATACCGCTATTCCCCATGGGCAGGACGCAAAAAAAGACTGCTTCCCAATTTGCTTACTTATAATGCTAAACGCGACGTCAGCCTATTAAATGAGCCCAAAGTGCCGGTTACGCCCAGGCGCGTAACCGGCACTTTAGTCATGATCAGGCATTGGTCTGACGTATCGAGTGGAATGCCCACAGATACTTGTTAATGGTCCGTATGAAAGGTCAACAGAAGGTCCAACAGTGATGACGTTTGATCTTTCACATCGGGAACTCGCGTAGGTAAAGTTACCAATTGTGTTAGACCATACGCCTAAGCAAAATCATGAACAGACTTCCCTGTATGATCGGTGGTGCGCGAACGTAGGAATTCGGCTTTGTGGGCATTAAAATCAGCCAAGATTACGATCTCAGCGGAGGGAGTCTGTTGTAACACGGAATCTACACACATGGCAATGCGTGCTATTACCATCGTGTCTACTAAGTGGTAGAGTTCCGCAACGTTTCGCCCGGATCTGGTACCACCGCCTTACCTATTCTTGCTGTAATAGCGTCAGTGCTCGTCATTGTCGTCTTCCATTTTGGAGGGTAAGATAGCCAGTAAATTTATGCAAGTGATATTAACATCGTGCCATATGGATAGCAACTTGCCATTTACATTTTTATTGTCTGTTAGCGATGGTCATTTCTTTTCATCAGGAGATCCATCTGCTTGTTTACTATCCTATGATAAAAAAAATAAGATGTTTTACGTGTTAGTGACTGTGAGTAAAGGTAATGAAACATTTTTACTTCGTACTAAGCTTCTGTGAAAAACTAGAGTACTTATATAACAAGCAGTGTAGTATCGCTTTGGGGCCAGTTATAAAGATGTGAACCAAAGCAGGTGCATAACAGGTGCGGGTTTTCTATACACGAAGGAGGTTTGTAATTACTGTAATCAATGAATCAATAAGTTTGTCATAATAACGTAGTACATACGCCATTTATTCTTTTTATTTTTATTTTACTGTTACAGATTTTCCGTATTGCGGAATGGTAAAGCCACATGCATAAGTTAACCAACTATCTTACCCTCCAAAACGCAAGACGACAGTGACAAAAAATTAATCACTTAATTAGTGGTGTCGTTGTTAGTGTGACAGATTTCACCAGATATACGTAAGGGTCAGCGCACATAGAACTGCAAAATGCTCGCGTACATGCTCGAGCAAAATTAAAAGGTGGACTCCAGCCTACTTTTTTACGGGACAATTTACACTTACTGATCTAGCCCCAAAAAAAAAAGCAAATAATTTGCTTGTTTTGTGGGTGTTAGTCAACGATACTAATACATAGAAATACATATATAAATACTGGAATATATTTAATAAACACCCAAACCCGGAAATACAAACATTTATGCTCATAATACAAATGCTTGTCGCCATCAGGGAACGAACCCAAGCTCTGTCGAATGTGTAGTCAGGGTCGTTAACCACTGGACCAACGGGGCGGTCAAAATTTTGACTGCTCGACCATACAGGCGGCATTCTCGCTCCTCTGCGAGCAAGCTGCGTAGAAACCTGCCATGAATGCAATCCGTAGTTACCATTTCATTGATGATGATGATCGTCCCGTTCGTCAACTGGTTAGCGAAACAAACTACGAAGAAATAGGGTTCGGGTTCAATTCCGGACGGGAACGGACATTTATGTGATGAGCATAGATATTTGTATTTCTGGGTTTGGGTGTTTATCAAATATATTCCAGTATTTATATATGTATTTCTATGTATTAGTATTATTGACCAACACAAGCAAATAATTGAGCTGTTGTAAGTTCGCCACAATAGTAAATTTGCCACACAAAAATGACATTTAAACGCTCCCTCACGTTTAATGCTATATTAAAACATTTTTTTTTAAATTTATAGTTTATAAAATCAGTCTCATTTCTAACGTATCAAGAAACTGTAATAAATTGGATTTTACCTATTTTTAGGGTTCCGAAGTAAACTAGAAACCATTCCGTCCACACGATAGCTCAGAGATTTCTAATACTAGAAAGTTGTAATTTGGTACGAAAATACATATTAGTCACGGCAACAAAGTGGTAACATTAAATCCTGAAAAATATTTTTTTAGGGTAGGTCCCCTACATGTGAAGTGTCCCCTACATTTGTTTTCTCACGTACTCCATAGTATAGGGTATCGTTGGATAGTTTTTAAATTATATTGTTGGTTTGTGAAAACAAGTTTTCGATTAAGGGACTCGTTTGTTAAATATTAAGATTTAAAGTGCTAATTTTTAATTTTTGTTAGAACCAAGTCTCGCCCCTAACTCCCCCCCCCCCCCTATTGCAGGCTAAACGGTTAGTTTTAAGGGAGAGAAAAAGTCATGGTAATACCTACTAAATAAAACGAAGTTAAAAGGAAAAGTATCACAACTTAGAAGGCTTTACAAGTTTTTGAGTAATAGTCGATCAACATGTAAAATGTACTTAGAGAAGTTTTTATAGACGGTGAACCTGTGGTGCGGACATATTATATTTAACACTGACGTTGAATAGTATGAAATAATAAAAGCCCTCTTCTTAGTCCGCATTGATATGATGGGCAACTTCGGAACCCTACTTTACGCGTGGCCCGATACGCACTTTACCAATTTTTTTATTTAATGGTTTATGCCACGCTTCTGCTAAGTTGATAGTCTTATGGGTACCATGGACATTCCAAGTTAACCTTTTTTTTAATAGGCGAGCACATGTGTGCAGCAGCATAGGTTAGTAAAATACAATACAAAATGAAGTACTAAAATTTAGAATTTTCCTTGCTAACACTACTTTCTAAAATATACAAAATTAAAACCTGTGGCGAACTTACCATAGCTAGTATGTACCTGTGGCGAATCCACACATACATTTTAATATTAATAATAATTATACCTGTGGCGAGTTTACTTTAAATGTATGGAATATCTAAAGAGGTGGCGAATTTACAACTGTCGCGAGTTTACAACAACCCAATAATGAGTTTAATTTAGGATTAGATGATTAGATCTGTTTGCGTTAATTGTCAAGCGATATTATTAATATTTATTACGCACGCTAAATATAAGCGAATATTTTCCACTTTCTAGTTACACTTGTTCGGCTGCAAAAAGTAATATATATCCTTGAAACAGATTCAACATTCAACAGATTTTATTTTAATCTGCTATATATCTAAATATATACGTGTATGAATTTGTTCTTTCATAATATTATAAATCTATATTTATACGTAGGATCGATTGGATTTAGTCGGTATCAAAAACACATTTATATTTTTTTACTGATTTTAGGTTAGGGAATAAATATACTTTTTCAGTCTATTTTCAAAAGATGACTGTTAATTTGGCTGTATGTTTTATGTTTATTACCTCAGAACTCGTTCATTTATGAATCGATTTTTAAATTCTTTTTTTGTCTATTCATGAAAACTGCGTTAAAATCCGTTGTGTAATTTAAAAAATATAAGCGAACATACAGTGGAAGTGACTTTGTTTTATACTACGTAAAGAGATGAACAATATTATAAATATCTATGGAAAATCGAGTTTATAATATTTACAAATGTTAGGTAACTTGTTTAAATTATACAAAGGACGTCGTTTGCTTGAACAGTTTAGTGATATTTTTAAATCTGGGATAGGCGATGGCCATATTAAACATAGGCCGTCTGAAAATCCCCTAAACTGATCCTATGCCCCTGACATATATTACGACTATTTCTGATCTAGTACTATTTCTAGAAATATTCCAAAGAATCAAGCCGATCAGAAATAGTCCTATTTCTGATCGGCTTGATTCTTTGGAATGACGTAGAGTTGTGGCTTCGCTCTGCATCCTCTATCGGATCTATCATGGGGAGTGTTTCGAGAAACTGTTTGAATTAAATCTTACCGCAGAATTTCACCATCAGACATCGCGACAAAATTCAAAATTTTATCTTCACCATCTCGATGTCTTGAAATCCACATCTGTGCGATTCTTGGGGCATTTTTTTTCCCGCACTACTCCTCTGTGGAACCAATTACCGGCAGGGGTTTTTCCAAACGGATACGACTTAGGAACCTTCAAGAAAAGAGCCTGCTCTTTCTTAAAAGGCGCGCAACGCAACTGCAAGTCTTCTGATAGTGTAGTTATCCATGGACGGCGGTGATTACTTACCATCAGGTGAGCCTCCTGTTCTTTTTCCCTTTTTCTATAAAAAAAATTAATAATATTCTTTTATTGACAACCGACACTAGACTTATAATGTTTGATGAATGAATTTAGTGCAATAACCACCAAATTAATTCTGTCAATAATAATCTGAGGTGCGATTAAAAGGAACACGGTGTAGCGATTGGCTACTTAAAAATCGGTATTTTATCTCTCGTGTTAACAGATTACTGGATTGGTCGGCACTAATTCTTCTGGATTATTATAAGTTTATTCATCAGATGCATTGACAGAATCTGTTGTAAGGTCTCTATTTTCTCAATGTATTTTTGTAGCAATAATAATAGTACGGGAACCCAAGAGGGGATTTTTGCATTTACTTGAGCGCGTCAGATTAACATATATAATAACAACATACATAACTCGCATACTGTTGAGGCTCTTCACCAAGTACAAGCACTTTACGTAGAGGCGAGTAACTATGGTAGAAAAAAACAAAATTCCAATAACTTCGGCATGTGGAAATTGTCAAATTATATTTTTTTCGTTATTCTTACGTTATTTTCTCTATGATATAAGGAAATTCAGACGCGCTTGAGAATATTCCACTCCCTTCCCTCCCTTCCCTTCCACTCCCTTACGCAACACTTGAATCGGCAGATTTTCTAAATGTTAGCTGGCAACTAACCCATACTTTAATCTGACGCGATTTAGTGTTTCCATGTCACAGTTTTATTTAAAATATTTTTTTATCTGTAGAATTTTTCCCCACCATACAAATGAAAAATATTATATAACCTTTTATTTTTCCTATAATTTAATCTACAAAATCCAATAGGTCCCTACAATGCTCGACTAATTTAGCATTTAGCATCTTATGCTCCCCTACTATAATTGCTATTTCAGTTGTAATTGATTTCGCCCACTATTTACTTACTGACATTTGATTGCTTACCGACAGGCAATTTTAAGTTGGCACGTGTTGTCAAACGTTTGGTTGCCGCGAAAAGTATCACGTGTACCTGAGATGTACTATAAAATTTTCCTTTATATAATATAATATTTTTTGTAAAAGTTGCTTCTTTTTTCGTTAACTTAAATTAGAACTTGCAAAATACTGTGTAATGTAATTTATGTGCATGACGCATTACTTTGAACCAGCGATCGCCTGTGGTAGAAATTGGACCATAGACCATAGACTAAACTGTAAAATTTCTTTTAAGTTTGACAAGACAACCGAATTTAGCCATAAAGAAAATAGTATTCACGTGTGTATATTTTCATGTATGTCACATTGTAACAAACTCTCCCGAAGACCCTCTAAACGCACATTTTAAATATAACAAAATTGTCTGTTATATTTCGTTTATAAAGGAGTCAACAGAGTTATAATCATATTATCTGGCCAAATGATTCATCTAGTGTTAAAATTGAGGACTCATTTTGTGTTATATAGTTTACCCAATCATTCTTTTCAAAGGTACACTTCATCTCTTATAAACAACCATACTTTATCAGGAAATGTATACTATAGATTGATTTAAAGGACTAAAATTTAATAAATTGAATATATTTGGCTTAAGGGAGGGAGTAATATATTACATAAATACATAAATACATAATAAAGATATTTGAATTAAGAAAAGGAGTAATACATTACATAGATACATAAGTACATAATAAAGATATTTGACTTTAAGGAAGGGAATAACATATTAAATATATACATAAAATACATAATAAAATATATAGCTTAAGAAAGCAATATGATGATATTAATAATTACATTGTCTTCATCTAAAGGAAAGAAGTACGGCAGTATGGAATATATGGATAAAATTATTGTAATATTTAGGTTGGGAGTTGTAAAGCACTTTAGTGCCGCAATTTTATTATTGTGGGATATGTAAGAGGCGCCGCCACGCCTCACATGTGTGGATACCAAGCCGGCTGAAGGCCTTCCTAGCGTATCCCCCAGAAGTATATTGAAACTAAAAGGAACTAAAGTCCTTAATCTCAAAGAGAAAATCAATATATTATGAAGAACCAAGTTATTGGCAGATAGGCTTTACTATTGTGGGGTCACAAAGTGATAGCCATATAGTTTAATGTCCAAACATGTGAATACATTGTTTGGAAGTTGATGAGTATAGGCATGACCAAGGTGCGTCATTAATATTGAGCACAGCCAAAAGGCCAAATAATAAATATGTTTCTCAAGTATACAGTTAAGCATGGACTTGAAGTAAGTAAATGTTGATAAAAATATATACCGTTGCTACTTAGTAACAAACAGTAACAAAATAATAAATAAATATTGGCATGACAAAGGTGCATCGTTTGTATTGAACACAGTCAAAAGGCCAAATAATAAATATGTTTCTCAAGTATACAGTTAAGCATGGACTTGAAGTAAGTAATGTTGATAAAAATATATACCGTTGCTACTTTAGTAACAAACAGTAACAAAATAATAAATAAATATTGGCATGACAAAGGTGCATCGTTTGTATTGAACACAGTCAAAAGGCCAAATAATAAATATGTTTCTCAAGTATACAGTTAAGCATGGACTTGAAGTAAGTAATGTTGATAAAAATATATACCGTTGCTACTTTAGTAACAAACAGTAACAAAATAATAAGTAATACTGGCATGACAAAGATGCATCATTTGTATTGAGCACAGTCAAAAGGCCAAATAATAAATATGTTTCTCAAGTATACAATTAAGCATTGACTTGAAGTAAATAAAGTTGATAAAAATATATACCGTTGCTACTTTAGTAACAAACAGTAACAAAATAATAAATAAATATTGGCATGACAAAGGTGCATCATTTGTATTGAGCACAGTCAAAAGGCCAAATAATAAATATGTTTCTCAAGTATACAATTAAGCATTGACTTGAAGTAAATAAATGTTGATAAAAATATATACTGTTGTTATTTTAGTAACAAACAGTAACAAAATAATAAATAAATATTGGCATGACAAAGGTGCATCATTTGTATTGAGCACAGTCAAAAGGCCAAATAATAAATATGTTTCTCAAGTATACAATTAAGCATTGACTTGAAGTAAATAAATGTTGATAAAAATATATACTGTTGTTATTTTAGTAACAAACAGTAACAAAATAATAAATAAATATTGGCATGACAAAGGTGCATCATTTGTATTGAGCACAGTCAAAAGGCCAAACAATAAATATAATTCTCAAGTATACGATTAAGCATTGACTTGATCAAAGTAAAATAATTAAAATAATATATAAAGTACTCAAGTTTGCGATAGCATTGACTTGGAGTACATAAATGTTGATAAAGTATATACTGTTGTTATTTTAGTAACAGCCAGTAATAATAAATATTGGCATGACTAAGGTGCATCATTTGTATTGAGCGCAGTCAAAAGCCAAATAATAAATATAATTCTCAAGTTTACAATTAAAGTTTGTGCAAGTTTGTTTTAACAATTACTTGACAAAACTAAGACAGATAATATGTTGTCTTCAATCACAATACCGAAACATTAATAGTCGGTACGCGATAAATAAACATATATAAAAAGTAATCATTGTTCGCAATGAACTTCAAATAATCCAAATCATAAAAATTTCATAAGTAAAATCAATTAAGATAATCCTTATGACGAAAGTCAAATGAACTCAGGTTAATGTATAAAAATACATTAAAACAAGAAATTTAATATATCCAGCTCTGTGATGTAGCTCATACCTGGTTGACGATTTGATTAATTATGTAAATAGTTCAACTTTGCTAGGCGATAGATAGTTGGTGTTTATCTGGGTTAACCCTCTGAATACACTGTTTGCGGTAGGCCTTATCCGAATACCACGCACTGGCAACGAGGAGATAACCATAACGACAACATTACATGTGTGTCTTTATATAGATATACACAATGCATGCGACATGCATACAACCCTGATGCCTTCGCAAAGCCGACACTACCTTGTGACGAAGGTATGGTCCAATCAAAAAGCCAAATAATTAAAATAAATTATTACTGAACTAGAAATTAACCTTTGTTCTAAAGTTATTATAGTCAAATTTCCTCCTATAACCCTAATAATTTATAGTCACCACAAGCAATGAAATATTACTTATTAATTGAATTTGAAGTTATAGTTGAAATTTAGTAAGATCTTTGAACTCACTAATATTGTGATTGAATACTCAATACATCTTAGAATCCAAACAATTCGTCTTATACTCGTTTTCTAATGAAACTAAGTTATTTATGTCTTCTCCAGATTATTAGAGCTCTATTACTCTTATTTCAATTTCTCTTTAATCAGATTTCAGAATTTAATAAGGTCTGAACTTTTAGAAATCAACGCTTTTAGATCTATTGTTGCTTTAAGTGAACAGTATTATGAAACATCTATCCACCCGAATAATCATAAGTAAAGTTCATTTGTACAATCCTTATGATGTATAGATTCAATCATGGAATCCAGGTTAATATATGAATATATACAGATAAACAATTTAGACAAATAACTCTAGTTCTGTAAAATAGTTCATGTCTGAGATGATTAGATATGAAAATGGATCAACTTTGCTTGGCGGTATAGTTGGGTGTATATCTGGGTTATCGCCCCAAATACCATGCTCGCGACAGAGGGGCATATGAACCGTGTGTCTGCACTGGTAAAGAGAAGATGACCATAATGACAACATTACATGTGTCTTGATATAGATATACACAGCACAACTTGTTGCCTTCGTAAAGTCGATACTCCCCAATGATGAAGGTGACATGATCTATTTACCGAGGTAAAAGTTGAAATATCAAATACAAAATTAGTAATTAACCTTAATTTCAGATTTATTTAATAAATCTCCTATCTTACTAATAGATCTATTATGCACTGTCACTATAAACAATAATATTTCAATTATCCAAAGAATTAATTTGATGAAGAAGTTTAATATTATAATTCCTATCCTCCTAAATCCCTATATAAATAATATAAAATAAGAATAAAATAAATAAATAAATAATTAAATAATTAAATTAAATAAATAGTTTATACAAAATATGGTTAAATAAACATAATACACTTGGACTAAAGTTCATTCATTCCTCTCTTGCACTCTAACTTCCTGAAGCTTTATTAAAGTCATTTAAGATTTTCGCTCCAAAATTTAATTCAACAATTCAGTTTATATTAATTATTCCTTTGTTAGACACGAAGAGAGTAATTTGTATTAGTTTGTGATTATCTCGTTTAATATTTGTACTCGGTTTAAAATTTGATTGTAAATAATGTTTTATGAAGATTTGATTTTAAAAGACTTGCCTATGCAATTAATTTACGTATTAGTTAATATTTAGTTTTATAATAGGATATAATAATTCGTATTAACATTTCATAATTTTAATAATTCATATTAAGGTAGGTTTTCGTGTGAACTTTGTGTAGGTTTATGCCCCCGCTTATTGGTTATAATATATTATTCCTACAATAACAGACCTTCTGCTTTCAACTCCTAAAAGATCCCATTTCCTCCTAACAATATTTCCAATTTGAAGCATTAATTCAAGTAATCATTTAAACTAGAGAAAGTTCCTATAATAAATATTTCCTAAGCTTGAATCACCTAGTTGTAATTGAAAGTCAATAATAAACAAAGTATTCCTTAAATTCCTCAATATATTAAAGCATCAGTTCTTCCACCTAATATCTACACGCCCTATCCTATCACCTAATTGTTCCTTCATAAAAAAATTATAACTGCCCAAAATTATAACAATGCAGAAATAAAATCGTATTAGCCATACCTCCAACTCTGCAACAAACCTACAGTAACTCTGCATTCAGCTCCGACGACAGCTAAGAAGTCGCCCCCACGCGGCCTCGAAGACTCCAAAGGAATCAGCTCTCGATCCCTGTGTTGTTTAGAATTCCGACTTATCCTGCGTCCTGATGAGCAACCCTGCTGCAAGACTGTGAGGCAGCAATAGCTCCACAACCATTGCTCACATTTTCATGGAAAGAAAAGAACATTTAAATAACAACAGAAATTAAGGTTTTATTTTCCTAAAATCAAAATAGACTTCCCTAATAATAATATCACACAATTTCTATAAAGCAAACAAGTCCACGTTTCTTCCATGTTATTAAATATCTTTTCAACAGCTATTCCTTAAAATAAATAATTTCCTTTCTTCATACAACAAACATTCTTCACTCAGTCAAGGATCGATCCACCTTTACACAACATTTTGCACAATTTCATTCTTGTAAACCTAATCACATATTTATCGGTAATATGTTTATTAAAGTTGTATAGACAGCATTCAAAAGATTTACCTTCTAATAAAACTACATTCTACCAATACTGCTAGATTTAAATAAACCCAACGACTACCAAATCAAATACGAAGTTGCATAAGTACATACGTAATCCCTGAATAAATCTCTATTCTACATACTCACGGTTTTGATCAATACAATTTTTACCAATCCCTTTTTTCACATTAAGAATATTTCCATTATTATTTACACTCCGGAATATCACTGAGATATTCTCAGCTTAATCCTTGTTTTAATAAATTTTGTATCAAGCAAAGAATATTTCTTCTAACGTCAAAACCTTCAAATTTCCCACAGATTTTCATAATTATTGTATCAAACGAAGAATATCTTCGTCAAATCAAGAACTTTCAAACTCTCACTAGAACTTTCTTCTTCTTAATCTCTAAAATGAAAATTTCAACATTCATTTTCTCACTCGCGAAACAAAATCCCTTTCCTCCTCCGAGAAGCAAAAATCCCTTTTTTCTCATCTTCAGGTCTATTTATAACCTCCGTTTTTCTTTTCCATTTTTCTCTCTTTAAATTTTTCAAATTTATTTTTTCTTATTTTTTTCAAATCCTGTCATTCTTTTTTTTTCGTTCCCCTTTTCTAAGGTTTTATATGTTTATATGTTAGGTCTTATATATTAATGAGAATTATTTTTTTTTTATTTATTTTTATCTTTGATTCCATTGATATTATTTATTAAACATAATTCAGACATATTTTTAACAAAAAAAAAAAAATAGTATAGATTCTTATTATTTTCTTTTATTACACTAAACCTCTTAAAGGATAGATGAAGTCTGTTACAACATGAATGTTGTGTGTGTAATATTTATTTTTATTGATTAAATTGTATTTATAATGCATTAAGTATATTTAAATACTAGCTGTCTCGGCAAACGTTCTTCTGCCTTTTTAACTACTCTGCCTCTGCCTTTTTTATATTTTCTCACCTTTTAATCCTTTCCTGGACTTCAACAATTAATTCAAAACCAAAATTAGCCAAATCAGTTCAGCTGTTCTCGAGTTTTAGCGAGTTTAACGAACAGAAATTGATTTTTATATATATATATAGATAATAGGTTTCTACAGTCCTCCGCAATGTGTACTTTAACTGTTCCAAATTTCATTCTTCACCGTTCGCGTGATTGTCTTAAAAAGAAGTATTAAATACTCCACGTATTAAAATATAGATATTTGTATCTTTTAAAACAATTTAACTGGCTTGTGGTCTAGGGCATAGCCTATTCTGCTCAGATCATGAGATCCAGGTTCAATCTCGGGTCGGCCAAAGTGCTATTGAGGATTTTCTCGAAAATCCAAAATCTTAGTAGCAGCGCGGATTCTGGCGGATTGTGTGCTAGCAATTATGAGCACGTAAAGCCGTCGGTCCTAATTATTGCTAGAAATAGTCAATAATCGTTATCAGGTCGACAAAATGCGGCGATGGGGATCACCAATTATCTCCCCAACCGACAAAACCGGTGAATTTTGGTGAACATTTTGGTGGTGAATATAGACTTTTTAGTATATAGACGTTCGGTTTACTTTATTTATTTATTTATTTAAAATTTATGCACAACATGTACAGAGGTGGACTTAATGCTACATGACATTCTCTACCAGTCAACCTTAAACAAATATAAACAGTGTTTACGATGGGGTGCACAGAGAAACTTATTACAATCGTTTACTACTGACATACCTTCTTGATTATTATTAAGATAAATTAAAATTAAAGAAAACAATAAGATAATACGATATTACAATATACTTAGATACAAGTAATATATTACATATATAATACATTATACATATACCTACATAAATACCTATATATATACAAGTACATATTTATATATAGTTATATAAATACATATATACATACATATTATACTACCATAGCATACCATACCGTAACACCATTATTCTGCCAAATGCTTACAGAGAGAACGTTTAAAAGACAATTTGGAGGGACTATTCCTAATATCAATGGGAAGAGTATTCCAAAGCCTCACAGCTTCAGAAGAAAAAGATTTGGATAAGAAATCGGTACGACAAAAAGGTACTTGAAGAGTCGGGATATTTTCTGAACGAAGTTGACGTGAATGTGTGGCATGCTGAAATATGAATTTTGACTTAAGATATTGAGGTGCATTAGGATTATAAAGAATTGTGAATACTTTACCTACCCCTCAAGGGAAACGGGCGTTATGATACTAAACTAATTACCACATAATGAACCTTTGTTAAAATTATTATTAGACTAATATTGCTGCCAATACCACCTGAACCCTAAAAACTAATATAACAATTTTAAAAAAAGTAGTTCAATTAAAATAGTCAAATAAACGTTATTTTTAAAGCAAATCCATCACATATAAAATTTTATCGTTTTTAGAATTACATACCTTGAACAGAAAAACGGCACCCTTGCCGGATGATTTGTGTGTTTTTCTGTCCGTCCATCCGTCTATTATAGCCAATTTCCTCTGAAACTGTCAGATCATTTAAGTTAAAATTGGGTACTGTCACAGAGGGGGGAAGGGGTGAAAATTAAGAGAGTAGATAGGTTTAAACAGTGGTGTAATATATAAATTGATTGAAGGTTACATTCTTAAATGACAATAATTAATAAATTTTAAAGAGGGTTCAAATAGGTTCGGTAAGTTAAAGAGTAAGTATCTACAAGTTAAAACGCTCTCCAATCCTTTTTACGAAGTGTTTGGCGACATTATTAAATGAACGGTAGAATTTTAAAAAAGATAAAGTAATTAAAAATTATTGGAAAACTTAATCAGTAAGAAAACATTGACGGTGGAAACCACGGTGCAAGTTGGCGGCAGGTCTTGTCTTAGCGCGGGCAGCGCAGCGGCGCGGCGGCGGAAGTCCGATGTTGACGCTCAACACGTCGATATCTGCAGGAACAGGAGGCCCAGGCACACTTTCAGTGGGTAACAGAAAAAGCCACCACCGATCTCCAGTCCATATATATCAACTATGCCGTGGTCTCGCCGTAACTGCTCACACCACCAGCCATTTTCGTATTTTTTTCTAAAAACACACGGACTGTTAAGCGCACGCATTTCGAGTCCGTTTTCCGATTCTGTAAAGTTATATTTTTTAAGAGGTCTTGAGCACTGCAATACACTGGTGTTAGAATTGTTTAATTTAAACGGCTTAAGCTACAAAATAATTCAGGTGTAACACGACACTTTGAGAAAAATATGACTACTTGTTAGTCGAGGATTTTTAATTCAAAAAGTAAATCGATGACCTATGCTTTTTATATTTTTTTTATATAATTGGTAAACATATACATACGGAAAAAAATAAACAATATGTATATTATAGTACAAAAATATTTATTTACGTAAATATTAATATTTTTTTTTCATAATTAATACGTAATTTTTTCGTAATTTTTAAATAATTTATTGCTCTTTCAATTTTACAGCTATGTTAATTTTTTTTTTTAAATATTGTTTAGGATATTTCACATTCACATCATATGATTTTTTTGAGATCATAGATATCAACACTAAAATTTACGAAAATAAATAAAAATAGGTACCGTCATACCCAAAGCGCTGATATCATTAAGTTGGTCATTAACGAAATATATATTTTATTAATTGATATTTACGGTTTTTTGACAAAATTATTATCTAAACTGTTAGATCTTGAACTAATCTTGATTATAAATAAAGTTTACTTGTTGATTAATACGCCAAAACACTTTTAAATTAACCTGTATCATAAAGTGCAAGTGCATAGAGTATTGTATTAAAACTGGTAAATAGTGAAAATGTTGTTTTTTTTGTATGAAGTTAGCGTTGGTCCCTATAGAGACCATAGTGTATTAACGGCATTTTCTCAGGGGTCTCATTAATTACCAAAGTGATGTGAGCGGGTAAAAAGGCTAGATGAGGTGAAACCTCCGGCCTTTATAGACCACGGACGAGGTAAGTATATATATATAATGCCTATCGCCGCGCTCCCGTCGATAACGAACTTAGCGCTGCCGGCTCACGTTGTTAACGGCATTTGTAACATTGTTCACGTTACAGTATACATATGTAAGTTGGTGATCCAAATAAGGACGTGTATTGAATAAATTAATTAATTAATTTCATGCATGATGACCAGCTTTGAGACAGTATATGGTATTGAGATTAATGGTGATCACCGCTCTGAAATAAGATTTTGTATATATATATATATATATATATATATATATATATATATATATATATATATATATATATATATATATATATATATATATATATATATATATATATATATATATATATATATATATTTTATATTTCATAGAACAGCAAGCAAGTAGCAGTCTTTCTCCGTGTTGGTCCGGGCTCCTTTGAAGAACAAACCAACTGCCGTTGTATTATAAGTGTTACTTATAATCGTGTTGAGTGGGGCCCGTTTCTCCTGGAGATGCTTCGGTTTCAAAGAGAAACGTGCGTTGAGTACATAAATTCTGCGCTTTTGTGCTGCCATAGGACGTGGAAGGGAAAGCTTGGTGAATGTGGATGGATAATTGTGCCACTGGGATCTTTTATGTCCGGACCATCGGTGAGTTTTATCCATTTATTAAATCGACGTCTTTCTTTTCGGTGCCATCGCGGGAGACACAAAGAACAGTTCATGGATAATAGCAAAAACCTTGATGAGATCGGTTTAAAAGGGCCACAAGAACATAGCGTTAGCCGAAATTATCAAATTAATTTAATTTACAATAAGTCAATATAGAATTTAATGGACCATTTTTAATTACAAATTAATTTTAAAAGGATTTTAGTTGGAAAGTCATGAAACTAATCAATTTTTTTCTTTTCTGCCATAAAGTTAACACTTTCTTTTGTTTATGACCAATGAAATAAATTATAAAATGTCGGATAAGGTAACACGCAAAATTTTAAACAAACTATTTTATAAAATGCAACAAAAATGAAAATATTTACTACTATAGTCGAAAGCCACAACAAAGAAGGCTGTATAAAATAAATACTCTTAGTATCACCTAAATAAACAAAAAAAACAAGTGTCATCTATTTAAACTGTGAACGAGTAACAAATATTTTAAAATTTTAATGTAAATAAAAGTTGTTAGTCTTCTAACATTTAATTGGTTAAAATAATAATCTTCATGATGAAAGATTTAAAAATGCATTATATCTATGTTGAAATATTTCGAGATGAACGGCTTAAAATAGTAAGTAATAATAATTATTGTACCTAAATTCAAGTAATATGAATCTTTGAAGTTTTTTGTGATTTTTTGCATTATAAGAAGTGTCCGTGATACAGTTTACATTCCAGAAGAAATTAATAATATATTACAATAAAAAAAACTTTGTACGGACTTATCATTCTGCTATAATTAATTTTATCTTTTTGAGTTACATAAACATAAAGAATTAAATAGCAAGTTCGACAAGTATCAAAATAAACAACATATATAATAATTATGGTTTTATTTATTTAATTTTTATAACGTTATTATTTTTATATTTATTTATTAATCAAGTGCAAAGATAACCACGAACGTATTGATAAATAATACGATACATAAATACTTCATATAGACACGATACATGATCAAGGAAGAGTGATAATATTAGTATTGCACTGGCCTACGGGTCAGCGTCTGATAACTTGCGGGTCATCTATAATGGTTATGCAACTGAGAATTTTGCATTGGAAAACGTTATTGGCTTTTAAATATAGTCTTTATGGAATACTTTTTTGTTTCATAGTCTCACAATAAGCAGATAGTCTCTTTAGAGATAACCACTGCCTATAGACTCCAAATATGTAAATGGAACTTTGCTATCCGTGGGGTAAAGCTAGAATAAGTCTGTGATCACATGCTTATATGTATAATCTACGTTACTCTCCATACTGGAATATGACGTCGACAATCGCATAGATTATTGGGACAGGAATAAGTGAGTCGGTGCTACCCACGGATTAAACTGGATTCGCCTTAAACTTCAATTTCTTAGATAGTCAATATCGCTTGCATTTACACACCGGAATACAGAGTTATAATACTTATCGATGAAATGAAATCACTCCAGAAAGGTATTCTTTAAACTTTAGCTTTTTAGTCGACACGATAATATAGTACAATATGGCATACTTTTATTTTTTCACGATTTAAAATATCTACAAGCATTTGACACGTACATCTATACTTACTAATATTATAAAGCTAAAATAGGTAAGGCGGTGGTACCAGACCCGAGCGAGACAATAATAATAGACCCGAGCGAGGTACCAGACCCGAGCGAGACAATAATACCAGACCCGAGCGAGGTACCAGACCCGAGCGAGACAATAATACCAGACCCGAGCGAGGTACCAGACCCGAGCGAGAAATAATACCAGACCCGAGCGAGGTACCAGACCCGAGCGAGACAATAACAATGCACAACTCTACCACTTAGCAGTCACGATGGTAGTGACTCGTATAGCCAATCGGTCGCCTTTTACGACCTGCCTGGCAAAACGGCGGTTGGCCTAGTCTTCAAAATATTATGTACCAGTCAGATTTGAAAAAATATTCTTTATATGATAGCAACACTTACCCGATTGAGCAAAAGTAATATTTTTGGGTCACGCGAACGAAGTCGCGGGAAACAGCTAGTTTGCTTATATGAGCGGCGACACATTTTACGTCCAATACCGTGTCTTAGGTATTTGTGTGGTCTGTGGTGCTATCATACCCGAGAGAATCATCATTGCAGAACTATAATTTTTATTTATTTAATATTTAATCAACATTTAATAAAAATTAAAAAATAATACTAAATAAACACATTTTATTTTAATAAACTCAGCGAAATAGTGGAAATCATTGATATAAAAAACCCAAGATGCACAGTCCCGAACAAAAATGACACTCAAAAGTGTCCCTAATTTCATTTGAGTAGTTATAGATATGGTAAAAACATATGTCTTTGCATATCCAACCTTGCGTGCACGACTTATAGTTGTTTTTGCAAGGCGATGTACGAAAAGAAATAAAATTGACAGTGTCGCGACCGACGCGATTCTATTTGAAATGAGCGCACAATTTAACTCATTTTTGGAGGACGTTTTTGACACACTGATTGTGTATCTTTGGATTTTTATATCAATGGTGGAAATGTAAAAATTTGTTTTAAAATCGTTGTCAAATTTAGATAAATTATAAATTATACCTACCGATCGCCCTGTGGTCGAAATTCGAACATGACTAAACAATAAAATCTCTTAAGTTTGACAAAACACTGAAGACGGAAAGAAAATATACACGTGTGTATATTATCATCTATGTCACATGAATGTAGTGTGTGTAATGCTTATTTTTATTAATTTAACTAGCTGCAACGTGCAGCCCGCTGCATTATACACAATTTTTGGCGCATCCCGCCTGATCATCTCATTTTTCCGGGAAAAAAAGTAGCCTATTTGCTATTCCAGGTCATCAGCTACCTGTGTGCCAAATTTCATTCAAATCCGTTCAGTAGTTTTTGCGTGATTGAGTAATAAACATCCATCCAAACATCTATCCAAACATATTTTATTGATTCAGATATTTTATTGATTCAGGCGTTACTTTGCGGAAATCCATTATTAAAAGGTGAAATTAATTAAATTTGCTATTATCCGCGAACTATTATTCTATGTATCCTCCGTGATGGTACCGAAAAGAGACGTCGGTTTAATAAATGGATTGGACTCACCGATGAAACGAACCAGAGAAACGAACACTACCTCACTCTACGCGAGTATTACTTACACTCGCGTAGAGTGAGGTAGTGTTCGTTTCTCCTGAAGATGCTTCGGTTTCGAAGTGAAACGTGCGTTGAGTACGTACATGAATTGTGTGCTTTTGTGATTGGTGCCGGCGTGGTCGTGGTTGTAAAAGTGTGGTGGATGTGGGCGGATAAGTGTGCCGCTGGGGTCTTCGTTTGATCGGAACCATCGGTGAGTCCAATCCATTTATTAAACCGACGTCTCTTTTCGGTACCATCACGGAGGATACATAGAATAATAGTTCGCGGATAATAGCAAATTTAATTAATTTCACCTTTTTATCTATCCAAACATCCATCCAAACATCCAAACTTTCGCATTTATAATATTAATATTATAGATGTATTTCCAGGGCATATTATTTAAAAATATTAAGTGTCTGCAATCCTACGTAATGTACACTTTAACTGTGCTAAATTTCATACTTCACCGTTTGCGTAATTGTCATTAAAAAGGAACAAAGTAGCTGCTTTACGTATTAATATATACGTAATACATAATACCGTATAAAATTTATATAAACTTATTTTTGTAACGACTAATACCCGATTCCTATATCAGTTACACGACTCGTTTTAGTAACGAGGAGTAACAATTTCTACGAGGCGTAAGCTAAAACTGTTTCTTAAAATGTCAAATCATTAATAAATTCCTTGCTAATGGTTACTGCTACGAATGACGGGTTGTTTATTTTAGGAACTCGGTATAAATAAAAATTAATTTTGCATAAAATTAGCTGTATTGAACGGGTACTGTTCGAAAGTAGTGTCAAGAGTCTTCACAACCGGCGTGTTTGTATGAAGAAAGTAATGAATGTGGAGGAAGAGATCTGCTGAATTTATGTATGTATGTAAAATTAATTGTAACAATTGAATGTGGGACTTGTGCGTTTGAAATAACTCTTTTTATAAAAATAAAAATATTATGATACTTCCATTTCATCATTTTGAGTGTCGAAATAGCAAACGATGTGCAGTTCCATAATAATTTGGGGGTTAAAGCTGTTATCTTCAAAGAAATTGTGGATATTGTATCGTCTTAGGCGTCCCATAGACCTACAATAATATTGCGCAATACTTTTATTGTGCAAAAATATTGATTCCAAACGTTCAATAAATGCACTAAATAAAATTGACAAACCAGTTTCATGAATATTTTCGTGCAAACAACATGTCTGACGACGAAGTTTTGGCGGCAACCATGCTGGTGATTTTGTTCAATAAATCTATACAATTCTATACACTCAAGTAAAAACTTCCGTTCTTTATTTTTATAGCATCCTTGTTCGCCATTTTGCTTAAATTTACGACTAATACATTAAACAGCGTGACTGACCGAACGCGACTGCTCCAAAGTCTGAAGTGAAAAATATTCTGCAATATTAAGCCTACATAGTGCAAGAAAAAAATATTGCACAATAAAAGTTAAACCCGCTCAAACTTTCGTTCAAATTTTGTGCAATCTTCAATATTGACCCTAAACGGTCAATGGTATTGCACAATACGTTTTTTTATGTTATAAGATAGCAAATAAGCAGATGAGTCTCCTGATGGAAAGACTCAACCATCGCCTATAGACACCAAAGGTGTTAATGGTGCGTTGTTATCTTGTGGCGAGGTCTAATGCCACATGCATAAGTTTACCGGCTACCTTACCCTCCAAACCGGAACACGACAGCGACAAATACTGACGCTATTGCGGCAGGAATAGGTAAGGCGGTGGGTACCAGACCCGCGCGAGACAATGCAGAACTCTACCACCTAGTAGCCACGATGGTAGTGACTCGTATAACCAATCTCGCCTTTTACGACCTGCCTGGCAGAACGGCAGTTGATCTATTCTTCAAAGGAGCCCGGAACCAACACGGGGAAAATATTGTAACATTGAGCTATGGGGCGCTTTAGACGATACTTCACGTCTGGTTACATACTTATGCTTTATAACCACAAGTTCGCCCACATATGGAGTAATGTTTGAATTTTCCCCTGTTAGTCTGGGTTCCCTTTCAATAATATACCATCTGTCATTCTGACAAGCAATTTGTAAGAGGTGAACGATTGGCTATGCGAGTTATTACCATCTTGGCTACTAGATGGTAGAGTTCTGCATTGACTCGCCCAGTACCAACACTTGTCCTTTTCCTGTCACAATAGCCTCATTGCTTGTCACTGTCATGTTCCGGTTTGGAGGGTAAGGTAGCCGGTAAACTTAGGTATGTGGTGTTAAAACACGTTACGAGGATTACAACACTCCATTAATGGTTGGTTGTTTTGATGATCCCTTGTCATCAGAAAAGCCATCTGCTTATTGCAATCTTATGAGCAGAGCGCCTTGTCGACGATTTTTTTGGCAACCAACTTCTTGTGTTGCAAATGTTCATGGGTAGTGATGACTGCTTTCCAGCATGTAGCCAGCTCGCTCGTATGCTCGTATACTATAAAAAAAAAACTCGTATTTTCCTTCCATTTCGACGAAATTAAGCAAATATTTTAAACTGGATAAATTTTTGTCCTCACGTTGGTTGACATTCCATTTCATGTTACTATAATTAATATATGAATAAAAATAAGTAATATAACCACAAAGTAAGCAAATTAATTGCTTGTGATATGGGTGATGGTCAACAATACTAATACATGAAAATTGAACCGGAGTCCCATTGATCGCATAGTCAGGGTCGTTAATCACACAACCAACGGGGGCTGTAGAATGAGTGATGGTAAATATATATCTGCTGCAATGTTGAATACTGAGTATTAAACATACACCACGTTATGTGCAACGATTGTGGCAGTAATCTTATTAACGCTAATTATATTGTGTCGTGTGATGTAAGGACTGCATGCAATGGTTTCCTCACACGTAGTTCATTCTGATTTAGTTACATCCCTTGTGATCTATATTGAAGCTAGGAGTTACTCACAGCCTTTCGCGCATAATTAAATTACCATTTTATTTGCAGTGATTCTATTTTTGGTATAACGTATTTTGTCATAGGTTTTTTGATAGTTACTAGTTCTTTTTTACCTAAATATTCTGTATAATACGTAAAAAGAAAACTCCTGACACACTGATTGACATATCAACACCCAGCCTAAACCCTTGAACTAAGAAAGCTGAAACTTTTCAGCTGGGTTGTTTTTTACGATTTAGACGAGGAAATAAAATTTTTCGAACTCATGTTGAATAGGAGGTGAAGTGTTTTATTAGTTTTTTTTTAGATTGACGTTTTAATTTTTACATATTTAACTTACATTAAATGACGAATTAAAAAATGTTATTTAATTTACTCTGGGTTGACTAGTAAAAGATTGTACATATTTAAGGACTAGATAATTAACGGTCGTCAGTAAATAATTAAAAAGTATCTTCACACCCGTATGGGGATACAAGGAAGCGTAGAGGAAGGTAAGTATACAGTAAGTGCACCCACTATTAGCCGAAAACCCATAGTCCCACAATGCGTAAATAACTACTGTTTACTGTTACTGTTTTACTTACATTCGTGTTCGTATTTATCCTTCAATTTCCTTAACATTAGCACATAAAACTATTAAAACTTTCGTGAGATATTATATTATTATTATAAACTAAATAAATGAAAACGGCTACACTCACGATTAATCGGTGTTGGTTCTGACTAGTTTCGGACCTATATTAATGTGGTCCTTTCTTAGGGTGAGTCCGACGTTCACTCGATAACGACTCGTCTCAACTTCGAACCGAGAGGAGTCACTACCGAGCGAACGTCGGACACATCCTGCGTAAGGACCTCATATAGCTCCGAATCTAGACGGAACCAACACCGATTAATCGTTAGTGAAGCCGTTTCTTATTATTTAGTTTAATTTAGCACGTATTTTGAACTGCACATCAGCACGTCCTTTCAGCAGCGACATACCTTTGATGTCGTAGCCGACTCACGACACGTAGGTGGCTACGACTTCAAAGCACCGCTTTTTACTAAGACTCACATTTTGTGCCGCAGTAGGTAATATTTTAAAATGTCATTTAAAATTGATTACTTAGGTAAGGTAGCTGAATAAATTACTATAAATATAAAATTTATCCCTAGTTACACGAATTGAGCTAACCCCAAAATGAGCAAATTATTTGCTTATGTTATGTGTGTTTCTCAGCAATTCTAATACACAGAAATTCATATATAGATAATAATGTATTATCGGTATATATTTAATGAACACCCAAATACAGACATACAAACATTCCTTCTAATCGCACAGTAGTTGGGCCTATCGGGAATTGAATCCGAACCCCAAGGATGGGTATTTAGGATCGCTAACCACTCGATAAACGAGGCGGTCAATCATACATGCGATAAGTTAATTAACACTATTTCCTTAATTGCATTGTACTCGCAAATATCTTAAAAAGGGTTCGAAAGTTCTTCGTTCAAGCATTAAAATCATCCTGTTCAATTCTGACGATTCTATCACAGCACAGAATACACTACAATTTACACATACACATCAGCAACTCTGTCGGTGTCGATTTGGCCCATCGTTTTGGCTTACAAACACGAGAGACACTGACCAATAGTTAATAATGAGTCTAAATCTTGACATCGTTTATATTCTCATTTATCGTCAAGATACTGCCTTAAGCCAAGGTTTGTGTCTCACAGAAAAGACCTCTAGTGCCCTAGACCTTCTATAATCTAAAACTATCAACTAAAACTCTGGCTGAGAACTTTGCTCGCCTAAAATTTTGGTTTCCAGTAACAGTACTTCTTAAAATCTTGTCAAAATAGTTAAAAACATATAATAGGTCAATATTATTAATCTTAAATTAAATAATTAAATAACGTATATTTTTATAAAAATTAAAATTTATTTTATCATTTGCGATTAACATTGTTTTCTTTGTTATATTTCCGGGAGATCTATTAAAAGTGAAACACTAAAGTTAGCACTTTGTGTTACGCATCCGAGATATTACAAAAGATAATAAATTACCTAGTATATGACGCGTGGACACGCCGATCTGCGTCGTAATTTTCATGAAATTTATTGTAAATAACTAAAATGAAGCTTTAGTTTCATGTTTTACTTTAAATTATAGTTCAGAAGTACGAAACTATGTATTTACTTCACTGAATTACTAGAAAGACTGGAGTAGAACCTAATTATTAGCGAAAAAACATTGCAAAAATTGTTTCGGATCTGTTGTCGCATATGGTGGACGTTCCACGTACCCGGACAAAGCGGTTCGACTCTTCATTCTTCATCCGAACCGCAAGGGACTGGAATATGCTTCTTGTGTCTGTGTTCCCCGACGAGTACAACCTGGGGATCTTCAAGAGAAGAGTAAACAGGTACCTTCTAGAAAAGTGCGTTCCATTTTAGGCTGCATCTTAGCTTACCATCAGGCGAGATCGTGGTCAAACGCTTCCCTATCAATATTAAAAAAATACTTCAAATTGATATTTTAATACAGTATCTATGATAGCTGGACAAATCACACGAATTAATCTAACCCCAAAGTAAGCCAATTATTTTCTTGTATGAGTGTTAGTCAACGATACTAATACCTAGAAATACATATATAAATATTTTACGTACATAATAAACACCAAAACCCAGAAATACAAATATCTATGTTCATCTCACAAATGTTTGTCTCTATCGGGAATTGAACGCGAGCCCTATCGATTCGTAGTTAGGTTCGCTAACCACTCAACTAACGGGGCGGTAAAAAAAGTAAGAAAAAAAGTAGAAGAAAAAAGTTTAATGCAGAAAAAGAAATATAGATGAAACTTTATCTTGGACGCAACAAATTAAGGCACTAAATTAAACGTTTTTGTTACCTGAAGATTGCTAAAATAATTGCAAAACTACTTGCTTTTCCCGCAAAAGCGAAAGCAAAAAAATTGCAAAAATACTTTCTTTTCCCGCAAAAGCAAGTAGTTTTGCAATTATTTTAGCAATCTTCAGGTAACAAAAACGTTTAATTTAGTGCCTTAATTTGTTGCGTCCAAGATTCGTACCTATTTTAGATCACGCGGATGTCTGTTACTTTAACTTTACTAGTGAGTAGTTTAACAAGCTTGATCGACTCCAAAATTTATGTATAGACTGCATATTTGGCCTACGCTAATATGATCATGTCACTCAATACCGAACAAGGCTCAAGTGGTTGGAAGTCCGTCTCAACCGTAATATCCACATATTTTCTCTTCTGTACTATATTCTGTTTGATTTTCACACCCCTAACTACTGAAAAGAGAGGTTTAAGTTTTTAGGAGTTAATTTAAAATAGCTAAGATCGATAAATAACCAACTTTTAAGTAAAAAAGATGAAATTAATTAAATTTGCTATGATCCGCGAACTATTCTATGTGTTTTTCGCAATGGCACCAAAAATAAAGACGTCAGTTTAATAAATAGATAAAACTCACCGATGGTCCGGATAAAAAGAAGATCCCAGCGGCACAATTATCTATGCACATCTACCACACTTTTACACCCACGTTCTACGCTGGAACCAAGCACAAAAGTACACAATTTACATACTCAACGCACGTTTCACTTCAAAACCGAAACATCTTCAAGTTTTTAAGTGTCCCATTTTAATGTTTGCGGCTACTTGACAAGCTATTAGGCTATGGAACTCCTTTAATGTTCGGTTCCCATATCAGTAAAACGACTCGTTTTAGTTATGAGTAGTATCTTTTTCTACGGGGCACAAGCTAAAACTGTTCCAATAAATGTCCAAACAAGTTATGTAACGTCTCGTTATTGTTAAATTGATTGCAAATGCTTACTACCACGAATGACGGATCGTTGATTATAGGAACCCGGCATTTCTGCTTTTCCGTATTGATCCCGGGCTCCTTTGAAGAATAGGCTAACTGCCGTTCTGCCAGGCAGGTCGTAAGAGGCGACTGATTGGATATGCGAGTCACAACCAACATGACTACTAGGTGGTAGAGCTCTGCATTGGCTCGCCAGGGTCTGATACTACTGCCTTACCTATTCCTGCCACAATAGCGTCAGTGCTAGTCACTGACGTGTCCCGGTTAGGACGGTAAGGGAGCCGGTAAACTTATGCATATGGCATTAGACCTCACCACAAGATTTTTGGCGATTAACATTTTTGGCGATGGTTGACTCTTTGCATCAGGAGGCCCATCTGCTTGTCTGCAATCTAATGATATAAAAAAAATATATAAGATCTTAATGTATTTAGAATATATATTTATAAGAATGACTATAGAGTCGTATTGTTTGATTTGAATTGTAATATATAAGTTTATATAGGTATGTAAGTTTCTATTGTACGTATGTATGTATATAAATATACAGAATGACTGGTGAGTTACCTTCGATACTTCTGGAGAATACTCGGTAGTCGGTACTCGATTCTCGTTGAAATGAAATAATAAAATTAGGGGCTTAACTTTTGGCCAATATTTTTCTAAAAATAAGTGAAATGTGAATATTATACTCGCTAAGCACACCGCGCTAGTCGACATCAAGGACACGCCGCCGCCACCCTCCGCCCTCAACTTCACTACATGTGCGACACGTGTGTCCACGCGGTATCCAAGTACCCGTGCCAAGGTAAATATAGGGTTCTTGGTGTACTGTTTACTAAATTTACTAAGAAGTATTTTAATATTTATTTTTAATGTTATTTTTTCTCATTATACCTATATGATCGCCAACTATCACGTCCTTAAATATTGAAGGTAAATCACCCGTCTGTCAGTTTTTATAGTATATATTATATTGTATTATGTACATTTATTGTAGTGTGTGTTATATATGTGCATGTATCTTCATTATGACAAATGTGTTTTTATATGTACTTAAATGGTTTTTTTTAAAATTTAAACATCAATTGTTTACTTAATAATCTAAAATACATAGATAATCTCTGGAACTTAAATAATTGTATTTAATGGCATCATAAAATAATATAAAAAATATTAATTATAATATCCTCTGTGTGCTAGTAGTCCAGTGTCAGTGTTGCCTACATGAGGTTGCGGGTTCAATTTCCGGGTCAAGCAATTAAAAAATGTATTTTTCCAGTTTTCTGATAAAAACAAGGATACCCGGGATTTGATAAATGTCCGCTTGGCTTGGCTAGGCTTGCCATCTATCACATTGTGGGGCTAAGTATTTATGACTAATCGTAGTTGCACTGGTTTTACCTCTGCCTATTTTTCGGGGGTACTTGCGTGAAGATATTATTAAATATAATACCTCCTCCTCTATAGAAGGTATTCTGAAAAATAATGCTCTTTAGCGATAAGACAGCATTTATATACCCATATTAAAAAAAATATTATTAGCGACGCTTATTCTGTTTTTGTTAATCTTCGAGCGCAATGAAAGTATTCAATTATTCATAACATTAAAAAAATTTCAGGTTTTAGAATTCTATTGCGATGTGTTAACACCATATCACTTAAAATATCCACATGTGCTGCAAATGCCGGTTATCACAAAAAAGCCATAGTCACTATGAGGTCAGTAGTTATAGGTACCTAATGGGTTTTTTATTTCATAAGATAGCAAACAAGCAGATGGGTCTCCTGATGGTAAGAGTCAATCATCGCCTATAGACACCAAAGATGTTAATGGTCGTTGCTATCTCGTGGCGAGGTCTAATGCCACATGCATAAGTTATCAGTAATATATCGATATCAGATAAAACCGTAAGTTCCGCCAACCCCTAATTAATGCCTACCTAATGCTGTACATTTTTATTGTTAAAACACCAACACCCGCAAATAACGGATTATAGTCATTTTATTCTACATTGTGTTCCTAGGTTAAAATAATTAGAATAAAATGAAATCTCAAATATTTGTACATAACAATAATATTTACATTACTAACATAATATGTGAAAAACCTAGAGAATATGAAAAATTCAAAACATTACCTGTAAATAAAAATCCTCCACGGGCTAATTATCCACAAAATTCACAACGACACAACACAACACACACAAACACTAAATTAAATTGTACAAAAGCTAATCAACCGAATTGTTTGCAAACTTTCGGCAAAACCACGTGTTGCGCGCCCATGGAACACGCCGGAAAATTGTATTAACTCACTCAACTCCACACTTCGCCGCAAGTCACTAACAACTGGCCATACGCTAGACATACATTGCCGTGTAGACACTAAACAATTTATTTTCATATAGAGTGGACGCATAGGAAACAAAATCGATAATTTATACATAGTCATTGAAAAAATGGTCCGATAAATATCACGTGAAGGGTCTATTTTTAATGCCAGCTTTTGTAAGCTTGTAACCGAGATCGATGGGTGTGTGGTTAGCGACTATTATCACAAAGATAAAAGAGCTCGCGTTCGGTTTCGTAACAAGGATTTTTATTATAAACGTACTATGATTTTTATGATAAACTTAGATGTGATTCTATTTCAATGTCGTTGAGCTGTGACACAAGCGTTATATTTTTATTTGATCCTTTAGATTAAGGAAACTACTCGATATGAAATAACTAAAACGTATAGGAAAAAACATTGATATAAAAAACCCAAAATACACAATCAGCGTCTCAAAAACGTACTTTAAAAATGTACGCAATATTTTAAATTGTGCGCTCATTTCAAATAGAATCGCGTCGATCGCGACATACATTGCTTTGTAAAAACAACTATAAATCTTGCGCTTAAGGTTGGATGTGCAAAAACATATATTTTTGCCATATCTACAACTACTTTTGTGAAATTAGCGACAGTTTTGAGAGTCAGATTTGTTCGAAATTATGCATCTTGGATTTTTTATATCAATGGGAAAAAACGTATAATTTCGTCGCGAGTAATGGCGGACTTAAGTACAGACGTCTTTATAATAAACGACAAAATGTCAAGACTTAGATTTAAAAAATATCGTCATTTTATTGATATCTTTAATATAATTTTTATTCAAAACGGATTGAGTAAAACACCGGTAAAAATAGAACACGATGACTTGAGGGCGTGAGGGAGATGGTCACGGGTTCAGAGTCTCGCGTGTCGACATTTTTCTTTGTTGTTTTTAAAGTTTTTCAAGAACATGAAGACTTTGTTATTTTTGTGTTATAGCACTCACCCCGTGCTTGGGAATCTGGAAAAACCTTAAAAACCTTCAAATCCCGCGTGTCGATATTTTTCTTTGCTGTTTTTAAGGTTTATGAAGACTTTGTATTTAAGTATAAAATACATTTAAAGAATACGTACCGGTATTCGACGATTTCGTTCTATTGTTCGTTCTACATCATATTTCTTCTGAATTCGGAAAAATAATAAAAACAATTATGACGGTTTGGAAAATTTGGCAAACATATCATGACAAAGATTCACATATCAGGACAGTAATATATTGCTCAAATTACCCTCATGATGTGTAAATCTTCAGCGTAGCATATTATCTATATTACAGTTTCCACTCTTTATTTTACTTATATTGGTCTAGCTCTAGGTTATTTTTCCAGAAACACATAATCGTCATACTAGACATTTCATAAAAAGTGAACGAAGTTGTCACTCTGTCGTCACAATTACGAGATAGAATTCTACAACGTCTGGCTTGGACTTATTACCCTTATCAATTCAGGCCACAGTAATGTCCGTATTTATCTCTGTCGTGTCAGGGTTGAACAAAGAACAGTAAGGGAGCCCAAAAAGAAATTTTGGGATTTAATCGAGCACGGCAAATTAATATAGTAGGAGGATTTCTCGCAAACTGTTGAGACTCTACGCCAAATATAGACCCTAGGTACTATGTACTAATGTACTAGATAAAGCATGCGCTACGCAACTTGTGTTCCACTTAAGTGCAGTCCATGGACTGGACGTTTCAGCTCGTTGAATAAAACGCGTAAGTACCATGAAATTCACAGCGGTTACGACTTTTTGGTCGCGTGTATTCGCGTGGACCAAAAAGTCGTAACCGCCGTGAATTATTACACCGTGCTATACTCTGCAGCGCTACTTAATTTTGATTTTAGTTAAATGTTTATTATTTTTTCAGCGTTGCAGCGCTAACTAAATGAAATACGACTTTTATTTAGCATAGGTTTTTTATTGTTTAGTAGAACTCAAACTCTCTTTCTAGTTTTTCTAGAGTATATAATTGAATATATGCTGAATTTTTCGATAAGTTGGCCGCAAGAGCTTATTTCTATCTAAAGCACTGGTGACGCACCCGTAAGGCCCCTGGCGTTGCAGCTGTTTTAAATGTGAGCTTTGTGCTCGTTTCACCCTTAATCCATAAAAAAAACCAGCCACATTATGAGATTTAATATTTTGGACTAACAGTGGCGGCAGTAGTTCCTCTGCTTACCACTTCAGCAATATAGGTTTGCCTTAATATTATACAAAAAATATTATATTTAATATTATACAAAATATAATATAAATATGCCTTATAATGATAAATATACCAAGTAACCAATATAACAAGTTCGATCATGTCTCACAGTATCGTGCTACTCTTAAGTGGTTACCTATACGTCAACGCAGAGATTTTAGAATGTTATGTACATTATTTTCTATATTACACGATCCGTCTGTTCCTGCGTACCTCAAGTCTCTTTTTGCTTGGCAGAGTGATACACATAGTCGGAACCTGCGGTCTCAAGAAAATTTGTCCTTGTATGTTCCGTTTTGCCGAACAGATTTTCTTTTACAATCTTTTTCCCATCGAGCTGTTCGTTTGTGGAATGCACTTCCTGAGGATATTAGGAAAGTTACATCAAAATTAGCATTTAAGAGACAGTTAAAATTATATTTCGATCTTTCAAGTTAATATGAATATAATGAGTGATAACTTGTTTTTTGCTCATAGTTGTATGATGATTTTAATCATTTGTATTTATAAATATATGTATGAACATAATGTATGTATGTATATATTTATGTATATGTATTTAGTATATAGATATGTATATGTAAGTGTTATTTATCTATATTTTATGTATATATGTATTATGTATGTATGTATTATGTATATATGTGTTGTATGTGTAATTCTTAAAATTTTTAAGTTAGTTTGTTATTTTGATCTCCTCTGATTTGTTTATACAAGTTAAGATTACTTTGTCTTTAAGTAAATTTAGATGCACCCCCTCCATAAGTCATGTTTCTGTTTTGAACGAGGTTGGCTAGGATAGAATGCCCTTAGGCGTTAAGTTTAACCTATGTACGTTTTTGTTGTGCATGAATATAAATAAATAAATAAATAAATAAATAAATACCTTAATATTATACAAAAAATAATATATAACACAACAACTAAAATATCCAAAATATGTCGTGAATGAATTAAATACTTTTCCTTTGTATTGGTTTCAGTAACAATTAATCGGATTGATACACACTGGTCACTTAAAAAAAATGTTTATATCATTCAAAAATCATTGTTATTTATTAAACATATACTCACTTTAATCTCCCATCTTTTTTCTTTTTCATAAGTCAGATGCCATCCATACGTACCATATAAATGTAAAAGTCAGTCCGTTTGTTACGCTTACACGGATAAACCAATGAACTGATTTTGATGAAATTTGGCAACGATATAATTAAAGATCTGATTTCAAACATAAGGTATTTTAAAAGATGAACACCTAAGACAGAAATATATCTCTATTCGTGAATAGAGATACATGTCACTCGTTGGTGAAGCTGCGCGAGTGAGCTAACAGCTGTATAAGGGTCCAAATAAGCAATAAATTTAATATATTTATGAAACAAGATCAAATTCTCCGTACTCGTAAAAACCTGTCAAATTTCTCCGGATTCAACAGTTCAATTTTATAAATACTTTGCATTTTATAGTTTATTTATTGAAGAAGATTATTGGCTGTATGCCATATCGATTAGACCCTTAGGAACGAAACAAACGCAGCCGATTCCTATGTTACAGCTAGTTATTGTTTCTTTTTTTATATTATAAAATAGCAAAATGTCTGATCAGAGCACCAAAGTCGTAGTGGACGGTGCGTGCTCCGACCTTAAATTTGTCAATGCTGGTGTTCCCCAAGGCTACGTGCTATCACCGACACTGTTCCTTCTGCATTTCAATGACATGATGCGAATTCGCAACATACACTGCTATACAAATGATAATACTGTGATGCTACATACTTTTTTTATATATTTTTATGTTATAAGATAGCAAACAAGCAGATGAGTCTCCTGATGTAAAGAGTCAACCATCACCTATAGATACCAAAGATGTTATTGGTCCGTTGCTATCTTGTGGTGAGGTCTACTGCCACATGCATAACTTTACTGGCTACCTTACCCTCCAAACCGGAACATGACAGTGACAAGCACTGACGCTATTGCGTCAGGATTAGGTAAGGTGATGGCACCAGACCCGGCCGAGACTATTCAGAATTCTACTACCTAGTAGCCACGATGGTAGTAACTCGCATAGCCAATCGGTCACCTTTTACAACCTGCATCCCAGCCAAGCTCTCTCAATTTTTGCTGCGTGACTATAGATGAATGCGGTCTGGCGTTGTCATGTTGGAACACTACGCCCTTCCTATTCACCAGCTCCGCTCGGTTTTTCTCAATAGATCTTTAACCTCATCAGTTGCTGACAGTAGAGGTCAGAATCGATAGTTTTACCCGGTGGCAAAAGCTCATAGTGGACGATTCCTTTCCAATCCCACCATACACATAGTATCACTTTGTTCCGAGTCAGGCCGGGCTTTGCCACGGCCTGTGAGGCTTGTTCATGCTTCGACCATGACCTATTTTGCACATTCTTATCGTACGTCACCCATTTTTCATCACTCGTAATCAACTGTTTAAGAAATGGTTCGGAATTGTTACATTTCAACAAAGAATCGCAAATGGAAACACGTTGCATTAGGTTTCTCTCAGCGAAATCATGTGGTACCCAAATGTCAAGTTTTTTCTTATACCCAGACTTTCGTAAATAACAAAAACTGTTTTATGATCAACACCCAGTTCTTCAGCAGTATCGTAGCTACTAATATGTCAATCTTGCTCCACTTTTTCAAAGTTGGCACTGATTTTATCTGTAACAGCGCGTCCAGAGCGAACCTCATCTTTCACACTAAAATTACAGACTTGAAACGCTTGAATCACATTTGTACTACTCTTATTAATACTGCATTAGGTCCGTAAACCGCACAAGTTTTATTCGCGGCGTTCGACGCATTTTTACATTTTTTGCAATAAAACTTTAAATGCACCGAATTTCTTCATCACAAACGTTCAACTTGCTTGCTTGAAAAATAATTGAAAAATGGCATCTTCAGAATGTCACATTTAATGGTATTCAAACTAGCCAGTTACATTCAGTACAGTCAAAGAGGTTTGATTACTAATAATACATTCAAAATACGAAAATACTTTTGCCATGACCTATTATAATAATATAAGTAAGTATACAGGCACAAAATAGGTACCTCTTTTATGAACACATTTATTATCTTTTATAAATATTTGTCAAGGATAATATTTTAAAGAAACTTTAAAGATTCGTAGACATCCGGATGTTTGTATGGATAGATGTGCCACAATTACGTCCGAAATACTTATTATTTTGATGCCATATTTTTAACAGCTTTAGTATGTTACGGGATGTTTTCCTACTGAAAATTACAATATACTGTCATTAAATTATTTTTTAAATTAAAGGAAGCGTGCATTTTTGGATTTTTCAAACTTTATAGTATTAGGGTACAAATAAAATTAAAATATGAAACTTTGATGATGGGGATAAAACATTTTTAATAAAATCCGTATATCTAATCTGTCAAAGATACTAAAAAATTTAGGACAAGTAACCACCATTTTGTTTGTAAAAATTTATCTTTTTGTAATATTTTTCCTTGTGTTAGTACCAGCCTGTGAAAAATAGAGCAATAACCGTTTTGCTAGGCAGGTTGTGAGAGGCGACCATTATATATGCGTGTTACTACTATCGTAACTACTATGCTTTCCGACTAAGAATAGGACTGTCAGAATGACATATTGCTCCGCATTTTGCAAAAACTTCATAAGTGATGAGTAAGGACTGCAAAAAAAATCTAACAAAGAAATACTTAAATATATATGATTTCATTTTAATAGGTATATTTTTAATTTCAATTCCCATCAGATCATTTTACCATGTATTAAAATTAGTTGTGAAATAACTAACACGACTTTTATATATCGTGTCGTTTTATATATTTTATATATCGTATTTCTTTGAAGAATAGACCAACTGCCGTTCTGCCAGGCAGGTCGTAAAAGGCGAATCACTAACATCGTGGCTACTAGGCGGTAGAGTTCTGCATTGTCCCGCCCGGGTCTGGTACCATCGCCTTACCTATTCCTGCCGCAATAGCGTCATTGCTTGTCACTGTCGTGTTCTGGTTTGGAGGGTAAGGCAGCCGGTAAACTTACGCATGTGGCATTAGACCTCGCCACAAGATAGCAACTTACCATTAACACCTTTGATGTCTATAGGCGATGGTTGACTCTTTCCATCAGGAGACCCATCTGCTTGTTTGCTATCTTATGATATAAAAAAAATGGTGATAGTATCTCTTTCCATCGGGAGAGCCATCTGCTTGTTTGCTATCTATACTAATATTATAAATGCGAAAGTAACTGTCTATCTCTTTGTCTCTTCTTCATGCCTAAACCACTGAACTGATTTAGATGAAATTTGGTAAAAAGATAGTTTGAGACCCGAAAAAGGACAGAATATTTTTTATCCCGTAAATCCCACAGGAACGGGAACTATGCGGGTAGAAATTATTCCACGCGGATGAAGTCGCAAGTACAGCTAGTCTTATAATATAAAAATATCAGCTCTCAGTGTACCCCTCGCATAATCAAGGGTAAAGAACAGCTTGAAGTAAATGACCAAATCGATACAGGGGTTTTAATAATTGATTCACCCAGCCAATGTCCGGCGTCCGGTGCCGATTCGAATCCGTAGTAAAACATTTGTATTTGCAGCCTCGATCGATCGCCGTCGTATATTGTGGTAATACGAACAATAAAGGGATTGGGTGTTTTCAACCGCATTGATGGAGGATTTCAATTTTTCAGTGAAATAATATTTTTTTTCTACAAATAGTGATTTCGACGACATTGTTCCGTTAAACAACTTTGTACACAACTAGTCTTTACCTATAAAATTGCCGTTTTTCATAAAATAAATGAAGCGTATTCTTTTTTTATATTTTTTATTTCTATTAATCAAAGTAATCACCCATTCAATCAACGCATCTTTGCCAACGCATTGGTAGCTTATTCTTATTATTTGAACTATGTTATTATTTTGCAACCAAATAATAAACAAATTATCCCGATCAGGTATTACTTTTCAACTTATTTGTTCTTATAATATCAATGCTTGATAATATCGTGTTCTGGTTTAGAAGGTAAGGTAGCTGCTGTTAAAGTAACGTATATATTTATTAAGTCTTCTTCAGATTGGCGACGAGATCAGAGTAAAATTTTAAAGTTTAAAAGATAATAGCAGAAATACGAAGAAAGGACGAAAGCCCACTCTTCTAAATCTATGCCATGGCTAATATTCATTCATTCCAGTTTCCTTTTAAGCTATTGTATAACTTGGAGTCGACCTCAATAAAATCACTAATTACAATTTTCACACATTTTTTTAGTTACGTGGATTGCTATAATTAACCTAGGCGAGATTTTGCTAAACCTGCTTATAAACAGAAAAGTCTAATACACTACGTACTAGAGAAGCTAATATATTCACGGGACAAATTATACTTACTGATCTAACCCCAAAGTAAACAAATTATTTGCTTGTGTTATGGGTGATAGTCAACGATATTAATACATAGAAATACATATATAAATACTAGAATATATTTAATAAACACCCAAACTCGGAAATACAAATATTTATGCTCATCACACAAATGTTTGTCCCCATCGGGGATCGAACCCGAGTCCCGTCGATTGCGTAGTTAGGGTCTCTTACCACTGGACCAACGGGGCGGTCATCCTAAGTATAAGTCGTGTTCGATTTCGTTCATCGACATTCGCTGAAGCGCTGAAATAATAATAAATCGTCCAACTCAAATCAACAGTAAGCAGCTAGCTCTGCGGCGTATAACAAAGTTTAACATACATTCATGACCAAAGGGTTGTAACCGTCGTGAATTTGAACGCGCTTTTGCGTTTCATTCAACGAACTCTGGCGTAGGTGCAGTCCATGGACTACACTTTAGTGAACCACAACATACACTGCACTTTAGTCAATCACAAAAAATGAGGCGCATGTCTTGTCTAGGACGACAGTACATAGAAGTTTTATCTTAAAAACTATCCATACGTAATGAGAACAAATGAGAGAACAAACAGGCGTATTTTACTATTTTTTTAATGACGTTTAAAAAAAGAGGTTCTCCATTCAGTTCGAATCAGTAAATCGTTATAAATGCCAAGCTATTTAATATAGCTTTCGATGCAATCCTTCGTTAGACTAGGATTTTTTTAACACCCATAATTTTTATTTTAATAATACCATTACGCCAAGCAGTTCTTTAAATTAAGCCTTTCTGCTATCGTGAAATCGTGGCTACGTGTGATAAAATTCTGCAGCGTCTTGGTTACTTGGTAATACCCACTTGCCTATTTCTGCTGCAATTATTACGTTACAAATAATTATCATTTTCGTGTTTTGCAGGGTAAGGTAGCCGGTAGACTTAAGCATGTGGCATTGCTACCTGGCGCAACGTCTGGGCCGGGTACATGGCCTTACCTATTATTCCTGCCTCATTAGTGTCAATACTTGTCATTTTTGTGTTTCGATTTGGAAGTTAAAGAAACCGGTAGACATAAACATTATCATCCCGCCAACGGAAAGCAATGCACCATTAACACCTTTGGGGTCTATAGGCGATGGAGTCTATTTCTATCAGGAGAATTGTCTGTTTGTTTGCAAATTTTAGTGACTAAGTGACGATTGTCCTTTTTTATCAGGAACTACATCTGTTTGGATGGTGTTAGGATTTAAGCGGATTATAGGTGATATAAAATAAACAGAATAGAAAATAAATAAGTACCCTCATGTCAAGGATCTTACGCTTATGATTATGATCCATACCTTGACCGCCCCGTTGGTCGAGTGGTTAGTGACCCTGACTACGCAAGCAACGAGGCTCGGGTTCGATCCCCGACGGGGACAAGCATTTGTGTGATGAGCATAAATGTTTGTATTTCCGGGTTTGGGTGTTTATCATGTATGTAAAAGTATTTACATATGTATTTCTATGTATTAGTATCGTTGACTAACACCCATAACACAAGCAAATAATTTGCTTACTTTGGGGTTAGATCAGTCTGTGTAATTTGTCCCATGAATATTTATATTTATTTATATTATATGTATGTCTGTTTATCTATCTGTCTGTATGTCTGTCCGTCCATTTTTATAACTGTTTTCTACGCTTTTACGGCTAAACTATTTAATCAATTTTGATGAAAATTGGCAAGGGGTCCTGCAATCAAATTTAGGCATCTTTTTTGTTAAAATATCAAACTCTAAATGGTTAAAAATCGGGTTGTGGCTGTTTCAATACAGCCGTGTGTGTTTTACGTGAATACGTATACGTTACGAATAAAATTTTGCGACAGCAAAATTTTCCGTCGAAAGAAGTCGTTGATCGGTTCAGACGCCTTCATTATTTGCGTTCTCGATTCTTTTTCAGTCTTTTATACTATTCTTTTTATTTACACGACCAAAAAATCTTTACAAATACTATCGAATAAAACTTAATCGGTCAAGCTGCTTTGAGAAAAGATATACTACAAGGAATTTTGTAAAACAGCAAAATGACCACAAAATTGTTGCATTTCTCTTCGTACTGTCCGCGATGCATCGTCCGCCTTCAATTTAACATATTCTTTGATTCTTTAGCCATTCAGTGGTTTAATTAGATTTTTGATTTTGATGATGGATACATAGCTATGACACCAAATAGTGTTCCCCTACTTTGTTATCAACAGTTTTTGAACCGCCCCCAACTATGAAAACAAATTTTAAGACATTCACATCAAAAAGGAGGTGATAATTTGTGTAAAAGATTTTGATGTTAATATTTTTTTTTTATACTTGCCGGTGAATATTACCAATGAGGCTTGTCATGAAGTTAACATTGCAATGTGCTAAGACGAGCTCGTCATATTTTCTTTTGCTCTTTTTATAGATATTGCAGACAATTGAGTTTTCATCAGATCTCAACGTTTTTAGATCACAAAAATCGGACTCCTTGATCGACTGAGTCCCGAAAAACTTTCCTGAAATTTGAATCGATTCAGCACATATGATTTAGATTATTTCCCCGTGTTAATCCGGGCTCCTTTAGATCAATAGGTCACCTGCCGTTCTACAAGGCAATTCATAAGAGGCAGACTCGGCTATGCGAGTTATTACAATCGTGGCTACTAGGTGGTAGAGTTCTACATTATCTCGGTCGGATCTAGTATCACCACTTTACCTATTCCTACTGCAATAGCGTCAATTCCTAGTCACTGTTGTGTTCCAATTTGAAGGGTAAGTTAGTAAACTAATGCATGAGGCATTAAGACCCCGCCACAAGGATAGCAACGCGCCAGCAACGGTTGTCTCTTCCACCAGGAGAGCCATCTGCTTGTTTACTATGGCCTGGCAGAATGGCTTTTAAACTAATTGCCGGCGGATCTATTTGCGCACTGATAGGGCTGTAGGTCTTTTAAGAAAAGAGTTTATACATTCTTAAAAGGCCAACGACATACCTATAAGATCCTGGTATTGCAGCTATGAGCAGTTATGATCACTTACCATTTGGTGCATCTCATGCCCATTTATATTTTTTTATTTGAAAGAATTTTTGATTTGAAAGATTATATTTACTTGCAAATTCAACGTGCATGTGAAAACTATAGGGCATAATCAGCGCACAGACAACGTATTTCAAACGTGGTGCTTTTTCTTTGTCTTCACTTCTATTTTCATTACACTCTACATTCTACTTCATCTTCTCAGAGTAATTAACTGTTTTTTTCACGTAACATCAGCGAAATATAATCATTTATTTATTAGGGCGAGCGAAGCGAGCCCTACACTAGGCCACTTTCTATGCACTTTTGTGGTACATTTTACTCAAAAATTATCGGACTTTTAGGTTTGTGCTTCGACGTAGTAGTTTAAATTCATGTCTAGATATGTTATCTACCATAAAAATAGAGAGGGAGGGGGCGGGGGAGGGAGGGTGAGAAAGAAGGAGAGGGAGAGGGGGAGGGAGGGAGGGAGGGAGGGAGAGGGAGAGGGAGAGGAAGAGGAGTAGGGAGAGGGGAGGGGGAGAGGGATAGGGTGAGGGGGAGAGGGGGAGGGGGGTGAGGGATAGGGAGAGGGGGAAAGGGGGAGAGGGAGAGAGGAGGAGGGGGAGGGGAGGGGAGGGGAAATGGAGAGGGAGAGGGGGAGAGGGATAGGGAGAGGGGGAGGGTGAGGGAGAAGGATATGGAGAGAGGGGGAGGGGGAGGGGGAGATGGAGAGGGGGAGGGGAGAGGGGGAGGGGGATAGGGATAGGGGGAGGGAGAGGGATATGGAGATAGGGAGCGGGGGAGGGGAGGGGGAGAGGGGGAGGGGGGATGGAGAGTTGGAGAGGGGGAGGGGAGAAGGAGGGTAGGGGGAGGGGGAGAGGGGGAGGGGGAGAAAGGGAGCGAGAGGGAGGGGGAGAGGGGGAGGGGGAGCTAGAGGGAGAGAGAGGGAGAGAGGGAGGGGGAGAGAGAGGGAGAGAGGGAGGGGAAGAGAGGGAGAGGGGGGAGAGGGAGAGAGAGGGATGGAGGGTGAGGGAGAGGGGGAGGGGGAGAGAGGGAGAGAGGAGGGGAGTGGGAGGGGGGAGAGTGGGAGGGGGAGTGGGAGGGGGAGAGTGGGAGGGGGAGGGGGAGATGGGGAGGGGGAGGGGTAGATGGGGAGGTGGATAGGGGGAGAGGGGGGGAGGGAGAGGGAGAGAGGGAGAGGGGGAGAGAGAGGGAGAGAGAGAGGGAGAGAGAGAGGGAGAGAGAGAGGGGGGGCTGGCTGACTGGCGGGGAACAGAGTGAATAGAGCGTTAGTTTTAAGTCAGGGTGCCCCTCTTGCCCTGCATAATCATTCCTATGCCTGCCTATGCCTATCCCAACGATATTGTATGAAAGTGAGAGTTGGGTATGTTAGAAGGGCATGAAAGTATAATCAACGCAGGACCAGGTTCGTAATGTTGAAGTGAGAGAGAAGTTATGCTTGAAAGAAAGTGTTGGTGTAAAGATGAGAAAGGGCATGCTCCGTTGGTTCGGACATGTACAAAGCTGAAAGATTAACAAAACAGATATACAATGCGAGAGATGAAATAGGTACTTTATTATTTATTTTTCTATACATTAAAAGATTATAGACTTTATTATTATAAATAAAGTCTATAAATTAAAAGATGTAATTCTCATAAAAATACTTTTCTAACAATATTACTAGATAGTATAACTTTGCGAGCCCCTACAAAGCTCTGCTTTTTGCTAGTTTAAATAAAAATCAAATGCCTCAAAAGTTTGTCCGCGTATTATTCTAGATCGACTACAGATAGTTTGATATTTAACGTAGTATTTATAAAACAGCCTTTAACATTACCCGCTGTTATTTAGAAATTAAATTCTTAAATCAATCACAAGCATAGCGTCGATAAGATTCATCTAACAAAGAGAATAGAAATATTGTAAATGTTTCTATTTACTGCGCAAAAATTGATGGTCGATATTGCTATTTATGGAACGTTTGCACTCCAAGGGCTTCTAACAATGAATATCTAGGCCATTAGAAATTCTCCAGTGTTGTTACTAGTTTGATATGAAACATAGAATCCATGGATTGCCGTCCAACTTATCAGCAACAAAAGGTATGTTTTGAAACTTATTCGACTACATTTAATTTTTTTATGATAATGATTTTTGGATTTTGTAACTTCAAAATTTTTAGTTTAATATAATGATGTATATGTTATTATTTTGATATAAATAAATATAATTTTCATCGATCAAAATACAGAAAATGTCGACAGGTAAATATAGACAAACACTAAGACAAATTCCTACGTCCGCGACATCAAAGCCTTTCTTTGACGTGACGTCCGTGGGCTCGACGTCACGTCAAAGAAATCAGGGACAGGGATGGGTTATCAGGGACAAAATATTCGCCTAACGAAATTAAAAAGTAAATACCAATATATTAAAATATTGTGTTTTTGTTTTTAATTATTATTTAAATTTTTACTGTTTCTTGTAAAGTTTAAATAATAATTATGACGGAGTTTCACCAAGTGCCGACTTTGATAATGGTCATCGGCCTATCTGTATATCTCTTGCGGGTCAGATAGGATTTTTGTTACTCACTATTTATGTATTTCAGCATTGACTATGTTGAATTATTACACGCTCGGCTGAAAGAGCATTTAACTGGTTTGAAAGCAAGACGCTATCTGTTTTAAACTTAGGCCGAATCAAAACTTTTTGTTATTCATGAGAAAGAAGTCTTTTAGTTTGAATCATAATATGCTACTATGGGTCACCCATGATTGGCTATTCTAGTAAAAAGCCTATTTGTCTTAATATCATCGGGTAGGAATATCGGGACTTGACAGATTGTAGTCGATATTCGCTATCAGGTAGGTAAAATAGGATAGGGATCATACATCTAGCCAACTGACAAACCGGTGAAACGTGTTGAATTTGAAATTCTATAGACATTCGGTTTACTCTACCTACGCCGAAATTGAACCGTGCGTGATGACACATAAAAATTTAACAGACAAATTATAGAGTAAAACAACTATCACTAATTTTGACCGTAGACTAAACAATAAAATCTCTTCTAACTTTGATAACAGACATTAACCATAATCAAAATAGTACTTATATATTTGTGTATGTCAAACGCATGGTAGTGTGTGCAAAGATTTTTTAAATTTATTTTTTTCATTTAACCATCTATAGATAGCAAAGATATTAATAGTACGTTGCTACACGTATAGCACGAGATGGTATTGCCACATGCATAAATTTGCCAGCTACCTTACCCTCCAAACCGGAAAACGACAATGACAAGCGTTCACGCTATTGCGGCAGGAATAGGTAAGGCGGTGGTACCAAATACCCGGGGCGAGACGTTGCGGAACTCTACCACCTAGTAGTTATGATGGTAGTGACACGTAGAGCCAAGCGATCGCCTTTTACGACCTGCCTGGCAGGACGGCAGTTCGTCTATTCTTCTAAGGAGTCGGACCAACACGGGGAATTGTTAAAACATATGGCAAAATTATTATAATACTTTTCCATATAACCTTTAATTATGCCAAATTTCATACTTGTTAGTACCATTTCACTTTATCCACATTTTCGCAAAAAGAAGTACAACGTTGTTGCTTCACGTATTAATATATAGATTTATCGAAAAACAAATAAATATTTTACTAAAATTCTCGCTATGCTAACCAGAATGTTATCCAGTGCCTGGCTTATTGCCAACCGGATGCTGACATTTCGTTTTTCGATCATTTTGTTCGTTGCTCTTACGTTTTTCAAACGGAGGAAGTTCTTTATAGAAAATTCTACCGGAAGTTTCACATCCGGAGTCGCTGTTATTAAAACCTTCGCAGACCCCACTTACTTGTTTGTGAAGTCCTCGAAAAAACTGAAGAGGAAACAACAAATGTACATGCAAATGAGTATATATGTTTGATTTTATGATACTTAACAAGTTACGTAATATGAGGACTTTCTTTGATTTTCCTGAGACGATGGTTTAGTTAAAATGCTACCAGCATACAGAAAATGTAATTTACCACGTACTAGAGAAGCTATGTTACGAAGAAGTCATGTTCCGTTTCGTTAACACTCGCTGCAGTGCTGAAATAATAATAAGTCGTCCAACCAAAGCCAAAATTAAGCAGTGGTGCAGCGTAAAGACCGCTTTCACATTAGGACGTTAGAAGCGCGACAGTAGCGCAGCAGAAGCATATCCCTTTACACTATAAGAACAGCCGCGCATTAGAAGCGCGGCTGCTGCGCTGAAGTTTAGATCAGTGTGGCGCACTTCATTTTAAAATTGGATTCAGACGGGGAATCATTATTGCTCCTGCATTTTGATAGGACTCATTGAGGCGCTATCGATGTCACGTAAAAAAACGAAAAAAACGGTCCTGGATAAATCCTTTGTTTCAAAACTGTCATTTGTAACCTTCATCACCATAATATAATAGTATTTAATGTAATTAAAAATAATACCTAATAATATTTTTTTAATTATGTTCGAATGTCAACGTCTTTCTACGAATTATTAAATCTTCTTGAGCCTCATGAGGCTAGTCCCCGACCGTGGGAATTTAAAATTGAACACACACATCCATATATTTCACTAATCATATACGTCGACCATATGTCGCACTATGGCCCACACTAGGCCTAGAAATTGTGTATTCATTGCGTGTTTTCTTCTGCGACACACGTTATGACACTTACAAATACCGCAATGTTTCTATTTTTCATTGATTTGGCAAAAGTCAAGGTGTAGTAATAGATTATGTTATTCACAACTGATTGATGATGTATAATTTTGATTAAACTGCGATTAAGTACTAATTCTTAATTACTTAAATAATTAATACTTCAGAAAATAATACAGGGCCATGGTACGTTAATTAAATGTATATTAAAATCGACCAAAAGTATTCAATTTTTTTTAATGTATCACAAAATTAATAAAATCGGAATCGATTTTCTCAATGGATTACATTAATTTACGTATCTATATATGTACATATATTTAGTAACGTAAAAATACAGTCTTACAACACGACTTATTTGTGGTTAAATTTAAGTTTTTATTTAAGAGGGTACCGAACCTTTATAGTGAATCAATATCTGTCATTTATGTACTTTATATATTATGTATGCGTATAAAGCCAATGGTGTAGCTGTCACATCACATACGTATTAAAAGTTATTTTTTACGGAGGGTTGCCACTCCTCCAGTTTTGACCTGGGTCGGATTTGAATTAAATGCATATATCGCTAAAAATTGGGTGTCTCTTGAGCTACGATTCAGAATCGCAGTTCTACCTGCAAATAAATTACTAAAATTGCGATTCGGAATCTCAGCTCAACCTAAAAATAAATATCTTGAATTTGAAAATGAGATTTAGCCACCTTCCTAAACGCTTCGATTCGATTAAGGTTTTGTTACGTGAATAGGGACACAAAAAATCAGCATAATGACATTTGTTTTCGTAATATTAGATAAAACAATAACAACAATTTGTAAACATTTTAGTACTGTTCAGTCGAGCTTCAACGACCGACTCCCAATATTTTGTATATCTAGTACTCTGTATCCTTTAAACAGGTCTTCACCAAATATTTTTGAGGCTATACTAGATAAAATAACCTTTCTACTAACAGGAACATTTATAACAAGTTATTTAAACAAGAAATTTAACTGCGATCCGATCTGAAAAAATATACTAATATACTCTCAAAATACAATAAATCTGCTCTTCTATTTGTTTTTTTTTTGAGTATATTAAAATCCTCGTATTTACCTTTAAATTTCCCAAAAAAATATATTTAAACTAGATCACGTCCGGTTAACGACCGCGGTGTTATGTCTGGCGATATTTTTTGACCAATTATTGTATTGCCAAGGTAATATTTCTAAATTTCAAGTAAGATTTATTATTTTGTTTGGGAAAAGATTATCTAACAAAATACGCACATACTTATGCAAAAACTTTCAATTTTTAATAAATCTTTGTAGTTTCTTTGAGGATTCTCTTTATTTGTCTTGAGATTTTAGTTAAAATGATATTTAGTAATATTCTAAAAGAAATATTTTAAAACACAAAAATAAGTGTTTAATAAAAAAACGCACAAACATACAGGATATTCTAATTTATGAAATCGGTTGAAAATAACACCTATGCATTAAGATCATTATAATTACTATTGAATTGTCTGCATGGCATGAACCTGGCTGCCAGCCAACTGAGTCGTGAATGAGTTCATATTTAGTAACCGTTCATTATGTCAGTCATCTCAGTTTAGTGATAATATTAATGAAGTGAAGTGATCTAGATTCTGTATAGTTTTAATCTTATTGATTTTCACTAGTCATTTATAGAAACTCCAGGTGTTAATTGAAATATTTTATAAAGGCTTAAGTTATTAATTTTGAGTGACATTTAAATTACTTGTCTTGTTGATTTAAGCTTAGTTCGAACTACGTTAAGCCACGTTCTGACTATGCTAATATTTTAGTTAAGTAGCTAATAATTTAGTAACTGAACGTCATTGATATAAAAAACCCTAGATGCAATAATTTAGTAACTGAAAGTCATTGATATAAAAAACCCTAGATGCACAGTCCCGTACAAAACTAACACTCAAAAGTGTTCCTAATTTCTTTTAAGTAGTTATAGATATGTCAAAAATATATATCTTTGCATATCCAACCTTAAGTGCAAGACTTATAGTTGTTTTTACAAAGCAATGTACGAAAATAAATAAAATTGACAGCGACGCGGCCGACGCGATTCTATTTGAAAAGAGCGCACAATTTCAAATTGTGCGCTCATTTTTGGAGGACGTTTTAAGCTATTGCATAGTTTCTATCGCGGGCCTTGAGCGCGGAGACCGAATCCAGAAATTCCGTAACGAAAAACCTAACACCCCCCACTCCGACCGGCACAGCGATGATACTTTTTAGTTTTTCCATCTATCGATAAATACCAGAACTTTTAATGACTTTGAAATATCACGCTTGTCTCTTTAGTTCAGAAACCTGCCTTTAGATGGCATTGGTTGTATTGGAAAACTACCGTAATCAGCTGTTTGTGAGAAAGTATATAGGTGTATAGGTATTTATCGTCTACGTACAACAGTGAATATCTGTACTCGTATAATTTGTGTACAAAGTGTTTTAAATATGAATAAACAAAGTGCATTTATTAAATATTCCTGAAGAACCGACATGTATTGAAAGATAATAAAAATATTTTGAACAATATTAACATCTCATTTATTTAATAAAAGAAAAAAATTGTTATTTTATCGGTCACCACACTCAAAGTGTAACTTGAATTAATATCAAAGAAAAAAACACAAAGAAAAAAATACTGCATAAATAAAATAAATATATAATTGTAATTGCATAAGTTGATAAAAAAATGCTATGCAATAGCTTTACCGCGACAGTCTCCGAGTGCCACACGTCTTTTTTTGACACACTGATTGTGTATCTTGGATTTTTTATATCAATGCTGAACATATTTTTTATTATTATTTATTATTAAAGAGAAACCATCGCCTATAGACATTGAAAATGTTATTGGTGCGTTGCTAACTGTGTGGCGGGATGGTATGCCACATGCATAAATCTATCGGTTGGGAGAGTATCGGTGGGGAATACGACAATGACAAGCATTGACGCTATTGCGACAGGAATATGTAAAGCGCTGGCACTAAATAGATACGCGGGCGAAACGTCACAGAATTTTACCACCCAGTTACGTATACACGATGATGGTGATATGTATGTTTAATCGGCCGGCTTTTACGATCTGCCTGGCAGAACGGCAGTTGGTCTATTCTTCAAAGGGAGCTCGAAATTCATTAACAGAATCGAGTACTAAACACTTCTCAATAAGTACAACATATTTAAAAAGAAAACGAATACTAAAGACATTAAAAAAGCTCCACCAAGCAAAAAAATACTTGGCCAAATATTAAAATCGCTTTTTATTTATACTATGAAGACGGGGTGTAAAGAAACCATGTTGATAGCAAGAAATCGCTTTTTAAAAAGTCACTTTAAGATTTATCAATAATGGAAATTAATTCTTTGAAGTAATTTAAATGCATTTTGTAAATAATATTAAACAATTTAAAAAAATTATGTAATGCATCTGCATCCTGATATTTGCCCCGATGCAGATCCGCGGCCTTTTTTCGGCTTTAATTTAAAATATAAATATAAAATAAAATGGGGGTAGAGTTTCCATAGGTTGAATTATTTTAGAAGAAATTTCTTTCTCTTTAACAATTTAACAAATTTTTTAAATCTCTTAATTCCCATATTTTAAAATATTTGCAAAAATCTAAATATCTTTTTTAGCATTGCTTAAAAGATTTTCAATTTTTTATTTGCTAAAAAAAACGGTTTCAGCCCGTTTTTCTAGACATCATTCCGGATCAGCCATCATCGCATGTACTTCTATGACCATCTTCTTTACTTTCGCTATCTTCAACTTGTGGACTAGGCTACCTGCATCGCTGTTTTTCGCTGTCGTTTTTCCTTTAGAGGGTAAGGTTGCTGGTAATCTTATGCATGTGCTTATGCGTTGCTATTCATGTTGCAGGCTTTGAATGCCCCAAGCCTCAAGCAAAACATTCTTAACATCTTTGGTGTCTATAGGCAATGGTTTTCTCTTTCCGTTTGTTTGTATATTATTCTATGAAATAGAAAAGAAATGAAAGACAAGCCATAGCACAATATTTCCCCCTTGTCAGTCCGGGCTCTTTTGAAGAATAAACCAAGTGCCGTTCTATCAGACACGTTGCAAAAGGCAACCGATTGGCTATAGGTGTCAGTATTATCGTGATTGCAGGGTGGTATAGTTCCACAACGTTTCGCTACGCTTCCGGGTATTTGCTACCCTAGCCTTACCTATTCCTATATCGTCAATGCGTGTCATTGTCGTGATTCGGTTTGGAAGGTTAGGTAGCCTTATGTGCCATCCCGCCAAACTAATAGCAATGCACCATTACCATCTTTGATGTTTATTTTATTTCTTTTTCCATCAGGAGAGCCATCTACTTGTTTGCTATCTTATGATATAAGAAAAAAGTTATTTTTAGTTAATTTTTCGGTCTTCACGTTTTTCAAAATCAATCATGCTGTTTAAATTCCTAATCTGAATTATAAATAAACGGGTTTACGTCGTTTCTGATATAAAAATTCAATCGTTAAAATGTTGGTAGGTAGACATGGTGTCCACTTCCTAAAAAATATCAATAATTTATTTCAAATTAGAGCTCATCATTATAAAAAAAATTTTGCGTGTGTCAGCTCCGACGCACGACTGGAGTTTACTTCTTAAGTACAATTGTCAAAACAGATGCAAAAAAAAAACGCACGATCTAGCTGCACTGCTCACACCAAATTAGAAAGTTGCCCACCAAAAACGTAACGAGGTCATTCGTTCAGTAGATTTTACTCCTCACATTTTTCTCATACCGGGCGCCTTATATCAATAAACCGATTCTTAAGGAGTAAACTCCAAAAAATCATAATTAGTTTCAATTGAATCAAAATTATTAAAAATATTAAACGGATGCTAACTTGCTAAAAATTAGTATCATAATCTTAGTGGAGCATTGGCTAAGGTAGGTTGGCTTTCTTCGGATGATTCATATAACATATGTAATGCCTATTTAATGGAACTTCGTTACTAAGAATACAACTATGCAATTGCGTTAAGTTATTTATCTCGGTATAGGCTTGAGGAAATTACTCAGATTTTAAAGAGTATTCATAAATAGTACCATAATCAATTAAATAATCTGCAGATACATAATTCGATGAAAAATGTTTGGAAATACAGTAAATATGCTTTAAGTGGCATCTAAATGGAACAGGAGTGCTCCGTCATTTAGGGAAATTCAGCTCAAGGGGATAATCGTTCCTGGAAAGCCGAGAACTCTTAAAAAACACCGCAATACAGAATATCCAAGAAAATTTTATAAATGGATCTTTTGCTGAATAGTTGAAAGGATGGTGAAGATAATCTTGAATATTGAAGCCAAGATTTTCTTTTCACTAAGATTATTTTTTGTTATTTTGAATTAAAATTGCTTACTTTGTTTAAGGGTCAATTCCAGACAAGCCAGATAAGATATTTGAGCGACGTTTGTGATTAATTTAAAATAATTAAGCTCTTTAAGCAAAACGATATGATTTACTAAATTTTGTCTATCTTTTCATTTAAATAATTTTGTATCGATACTTCAAGTTTTTATTATAATTAATATTTTAGTCTAGTATTAGTCTTATGAAGGAGAATGTAAAAATTATTATAGACATTTTAATTATTATAAACTAATTAACAAAATGTTTCGTTTCAGTATATTAAAGAGACTGATAAGTTTTTTTGAGAGGGACACTATTTTCTGTTTTACTTACTGACTCGCTGTTCATACTATGATCTACTTGTGCAATTTTTAAATATTTTCTCTAAAATTTAACATTTCTCTGATAATAACGAACACAAAAAACCCAGTTACTGCACTTATTCCTAAGTTATATGCACACGTTTATTTCGGCACTATTTATTTCAATATAAGGTTTCATGCCTTAAATCGAAATGAATAGCCGAAATAAATATTAATACTAATTTAATAGCCCGAATAAAAAGTTTTTGCGTGCATCACAAGTAAACAGTTGCAGTAAAATCTCTTTGATTGCTCAATTTTTATCTGGCTGAATTTGACACCATTAAGTAGGTCATTTTTTAAAATAAAATATAAAAGTAACATCAGTTTCTGCCAATTTTCCTTGTATGTCCAGGCCCATTTTAAAGAATATATTAGAGATACGTGTCTCAACTATGGTGACTTATCCTACCTAAATACCCAAAATAAAAAATAACCTATGAAAATTTAAATTACTATTAAATAAACAAGCAGATAACACGCCTAAAGGGAAAAGACAACCATCGTCTATACACACCAATTATGTTTCTAGTGCGACGTTATCAATATGGTGGGGTGGGATGGTATTGCCGGATACCCTTACCACCAAAATTCTAATACGAAAGTAAAAAGCATTAACGTTTTAGCGGCATTCTTCAGTGAGCCGCTCTTTTGTGGCAGCTCGGGCGAGACATTGCAGAACTCTGCCAACTAGTAATTTGGATGTTAGTGGCATGTCGAGCCCATTATTTGCATTCCAAAAACTGCCTGGTAGAATGGTAGATGGTCTATTCTTCAAAGATGGGGAACGGAGGAGGAGGGGGGGGGGGGGGGTAAAGGACGGTATAACGCACTCGTGCCTCAAAGTACCATAAGAGTCATTCCATATGAAATCGTCTGAAAAAAAATAAAATTGTTGCCGTCTCATTTTAGATTTTGGTGTAACTTTGAGAAACTCTTCTCTGGGGTCCCAACTCGTCCCACTCGTCCGAGCCAATTATCTTCATTTACCCTTAAACTACTATCTTTCCCACTTTGAATTCCATCTTGATCATGCAGATAGCTTCATTTATAGTTGTTTCTGATCGTAAGTAATTTTAATCCATTTGTAAAAACGTCCAGATTTTTGCTGTAAAAAAAACGGCTCGCACATGCACTAAAAATGAAAATAACAAAACAAGTGATGTAGTCGTTTAAAGATGGAGGTAAGAACAATAGATTCTGTGAGTATCAGATTTTTATCGCGCAGTCAACACGCTCGTTTCATAACCTAAAAATTGGATTTTTTTTAATTTCAAAACTTCGAGCAAAGTTTTCTTCTATGAAGAGTGGGCAGCTCAAGTCAACTTGTGGCTGAATTTTGTCTATGATATATATACTAATTCTCGCGGAGCATGAGTTTTTAATTCTCAACAGTTAAGACGCTAGAGTTGATTGAAATTCACGAAAAATGACTAAAAAACACTCATTTTCAGCACGCTGCTTATATTTAAAGGACTCGTCCGAGCCAATTATCTTCATTTACCCTTAAACTACTATCTTTCCCACTGTGAATTCCATCTTGATCATGCAGATAGCTTCAAACAGAAAAATTTCACAGTAAAAGTTGATAAGCCTTAAAAATATCGATTTTGAAAAGTCTTTATTTAAATAGGCGAAAACAAGCGCTTGTAAAAATCAAACTCGTGTAAATTTTGTTCTTTGGGACCCTAGAGAAGAGTTTCTCAAAGTTACACCAAAATCTAAAATGAGTCGACTTTGCTGATTAGACGATTTTAGATGGAATGACTCATAATATATATTTATATACACATATGTGTATATTTGCGAATGTCACTTCAATTTTATTCAAAGTGAAAAGAGGAGTTGATAAGTATGACGAAGTGAATGTTGTGATTCCAAAAGTTGTACACAGGTTCGGCAAAAATACATTTTAGTTAAATGACTACAAAATCAAGAGTGTTGAATTCTCATTGCCTCATGTAAAGCGCGTAAATAACAATGTAAAACTGAATGGAATTAATCTTAATCTGATGGACTCCACCGTGTTTGTAGGTATACCTCTAGATAAATTACAATAAGTTAGCAAATAAAATTAGTTCGGCAGGTTTTGCAGTTAAAAATGGTTTAGTTAACTGGTAGAAAATGTCTTTAGACGTTAAGTTCGCCTGTTGTATATTTTGTGCAATAAAGAGTTTAAATAAATAAATAAATAAATAAATAGTTAACTGATGTCAATACTGTAAGAATTATATATACTTTAGTTAATTCTACCGCATTCTTTCATATGGGATTTTTCGGTGGAGGAATTTTGCTGAAATAAAAGATACATTTGTCTTGCAGAAAAAGCTATATTTTTATTATTATATATTTACACCTACGTACCAATTTTTCACATGTTAAATTTAAGATGTATTTCCTGATAATTTCAAGTTCTAAATCGTACAATTATTTATACACGTTCTTTGTAATTGTATCTATTTAAATAAAATACTGATTATACTATTTAATTTAACCTTCACTTTTTATATGAATGCAGAGAAAATAAAAAATTTAGAGCGGGAACATGGCTTGATTACTGTAAGTATACAAGTGACACTAGTAGACTTTTCACACAAGCAGATATTTCTGAGGACATTTTTAAGTGTTAGTTGCTTAGAAATACTCTATCTAGAGGTTTATTTCAAAGTAGCTTGAATTCTACATATTGATTAGCAGTTTATTTTTTAGATTCCATTTCTTATGACAGGAAGAGAATAACAATAATTAGAATCTTAAAATCGTTTGTATCGATCTCTCTTTCAAACGTTACGAAGGCATTCTATCATCCCGAAGTTAAATACGCCAAAGCTTTGTACGATTTGATTCTAAGAATTGTTGCGATAAATGCTATGGTCATATTAGTGGCAACGATGTTTTGCACGAACTTTCGTGTAATAATTCAAGATGGCTGAAATCGTTTTCAAACATATGGACGACGACTTTCTCTCTTTCTACATGTGTGCTAAAAATTATTTTTTTGTAATTCACATTTTTTTGATCCCGTATGATGGGCTTATGGAGAAATTCCAGTACCATTTCATCGTTCCATTCTATTTTACACAAGCGACTGAAGAGATCGAAAATACCGTCTCGAATAAATAACGCTACTCGCACATTTTAGCGCGCTAAAACTGTTTCACGTATCGGTTGCAGACACACGATAGGGTACACGCGGTGTATATGTTTTCAATGATAATAGATAATTACATCTGCATGTATCGTGTCATTGCGCGAAGCTTTGAACGATAGACGCAATTAGTGCGATCGCAGCATTATAGATATGCAAAAATTTAGTCCAATTACATCTTAGTATGTAAACAATAGAAAGGAACTTTATTTGTGGGTTCGCTGCTTCATAGTGACTTGACTTTGAAACTACAGGACCTAGTAAAAGTGTAATTTTGCCTCTTGACTCTTTGGAAACAGCATTATTTTAAACTTACATTAAAACAAGAATTTCGGTATTTGCAATAAGCAACATAATTTTAATAGTTGATTCGATTTTGTTTTTGAAGCGATAATCGACGTAGTTTTTAAAGTTCTAAAGTATTGTAAAGTCAAAAAGTATTTGTTAAAAATCTCGAAATTATGTCGAACAAACTCTTTTTATAAAACTAAAAACACACACACACACACACACACACATACAAACATACATACATACAAGTATACTGATTTCCTCGTCAAAATAGTCGAAAAAGGTTCCTAGGACCTCAAAACATGGAGATCTGGTAAAAATTCGATTTTTGAAAATCGTGACAAAATCATTAACTTCCTTATCTACATACCAGAAAGTTAAAAATGAATCGTATAGTTTATACTTAGTGTCACTGTTATGTAAAAAAGTAACCGATGACGGTTAGTGTATGATTACTAAGAGCAATTTCTACGTTTTTTCACAAATATCTGTTTAGATCTTATTGATACTGAACGTTATTACATCCTAATAGATATAAAATTAATAAAACATTATTTTCTAGACGAATATATGACAATTAGTGCTTTTTCTCATAGTACTTAGTAGCCAATATATCATTATAAAGAAGAGGCAGTAATAAAAAATCTATTTCCGTTTATTTGTATATGAAATTAAATGAAATTGAAATGAAATTTATTTATTTGATCAGAATACGGTACAGTTTTATAGGTTTACATTAATTATAATACATCCGCGTATTCTACCCAATAGGCACGCATTTTTTTTATTTGAGCACAAAAATTTAAGTATTTAAAGCAACAATAAATTAGAATAGTTATACAATCGTCACATTCCTCACATCGTCATGGTTAACAATCGTCATGGTTAATATTTCCAAACTTTTTAAATAACATTATTATTTATTAATCTAATAATAAACTTAATCTACTCCATAATTATTAACTAGTGTTACGAAATATCTATAACCTGAAAAGTAAAAACGTAGCAAAATATCATAATATAAATTTTTATGGAAAAATAAGCAGCTTTTGTTATGAAATCAATTAAAAATATTGCAGTAATCACTGGTGTATCAACGGACATCCATTGCCTTTCATGCTATTTTTTATTCTAAGTAGTGAAACTGTAAATAATATTACCTGCATTTACAGGTCTTTGAAGACCGTATTCTTAGAAATACATCCTTTAGTTCAATCATTTAATTAGTGTTTATGAATCTATAACTAAATGTAAGAATACAATTTAGTACATTACATTAATAGGCATAAATGAACAACCAACGTACGATTAATAAATACATTTGGTCAGCTTATCTATTTGTGGGACATATTTAGTATAAAGCAAGTGATGTTTTACAGAAAAAGCAGAAAAAAGTATGGAAACTGTATTCTCTAACCCGGGATTTGAATCAGGGACCTCAGGCATCAATACCGAAACCAGTAGGTAGGTGGTAGTACTAGAACATAATAGCGAAATAATTTCATTTTTGAACATTTATGTAAAAATGATTCATCTTTATATAAATAAAAATGAATCGCCGAAATGTTTATATGGGCATTATAAGTACCTTCAGAATAAATGCACCAAATTGAGTATTATTTTTGTTGTTTTTTGTTCTTAAGACAAGGTTTGTATGAAAAAATATTTAAAAACCATTCGGGAAAATCTTAAAAATTAGTGAGTGAGGCAGCTTTTATTGGAGATTCCTCCAATTGTCAATATATTACAATAAAGAATGGTCGAATTTTTTTATCATAATTTTCTTTATTTAAAACTAGCTGACCTGGCAAACGTTTCAAACCTAACCTGAACCTCCATGAATATTTTAAAACCAAAATTAGCCAAATTGGTCCAGCTTCTCTCGAGTTTTAGCGAGACTAACGTACAGCAATTGATTTTTGTATATAAGAAGAGAAGAAGATGTCGCAACCGGTAGGTTAGACGGAAAATACACATCTGTTTTATTCAGTACACCACCCATGTAAAGCTAGTGGCGGGCAGCTAGGTTTAAATAAAAACGATACAATTGTATTTTAGAACTATATTAATGGTATGTTACAACGTGGTTACAACAAATCACAATAGTACACTTGGCTTCCTGTCTGATTTTTAATAGCAACTTAAATACAACTTCATTTTTATACTTTATTGCTAATACAATTTTGTCAGGAGTTTATATTATTTAAAAATATTCCTTTAATAAAAATAATATTTAATAATTAATTTTATTTAATTTTTAATGCCTACATAAAAGTATTTTCATGCTGATATTATCAAAGAGTTTGACTGGGCTACAACAAGTGCACTTATGATAAGCTTTTCATTAATGGTGTATTAAACATATTGACTTTGGAACATATCGGATCTCGAGCAAGTGATAATATCCAAAAAAACTGAAAACTTATATCGTCAGATGAGCGTCCAGCTCGTTTGCTCTTTTATACAAAGTAAGGACTTGGCTTAGATCACGATGTCTCAAGTTCCATCCTTGGGTCGGGCAAAAGTATTTATATTGCTATTTGACTCTTCTGAAGACACTTCTACTACATAAAGTGCATTGAGGACACAAATCGTGTGTCTTATTTTGCTATTGACAGAAATTAAAGTGTGTCGGACGTAGGTGAGCTATTTTGTCGCTAGAGTTTTCTTTAATTCTTAGACCTTCAATAAATTCGATTCAATCCTTATTCCCTTTGTTTCAGTGACTTGAGAACAGTCACTTTTAACAAAATATAATATACTTTCGCGGAAAGTTGCGACTAAATTAGCTTAATTTCGTTTTTGAGTTATGGATGTTCGCAAAGTATCTTCTAAATCAATAAAAAGCCACGTTTCATCTCATACTTTAATAAATTCAACAAGTTATATCAGTATTTAAAAAATAACTTATCCTATGTAAAGTTATCCCGACAACATGGCGTAATAAAAAGTAACTAAACGAGTAAATTTGAACTTATTTTTATAGGGAAAGTATATTCAACATTTATTATGGCGATAAATTTAAAAAGCATTATTTACACAAAGCTCAGTGGACGTTAAAGACCATTTTGAGAAGACGCGGAGCGGACTCAGTTAAAATGAATTTATGTTTTGTTTGTACCGTAAACGTTTGTGTGTAGTTCGGAAACAATTGCTGTCGACTTTGTAAACTTTTAAATTGAACAATCGTGTAATGTATGTCATCATTAACTTGTCATCATTATCATTAAAGTCTGTTTTTAAGATCGTTACTCATAAATGTTTCTATCAACTTTTTAAAAGCTCAGTCTTTTATTAACTCATATGAAAACCCATTTTTTGTTTAAGACTGTTATACTTCTGTTATACTGTACTGCAATACTTCCATTTGGTTTTATTCAACTTTTGATCAAAGTCTGATTCAGAGTTTCAGAGAAAGTTAAGTCTGTGGCTGCAGGAGCTCCTTTTTTAGGTGTGGGAACTAAGACTAATTAAACAAACCTTCTTAAAGTTTAGGTTTTGTAATATAAGTCAGGTAGCAACTGACTTGCCACTATTGTACTTATATTTCGAATCATACAGTAATATTTCGTAATTCGCAATTTTCTTTATTATAAGCTCACTAAGTCGCTATACAGCAATCGGTATAGAATAGAATAGAATAGAATATATTTTATTCAAAATAGGTATAACTTATACATTTTTTGAACGTCAATTAAAATAAACTGGAATAACTTACACTTAAAAAAACATAATATACTCTGAAAAAATGACAGAATCAATAATTAAGTAGAAAACTACATAATTTCAAAATTAAATAAAAAGATAAAATTATTTCGGGGATCATAGGGGACATACCTATATAAAATTATTATATAGGTATGTCCCCTACGTTTGGAATAGTGATTAATGAAAGTGAGCCGTCGATATTTAAGTTTATATACAGGGGTATTCCCTGCAAGTGACCTAACGAAGTTTGAAATTCATTGGTCGATATCAAAGCTTGCTATTAGATGGGGACTAATTATATGAATAACTTTTTCAAAATTAAATTTATAGTGTGTTATTAAGATGATATACTTATACATTTTTCTACCGACATCTCAAAAGCTCGGTCATTTATTAATCGATTTGAGAACTCATTTTTTGGTTTGGGAGGGTATACTTCCATTAGCTCTCATATAATATTTAGTGAAGATCCGATTCAGTTTTTTTAAGATTCAGGAGGTTGTAACTCAGACACTGCGTTACAACCTGGCTCTTTTTTCTAGGTGTGGAACCTAACAAACCTACTTCATATTTATTTACAAGTCGAGTAGCATCTTATATGATGCTATTTGATTTGTATTTTAAGTGATGTACTAATATTTCTCTATTTACATCACTATACTTATAGCAATGGAGTACCGCTACCGGCCGTAGTACCTCTATTGACTTTCTGATTCATAAATGTCGTTGTTTGTTTTACTTACTTATAATTTTAAAATTATTACTCTGTTTATAGTTAACATATGAAATTATTATATTTAATTTGGAAATATTTAAATATTTTTTCTTTATTTCTTATTAAAAAATTGGTTTTTTCTTTGCACTAATGACAGAAAATCAAATATCGATCTAATCTAATATTACCAACATAGAGGAAATATTTGATTTTTCGTTTGTTTGTTTGTTACACAAAAACGCAAAAACTACTTGACGGTTTTGATTTTTTTTTATATCATAAGATAGCAAACAAGATGGGTCTCCTGATGGAAAGAGTCAACCATCGTCTACAGACACCAAAGGTCTTAATGGTGCGTTGCTATCTTGTGGCGAGGTCTAATGCCACATGCATTAGTTTACCGGCTACCTTACCCTCCAAACCGGAACACGACAGTGACAAGCACTGGCACTATTGCAGCAGGAATAGGTAAAGCGGTGATACCAGACCCGGGCGAAACAATATGAGCTCTACCACCAAGTAGCCACGATGGTAGTGACTTGTATAGCCAATCGGTCGCCTTTTACGACCTGCCTGGCAGAACGGCAGTTGGTCTATTCTTCAATGGAGCTCGAGACCAAAACGGGGAGAAATTATTTCACCTTTAGAAAGCTACATCATTCAGGAATAATAGAGGTTAATATTTTGCTGGACAGCATAAAGGGAAGTAATGATTTATGGTCACGCGAACGAAGTTGCGAGTAACTGCTAGTAATAGATATATTAATGTTATTACTGTTTCATACCCAAATTGTTATATTTAATGATAAGTACAATGTCAACATTTGAACGCCATAAATAGGTAAAATAAGATTCAAGAACAACATAACCCATAAGATCTAGTCATTGTGATTACTACAACTATTTTTGTATATTTTCGACGTCCCAAAAAAAATTATGGACTCGGAACAACACGTGCACCATTGAATAGTACCAGAGAGTTTAATGTACTACGTACTAAAAGAGCTATGCTAGGCGTTTTCCATTTCGATAACACTTGCCGGAGTATTAATACTGTTTTCTTTACGGTCAACGGTAAGTTGAAAGAGATTTTATTATTTTATGATCGAATTTCGGTCATAAGCGATCGATAGTAATAATAAGTCGTCTAAATAATGTTAATATTAAGCAGCGCTGCAGTATACATATTAAGACATACTGGCATAGCAAGTCGTTATTATCTATACATATAATAAAATCGTAGCAAAGGCAATGTATGTCCGGGGTAAACTCAAAAAGTACTGCATGGATTTACTTCAAATTTTGCATGAATATTACTAACAGGTCGGGTCAACATATAGGCTACATATTATCACGCTATCACCTTCGGGGGATGAGCTGTGCGGAGTAAACGAAGTCGCGGGCAATAGCTAGTTATTACATAAATTCATTTCTTTACAATAGGCTAAATAAACAGTTAAATATTTATTCACTTACATGATATAAATATAAATTAAGATGCCCTGAATGGCTTAAATCTTTGTCTTTTCAAGAAACGGAGCACCTCTTAGAACAGTATAAATAATACATCAAATCATATACTATACATATACCAGTTCCCAATTTCTGCATAATTCTTACACATCACACACACATACACACATACAGTCACAAAAATCTGTTAATGTTTTAATTCAGTAGAAATTAATCCTTTCTATGCTTAATACTTGTAGATTAAGCACGTAGGTATTCTAGTTAAAAATTAACATTGAGTCTGTTTTCTGGAGGAGGGCGTTGGTATACGCAACACAGTTTTATACTTCTTTGTATGTCATCGACACTCACTAAATAAAAATTATTTATTATTTATTTATATTCGCAACCAAAAGCCGTAACCACCGTAAATTTTATGGCGCTTACGCGTTTCATTCAACAATATCTGACGAGTGTACCTAATCCTTGGACTGAACTTTAGTAGAACACAAGTGACGTGGCGTGTACCTTGTTTAGTACGTTAGTACATAGAAGTACTAACGTACTCATAACGTATTTATAGCTTTGTTTATTTAACACATATGGTATGTTTAAAAACCATCATTCAAAATTAAGCTTTAATATTTAAAAATATAGCTTCTTGCAATGACGCGCATAAAATAATATGCAGCCATTTCAAGTGGTATTTGGTAAAGCATCCTATATGAAGTCCCGGGAGCCCTCTGTAAATACTGCCCGGGGAACATAATCGGTGCAGAGTCGAGAATACCGGGGGACGATACTCTTTATCCGGGATTAAATTTTGCAGCGGACCGACTTTGCAACGTCTAGATGTTCTCATCTTATGAGATAAATACGGGATTATTCAATAAGTTTAATATTTAAATATTTCATAAAATGATGGAGTTTTAATATGTTTTATCGTACTTTTAGTTACGTTATATTTTTAAACACTGAACCCGTACTAGGGAAAACACGAAGAATAGCTGATAGTGCATTGCGAAATTTATTTTAACTTCTATACTTACGTTTGTGAAAAATATTTGAATTGTAAATTTATTACTGTGATAAATCTCAAATTCAATTACTTTTTCTTTAGTTATGTTAACTTTGTTATTTTTAAATCATTCTGAGACTTTGAGTTGTCTTAGTCGTTTAATTTACCAAATCATTTTATCCATACACTTAATAAGAAGAGTAGTGTCCTCAGCAAAAAAAAAGTTACAATGGAATGGAGCATTAATTCATATTAATATTATAAATGGGAAAGTGTGTTTGTTTGTCCGTCTTTCACGGCAATACGGAGCGATGAGTTGACGTGATTTTTTAAGTGAAGATAGTAGAAGAGATGGAGAGTGACATAGGCTACTTTTTGTCTCTTTCTAACCCCCACTTCCCTAAAATGAATTTAACGTGAGCAAAGCCGCAGGAAAAAGCTAGTATGAATTAAAGTAGTAAGTGCCCTAATATAATGCCCATAATACACTTTATTATATCCATAATTGTATCTGAAGAATATATTTCCTTTTGAATTACACATAATTTAGATATTGATTATATAATATAAGCACTTGTACTGTTTCACAAATGTAATTTCATTTGTGAAACAATACAAGTGTTTATATTATATAATCAATATGATGCAGTTTCACCAAGTGCCGACGATGGAAAGTATAAATTATAATTTAGATATTTTTATACGTTGTTTTCTATTTACTAAATAATTGGATTCAGTCTAACGATTTTCCTCTAATGCCACATGACGCTTACTCTGCGTTGCGTTTGAGTTGCACACAACATTCCATGCTTATTTTGTTTTATTTCGATAACATTTTCCAGCCGAGATAGTGCACAACTCTACTACCTAGCAGCCACTATGATAGGAGTAAATATAATTTAGGTAAAGCCGCATTTGACCAATCATTTACCTTTTACGGATTGCTTGGCAGGAAAGACATATATTATGACTGACGATCATAATTTATTAGATGTTAAGTATCTCTTGTTTATAAACTAAAACTACCTACGTAAAAGGAAGAAGGAAGCAAAATTTCGGAATATTACGAAATTCAGGTAAATAACGTGCCACCAAGCGAAACCACACAATAGTAGTTGGCTAATTTATTGGGGAACGCTTACCGTGGTGTAGCCACTGAACTAGCGATTTTATGGTTTTTGATATCACTAATAATAAAAACCAGAACCACAGTGTCATTTTTCGAGTTTAAAAAAGTAAAGACCTTGACTAATATTTTGACCGCCCCGTTGGTCGAGTGGTTAGCGACCTTGACTACCCAATCGATGGGGCTCGGGTTCGATCCCCGACGAGGACAAGTGTTTGAGTGATGAGCATAAATGTTTGTATTTCCGGGTTTGGCTGTTTATTAAATATATTCTAGTAGTTATATATTTTGTATTTCTATGTATTAGTATCGTTGTGGTATCGTTGAATGGCACCCATAACAAAAGCAAATAATTTTCTTATTTTAGAGTTAGATCAGTACTTAAGTGTAATTTGTCCCGTGAATATTTATTATTTTTATATTTATTAATATTAATTAAAATCATAATATAAAATTATTTTAATATATAAACAAAACTAATATTTTGAAATAAAGTAAAAAATAAGAAAATTCTGAATAAAAAATGAGCTAAAGATATAAATAAATATATTGACATCGACAATCAAAATGTTTTCACTATAACACATTAGTTACCGTCTCGTAAATATTTTTGAAAGCAAAATTTGCGAATAAGACATTATTCTACTTAAAAAACTACCTCTAATACCGTAAATTGGATAAAACTCGATTGATTATTCCAAGATCTATCAATAGCAAAAAACTTTGAAAATAGTTATTTCTTACATTTCTTCGAATTTCTTTACCTATTAATTTGGAACTAATAAAACGATTTAGAGCTCAAAACTTACGTTGAACTCTATTTGCAAAATTAAAAATGATCATTATTTAAAAAAATAAACTTCTCGATTCTCGAAATCTTTTCGATTACTATCAATTTTACAAACTTTAGATTTTTGAACTCTTCGACCTAAAAAACTATGCTAAAGTATAGTTTTTGCTAATTTGAACTTAACATATCTCAAATTAGTGTGAGTTTCAGAGATAACCTGCAGGGTCAACCAGCTTACAGATTTTTTGACATGACATCGCGATTTTTTTGAAATTTTACAATTTTTAGATAAAAGCTGCCCCTAATATCGTTTCAAAAGTCAAAATCAGTTACAGATTTTCAAATATTAAAATTATGTTGCTTACAATAAACTAACTTCATGTTTTTAAAATAGCTTTTAGGCTAATATACCAATTAAGTTAAAAATCTGATTAGTTTTTCTTTAAAAACTGCGTCAATTACCGCAAAGTGGATCAAAATTTGTCAGTTAATTTGGGAATTATTAATGACGAAGATTAAAAAAAATTGTTTTTATGACAAAATATAATTTTTTCAATATGTTTTCCGACGAGTACAATCTAAGCATCTTCAAGAGAAGAGTGAACTGGTACCTTCTAGGCAAGCACGTTCCATCTTAGGCCGCATCTTAGCTTACCATCAGGCGAGATCGTGGTCAAGCGCTTCCCTATCGATAATAATAATTAACAAACAACATTACTTTCTCAACCTATTGATATGTAACTAAAACAACTCTAATGTAAAAAAAAACAACAACTAAAATTTCAGATCTCAAAAATTGCTTACAATGCTATTTGGAAGTTAATAATATGCAGCTTTTCAAAAATCAATTTACTATCATTTTTAACAAACTAGATGATTGAATAATTGAAAAAATCCAGGCTTATATTTTTTATTCCTTTGAAACTAATTTAGCGGGGATTTTCAAGGATGGCCTGCAGGGTCAAGCGATACACATTTTTTTTATTTGTTTGTTCAATTGTAATTAAAGTTTGTGGCCTCACATAGAAAGGTTGGTAAAATTTACACCGCTTACCGGCCGGGCCTCCGTTCTCTAACAAGCTTTGTAACAAACACTAAGGAGAAATTATAGGAATTCGTTGTCTCCGATCTTATTAAGTCTTCATAGTTTATGTTTATTTTAGCTGTTTAACTCCCTATTGTTTTATTTCTAGAATTGTTTAGTGAAATTGATTTTAATCACCAAGTGTTCAGAACTTTGGCTGCATCTAATAGATCTGCTTAGACAAAAAGTAAATTATTTAATCAAGACAATTACTTTTTGTCTAATCTTTCTAGATTTTATCTGCCAAATATAAAAAAGCTGGCGGAAAAGCAATTGTAATACCACAAATGTACGATGGAATACAATGGATGACTAAGAATTTTTTTTGGAAAACTGGTATGTTATGTCAGATATATGCTTAAATAATTAATTAATTAATTCCCCGTGTTGATCCCGGGCTCCTTTGAAGAATAGGCCAACTGCCGTTCTGCCAGGCAAGTCGTAAAAGGCAATGGAGTGGCTATGTGCGTCACTACCATCGTAACTACTAGGTGCTAGAGTTCTGCATCGGCTCGACCGGATCTGGTACCACCGCCTTACCTATTCTTACCACAATAGCGTTAGTGCTGGTGCTGTCGTGTTCCTGTTTGGAGGGTAAGGTAGGTGGTAAACTTATGCATGTGGATTAGACCTCGCCACAAGATAGCAACGCATCATTAACATATTTGGTGTCTATAGGCAATGGTTGACTCTTTCCATCAGGAGGCCCATCTGCTTGTTTGTTATCTTATGATATAAAAAAAATTCAATCGCTATAGATATGTCAATTTCGTTGAAAGTAAATGACATGGCGCTAAAGCAACAAGCCCAGGTTCCCTATACAAAAATTGAAAAATATTGCAGTTACACTTTACATCTCCCAGAAGACACCCTGCTGTATTGACAAAGTGACTGAAGCATGAAAAGAGCTTAAAAATAAGCGTGAGAACGTGCGATCACTTGAAACAGAGTTATATAAGTAATTAGACACTTACTATTCCACGTGTACATAAATTTCACTTTTACACATATTTTTTTTATATATTACTCGACCGGTTTCACTTTTTAAAGCATCTTCAGGATGTAATATAATTAACGTTAAAAGAGTTAAGTATAATTACATCCTGAAGATGCTTTAAAAAGCGAAACCGGTCGAGTAATATATAAAAATGTGTGTAAAAGTGAAATTTATGTACAAGTGGAATAGTAAAAGTGTCTAATAACAATGGAATTTCATCAAGTGCCGACGATGGAAAGTATAGAATATATTATATAAGTAAGTTCAATGTCCGGTTTATAATGGTAATGTCTCCAGCTCATTTTTCAGCAAACTTACTACATCCTAAGTACAGGGGATAGAAAAGCCTCACTAGTGATATATTATATAAGTAAGTTCAATGTTCGGTTTATAATGGTAATGTCTCCAGCTTATTTTTCAGTAAACTTACTACATCCTAAGTACAGGGGATAAAAAAGCCTCACTAGTGATATATTATATAAGTAAGTTCAATGTTCGGTTTATAATGGTAATGTCTCCAGCTCATTTTTCAGTAAACTTACTACATCCTAAGTACAGGGGATAAAAAAGCCTCACTAGTGATATATTATATAAGTAAGTTCAATGTTCGGTTTATAATGGTAATGTCTCCAGCTCATTTTTCAGTAAACTTACTACATCCTAAGTACAGGGGATAAAAAAGCCTCACTAGTGATATATTATATAAGTAAGTTCAATGTTCGGTTTATAATGGTAATGTCTCCAGCTCATTTTTCAGTAAACTTACTACATCCTAAGTACAGGGGATAAAAAAGCCTCACTAGTGATATATTATATAAGTAAGTTCAATGTTCGGTTTATAATGGTAATGTCTCCAGCTCATTTTTCAGTAAACTTACTACATCCTAAGTACAGGGGATAAAAAAGCCTCACTAGTGAAGGTGTTTGCAAAGCTTTATCATTTATAAAAACTTATCACAAAGAGGCGATGCGATATGTAAAATGCAGGGCAATGACAGATCCCTTTCATAACTTTCTATTAAAGATCATGTAAATCACGTCGGACCTCTTGAATGGTGGCTGTCATTTAAAAAACAAATTAATAGCCAAACAATGGACTTAGTGACACAGCTTCACATCGCTGTTGCTTCAAGTGCTGGAATTGAAAGAATGTTTTCAACATTGACCGCCCCGTTGGTCGAGTTAGCGACCCTGATTACGCAATCGATGGGGCTCGGGTTCAATCCCCAACGGGGGAAGCATTTGTGTGATGAGCATAAATGTTTTTATTTCCGTGTTTGGGTGTTTATTAGATATATTCTTGTGTTTATATATGTATTTCTATTTATTGTATTGTATTTATATATGTATTTAATGTATTTATGTTGTTATATATATGTATCTATTGTATTTATATATGTATTTCACATGCAAATAATTTGCTTACTTTACGGTTCAAGTCAGTATTAGTAAGTAAGTATCAATCAATATCAGTAAGTGTAATTTGTCCCGTGAATATTTATTTATTTATTTATTTATTTATTTATTTATTTATTCTTAGTCCAACACTCTAAAGTTTTCTATTATTTTAACATTCGGGTTTATTCATTCCGATGAACGAAATAAACTAGGTACCGGGAAAGCGGCAAAACTTGTCACAGTCTTTAAATAGCTAAATAAGGAAAAGTAATTTTTATCTTGTCATATTGTCTGACACACAATTTGTTACTAATTGTTTAAGTATAGATATACTAATAACTTGATGTTATCATTTCAACTTGCCTGACATTAATGCACCAAATATTATGATTAATTGTAAAAGTTTTTGTTTGATTAAATAAATTACTTGTCATGATATAACATGTTTTAATTTAATTACTTTATATTATTATCCTAAAATGAAAAATACTACATAGACACTCGACTAACGGGGCGGTCAGATTATGTGTGATATTATGATATTATGCGTAATTTTATTTATTTTTTTTGTAATCATTTGGTTACCCTAATGGTCAAGTGGCAGGTAATGCTTCGTGCATTAAGGTTGCAATTTATATCATGTACATTTTGTATTTCATTAAAGATAACATTTTTTTTGTAATTACACTCAAAATTTTGGTATTACGTAAGGATTATATTTGAAGATAAATTAAAAAATTAATTAAATTATAAACAATATAAACAGCAACCAGCCTATTCTATTGTTTAGAGGTTGTCGTCACTTAAAAACATCAAAATTTATGTGGTTGTTGTTACTTGGATAAATCTATAATTAATAAAATTGCGCAAAAAAATTAAAAAAAATAAGAATACTTAACCACCATATAAAGTTTAATGCCATTTTGGCTGCGTGGAAGGACAATCCCGTAGACTTATATAAATTACGTGTCACGTTGTTTGCCCGCTATGGATTCCTAATACGTAAGGCAAAACAACGTTTGCCGGGTCAGCTAGTTAATTATATATTTTAATTTATCTAAGTAACAAGGGTGATTTTTCCAGCTTTCCGAATTGCAACGCGAAAGAGAAGTAATAGCGTAGGAATATAATAATGGCAGTAGGAATATAATAAATAACTTTTTCCTAAAAAAATATTATAAATCTTAATTGCACAATGCATTCCCCAAGTTTTTAAATGAAAAATAAATATCAAAATATGTGTTAAACTAATACAAATCACACACATGTAACAGAAATATTTATATATTAAGAATAATACTAAATAAAATAATAAAAAAATCGTGCTATGAGGAAAGGACGATTTATCATGAAAACACAGTACTAAAATGATATTGTAGTAAAAATTATCCTCTTAGTGAAGTTAACCTCGTATGCCAGGTCCGTGTTTCTACAGCTTTCATAAGTTTCACAAGATATACAGTCTCAGATGCTAACGGAAAGCTCCCATAGGAATTTGCATACGCGTAATAAGGTCGTTTATATCAAGTTTATTATAAGCTTGGCTTACTTAATTCCCACTTATGCTATAAGGAAGAATATTTTGCAAAATATTTTTATATATTATCCAATAAATTTATACCCATGTTTGTCCGGGCATCCTTTGAGGAATAGATCGTTTGCCATTTTGTTAGGCAATTCTTAAGTGTCTATACCATCTAAACTAGTAAGTGATAGAGTTTTGCATGTTGCAAAACTCTATCACTTACTAGTTTAGATGGCCCACCTAGTTTTTGGTACCACGGCGTTATTTATCCCTGCCGCAATGACACACACACGCACGCACGCAGTACTAATTAGTAGTCTATATACAGCGCATAAGGGACGGTGTATCAAAATCGAAACTATAGATTTGGACCATGATTCTGAGATGAAAACCGTTGGCAATGTTTGTGGAGAAAAAAATGATATTGTTTGATGAATTCTTCACCATAACTTTGTATAATTTAATTTATTCTAATGCTTATTTTTTAATGAAAAAGAAAAATAAAGAAAATAAAATAATAAAACGTAAATTTTGCATTTCCCACAAAAAAGGAACTGTCATCATGACAAGAAAATAAAAATGGCGTGTATTCTGCAATTTTTGACATCAGCACTTGGAGGAACTCTGGTAAAATACTGGTATTTACAGTTCAGTAACTGTAAATACCCGGAGGATTGTGTAAATGAAACCTGTTGGAAATTAATTGTAATTCTCTTATTGTGAAACAATACAGATGTTATTGATTAATAAATATTGTATAAAAATGGTTTGTTTTCTTAATTATTCGGTCCCTTTAACGCCATATAGAAGTAAAATTATTAATAGGCTCGAAGTTGACAAATATGGCAATAAAATAATCATAGCCAGCGGAATAACCGGTAAATCTTAATAAAATTACTTTGATTAATAGATTATTCATGCTTTCATAGGTTCATTCCTGATAAATATAAAAAATGACATATTTTTATATTAAGGCAAAAACAAGGCAAAGGCAAAAACAAACATTACTACATATCTTGTATTAGTAGTGCTTGATAAAACGATAATATGTTATCTTGTGCCTTTTTATTAAGCACTAGCTGTTGCCAGCGACTTCGTCCGCGCGGACTTCGTTTACTCCGCATAGCTCCTCCCCGTAGGTGATAGCGTGATCATATGTAGCCTATATGTTGACCCGACCTAATAGTAATATTCATGCAAAATTTAAGTAAATCCATGCAGTACTTTTTGAGTTTACCCCGGACATGCATGACTTTCCTACGATTTTATTATATGTATAGATTAAAATAAAATTTTCATATTAGAGCCACAACCTGGTTTTCTAAATTTTATAATTATGAAATATAAATGCTGCTCCCATAGGTATTGGTTCGCATGTAATAAAATTGCTTTCATAAAGTTTATTTAATGTGCTGAAGCTTTCGTCAAAATAAGTAGAGAAGAAAATATAAGCTAATTTAGTTCTAGTTAATTTAGTTTATAACCAGCAAATCTTATTGTACGCATGTGCCTTAAAAACCTGGGTTATGGCAATGGAAAGGCTAATAGACTAACGATTAAAGCTATATGTAAAAGGTTTTTTATACTCGTACCTATTATAATTGTTTTTACAATATTTTCTAAAATTTTTTATATACTATCTACCGATAATACTATCAAATTTATTTTATATACAGCTTTGCATTTGATTAATGGGTAATAATTAATAATTGATTTATTAAAAATTAAAAAAAAAAATATTTAAAACAAACTTATTATTAAAATTATTATTATTTATGTCATAAAAAAGTCAAAACACTTTTGCGATACTTGCTTACTTACCATAACTTATATATTACGTCAGATATACATTACGTCACTCGTAATACGTTATCATTTGTGATAACATTGTTTTGGTTGGAAAAGTACCAGATTTTAAACAAAAGAATTATAATTCTATGATATATGGGAGTAGATGGTTTTTTAACGACTTCCACCAAAATGCCAAGGTTTTTAACGAAATATGTAAGTTGGGTACATTGATATAAAAAACCCAAAATGCACAGTCCCGAACAAAATTGACACTCAAGTGTCCCTAACTTCATTGAAATATTATAGATACGACAAAAACTTACACCCTTGCATATTCAACCTTAAACGCAAGATTTAAAGTTGTTTTTACACAGCAACGTACAAAAAGAAATAAAATTGACAGCGTCGCGTCCGACGCAATTCTATTTAAAATGAGCGCACAATTTGAAATTGTGCGCTCAAAAAGTGAGTATCCAATTTAATGGTTTCGGTCTTGACACAACATTTAAAAGGTTTCTTTGCTAAATTTAATATATTTAAAGGTTTATTTCAACACGTGTAAATAACTATTTTATTTATTTATTTTATTTATTTATTTCATCAAAAAAATTAACATAAACTTACAAATATTTCAACATCCTTAAACCTCGTTGTAGGTTTGTGTGGATGTTGCACACTTCACGATTATTATTATTATTATTATTATTATCAAACTAATTAGTATCTTGTATTTATAAATCAGAATGTAGCTTTACGTTCCGTAAAAATAGTTAAATCATATTATCGCACACCGAAACTTTACTGTTATACTCTAATTAGTTCACTAATTAGTTATTTTGGTTTCCGCTATTTCATTAATTGAGCTAACGACCCTGTTCCGACTTGGTGCTTTATTTTGATATTATATAAATAGCTATCGACCGTAATTTAATCTGTTTGCAGTCCATGTATACTTTGAATTATAATATATATCTATCCTCTAAAAAAGAGAAAAAAAGTATCTTCGCACCCATATCCCCAAAAAGCTAGGCTGAGATACAATTAGTGCACCTACGTCTTATTAGAAGATACTTATAGTACTATACTTATTAGTGCCACGATGTAATAGGTGGTAAGCCTATCGCTATCCGGGACTTATCCAATCCCGGGCATCATTGTTTTCTGGCTTAAGAATTTATTGTCTCTCGAAAAGAATTTACATAAATTCACTTACTGAGCGGACTGTGCTTTTTTATCAGAAAACTAAAAACTAAAAACAGTCCGCTCGTGACCACGGTTAACGGTAACTTGGCCGAAACGTCGAGCTTTGAAAGTAGCTTCTATAATATATTTACGCGTTTTTGACCCGTTTATATTATTTTTAAAAATGAAAGTCACCTCTGTGGTCTAGAAGTTCAGCGTTGGCGTTGACCACATGAGGTCCCAGGTTCGATTCCCGGGTTGGGCACATAAAAAAAAGTGTTTTTTCAGTTTTCTGAGAAACACAAAGTTGCCCGGGATTGGAAAGTGCCCGGTTGGCGATAGGCTTGCCACCTATCACATTTGTGGGACCAAGTATCTTCGACTAATCGTGGGTGCACTTGTTGTACCTCTGCCTACCCCTTCGGGGATATGGGCGTGAAGATACTTTTAAAAATGATAGTAGAACGCGTTAAAGTCCATAAAAAGCACATTTAGAATTGCCCGACCCGGGAATCGTACGTTTGATTGCTATAATCACTACACTTTCACTACCATCGTAGGTAGATTACATCGTAGGTAGTCTCGCCCGGGTGTGTGGTACCACCCCCTTACCTATTCCGGTAGCGATAGCGTCATTGCTAGTTATTGTCGTATAAGCGCACCACTAACATATTTGTTGTCTATAGGAGATGGATTCTCTTTCCATTAGAAAAGCCATCTGTTTGATTGCTATCTTATGATATAAAAATAACTATGTAGATAAAGATAAAGAAGATAGTGTTTGTCAATTAAAAATCTTCTGATTTGAACAAAACTAATGATTCTCAATGGGGGGTACTTAGAATGATAAGTGTATGGGGGAGTACTTTACATACGAGTATCACATTCTGTTTTTGATGTAAGATAATAGACCAATTATTCGGTCAATACATGAGATTAATTGATCTTATAAGAAATTAAAATAACAATTAGTACCAATTAATCCAGTAAGCCGCCAACACGCGCGATAAAATACAGATTTTGAATTAGTCAATCGGAATACCGAGTATCTTTTCCTCGCGGCTCAGATTATGGACAGAATTAATTTGGTGCAAAAAATCAAATATTGATTATTTTAAAGTATGGCTTCATTATTTTAATGATGTTAGCGAGCTGCCTGGACTAGTAATTAAAAATTCTTTAGCAAGATATTTATGAAACCAGATATTTTGTTTATTCTTTTTTATTAAATTATAGCAGTTGTTACGATGCATGCAAAATGTTATCTTTAACCTATAATCTAAAATAATACTATAAATGTGAAAGTTTGGATGTTTAGATATATGGATGGATGAACGTTTTTTACTCAACTATGCAAAAACTACTGAATGGATTTGGATTGGCATGCAGGTAGATAAAGACTTGTAATTTATTCCGAACTTTTATAATGCAGCGGGCTGCACGGTGCAGCTTATTTTTAATATATATATTCATGTGTCATGTTGTTTGTCCGCAATTGACTATCAAACTACTGAACCGATGTCAATGAAATTTTGTATGTTTGGTCCAACTTAAAAGATATGATAGTCTTTCAAGTACCCTGCCAAAATAATCATTACAAGCATTGATATACATTGATATAAAACACAAGATACACAATGAGCGTCTAAAAATGAGCGCAATATTTTTAATTGTGCGCTCATTTCAAATAGAATTGCGTCGGGCGATACTGTCAATTTTATTACTTTTCTTACATTGCTTTGTGAAAACAACTATAAGGTTGGATATGCAAAAACATATATTTTTGCCATATCTATAACTACTTGTGTGAAATTAGGGACAGTTTTGAGTGTCAGTTTTGTTCGGGACTGGCATCTTGGATTTTTTATATCAATGATAAACCGCCCCGTTGGTCGAGTGGTTAGCGACCCTGACTACGCAAGCAACGGGGCTCGGGTTCGATCCCCGACGGGGACAAGCATTTGTGTGATGAGCATAAATGTTTGTATTTCCGGGTTTGGGTGTTTATTATGTATGTAAAAGTATTTATATATGTATTTTTATGTATTAGTATCGTTGACTAACACCCATAACACAAGCAAATAATTTGCTTACTTTGGGGTTAGATCAGTCAGTGTAATTTGTCCCGTGAATATTTATTTATTTATTTAATGATTACAAGTAATTTGTATGGCAAAACAACGTTTGCTGGGTCAGTTAGTATTTAGTTTATATAATGAGGATGATTTTACTTTTTTGTAAAAAAAGTCACCTTTACACTAACCGGAAAGCAAATGGGTCCCCTGATGAAAGAGACAGCCATCGCCTATAGACACCAAACAAGTTAATTTTTTTTCGACATGATCTTAAGCAGTTGGTTCAAATGACGGCTACTACGAAACCGGGCGTTTGAGCGAGCGGAGTGCTTAGCTAGAGTTTAAATTAAGTGGGCTAATAGCCCGCTACAAGGGTGTTTCCTGCGAGAACGAACCTCGGCTTAGGGCAATATCTTGACGATTGGTGGGAGAATAAGTGTCATCAGGATTTCGATGGCTCTTAACCGGAGTCTCGAGTGTTGGCGGGCCGAAACAATGGGCCGAATCGCTGCCGGCGGCTAATTTGGCGTGTGCGTGTGCGTATGAATTGTGAAGTGTATATTGTGATGGGATCGTCAGGATCGGATAGGACGTCACGTGGCCTTCTGTGTTTGTTATCGGCGACCGCGGCCGCGACATAGTCTGCCGCAGTTCTAACCAGAGGGTTTGGCTGTCTCATCGCTTTTTCAAAGTGACGTACTGACGTCTGTTTGAAGTGTTTTTGTATGTTAATTGTGTTGTTGTTCGTGTGATGGGAAGTTAATGCCACATGAATAAGTTTACAGTGACGTAGACTGGAGCTGTTGCAACAGACCCGAGCAAAACGTTACAGAATTCTACCACCTATTAGTCACGATGATAGTGACACGATAGCCAATCGGCCGCCTTTTATGAACAGCTAACGACCAGCAGAACGGCAGATGGTTTATTCTTCAAAAAGAGCTGGACCCACGGGATCTGTTGTCTAAATAACGTTATACCAATTTCGTGTCTTTTCCGAGCGATTAGCTCTTATTTTATTTCTCACATTTCATCATTAAATGCTATCTTCATTTTGTTGCATCCATTTAGAATGCGATAAGCCTTTATTTACAAGCAAGATAAAGAAGTTTATTAATAAAAATAAATATCGTCACGCTCGGTTCCCTTGTGGGACAGGCAGGGTAAACCGAATGTTTATAGACTTTCTGGATTACCACGATTCACTGGTTTGTCAGTTGGCGAGAGGAGTAGTGATCCCAATAAAACGTATTTTTTTTGCACTGATAACGAATATCGACTATCCCTAGCTAACTAACCGGGACCAACTGCTTTACGTACTTATACGACGCACAAGAGTGGTATCATACCACCTGCCAGACTCTGAGATACTAATGAGATTTTGGATTTTCAAAAAAAAACTTGAAAAAAACCTCAATTTTTTTTGGGCACCGGACGAGGCATCGAACCTGGGACCTCATGATCTGAGCTGAGATCTAGAGTCAAGATTCTAGACCACGGGGCAGCTAACTTACTATATAGTGTTATCAACAGCATCGCCTCTGTGGTCTAGTTATCCGGTGTTGATTGTCTATATGACGTCCGGGCTTGATCCCCGGGTCGATAATTCAAAAATGTGATTTTCAGTTTTCTGATAAAAATAACGTTACCCGGAACTAGAAAAGTACCCGGTTGGCGATAGGCGATAGATAATCAATCATATCAATAAATACCTTTGAATAATCGTAGGTGCAGTTGTTGTACCCGTGCCTACCACTTCGGAGATACGGGCTGAATGAAAATACTTTAGCAAACTGAAATAAATAAATAAATATCGAGTTCCCCATCTCCATTAATCACCCTAATGAGTAGACAGTGGTACAACGTACCCACAATTAGCCAACGGTAACGAGTCCTATGATGTAACAAATGGAGCATACATCTTCTCGGCTAAGTTATATTTTTTTAGAAAAAGTAATGAACTGGTTCAAAATTTACCTGACCCAAGATTTGAATCCAGGGCTTCATGCATCTATACCAAAGCCGGTGCCGTTAGATCACTGCAATGCGTTTTGGACTCATTCTTTGGTATTGAAAACTGATGACGTGAAAAACACCCAAACGGAAATGAAGGCGGCAACATAATTCAATAATAGAAAATATTAAATATTGCAATTTAATAATAGAATAAAATATGTCGTCATCGTAATAATCTTGTTAAATTATCCCGACTTCCATTAGTAGCTTTCACGAGTTTGTCAAAAAACAGGCTTAAACTATCGTGAGGGTGAATGTCATACTGAGATAAGAGCAACGCGATGGCTTTTTGTCTACTTAGGACGTCTGCACACTTATAAGTATCTAAGTTATATGAAGTATTTGAATAATTCAAGTTCTGATTCAAAGTAGATGTCTTATTTTAATAAATCTTGTGATAAGTATCAACAAAATAATAAATATAATTGGACAAATTACATGACTTGATGAAATGCTAAAATAAGTAAATAATAAAAAAAAAGTAAGTAAATAAGTAAATAAAAAAAAAAATAAGTAAGTAATAAAAAAAAATAAGTAAATAATAATTTTATTCAAACTAATGTCACTTATAAGTGACAAGTCTTGTCGGAAATAAAACCAAAAAATCAAGCATTAAAAAATCAGAAAACCTTTTTTTAATTAAACTTTCTACAAATTATTAAGAAACGTCGATAATCTTATAGCCACCACCGGATCGAAAATGCGGCCTCATTAGTATGTTTTTTAGTAGAATATCCAACAGAAGAAACTCAGCGGGCTTGTCTTATTTATAATTCTATTTTCTTGATATTATACACTGTATAATTTGCAAGTGTACTATTTAGGCAACAATTTAATTTTTTATTGAAAGGTTAACAAAACAGATATACAATGTGGAAGGATATAGGTACCGGGGAGACATACCACGATCAGATTGATCGAGTAATGTCCGAAGGTGGTGTCAAGAGTCTTCACAACCGGCGTGTGTGTATGAAGAGAGTGATGAATGTGGAGGAAGCGAAACAAGCTTGCAAAGATCGTGATGTATGGCACTCGGTTCTCTTTGCCTACCCCGTAAGGAATCTGGCGTGAAGATATGTGTGTGTACTATTTAGTTACTATAATACTAAAAGATACAATACTAATAGATAGTTGATATAAGCAGCAATTAATCTCAAGATTTTTGACGTCTAGATATTCAGTTATTTCATAATATCAATTTCTACAAGTTTTGTTTTAGTTTATTTTAATGGTAAATCTTAAATGGTACATTGTTTCATAAAAAAAGTTGCTTATTTTGTGGATCCGAGATACACGCATACAAACAATGTAGTCGTTTGTTCTTCGTTGTAATTTAGTGAATGAATATTACATTTTCTCTTAAATAAGCAAATATTTTACGTACAGACGTACGGACGTACGGACGTACGGGCGTACGGACGTACAGACGTACAGACGTACAAACGTACAGACGTACAGACGTACAGACGTACAGACGTACAGACGTACAGACGTACAGACGTACAGACGTACAGACGTACAGACGTACAGACGTACAGACGTACAGACGTACAGACGTACAGACGTACAGACGTACAGACGTACAGACGTACAGACGTACAGACGTACAGACGTACAGACGTACAGACGTACAGACGTACAGACGTACAGACGTACAGACGTACAGACGTACAGACGTACAGACGTACAGACGTACAGACGTACAGACGTACAGACGTACAGACGTACAGACGTACAGACGTACAGACGTACAGACGTACAGACGTACAGACGTACAGACGTACAGACGTACAGACGTACAGACGTACAGACGTACAGACGTACAGACGTACAGACGTACAGACGTACAGACGTACAGACGTACAGACGTACAGACATACAGACGTGCAAACGTACAAACATACAAACACATAAACATAAAAATATACGAGCACACGAGCACACTAGTTTAAATTTCCAAAAAACAGAATATATTAAACATATCAAAACATGGACGAGATTCAGTGTACATTCATGTTTTTCATATAATGAATATGAACTAGCTGTTGCCCGCAACATCGTCCGCGCGGACTTCGTTTACTCCGCACAGCTCCTCCCTCGTAGGTGATAGCGTGATAATATGTAGCCTATATGTTGACCCGACCTGTTAGTAATATTCATGCAAAATTTGAAGTAAATCCATGCAGTACTTTTTGAGTTTACCCCGGACATGCATATAGACAAACAGACAAAAATTCTAAAAACTATATTTTTGGCTTCGACATCGATTGTAGATCACGCCCCAAGTATTATTTAAAAAAAAATATTCAATGTACAGTTTTGACTTTCCTATGATTTTATTATATGTATAGATAACGACAGTAGGGACACGAAAGGGGTATCTCCGTCTTCAGAGGTTACAACGTGTTTATTTTCCCACTTGCAATGATTCAATCAGTTTAATAATAATTCAAACAAATGTCGGCTTAGGCCTCATTAGTTTAGCCTGAAGTATTTAGGTTAAACTGGACTGTCCTTGGCTATACTAGTATATCCTGACACGCTTAGGATACACCGGTTTGTCCTAGAACAAATTAGTTTGGCCTGAAATCAGGTTTGTCCGGTAACATATATAAGAAACACAATTATGCCCATGGTGACAGCAGCACCATCATTTTATTCCATTACTATCGGCCTTCTAAATTTTTCCATTTAAATAAGAAATCAGAAGATTGAGAGCCTAATTTCTAATTCCACAATGGTGTAATTTCCTGACTAATATGCTATGATGAACACAGTCAAATGCCTTACAGAATTCACAGAATATCCCAAGTGCATCCTGTGACTCCTCCCAGGCTTCATAAATTTTGCAGGCATTGAATGCGTAGTTAGGATCGATAATAATATACCTATCAATTGCGCAGTACTTCAATGGTCTTAGAATGAATATTGTTTTTTCTGTACACGGCAAATAATAGTTAATAATCAGCTTGTTTCAGAGTATTGTTACTAAAAGTGTAAAAATTCATAAACAAAAAAATGATGTATCTTTAGGACTAATACTAAGTATTTTCACGCCCGTATCCCTGAAGAGGTAGGCATAGGTAAAATTGGAACACTACTAAGACTAGGTGAAGATACTTTTTTTTATGGAATAGGGGGCAAACGGGCAAGAGGCTCACCTGATGGTAAGTGATCACAGCCGCCCATGAATAGCTGCAACACCGGAGGTACTGCAGGTTCGTTGCCGGCTTTAAGGAATGAATACGCTCTTTTCTTGAAGGGCCCTAAGTCGTATCGGTTCGGAAACACTTAGTCCCAGAGTATAAAAGGTGCCAAGCCTACCACCAACCAGGCACTTATCTAATACCGGGCACCATTATGTTTATCAGAAATTTGAAAAAACACATTTTTGAATGGCCCAACTTGGGGATAGAACTCAGAACCTCTTGTGGCCAACACAAAACCGGCCCACTAGTATACAGGTGCTATAAGGAAAACTATTTAAACAAAAAGTAGAAGTACTAAAAATATATTGCATACGCCAATGCAAAATTATAAACACCGTTAATTTATAATATAATCGTACGTAGGGAGTTTATAATTTGGTTCGGTATTCTATCGGTATTAACAAATTTACGATGACAGATACACCGATACAAACTTACCTCTGTTTAAGACAAAAACATATACAAATAGACATAACGACTACAATCTGAATTACTTTTATTAAAATAAGACGTGTTTACAAACCTTGTTTGTGTATAGGAGCCCTTATTAACAAAAATACCTTTATTTTAAGCGGTGAGTTTACGCATATAATTTAAGTTTGGTGAAGTAAGGGTTGGAAACGTGAATCCGATACTATAATAATTTAACTTAGAATTAGTTGGTTGTCTTAGATAACGTGTTACTTGACAGTTTTAGTGTAAGAAATATTGTAAATTTAGCCTAAATCTATGATAGATGAATGATTAACAAAACAGATATATAAAGCAAATGTGAATTAATGTAGGTATCGGGGGAGACATAGACCAATGTAGCTAATCAGATTGGTCGTATACAGCTTTCCGAAGGTGGTATCAAAAGTTTCCGCAACCTATGTATCTATTTGCGTGATAAGAATTATGAATGTAAAGTAAGCAAGGCAAGATTGTTTGGATCATAATCCAATTGTGATATAATTCAGTTATTCAATATAAAATTATACCAATCCTAGTTAATTATAACTGTAAATAAAATTCATTTTATTAACTCCCAAGTTTTTTTTTATATCATAAATATTGCTTGTTTTATAGCAAACAAGCAGATGGGTCTCCTGGCGGAAAGAGTCAAGCATCGCCTATAAACATCAAAGATGTTAATGGTGCGTTGCTATCTTGTGGCGAGGTCTAATGCCACATGCATAAGTTTACCGGCTACCTTACCCTCCAAACCGGAACACAACAGCGACAAGCACTGACGTTATTGCGGCAGGAATAGGTAAGGCGGTGGTACCAGACCCAGGCGAGACAATGCAGAACTCTACCACCTAGTAGCCACGATGTTAGGGACTCACATAGCCAATCGGTCGCCTTTTACGATCTGCCTGGCAGAACGGCAGGTGGTCTATTCTTCAAAGGAGCCAGGATCCAACAAGGGGAAAGGTTTAAGTACTCTTTGTCAAAAGAATTTCTATTTCTAGTTTAAAAAGTTAAAAAATGTAGAAAAAAAACGGAAAAGTAGGCACAAAGCTGGTAGAACAACGTTTGCCAGGTCAGCTAGTAATGTTATAAAGAATAAAAATTTGTATTTTGGTATGTTTGTGACAAATAAACTCAAAACCGGGATGATTTTAAAATTTATTGGACCGATCCTAAAAATAATTTTACCATTAGAAAGCTACACTATTAAGAAAGGAAATAGCCTATTTTTTACTCGACTAAGCAATAAAAATTAATGATTTTGGTTCATGCGAACGAAGTCGTGAGTAACAGCTAGTTTTATATAAAAAAAACATTTTGTACTTTTTCAAATAAGTTTATAAAAAATCTCAAATTCTTCCGTGCACGAAATTTTCTCAATAACTCTAAATTTAAAAGTTAAAAGCCCTCCTATTTCTTTTAAATTCCCATCTTTCTATTTTACGTGCCTCATTTGTAGACTAAAACAAAAAAAAACGATAATTTTTGAATAGATCCAGCAGCATCAGGTCAAAGTTAATGCCACTGAAATAAACAACAGACAGGACTTTGACTAAAAAACTGCACTCAAATTATTTCGTTCATTTGGAGCTACTTCAGAGGCAGACACACAAATACACATGTTAAAATTATAGCACGCCTCTTTTTACGTCGGTGTTTAAAAACATTCCAAAGTTTCAGTCTCACATATTAGTTTATTCATATGTGTGCATGTGTACTATTTTCATAGTCTCATGTGAATATAATATTAAAAACTCTTGATGCAAAATAATGATGTAAAAATGGAAGTATTATACTGGTAAATGTCGGCTCTTGGTGATACATCTTTTTATTTATTCATAAAAAGTAAACGATACGAAAAATTATATTCCAGTTTTTTAAACATGAAATTGCATGCACACTTGTTTAAATAATGTACGAATCTGTGAGTTGCTTGTCGATTCTCGATATAACCAGTTACTTAATAAAAAGATCGTTGAACTAATTTCCGTTTCTTCGTGCTTGTTTTGAAGTGTCATGCCGGAAGTATAATGTAGTTGAGACAATGATTAATCACTTCAAAATAGCAAAATTAATTAACCAAAGCCAAACAAGAACTTTATATTGTTTAGAGGTAATTATAAATATTTCATTTATGGCTGACATAGCTAGCATTACTAAGTGTTCAGATTCACGCGGGACGTCCCAAATTAAAAGCGACTGGTGACATGTCCCGATTCACCTTTTACTCTGATTATTAACTTATTTTATATTAAAAGGCAAACTTTAAGACGTTGTGATGAATTTTATGAATATGCAATAAAAAACAGTATTTGATAGCAGTGAAATTAAAAAAATGCAAATAGGTGTAAATAAACAAAATATATTTTTAAATTACTATTATTCAATAAAACTGGTACGCAATATACTAAATAACAATGTAAATCTAGATGAGAATAATCTGAAACTAATGGACTCCACCGTGTTTATAGGTATACCTCTAGATTAAATTACAATAAGTTAGCAATAGTTCGGCATGGTTTGTAGTTAAGACTGGCACACTTTACTGATGTTAGTACTGCAAAATATACTTTAGTTAATTCTACCGCATTATTTTATATGGAATTTTTCGGTAAGGAGATTTTGCTGAAGAAAAAACCTATATTTTTTGTTGGAAAAGCTGTAAGGCGAATTCATAATCTTTAGCCGAAGGTTTCCTTCGGAGAAAAATTCAAAGAAATAATGTTGTAATTTGTATTTAATGACTTAATATAACGTCTGTAAAAATATATTTTCTTAGTTAAAAACAAGTAGTAATGTACACTCACACTAAATACAAGAAATAAAACAATGCATGCATCTCGTCTCCATAAAATAAATTACTCCTTTATGGGACCATGTATACGCTTTCAAAATGAACTTCCTGATGATATAAGAGATCTATCTACCAGTAAACAAATAAAAAAACATGTTAAAAGTATTAATTAGCCTAGAATTAGTTGCTATTGCTTCACACACCAAATTCTTTATTGTAACGGCCAATTCTTGTTTTCAATTGTTTCTCCAAAACAGCTCTAACGATTTTGACGAAATGTATTTAGATAGTCTTTTACTATTGAAATTAAGCTATGACAAAAATTTACAAACAAGACTAGTTCGGTAATTTAACCTAAGGCCGCATTTCGATTCGGTAGTAATTCTAAAAATGTCGACTTGTCAAAAGTGCCTATAAAGTTCATTTGAATAAATTAAAGATCGGTTTAAATCTTAATTACCTAAAACACCTACTTTCGTAGGGGAATGAGATTGATGTATTTATTTATTCAAATCTACCCACCAATTTAACGCATTCCAAGTTTATGTTACGTTTCCTGCAAAAACTTCAAGTTCAAAATGGTATAATTATTTACACGCGTAATTGTATCTATTTAAATAAAATATTGACGTATAATAATATTTCATTTAACCTTCACTTTTTGTGTAGAAAGCAGGGATATCAAAAATTTAGAGTGGGCACACCAACCACGCTAGTGTGTGTGTCTCGATTACTGTAAGTACAAAAGTAATAATCGTTGAAGTACTTTGTGGTTGAAGTTTCACACAAGCGGATTTTTCTGAGGACATTTTTAATTGTCAGTTGCTTAGGAATACTACCAATAGACGTAGTATTCCTAAGCATACTCAAAGTATTTAGTATCTTTTTTTTTTATTGCACAACATTAAACTACTATATTAAATAAAAGGAAATATAGTGTTTTTTTTAAATCATAAGACGCCTGATGGCTTTCATAAGCGAGAGTTAATACCTAGAGACAGCAAAGATGCAGGTATTGATGCGTTGCGATCCTAGTGGCGGATCAAAATGCCACATGCGTAAGTTTGGTGGATATCTTGCTTCTAAACTGGAAAACTAAAGTGAAAAGCACTGAAGTTGTTATGACAGGTATAAGTAAAGCAGAGTCATTTTTTCAAATGTATCAACCTTTCCAGTTTTTTGTACAATTTACTGTAAAATAATATCATGTAAATTACAGCACTGTTTATGTAAAATGCTTTCTTATTATTACTATATTAGAGATGAATTTTACGAAAAAAACAAAATGAAATGTAACTTGTGCAATTTTTTGCATAATCTTCTATTTGCCTTTTACTATTAATGTGCCAGACAAATTCCATTCGAAAGATAAAAGAAAAATACAAATTTCGATGTTTACTTTTTTCTTATACCTCATATAGAAAATTTGGAAATGCAATAAAAATTTTCAGGGTGGTCTTTTAACAGTTTTGGCAAGAATAACAGTGCCAGACATAATTTTTCTATCGTTTACTGATCTTATATATACATTATTGATGTATAAGACATAAAATGTTTTACTAATGCCTTACACTTCAATTTTCCAAAAAAAAAAAAAGTAAAGTTTGTTTCTAAAAAAATTGATTACAGATCACCAAAAGCGATCGACTATTATTTGTCAGATGGCCAAAAAGCGATAAAGTTTACTTTGCCTGCACGTATAATATTTTTTATTCAAGAAATAGCTAGTTTTTCTTACGCAGACGTAGTTTTCCTTGAATTAAAAAGTTATATTTAGATAAAATGAAATCAATCCCATCAGCCTTATGTAAACAACTGACAAGCGGTCAGACTGATTGATGCGCTACCCTAATCAGCTAATAGCGGCAGACCTCTATCAATGGTTCGGGGGCTTCTTGCACTCAAATTAACCTCTGTAATGCGTTCAATGCTAAATTTGTTAATGAGATGATGATCTTTTTATTACTTATTCTGTTATTAGCAGTAGCTTCGCGTGCAGGTACAATATTTTTAATTTACCAAGAAATATTATCACTTCGATTCTCTTGTAGAGTAGGCAGAGGGAATCAAATGTCTATAAACTTTACGGTTTACCTAGATTCACCGGTTTGTTGGTTGGAGAGATGAGTAGTGATTTATATCGCTACATTTTAATAATCAGATAACCAATAACCGGGATCGATATTTTACATGTTCAACTGAGACACGGGGTGAGGCAATACTCCATCCGCCAGACTTAACAGACTTTAAGTAATAGTTATATGCAAAATAATATATACACATACACACACATATATATGTATATATATATATATATATATATATATATATATATATATATAAATATATATATATATATATAAATATATAAATATATATATATATATATATATATATATATATATATATATATATATATATATATATATATATATATATATATATATATATATATATATATATATATATATATATATATATATATATATATATATATATACATATATATTATATTCGGCCGAACTTCGGTTTAATTTTGGGGAGCTTTCTTAAAAGCGTCACGTCGTGACTTTTTTACGAATTTGCTTAAAATTTAATTATTTTATACTAGCTATTTATTTATTTTACTATTTACTACTATCTATTATATTGTGCGCGTTATATTATATATATATATATATATAAAAAGTAACCTATGTCACTCTCCATCCCTTCAACTATCTCCACTTAAAAAATCACGTCAATTCGTCGCTCCGTTTTGCCGTGAAAGACGGACAAATAAACAGATACACTTTCCCATTTATAATTTTAATATGGACTAGCTTTTAAACTAACGCGTTCTACTATCATTTTTAAAATATACAAACGGGTCAATAACGCGTACATATATAGAACTTACTTGTAAAGCTCGACGTTTCGGCCAAGTTACATTGATACACATACAGTCTGCTATGGACTAGCTGTTGCCCGCGACTTCGTCCGCGCGGACTTTGTTTACTCCGCTCCTAATAGTCGTAGCAAGATGTTATATAACATATAACCTTCCTCGATAAACAGGCTATCCAACGCAAAAAGAATTATTCAAATCGGTTCAGCAGTTTTCGAGATTACCGTGCACAATCAAACAAATAAAAAACTCTACAATTTTATAATATTAATACAGATATATAGGATATCGTTAATGGGTTTCGCAACGCACGTGAATTAATGACATAACAGCAAAATTTTGATACATTGTTCCAATTTAGGCATGGGTTTTTATTTTTAACTTTCTGCTATGCTCTGATTTGCCCCGATTTTTGAAAATCGAGTTTTCACCAGATCTCCACGTTTTGAGGTCCTAGAAATATTTTCCGACTATTTTCACAATGAGGTCAGCATGTCTTTGTATAATCTAAGTACATAAATGTATAGATTAGGTACAGAATCTAATCAGCTCTATTCCTACAAAAACTGCGTTCAATGCATTAATTGCATCAAAATCGGTTTTTCCGCTCAAGAGCTATTTATTGTTGACGAAAAACTTTAGGAAAGTGTTTTTTGACATAACTTAGTAAGTTCTCTAACTAATTTTTTTTGACCTTCCACAATAGTTTAGTGCTTAAAAAACTACGTCAAATTTAGTTTCAAATCGAGTTTTCAAAAGTTACAACTTTTTTAATATTAATATTTTGTTGTTTACAGAAAACTTCTTAATATTTTTAAAATAACTTTCCGCCTAATACATGGCTTGATTTAAAAATCTAACCAGCATTTCTTTCTAAAAATCTGCGTCAAATATCGTACATTGTATCAAAATCAGTTTATCCGTTTGGGAGTTATCGTTGACGAAAATTTAGAAAAAAGTGTATTATTTATATAAAATAAGAGACTTTTTGACCAAAACTTGTTTGAAGGTCAAACTTTCTACAATATTGTGGTACTTAAAACAATTACGTCAAATGAAGTTTCAAGAATCAAAATCAAGTTTTCGATCATCGTTTTCAAAATATCAGCTATTTAAAAATTAAATTACTGTCATTTTCAGAAGTCAGAAGTCAAAAGTCAGAATTTTGAACCTTGAAAAAAAATGCTTAGGTATAGTTTTTGTTCCTTTGAGCCTAAAATACCTCAATTTAGCGGAAAGTTTCAAGGATAGCCTGCAGGGTCAACTGACTTACCTATTTTTTACCATTATTATTTATTATATTATTTTTTTACTATTTTAAAAAGCTTGGAAGTGTTTTTCCGACATAAATTCGAATTTTTTTCGAATACAGTTTCAAAAATCAAAATTAAATTAAGTTTTCAAAAGTTATGGCTTTTCAAATATTAATATTTTCTTGTTTACAGCAAACTTAACATTTTTAAATGACTTTCAGACTAATATACCGATTGACTTCAGTCTAATCAGCTTTTCTTTCTATAAATTGCGTCAAATAAGCAAATTGCATCAAAATCGGTCGATTTATTTGAGATTTAGTAATATTGAAAATTCGAAAAAAATTTTTTTGATATTGCTTCGACATTTCTGAGTCTGTAGATTACGTAGCTATAAAAACATTTTATAGGTCGAAAATTGCGTTGAATGCCAAAATCAATCATCGTTTTCAAAATATACAGCATTTCAAAAATTTTGAAATTACTGTCGTTTACAACGACTTCTATGTACTAACGAATATTTGTAACAAATTTAAGATTTTTGAACTCTGAAAAAATCTGTGATATGCTAAGATATAGATAAAAATCTAGCGGGAAGTTTCAGGGATGACCTGCCGGGTCAACCGTTTTACATATGTTTTGAACTCTTCGAACTCAAAAATTTATGCTGAAGTTTATTCATTTTTTTTATGTTTTTTATTTAGCGGGATGTTTCAGGGATGGCCTGCGGGGTCAACCGTTTTACGGATTACTTTCGAAAGTATAGTATAGCCTATGTTAGTCGGATGATTTCATATCTTTCTAATGGTGAAAGATTTTTTCAAATCGGTTTAGTAGTTTTTGAGTTTAGATGATGCAATATATAAAAATATAGAAAACAAATCTTTCCTATATATATATATATATATATATATATATATATATATATATATATATATATATATATAATTGTGCGCTCATTATAGAATTGCGTCGGTCGCGCCATTGTCAATTTTATTGCTTTTTGTACATTGCTGGTAAAAACAACTATAAAACTTACGCTTAAGGTTGGATATGAAAACCGTATGATTTGCTATATCTATAGCTACTTATGTAAAATTAGCGACAGTTTTGAGTGCCAGTTTTGTTCGGGACTGTGCATATTATCAATGTATATTATCAGCAATGTATATTATCTATACACAATAGAAATGTAACTGATCGGTGTCTGTACATGAAAAATTAATGAAAAAATATTATGGACGGCCTTTGTGAATACAACAGAAAATAGTAAAATGTAGTAGTGTTGGGTCGTTGACGTATTTTTCGTCGACGCAACGAGACTTTTTATCGTAAACGATAAACTAGTTGAAAAAACTGTTTAATTTTCGACTAGTTTACTTCCTAGACTGAACATGATTATTACGTTGTACCTAGTTATCGTTCTACGAAGGTTATTATTTACCTAAGTTAACTGTTTATAGAAATGAACTCAACTCCCCTTCATACTTTTTCCAGGCTTAGAACTGACAGTTTTATTTATTATTATAAAATTTAAATTTTTAAAAAAATTTCATTTATGAAATTAAATATTAAATAATAAATATACATAAACCTGGCGTATTTAGAAGTTTATTTCATTTTAGGTACATATTATAATCCCACTTTCGAGTTCCACTCCACTCGTCGGCGTCATGAATATGATACCTATTTTGGTTGCGCATATCGTTCCACGAAACCAACAGTCCATACTCCATACGCGAACGTTATAAAGACGCGTTGCATAGTTCATTCATAAACTAGTTTATCAAAGAACGTCAGACTGTTTATTCGTTTACGCTAAAGTAACAGTCTAAAAAAACTGTTCGTGTATTAAACGCCCACCACTAAAATGTAGCCGTGGGCTTCACTTAACATTATTGTCAATTTTATTCAAATCGGTTTATAAATAAAAAGTTATCATCGCAACTCGACCCACCAGTATGAATTGAGCTTCGATATTATTACATTTATTAAACACAGCGTACGCTGGAATGGGTCGGTGTGACCCCGTGGTGTGACAATTTGAATAGGTTGAAAGCGCGCTTCGTGTCGCACAGATTTTAAATATTACGGTTTTTTTTCAAAATTTTCCTTTTTTTTCATAACTGTAGTACACAAAAAAGTATTACCTACTCTAAATTAAGCGCCGAAACTTTAACATACTGTAACTTTTTACTTTCAACTTAGTTATAAATGAAATATTGATTAATGTGTATTTTTTAAGAAAAAAAAAGTATCTTCACGCCCATATCCCCGAAGGGGTAGGCAGAGGTGCAACAAGTGCACCCACGATTAGCCGAAGATACTTGGTCCCACAATGTGATAGGTGGCAAGCCTTTCGCCAACCGGGCATTTTCCAATCCCGGGCAACTTTGTGTTTTTCAGACTGACTGAAACAACACTTTTTTATGTGCCCGGCCCGGGAATCGAACCCGAGACCTCATGTGGTAAACGCCAACGCTGGACCACTAGACCACAGAGTCGACATTTTTAAGAAATTCTAAAAAAAATCACATAAATCACGCAGACAAAGCCACGGGCAACACCTACTAAAATATAGTTCTTTGCACTCCTTCACAACTTTAATTGTGCCAAATATCATACTACTCTGTTCGCATAAGTGTCATAAAATGGGATACAAAGTTTTCGATTAAAGTATTAATATATAGCTTGCATATATTAAAATTGAATTAAATATTTTGACTGCCGATAGCAAATTGCTTTTTTTGGTTTAAATTATAAATCTCAAATTTAATTTTGAGCTCAGGCAATGTGTTATTGGGTTTTTCATTCTACAAAGTGATGAGTTTGGATGTGGTGGTTATACTTTCATACTTTGGATAAACACGTTATCCCTGTATTGGTTCGAGCTCCTTTGAAGAATAGGCCAACTGTCATTTTGCCAGTCAGGTCGTAAAACGCGACCGATTGGAAACCTACTACCATCGCGGCTAGGTTACCAGAGTTCTGTATTGTTTCGCCCGGGTCTGGTACCACCGGTTTAGCTATTCCTGCCGCAATAGCGTCAGTGCTTGTCAGTGTCGTGTTCCGGTTCGGAGAGTAAGGTAGGCAGTAAACTTATGCACGTGGCATTAGACCTCGCCACAAAATAGCAAAGCACCATTAACACATTTGGCGTCTATAGGAAGATGAGGCCTATTAATGAACTAATACAAATAAGCAGTAACAATGTAGCCGTTGATAGAAAAAAACAAAGGTTTTAACCGTAATATTATGTTACTTAACAAGTTACATAAAATATGAAAGAAACAATAATTCGGTCTCATAAAAAATTCAGCTTATTAACATTTTCACTGTTAATTTTAGTGATTCTTATTTAATATAATTCATTCAACTATTTATGCTACAGACCATGACCAATAAATAGATAAATATCTTTTATTTTATTTTCTATATAAATATGTGAATGAAAAAATTTGTACTTCTATTTCAGCCAATTACGCCAAAGGTGGAGTGTGAAACTGGGCACAGTAAAAATTTACGTTACGGAGGACTACAGAAAACTAAAATTTTTAAACAATATTCTTTAGAAATACATTAAATTCATAAAAATAAGCATTACACACACTTTCCTTTACGGCTCAAGTCTATAATCAAACTTAGAAGATATTTGTCTATGGTCGAGTTTAGACCACAGTGCGATCGATAGTAATTATAAAAGTAGCTAAAAATCATTTTGTACACTTATATAAAAATATCAGGAATTAGTCAATCAAACACAAATATTTATTGCACACAAAAAGAACACGTACACAAATAAAAATAATAGTAAAAAAAAAGAAAATCACGTATTTTATTAATCTGTAAGCGTCGAAATAACATCGAATATTGCTTAAAATCGAGGAAGAGTTTCACAAGAAAAGTAAAAGAGCAAAACCACCTGAATACAAATTTTATAACATTGATTCATGCCAGTCAGTTCAATCCGAAACTTTCTTCTCGAACCCAATCCACAGTTTTAATCCATTGGTAATACGAAAATTGATGTAAAAGTGTACCGTGCCCCCAACAAAGTCCTATCGTACATACAAAGCGTAAAACCTCCGAAGGTTTTCAGATTTTCAGGCAGAATCACTGCGGTTTTGCGTCTGTACCAAATTGTAACGTGCTCACTTGAAAAAAGGTTTAAATTCAATTGGTTTACGAGATTATTGGAAGCAATTCCGTTCAGAAAGAACTATGGCACGTGTTCGGTGTACGTAATCAAGCGCAAGAGGGGACGAAAAATGGTGTAGGCTTAGCGTCAGTTTATTTAAGTTTTTATGGAACCGACTTTGGGATCGTTTTAATTCAAATTTTATTACGTGCACCGTAATGTAATGTTCGGGTTTTTTGGTATATTAGCATAGATTTCCTTGATTCTTTTAAACCAAATTAGAAACCGACGGATTTAAAAGTTTTTTTAAGTATTTTAACGTTAATATAACTTTGTCTAGTATCAAAAGAAATGTTTCATATATATAAGCATATATTTTTACTGTGCTATAGAAATAATAATAATAATCACTGAACAAATTACACAAATCGATCTAACCCCAAAGTAATCAAATTATTTTCTTGTATTATGGGTATTAGTTGATGACAATATACAAATATATATAAATACAGTTACATGTACATATAATAAACGCCCAAACCCAGAAATACAAACATCTATAATGCTTATCACATAAAATATGTTTGTCCCTACCGAAAAATCAAATGCGCCCCCATCGATTCGTAGCAAGGTTTGCTACCATTCGACCACCGAGGCGCTGGGTAAGATCAAACTTCTTCTTTACGTATGTACACCCAAACATAAATATCAAAATTCATTGCTTGCAAACAGCAGTTTTCCGAACTTGTGACTCGACACCGCTATCGCTCGCGCGGTACCCTTAGGTAATTATTGAATATTACGACATTAATTTCGTTGAAAACTACGAATTAAGTAATATTCTTTTTTTAAATATTATTATTGCTTACTTATGACCATTAAATCGTGTCCTTCAATATGTACAGTTTTACCAGACAACTTCTATTGGCTTTATAATTTCTGGAAATTTACGTGTATGGCATTTCAACCTGCCATACGGATGACAACGTACCATTAATATCTTTCGTATCTAAATGCAACAGTGTATGCGTCATATACTACTGATGTACCGGAACAAATATTTGACAAAGTTAATCAGACTGATGTATGGCCCTTAAATGCAGAATCCAGTGAGTGGGTTTGGTAAAGGTCAACAATAAATCGTCCAACTGAAAAAAAGATTGAACTTTTATATCAAAACGTTAGGGGTCTAAGAACAAAGTTGCAAGAGTTTAGCCACAATTTAGATTCATTGGATTACGACCTATATTAAATTACTGAATCTGGTTGCAATGAATCAATACAGGACGCTGAATTTATGGTTTTATCTTTTCACTAAATTTATGTTGTTATTTTTCTCCGCATTGCTCTGGACTCCAATTACGTGAAACAAATACTTCATGTACGAGTATGAAATTAGACACAGTTAAAATATACATTGCACAGGTCTGCAGAAACCTAATACTTTGAAAAGATATGCATTAATAACATATAAATAAAAATGAACATTATTCACACTACATTCATGTGACAAATGATAAAATTCACACATTTACACTCTTTTTATTACGATTAAAACCTTTTCTCAAACTCAAGAAAGGTTCTATTATTTGGTTTAAGGTTAAATTTCGAGTACAGTGCGATTGCCAGTTAAATGAAATATGTCACTGGGTTAAATACTTCTTTATCTTAAGACTTAAACCCAGAGACCTAGTTTAATAAACAAGCAACACGTGTCAATTAAATTAACCTAGACTTAGGATAATCGATTTACCTATAAGCGGATCAGATAGCGATAACATCTCACGTTGCGACGTATTGTCTTTAATCCCATTGTACAGTAAGTTGGGGATTGTTCTAAGGAGAATTAATAGAAGTTCCGCAACTCGCTCGGTGAGCCCCAGAGCCCTATTGTGGTCTGATTTATCGGTTAAGAACAATGATAAATCAAATTGCCCCGGCGAGCGTTCTTCAACCGTTACCCACGTAAACTTTCCGATTAACTGCCATATTTTCTAAGCCAAATACTGGATAATTTATAATCAGGATTAACATCCTGCCCGTATAAAAACAAAATTTTTGGATAGTCAACTTTACAAAAGTAACTATTTATATATGTAACAATCAATTGCTCACGTGAGTCTCACTAAAACTCGAGAACGTCTAAACCAATTTGGCTTATTGTGGTTTTGAATTAATTGTTGAAGTCCAGGGAAGGTTTAAAAGGTGAGAAAAAAATAAGAGTATAACTACTCTTATTTTATTAAAAACACTCTTATTTAAAAGACAGAACAACGTTTGCCGGTTCAGTTAGTTATGTAATATAATATGTGTCTATAATTAATATTATACATTGAAATAAATACTTAAAAAAATGTGATATTAAAACACCAGGCATATCACCTAACATTTGCAACCCGCCAGCGATCAGCGATGACTTTAAAACAAAAAAAATCATCAAAAACGTTGCCAATTGCTTGTTGGTTACTGGATGCACCTCTTGGAATATCACAGCACCATAAATATTCAAGTAGCAATGACTGCTACTAATATGTAATGCTGTTGCCGCCCCGTAGGTCTGGTGGTTAGCGACACGGACTACGAAATCGACGGGACTCGGGTCCGATCCCCGACGGGGATAAGCATTTGTGTGATGAGCATAAATGTTTGTATTTCCGGGTTTGGGTGTTTATTAAATATATTCCAGTATTTATATATGTATTTCTATGTAATAGTATCGTTGATTAACACCCATAACACAAGCAAATAATTTGCTTACTTTGGGGTTAGATCAGTAAATGTAATTTGTCCCGTGGATATTTATTTATTATTAATATTTATTAAGGTAGTCCGTTAACTTATGCAGGTCGTTCTTTGCCTCGATAGGATCTCGCCACAACTCACCATTTTCCCCGTGTTGGTTCCGGGCTCCTTTGAAGAATAGACCTACTGCCATTCTGCCAGGTAGATAAGTAGGCAGGTAGTTACTACCATTGTGACTGCTAGGTGGTAGAGTTCTGCATTGTCTCGCCCGGGTCTGGTTCCACCGGCTTACCTATTCCTGCCGCAATAGCGTCAGTGTTACTTACCGTCGTGTTCCGGTTTGAAGGGTAAGGTAGCCGGTAAACTTATGCTTGTGGCATTAGACCTCGCCACAAGATAGCAACGCACCATTAACATCTTTGGTGTCTATAGGGGATGATTGACTCTCTTCTTCAGGAGACCCATCTACTTGTTTGCTATCTTATGATTTAAAAAAACATTACTTAACATATTTTGCGTCTATAGGCGATAGCTGACTCTTTCCATCAGGGTGAGGAGACTCATCTGCTTGTATGCTATCTGTACCAATTTCTCACTCCACCGTCTGCGTAATAGTAAAAAAATGAATAAAAAAAGATATAAAATGTTTTCACTTCACGTATTTTATCGGATACAATTTGGAGAGTGCGCTGCGGAATTTTACGACTTGATTCCGTCATCCCCATTTTTCTACCGATCGTCAAGGCGCACAGATACTAGGCATCGCCATATGGTGGACGTTCCACGTACCCGGACAAAGCGGTTCTCTTCGACATTCTTAATCCGAACTGCAAGGGCAGTCCCTAATGAATATGCTTTCTTGAGTATGTGTTCCCCGACAAGTACAACCTTGCGATCTTCGTGAGTGAGCGAGAAGACTGGACAGATACCTTCTAGGGAAGCGCGTTCCATCTTAGGCCGCATCTTAGCTTACCATTACGCGAGATCGTGGTCAAGCGCTTCCCTATCGATAATAAAAAAAGATGTGACGTATAATGAGACGCAATATCGTTGGCTAAAGATTTTCTTCGGTTTGTTTTGCATTGGTATATCGTTTCAGGGTTATGTGTATATATTTTAGATTAACTCGAATTTTACAACCAGCAATACACTGATCTCATTTTGAAGCTTACAAGTTTTGATAAAACCACCATCAAATATTTACACAGGTGATTAAAACCGTATTTCATACGTTATTCATTTTGTAAACAATTATGACTCTTAACTATGACTTAACATGAAACATCAAATATTGATAGTGTGAAGTGTTTTAATATGTGAAATCATGTAGAATCTTTTAAAAAAAAGTATCTTCACGCCCATATCCCCGAAGGGGTAGGCAGAGGTACAACAAGTGCACCCACGATTAGCCGAAGATACTTGGTCCCACAAATGTGATAGGTGGCAAGCCTATCGCCAACCGGGCACTTTCCAATCCCGGGCAACTTTGTGTTTCTCAGAAAACTGAAAAAACACTTTTTTTTTAATGTGCCCGACCCAGGAATCGAACTTGGGACCTCATGTGGTCAATGCCAACGCTGGACCACTAGACTACAGAATCCTTTAAATTATAGGATTTAGCATTCAAACACTGGCTCCACCGATAAAATGAGATACTCGTATTTTTATATCACAAAATAGCAAACAAGAAGATGACTCTCTTGATTGGATGGATGGAAAAAGAAACATTGCCTATAGATACCAAAAATGTTAATGATGTGTTGCTATCCGTGTAGCGGGATGGCATGTCACATGCATTTGTCTACCGGCCACGTTACCTTCCGGAACACGATATTAACAAACATTGACGCTATTGCGACAGGAATCACAGATCACGTGAATACTAATTGATACGCCATTTGGAAGGAAACGACACGTTTCCTTCCCAATGGCGTATCATCATCGCGCATATGAGCAAACGCTCCTAAAACTGTCAAAAATATCATACATTTGTATTTTTTTTATATTATAGCAAACAAGTAGATGGGTCTTTTGATGGAAAGAGTAACCATCGCCTATAGATACCAAAGGTGTTAATGGTGCGTTGCTATCTTGTGGCGAGGTCTAACGCCACATACATAAGTTTACCGGCTACCTTACCCTCCAAACTGGAACACGACAGTGACAAGTACTGACGCTATTACGGCAGGAATAGGTAAGGCGGTGGTACCAGACCCGGGCGAGACAATGCAAAACTTTACCACCTAGTAGCCTCGTTAGTAATGACTCGCATAGCCAATCAATCGCCTTTTACGACCTGCCTAGCAGTACGGCAGTTGGCCTATTCTTCAAAAAAGCCCGGGACCAACACGGGGAACACATGTAGTGGCAGTGCTGACTTGCTCAATTTTACCGACTTACTCTCTAAATCGGAATAAGTTACTGCGACAGCAATATGTAAGGTAACCAAACTGGTTAATATTTAAGAAATAAAAATTAAACCCCTTTTGTAGTCCACATTATTATGATGGACAACGAACCCAACATTTCCTTGGTTCGACACGCACCTTGTTAATTTATTTTAATTATTATTTACTATTCATTTACATGTTAAATCATCTCTTGTATAACATTACGTTAATATACATTATATTACGTACATAAAATAGTGATATAACATCAGATTCGATCCCATAGGGTTCGATTTCCAGGCCGGGCACATATAAAAAAATTTTTTTTTCAGTTTTCTGAGAAACACAAAGTTGCCCGGAATTGGAAAGTGCCCGGTTGGCGATAGGCTTGCCACCTATCACATTGTGGGACCAAGTATCTTCGGCTAATCGTGGGTGCACTTGTTGTACCTCTGCCTACCCCTTTGGGGATATGGGCGTGAAGATACTTTTATAACATCAGATGGCATATAAAGTACCTTATAGGGCTAAGCATACTAAGGCAGGCCGCAGCGGGCCGAACCGCTATGAAAAAATCTGCATAGATCGCTCTCATATACCTTATAAATTATGTATAGAGTGTCGCATACTACGGCGAAGCGAAATGAACCACATTTGGGTGGATTTTTGCTCGACGGATTTCGATGGATACGATGCGCTCCGCTCTGTGTACGATGGCAAGTGGAATTATGCGGACGTGTTCCTTCGTGTTTTAAGTATAAATTTATAAAATCATGTAATTATGGATAAAAAATTTATAATAATTTTAGTTCAAGACTGCAAGGAGCTACCTATATGATTTTCAAAATCATCGTTATGGTGATCAGCAAAGACATTTTGGAAAGAAATACGAAATTGTAAAAAAATACGAAATTTACCCCGTGTTGTTACCAGGCTCCTTTATAAAATAGGCCAATTGCCGTTCTGCCAGGCAGGTCGTAAAAGGCGACCGATTGGGTACGGGAGTCACTATTATCGTGCCTACTAGTTGGTAGAGTTCTGCATTGTCTCGCCCGGGTCTGGTACTACCGCCTTACCTTTTTCTGCCGCAATAGCGTAAGTGCTTGTCACTATCGTATTCCGGTTTAGTGGGTAAGGTAGCCGGTAACCTTATGCATATGACATTAGACCTTGCCACAAGATAGCAACGCACCATTAACATCTTTAGTTTCTATAGGCGATGTTTGACTCTTTCCATCAGGAGACCCATCTGCTTGTTGATAGCATCTTATGATTTAAAAAAAATAAGAGTAAAAAAAATGTGCTTCGTTGCGATGCGGCCCGCTCCGCTCCGCTCCGCTACGTACCTCGGGGTAACGTTGGACAGCAAAATGTCATTCAAACCGCACATACAAAGAATGAAAGTCAAGGCTAAGTTCGTTGTAGGTCGGTTATATCATCTTATCAATAAACGCAGTAAAATGTCACTTAGACACAAGGTGACACTTTACAAGTCGTGCGTACGCCCCATCCTTTCATACGCTTGCGTAGCGTTTGCCCATCTCCCCCGTACGGACTTGCATCCGTTGCAAGTGGTACAAAATAAATTCCTGCGTATTGCCACGGGAGCACCGTGGTATATGCGCAACGTAGACCTCCATAATGATCTTGAATTGCCGAGCTTAGCAAAGCATTTCAAAGACATCTCCGAAAGATACTTCGATCGTGCCATCTCGCATCCGAACCCACTGGTGGTAGCCGCGGCTGACTACATCCCAGACCCTAATCCCGATCCCAAACTACGTAGGCCCCGCCACGTTCTCACCGATCCCGATGACCCGGTAACTCTGGCCAACGGTTTACACGATAACACTACACACCTACATTCGCGACACCGTCGCCGCCGGCGGCGACGAGGACCCCTGTTTCGCCCTTCGGCGAACCGAGCCCAAGGGCAAGGTTCGGCGGACGGACAAAACAATGCCACTAGCACTCTCATCGCAAATCACGACCCCACCCTAAGCCGAGGTTCGGTCTCACAGGAGACACCCTTAGGGCGGAGGGCGTACAGCCCTACACCTTTAAATTCTGGCTGAGCACTCTGCTCGCCCCCGCGACCGGTAACAGCCCATAAGGCTAACAGCAATCGAGACATTCCGAAAAAAAAAAAAAATCCGCTCCCGTTCTATATAATGTGTTATTTTGCATTTTTCGTTGTTATGCGACTCGCTCCGACCCACGGCTACTCGTCTTAGTATGTTCGATCCTTATCTGTTACAACAACTAAATAGCAGCTGGATAGTGACTTCTTATTAAAATGTTTTGTCGTATAAATATTCTTTGTCTATTCTTCAACGGAGCTCAAACCGATTGGGGGCATTAAGTGTTTGTCGTGATTGCGGCCATAGTAATATGCATGCTGTAAAATATTCAGGTGTCGAAAATTTCAATTCAAGAGATATATTCGTGGGACCGGCAGATAGACAACTGTTTTTTTTATTTTTTAACGAACTTTCCAAGAAGGGCATACTCATTTCATCGGATTTTTATGTATATTCTCGAAGACACTTGAACCGATTTGAAAAAATATTTTTGTTTCAAACCTATATTATTAAAATGGAACCACCTGAAAAGTATGCTACTTTTCAGATGGTTCCATTTTAATTACGAGGATTGCAGTTTTACTGCGTTTAAATTGTCACGATATAGCAAACAAACACATGGTTATCCTGATGGAAAGAGTAAAACATCGCATATTGACACAAAAATGATAATATCTCACTGCTATTCATGTTGCGGAGTGACGTTCATCAGAGCATAAGTTTAACGTCTACCTTACCCTCCAAACTGGATCACGAGAACGACAAACATTGATGCTATTGTGGCTGGAATATGTTAGGCGGTGTAGTGCAGGAGGAATGGGTGCTAAAAACTTCTTCAAATAGTCCTAATAATGATGTAAATGCATCTTGCCCTGGGGCAACTCAGTGCTATATTGTTTAAACCAATTTTTTGAACAATGGCAAGAAACCGTTATTTTCAGAAGTGACATTTTTTATATTCTTTGGTAAATTACACACAAAACCGTGCTGTCACTTTTTACGATTAAATTAATATTTTTGAAGGTATGAATTTTTAAATATTTGAAAAATCATAAAGTATGACCCATTTAAAATATCAAGAAAAGTTAAAAATATATAATATATATTTTTGTATATTCTTTATGCAATTATTAGTAAATTTAAGCGAGAAAAAATAAATTAATCATTTTTATACGTGTTTTTTGAACATTTCGTTAAGGGTAAATACGGATTTCAACGCGATTTTGAAAATCAATTTTTTATCAGATCTTCAAATTTTGATGTCCTATAAAACTTTTTTATATTTTCGCAATGACGTCATTATGCCTGTATGTATCAAACACCCCTTGGGTACAGAACACTAAAAATCGTAAATGGCGTGCATGTACTGGGCAAGTAATTTTTTTGACAATAACAGAAAAACGTAACAAAATAAAAGATTAAAATGTAAAGCCAAACCTAGTGGAAAAGTTGCACCCGTATAAAACTAAGACGCCTCACTGGTAATGCTAATCTATACATATAATAAAATCGTAGGAAAGTCAAAACTGTACATTGAATATTTTTTTAAAAGAATACTTGGGGCGTGATCTACAATCGATATCGAAGCCAAAAATATAGTTTTTAGAATTTTTGTCTGTTTGTCTGTGTGTCTGTATGTATGTCCGGGGTAAACTCAAAAAGTACTGCATGGATTTACTTAAAATTTTGCATGAATATTACTAACAGGTCGGGTCAACATATAGGCTACGTATTATCACGCTATCACCTACTGGGGATGAGCACTGCGGAGTAAACGAAGTCCGCGCGGATGAAGTTGCAGGCAACAGCTAGTAATACAATAAAAATAAACAAATATCTACGGTTAATATTACATGTTATTGTGCAATTTATGTAATACAGTTTTATTACGGTCTATGCGGTTACTATTTTAACTGTACAACATAACTGATTCCTCTGTTCAGTTACATCATAATCAGTAACAATATTTTGATTTATTGTTCATTCACACTATAGATATATAATAGTATTAATATTTTTATAACCTAACAGTTAAACGTTCATTTAATATTAGGTGTGGACTGCTGTCCGCTAAAATATACTGTTGTTGGGTATCGCTTGTGATATAGCAGGAATGTGGACAATTCTTGTAAAAAACATTCCTATTAATACATGATTATTTTTGCGACGTTTTTGCTCGAAATTAAGCCTTCATCAGACATCTACAAGCATACTCAATACCAGAACAATGTCAGTAAAATTAAAATCCGAGATAGCAATACATAATAATAGTTATTAGGTATTATGCATTAGTCTGAAATAAAAAGCAGCCTTAATATTAAATCTGGATATAGACGTATTATAGACATACTTACCACCTCGTTGGTTGATTGGTTAGCGACACTGACCACACAATTGATGGGATTTGGATTCGATTACCGAGAGAGACAAACGTTTGTGTGATAAGTGTAAGCGTTTGTATTTCTGGCTTATGAGTTATGAGGATAGAGCAAAAACAAATAAAATATTTTTTTTAGTTTATATATTTTTTTAGTTTAGTTTATATAGCCGAAACGTCAGAATTCCGTAGATCAAAGTTTGGTTTCACTGCCTCCACAGTCTACATTCCAGCATGAGTTCAGTTGACATGCCCAGGCTGCGTTTGTTACCTCACACCATAAATGCTTGATGTTGAAATTAGCATAAAATTAAATGTAGACACATTTTTTTCCCCGTGTTGGTCCCGAGCTGCTTTGTAAAATAGGTCACCTGCCGTTTTGTTAGGCAAGTCGTAAAAAGCGACCAATTGGCTTTACAAGTCACTACCATCGTGGCTACTAGGTGGTAGAGTTCTGCATTGTCTCGCCCGAATCTGGTACCACCGCCTTACCTATTCCTGCCGCAATAGCTTCAACGGGTGTCACCGTTGTGTTCCGGTTTGGAGGGTAAGGTATCCGGTAAACTTATACATGTGGCATTAAATCTCGCCACAAAATAGCAACGCACCATTAACATCTTTGTTGACTATAGGCGATGGTTGACTCTATCAGGAGACCCATCAGCTTGTCTGCTATTTTATGATATTAAAAAAAAACTATCTAGGGGGCTGTGGTAGAATAGAAACACCGATCCCTTAACATATCAAGCCAGAGCTGAGAACACCATTAAAAAGAAGAAAAGGGAGATAAAAACGCACAATAACTAAACTATCGTACTTTTAACTGTACCAGCTTTGCTCTAGTCAAAGATCAAATAACTATCTTTTAGGAATGGTATTTTTTTCTATATGAATACAATACTTTTATATAATCGATGGAGTAGTTAAAACTCGAAATCGTTACAAACTTTAATTTACAATAGCATTCTTGTTACTAATAGTATTATTTAAAATTTGTTATTGTGTGTGTTGCAACCACGGATTATATCACATTTCAAGACAGTTTCTTAGTTTGCCAGTGTAGCTATCATACACATAAAAATACAGAGTTATACTAATTACCGATTAAATAAAGTCACTTCAAGGGTAATTTTCAAACCTTGTCGTCTCATTTGGTACAATAAAACAGTACAAGATTGGTTATTTCTATCTTTTCACGATATAATATATCTAAAAATGTATGACACTTTTGACAGTGCTAGGAGCGTTTTGTCATATACGCAGCGATACGTTTCCTTCCCAATGGCGTGTCTATTAGCATTCATGTGATCTGCGGTTGCAACAGTGTTGGTGTTCGTTTAATTAAAAATACTAACGACATCAACACTGATTGCAGTTAAGAAGATAACATCGTAATGTACAATTTTGTTTCAGAGAGAGTTTGTATAAAGGTATGATTCGGTTCTTAGCGACCTCGACGCGCAACGGTTATCTGCAACAGTACCTGTGACCGCGACTCACTGCTTTGTATAAATTAGTATGAAGCACTGTTGAATGCAAGCGACCACGTCGCGCAATTCGAGTTGACCGTTGGTTACACCCACAACCGTGCGACTCGGTCGCTCCAGTAGCAGTGCTGTCGCGCGACGCAGTCAAGAAGCATATTAAAATCATTGCACTAAGCACTATAACAAAACCATCACCAATAAAAATAGCGGTAAAGAGGCGTGACAGTTGATCGCGGTCGCTAACACCAGAATGTTACTGGTCGCCAACAACTGGTGACCATTATCACATGTTCACCTGTGACGGCGACCGGTCGCCAACCTCGAAATGGCACTTAAAGCATTATGAATCTTACAAAATCGGAAGTAAAAGGAAACTAAATTATAAATAAATAGAAAATGACTGATTGTTTTCTTTTCTTCCATGCTTATATTATAAATGCAAAATTCTGGCTGACTACGCCTTCGTAACTAAACCACTAAACCGATTTTATTGAAATTTGGCAAGGAGATAGTTGAATCTAGGGTTTAACATAAGCTTCTTTTTTAAATACTACCCGTAACGGCCTGATTCCCTATAGACGACAGATTAAATGAAATTTCTTGTATTGATCAAATGTTCCTCTTTTCAAGTACGTAGCTGCACAGACAGACTAGTTACAATATAAGTAAATGATATTCAATGTAGGTAGCTAACGAAAAAATGATGAGTAAAACTCTGACAGCGCCACAATTACTTGCAATTAAAAATGTCATTAAAAACCACTTATTGTTAATGTGACTGTACCCACATTTTTAAGGCTGCAGTCTTAATAGTTGTAGCGTTTATATGAGTCGAAGCGAAATAGCAGATGAAATTTAACGTCGAAAGAGAAATCCCTCATATACATACCTCGTAAATTTAGTTTATTAATTCAAAACCCTTATAATTTTGGTCCATAAGGAAACCGGTATTTTTGAGCTTAAGATAGAACCAAACCTTAAAAAACGCTTTTTGTGTACTTGCGCTGATTAAGGTTTGAAAGTAATCGATAAACAAGCCATGTGTACAACAACAATAGCAGTAGCTTAGTGACTTTTAATTAAAATAATTTTCGTGACAAGTGACTACACCAATTTTTAAGGCTGTAGTCTTAGTAGTTGCAGTGTTTATATAAGAAAAAGCGAAATAACAAATAAAATTTTAACGTTAAAAGATATTACCCTTATATAAACTTCGTAAATCTAGTTGTTAATCTGATCAAATCAAGTCCCAAATTGCCTTCTTTGACTCACATCTAGTTTGACTTCCAAGTTATGAATTACTTGGATCATCGGGCTAGTCATTGGACAACAAAACGAGAAAATTAAATGTTACATAGCAGAATATATAAGAATAGTTTATTTTTATGTTACACTAGCTGACCCGGCAAACGTTGTTCTGTCTTTTTTACTACTTTTTTTTTTCTATATTTTCCCACCTTTTAAACCTTCCCTGGACTTCAACAATTAATTCAAAACCAAAATTAGCCAAATCAGTTCAGCCGTTCTCGAATTTTAGCGAGACTAACGAACAGCAATTGATTTTTATATATATATAGATGATAGCAAATAAGTAGATATTCCTATTGACAGAAAAATATTATCATAAACATATCACCTAATAGGTATATATAGGGTACGTTGTCATCTGTGTGGTAAGTATTTAATGACATAAGATAGTACGTTTATCTAACTTCCAAATAGGAACTTTAAAGAGATAAACATTATTGCTAAGCTGTAGTAGATGAGTTTGGTACCCAACCCCGCAGAGATGTTTTAGAAATTTTCTAATTAGCGTTTACACGTATAGCTAATCCAAAACTTCTATGTATGTGCGTATTATATTAAACTCTCTGAGCTAATTGTTCGTCTTTACGATCTGCCTAGTAGAAAGTAATATGTTCTAGTCTTTAAAAGGGGCCCGAACTAACTGGGAAGTTTTTAATTTCAAGTAAAATTGAATAAAGTTTACGTGTATGTACTAACTTGTCGCCATAAATCGCTAACGCTACCGATGTTCATTATTTTTTAAAATCTCTGCCTTCAATTTAATTCTAACTTTCAACTTTGACGAAAAACAAAGTAATGTAATGTCCAGATAAACCTAGTTTTATTTTAAACTAGCCGTTTGACCTGGCTTTACACGACTACACTTAATGAAGTATGTGATGGAAAATTGAAGAAAATGAGACCAAATCTCACATTTATAGTGCTAATGCTTTAATTCAAAACTTTCAACTTTGCTTACGATTTTTCGAATATTTTTTTTAGTTATCTAAAAAAAATATTCGAAAATTGTCCTAAATTTGTTCTAATAATTACAAAAACAAACTGATTAACCAAATTAGTGCAGCCTCTTTGAAGTGATGCGCTGACACACAGTTTTACCAAATGATTTATCGAATATACAAAAATTTCATGTTTCGGTGTTTGTGGTCGCGATCTCTTCCGAAAGATAAATCCTCTTCTGAAATAAAAATAGTTAGGTAAATACCGTAGGTCATACCGCTAGGTAACTAAGGTGTTCGTATCCAGAAAAAATCTTTTAATGATCTTTTTTTTGTTTTTGTATGATTTGCTATACTCCACCATTCGCGTAATTGTCTTAAAAACGGGTGCAAAAATATTTCTTCACGTATTAATAACTAGGTGTTGCCTGCGACTTCGTCCGCGCGGACTTCGTTTATTCCGCACTGCCCCTCCCCTGTAGGTGATAGCATGATAATATGTAGCCTATATGTTGACCCAACCTGTTAGTAATATTCATGCAAAATTTGAAGTAAATTCATGCAGTAGTAGTTTTTGAGTTTACCCCGGACATACATACAGACAAACATACAAAAATTCTAAAAACTATATTTTTGGCTTCGATATCGATTGTAAATCACGCCCCAAGTATTCTTTTAAAAAAATATTCAATGTGCAGTTTTGACTTTCCTACGATTTTATTATATGTATAGATAATATATAATTCCTACGATTTTATTATATGTATAGATAATAGCTATTTGTATACGTTTACACTCATTTTTTTACGTTATCACACTTCTAAAATTCTTCATGTAAAACAATAGTTCTCTTTATTGTGAGGTCATTATGAACTCACAAAAATAACAATTGTTTTGAGTATTATATCATATGAATTGGCATTGTTTGAAAGAGAATCATAGACGGGTAAAAGGTCACGGTTACCATTGTAGGTAAAACATTGCAGGGATTATGAGAGATATAATATGAATTATTTACCTTTTTTTATATCATAAGATAGCAAACAAGCAGATGGGTCTCCTGATGGAAAGAGTCAAACATCGCCTATAGACACTAAAGATGTTAATGGTGCATTGCTATCTTGTGGCAAGGTCTAATGTCATATGCATAAGATTACCGGCTACCTTACCCTCCAAACCGGAACACGACAGTGACCAGCACGGACGCTATTGCGGTAGGAATAGGTAAGGCGGTGGTACCAGACCCGGACGAGCCGATGTAGACTCTACCACCTAGTAGTCACGATGGTAGTGACGCAAATAGCCACTCAGTCGCCTTTGCAGAACGGCAGTTGGCCTATTCTTCAAAGGAGCCTGGGACCAACACGGGGAGTACACCTTTAACAGTCCAACGCTGAATTGAGAACCTAATGATAATCAACGCTTAAGATCCACTTGCACTTTGCAAAATACTTTTTAAAAGAATTCATCAACGGTAGAAGGTTTTATTTTTTTATTTTTTGTACCATAGTATAGTAAAAAAGCTGATTGCTCTCCTGATGGAAAAAGAAACCGTCGCCTATAGACACCAAACATGTTAATGGTGCGTTGTTATCCATGTGGGTAATGCCACATGCGTAAATAAACCGGCTACCTTATGCTCCAAACTGGAACAGGACAATGAAAAGCATTGACGCGGAATAGGTAAAGCGGTGGTACCAAATACCCGGGTGAGTCATTGTGGAACTTTACCTAGTAATCACGACTGTTTGACAAGTTTAGCTAATTGTTCGCTTTTTACAACCTGCCTGGCAAAATGACAGTTGGTCTATTCTTTGAAGGAGCCCCAACTAACAGGGGGAAAAGAGGTGGTAGAGTTCCGCAATGTCTATAGTGCCACCGCCTTACCAATTCCTGCCACAATAGCGCCAATGCTTGTAAATGGATTGGAGAGTCAGGTAGCTGTTAAAAATTATGCATGTGGTGATATAATTTATACTTTCCATCGTCAGCACTTGGTGAAACTGCATCATATTGATTATATAATATAAGCACTTGTACTGTTTCACAAATGTAATTTAAATTTTATTTATTACACAATCACTTTTAAACTTACAGCCAACCGGTTTCGCCTATTAAAGCATCATCAGGGCTTTCACATTAACATTTTTACATTATACTATTGTAAAACTTAAATATTATACATACACAAAGACTTAAATAACTAAAATGCGAGTACATAAGGTAGATAGACTATAATTATTTGCTAAGTACCTCCAAATATAGTATTGCCAACGTCAGACATCAACCCCACTTTTTGGGGAAAAAATCTGACGTTGGCAATACTATATATGGAGGTACTTAGCAAATAATTATTGTCTATCTACCTTATGTACTCGCATTTTAGTTATTAAAGTCTTTGTGTATGTATAATATTTAAGTTTTACAATAGTATGATATAAAAATGTTAATGTGAAAGCCCTGATGATGCTTTAATAGGCGAAACCGGTTGGCTGTAAGTTTAAAAGTGATTGTGTTATAAATAAAATTTAAATTACATTTGTGAAACAGTACAAGTGCTTATATTATATAATCAATTATGCATGTGGCACTACTATTCCGCTACACAAAGAGCATTGCATCATTAACATTTTTGGTGTTGCAAGGCGATAGTTTCTCTTTTCACCAGGAGAGCTACTTGCTTGTTTGCTATCTAAACATATAAAAAAAGATAATTTAGAAGCATAAACTTATACAACCACAACTTAGAACTTTCTAGAACTAACAATCTCGCAGCTAAGCTGCGAACAGACGAACGAATAAACATGGTGAAACGATAAGAGTTGCTTATAGAAATGGGAACCGTAAAAACGCTGGTTTATATTGAATATATGAGTGTAATATATCTACAGTTTTAGGATAATGTATGATCTGCTATTAATTCCAATAGCTGTGAAATTAGGGCCATCCATAAATTACGTCACACGAATTTCATGATTTTTCGACCCCTCCCCCGTCCTAGTCACATCTGGTCACATTTGTGAAACCCCTACCTAGTGTGATGTCATATATTTTACTATATTACGAGTACATTGGAAAAATGATCTCCTTCGATTATTTTTATCTATACAGGTGTTATATTTTGAAAAAATGTGATGTCACAAAATTTGGGACCCCTCCCTAAGCTTTGTCACACAATGTCAAACTTCTTCGACCCCTCCCTCCCCCTTAACGTGTGACGTAATTTATAGATGGCCCCTTACTAAGATTTCATATTTTGCAATTTGTAACCTATTTGGCATTGAATTGAAACAAAACTACTCTTTTAACTGCTCTAAGCTATAGAGTCGTTAAACGGCCACAAATTTATTACTTATCGATTTGGTTGCTCGGCTGTTTATCGATGCTTACTTTATAGTAAAATATAAATGCAATGTTCAAACTCAGAAGAATATTATACGAAAGTCTGTCTGTTACGCTTTCACAGCTTAAGAACTGAACCGATTTTGTTGAAATTTGGCATGGAGGTAGTTAAAGATCCTCTGTTAAGTATACGTTATTTTATTTTTGGTTGGTATAAGGGATGAGAAAATTGTATGAAAAAATTATATCAATGATATAAAATTTAAACTGCTCGCGGAAATACCTGTATGGATCAGATAGTTTTGTTACATAGCGTTGTTTAGTTTAGTTTATAATTTTGCTGGCAGTTCCTATAGTTGCATTTTTTAATAAAAGAAAATTTTCGGTGGTATTGCTAAATTTCAAACCTTATGTCTGCAAACCGTCTTAAAATTAACCTACGATCCGGAAAATTGGACCAATGTATCACAAAAAGCGCCTGCTCTCTATTCTTAAAAAAAACGATTGGTATATTTTATTATTTGTTACCTTTTCTTAAACTTTGGTTTAAGAATGTGACGGTCAGTGAGCACAGCAGTAATCACCCCATGTTTTTATTTTCTGAGCTCTGACGCTCCTTTCTATAGCCGAGTGCCGCGCGCGGTCTAGCGTAGCGCGAGCGCAATAGAGAGGCGAATATCATGTCGATAATTTGATTCAATCCATACTAATACTATAAATGCATGCACTGTATTTCACTATCTTGGGTTAGCTGTAAGATATCTCTTATTAGGGATAAGCTCGTCTTTTGTACTGTTTTCGTTTGTTATTCTCTGTTATGTATATTTTTGTTGTTGTGAACAATAAATTGTTAAATAAATAAATAAATGCGAAAATCAGTCTGTCTGTCTGTCCATATTATCTATCTATCTGTCTATATGTCTGTCTTATCTTTCACGTTTTTCCAGCTAAAGCATTGATCCGATCTTAAATATATTTGGCAAGGATAGCCAGAATCAAATATTGGTGGCTCATTTTTTTTTTTTTAAATAAGCCACTAAGAGGAAGAAATAGGGGATAAAATTTTATATTAAAAATTATATCGAAAATTATGAGCTAGTAAGCTATAAGTGAGGTCTGACTTGTTTATATCGGAAAGAAGCTTTTACTTATTCAAATTTACTACCTTAAAAGTAAAGTTAGGTAGCGGGCAAACTTGCATATGGTCTTACATTCCCGCCGCATGTCTAATGACACACCATTAACATATTTAGTGTTAATAGTTGGTGGAAATTTCATTTCATCAGGAGAAACTTGTGCTAGTATATTATATTATGATAAAAAAAGACTATTTATATATTAAATCATTTGAAAACCCCTTTTGGCTGAATTATTTGCAACCGTAACTTTGCTATCGATGGAGCTCGGTTTTGATTCCCAACAGGGGCACGCGTTTATATGATGAGCATTACATAAATGATTCTTTTCTTGGGCTTAGGTGCATATTAAATATATCCCAGTATTTCAATGATATGTATTTCTATGTATCTAAGTCTAATAATTATATCACAAACAAATTATTTGAGGTCGGATCAATTCTTATAATTTGCCCAGCAATTTTTATATTTTATTATCTCTTATTCACGTGGTTAGCCTATTTGATTCTGTTACTGAGGTTCGATTACCGAATTGACCCGACCGGGTTTGATTCGTTTTCGAACAAACGTGTTTTTTATAAAACAAAAATAAATAGCAGATGACATTTATGAATGGATAGAGCAGATGGGTCTCCTGATTGATTGAGACAACCGTCGCTAATAAACATCAAAGATATCAATGGTGTGTTGCTATTTTTGTGGCAGTGTCTTAATGACACATACATAAATTTACCGGCTACTTTATCGTCCAAACCGAAATACGAAAGTGGCAAGCATTAACGCCATTGCTCAAGGATAGGTACGGCAGTGGTATCAGATCCGAGCGAGACAATAAAGTCTACAGAACTGAAGAAAATTTTGTTGCCACGATGGTAGCGACTTGTATAGAAAATTGTTCGCCTATTATGAACTGCCTGGCAGAACGGTAGATATATAAGCGGACCAAAGTCTTATTTTAAATAGACGACGGTTAGATGACCAATAAATTAAATTAATGTTTGTTAAAAAAATCTCATTTTAAAACTCAGCTCTTTCTATTTACATTAGTTACTTAGCATGATGATATTAGTGTATGAAAAAAATAATTTTGCACTAATATTGAAGCAATAAATTACAAGTATCGTGTCTTATCTGTAAAATATTTGCCTTAATGTGTCACGTAATAATTACGATAAAAACACATCGTTAACCACGCGCTCATCCTTACTGCTCGTACCTTCCTCAGTTTACGTGCGAAGCGCATGCGCGCTACCGTCTCTTGTTTTTCCACCGGTCGCGGTTAAACGAAAAGTGAATTTATATGGCAGTGTTGACCCGACCATTTGGTGTCGCCCGTAATTTGAGAATAAATAACCGGCAGATACCACCACCTCAAAATGGCTGGGTAATACTTGGTGTTAATTGTTTACATTGACCTTGCTGTGTGTCTTGTCGGAAAATCTTGTACTCTTTGAATCTTATCTGTTAAGATTTAACTTAAGTTTCTCATTTTTGTCCACATTTTTCCTTTTATGAAGTAATAACGTGTATTTTTAACCGACTTCCCAATGAGCAGTTCTTAATGCAGTTTTCAGTATTTTTGATGTTACCTTAGAACTCCGTTAATTAACCAATTTCGTAACTTATTTATTTATTTGGGAGAATATGCTTCCGATTTGATCTCATATAAATTTTATGATGATCTAATTCAAGTTTCCACAAATACGTGAGGTCGAAAGTGTGTTGATGCAATATTACTGCATTTAATTATCTATATTAATATTACAAATGCGAAAGTTTAGATGTTTGAATGGATGGATGTTTGTTACTCAATGAAGTAGTAATATGGATGAAATTTGGCACACAGGTAGACGATGCTCTGAAATAGCATATAGGCTATTTTTATCCCGAAAAAATGGGTTGTCTCCGCGAAAGTTATAATGCAGGGGGCGGGAATACTTTTTATTCCGAAAAAAATTGCCTATGTTCTGTTGCTATGCTGTGTAATAAGCTATGCCTAAAAAACTTTCCTAAGGCATCGGGCTGCACGCTGTAGGTAATGTCAAATTATTGTATAGAGAACAATTTGTTCAAAAATATATATTCAAATATGCCTATCCCATAGTGTTTTTTATATCATAAGATAGCAAACAAGAAGATGGATCTCCTGATGGTAACAGTATACAACAAAGATGTTAATGGTGCGTTGCTATCTTGTGGTGAGGTCTAATGCCACATGCATAAGTTTACCGGCTACCTTACCCTCCAAATCGAAACACTACAGTGACTATTGCGGAGTACTGGCACTATTGCGGTAGGAATAGGTAAGGCGGTGATACCAGACCCGGGCAAGACAATGCAGAACTCTACCACCTAGTAGCCACGATGGTAGTAACTCACATAGCCAATCGGTCGCCTTTTACGAACGGCAGTTGGCCTATTCTTCAAACGAGCCCGTGCGTAGAAGTGTGAAACTGGGTGCACAGTATGCGTAAGTGATGTTAAATGCACTTGTAATGTTTTACAAAACACTTTTTATTGTTTATATCACCAATCGGTTTTGTTTTTTTCGGCATCTTAAGAGTTACGATACTTTATACATCAAAGACTTCTATGTACTAACGTGTTAGACAAGGCATGCGCCACGCCACTTGTGTTCCACTAATTTGCGGTCCATAGGCCTGCACCACTGGACGATTTACACCACTTCAGCGAGTGTTATCGAAATGGAATGCGACTTCTACTAGTATTGCTTTTCTAGTACATAGTATATTAAACTCTCTGTTACCAACAGAGTTTCACCATGTGCCGATAGCAAAAAGTATAAAATGAATATAGAAAAAGTGCAGAAAGCTACTATATTTTTAATTACGGACCAACGTGCGGAAAATTTTCTAAAATAAAAGTCCTGTGGTTTCTCAGATAAAAACTACTCTATATCCTTTCTCGGAACTTTAACTATTATTACACCAAATTGCATGCAAATCAGTTCAGTGGTTTAGGCGTGAAAAAGGGACAGACAGCATTTCTTTCGTATTAATAATATTAGTATGGATTTTGTATTCGAAATAAAGTAAATATTTTAAAAAATTGACATTTTAACATGCGCTTGACATACACACACTCACACATTTGTATTGTTTTTTATATGCTTATTTTTTTATTTGCTGTTGCCAAACTTAAAAAAGATTTTAATGATTTTTTTATAGTCAGGTTATGTCGCAATTTGTTTATTTCATCACTCGTATAATATACATTTGTAATTTACAATAACAGAATTGTAATCGAGTTTCAAACAAAGGGTAATTTTGTATAAATAGTAGATAATATTATATACTTTTGACATCTTTTAAAAAATATGCCATCTACCGTTCTTCCAGGCAGTTCTTATACGTAAACAATTGGCTATACGTTACTATCATTGTGACTACTAGGTGGTAAAGTTCCGTGTCGTTTTGCCCAGGTCTGCTACCATTGCCTTATGTATTCCTGCCGCAATAGCGTTAATGCTAGTAACTAACTTTTCCCTGTGGGAAAGTGAGATAGTCATAAAACATTTCCCGTGATTTATAGTACTTTTAAAATAATCCTTCTAAATAAATGAGTTCGTATAACGGACTGAAAAAAATCAGTTAATTGAACATAACCTTAATTCAGCTATAATAAATATTTTAGGTTTCTATTGAAATAGTAACTGGTGAAAAAAGAAATGTTAAAGTGTTTGAATTGATTTTGTAATTTCTTAATATTATTTTTTAATATCTAACAACAATATTTTCGTAATTTTGGCTCTGTGTTGTACTTTAGAACCATATATCCTATTGAAAAAATGCATAAAATATAATATTATGGCACATTACTATTTATACAGCAGGGATTGTCTTCGTTTTAAAAAACCCTTATCAAAAATCATATTCTTGCTCGGTGGTGCACTAAATCAAGACATCATCTTGCAAAAAATGTAATATACTTCGAATACTCTGCTCACATTATTACGCTTATATTGTTCTTGAAAAAACTTCAAAACATGAAGTTTGCGTTGCAGATCGAATACACGCTCTTAAATAAAAATATAATATTTTCAAGTAACTATAAAGAATAAGGAAGTTATCAATTCTTTGGAATTTTGTTATTTTATGTTAATTTTTGTTACAATTCCTTGTAACGTAAGCTAATTTAATTATTCATTATCATTTAAACCGCGATTATTAAGGCTTAGTTTAGAGTTATACCTAATTGGTAGAGTTCTGATAATAACCTAGAGAAACAGAGATTTGAAAGCCGGTTGACTTAGTTTTATTATAGGATAACAAACTATATATTTTTAATTAATTAGATTGAAAAAAAGTAAGGCTTAGTAGTTGGTAACGCCACATACATAAGTTTACTGGTGTCTTTACCCTTGAAACCCTAACCTTGTTAACATATCACCACCAGAATCCGATTTGGATTTTCGAGAAACGTGATTCGAAGAGGTGTAAACCCTAGCCTACGAGGAAGCCTAAGTATAATACTTCGCGCTAAGTATATTTAAAATTTGTAAATATATATTTAATATCGCCTCTGTGGTCTACTGGTTCAATGTCAGCGTCGACCACGTTAGGTTCCAGGTTTGATTCCTTGGTCGGGCGTATCAAAAATTGTATTTTTTTTAGTTTTCTAATAAAAACTAGGTTGCCCGGGATTGGAAAAGTGCGCTATTGACGTTAGGCTGGCCACCTATTACATTATGAGACTTGAGTATCTTCGGCCAGTCGTGGGTGCATATATTGTACCTCTACCTACGTCTTTGAGGATACGTGCGTGAAGATGCTGTTTTTTAATTTAATAAACTACATAGAAATAATGATAATTCTTAAATTATTGCTCACCATATCATGATAGATTAGGCTGGTATCGTTGATTAATTTTAAATATTTTTTTTTTCATTTCAAATATCTCTCCAAAACCCTCGTGGCTCGATATCAAATTTTATTGTAAAATTTAAAAAAATCATTCCGTCACATTTTAATCAATGTGCTTTGGGAAAATTGCGCAAATAAGCTGGAAGTTCTTTAGCTAGGGGCAAGACTCTTGCAATACGACTTGAAGTTGCTCTTCCTAAATAAAGCTTATTTCTATGTAACTAGCAATTGGCCGCGACTTCATCCGCTTGATAAAAATCGTTGTGTTGTTACGTAGTCTAAAAACCTTCCTCAATGCGTGGCCAATCTAATTGTTTAAAATATTTACATAAATAAATGAAGGTCAAAGATTCAAAGGAATTTTGGTCGGGCAAAACTGTTATTGAAATTTTATCGAGGTTTTTTTCGAAAATAAAAATCTCAGTAGCAACTTGGAGTCTAGCAGGTTTTTTTGAAACTTATGGGTCCCGATTATATCTAGAAATAGGTGATAATCATTGTCAGGTCGGTAAAATGTGGCGGCAAATATTACCACTCACCTCGCGAATCGAAAACTCTGTAAATCGTGGTGAACCGAAAAGTATATAGACGTTCAGTTCAATCTGGCTACTCTAGAAGGAAACCGGCGTAAATATACATATTCTTCTTCTTCTTAGTCGACATCTTCATTACTGAAGGTCGTGTCTAGTTTGAAGTGGTCGCTTGAAACACTATGCTTCTCCACGTGGTTCAGTCCTCGGCGGTCTTGATGGTTTTGGTTATTGACATGGCTGTGAGCATCTTTATTGTGTCTGACTACCGGGTCGGAGAATCTCTTTCCACCGATCTGGCCAACTTCTATTAACTTTTCTAGGTTTTCAAGGTTTTTACGTGCGATGTGTCGAAAATAATGCAATATCTGCTGAAGACAGACAGACGACGACGGCGAAGATACACATTAGATATGTATAATTTAAATATTTTTTATGTAGATCGGCAATGATGACTTATTTCTTTAATTTTCTTCACGCCAGATCCCTTACGGGGTAGGCAAACAGAACCGAGTGCCATACATCACGATCCTTGCAGGCTTGTCTCGCTTCCTCCACATTTATCACTCTCTTCATACACACACGTCGGTTGCGAAGACTCTTGACACTACCTTCGGACAGTACTCGATCAATCTGATCATGGTATGTCAGTCTTGGTATTCCCCGGTATCTACATCCTTCCACATTCGCATTGTACACCTGTTTTGTTAACCTTTCATCTACCATTCTTTCTACATGTCCGAACCAACGGAGCATGCCCTTTCTGATCTTTACACCGACACTTTCTTTCAAGCCTAACCTCTCTCTCACTTCCACATTACGAACCCGGTCTGCGAGTGTTACACCAAATATTTTTCTTAGCGACCTCATCTCGACCTCATTAAATTTCGATAAAGCTAAGTACTGGCTTAGAAAAAAATTGGAAGATCTGCTACCATTTTCAATGACAATCTATTAGTTTTGTCACAAAACAAATAGATACAGAAGTCAATCTCTTTTATGTTCTTAACTTTTCATACCTACACTGGGCAGTCGCGTTAGGATTATCAGCTTTGACTTATGCACAAAAAACTAGTAATAACACTCGTACTAGTAGTCTAGGTGTTTGATTTATTGTTTAGCCCCTCGACTCCTATCCTCGCACACGCGGTGTTTAGCGGTGGCATTCGTTACTAATTGATCCGTGCCAACGCTGATACCACGTTGTACAAGTTGTACAATTGTACAAATATGATTTCTCTATAATTAAACCATATTTTATCATTCTGTAAACGACTACGTATTGATAGACATATTTTCTGTCTACTAGGATTCAAAATAAAGTTATTCAGTAAAATATTTTACATATATAATAAAATTCAAATTAAAATTAGGTGCGGTCATATTTTACCGATTGCGCGCCGGTAGAAACTTAAAAAATACGAAATGGTCAAATATGACCGGCTGGAATTCCACAGGTTAGAATGAAACTGGAGTGTTGCTATCCGTGTGGCTGGATAGTATTACGCCACATGTATGGTTGCCACGGTCGGAGGTTAGCCTCCAATCGGAACACGACAATGACAAGAATTGACACTTTTGCGGCAAAAATAGGTGAGGCGATTGTACTAAAGACCCGGGCAAGATGTTGTGGAGTTTTACCACCTCGTCAATCTATTTCCTGCTTGAAAAACGAGTACTCTCACATAACTCTATCCCACGATTTACGAAAATTTATCGTTTTTCACACACTATCAATGTTTTTTTTAATACTATAAACGTGCATATAAATAAAAAAGTACTATGCAACAATACTGTCATAACTCTAGGCTCGATGGCCTAGTACGTGTTTTTACCCACGACCACAGAGGTCACAGGTTCTGTTCTCGGCCACGAATAAAATTTGTCATAATGTTTAATAGTTATAGTTGTGTTATAATAGACTTCGCTATGATGAGTGCTGCATTATTAAAATTTTTATTGAGTCCCACGGGACTGTATTTGCTGTGATAAAAATGACATTAATGTTATGTTTGAATATCTGAAACAAAATAAAATTTAATATTCAGTCATTTAACACTTTATTTGACAGAAAAACACACACCGGGACCACAAATACTCTGACACGAGATTTTTATATATTATACTAGCAGTTACTCGCGACTTTGTTCGCGTGACCAAAAATCATTACTTCCCTTTGCCCAGTCAGGTAAAAAAGCAGCTTATGTCACTCCTAGATAATGTAGCTTTCTGAAGGTAAAAGAATTTAAAAAAAATCGGTCAAGTAGTTTTTGAGTTAAATCGTAACAAACAAAAAATTAAATTTTTCTTCTTTATAATATTAGTTTAGACGAAGAGGAATAGATAAAAAACGATGTTTTCTGACACAGCAAGATATTAAAATGTGCTTCAGAATTAAACTCAGCAGATTACGCCCAAGAGCATTCTTTGTGAGTAAAGCTTAAAAGAATACAGAGAAGGCGTAAATGGTGCTCATAGAAAGTGAAAAATGAATAACTTGTTTAATTAAGTTTATTTTTGTTTAACACAAATAAACTTAAAAAAAAAACTTACACAAAGAAAAAAAAATTTAAAAAGTATTTTCACGCTAATATCCCCGAAGGGGTAGGCAGAGGTGCAACAAGTGCACCCACGATTAGCCGAAGATACTTAGTCCCACAAATGTGATAGGTGGCAAGCCTATCGCCAACCGGGCACTTTCCAATCCCGGGCAACTTTCTGTTCCTCAGAAAAACTGAAAAAACACTTTTTTATGAGCGCGACCCGGTAATCGAACCCGGGACCTCATGTGGTAAACGCCAACGCTGGACCACTAGACCACAGAGGCGACAGATATAATGTTTAAAAGAATATTTTGAATCTGCCCTCCTAACATCGGCAGGGAGTACGGGTGTGCATACCTGAGTCTTATAGCCTGATGGACGAACGAACGTGAAAGAAAATCAGTATGACAAAAGGGAACGTGAAATAGATAATTAACATTAAAACATAATTTCATATAAGTTTTGTCTGTAGAAGTGATATTAAATCAGTGTGATTGGTAATTTAGTTTAAATTAAAGAAAATCACAGAACTCTACAATCATTTTAAAATGTCTTTTAAGACCCAAGTTTCAAAATTACATAACGCTTAAATAACTTCGGCGCTTGAGCAGTAAGACTACTTAAAAAGATATTCTTTGAAGTTTTAATTCAATTTATTTTATGAGAATACCAGTTTTAATTTAATTTTATTAAAATTTAGATAATTTAGAAGGCAATCATACGGTGAAACTTTGGAACAATCTCCCATACATAGTAAAATTACGTATATTTTGCTTAAAAATGAAGATTTAACAATTTCTTCAGATGTCATCACAATTAAATATGTCGCTGAGACTACTAACCAATACTTTATAAAATTCGTATGTTGTCAATTTCTCGATCGTCGTTGAAATCCTCTTTTTAATTTATATTATTAATATTATAAATCCGAAAGCTTAGATATTTGGATGTATGAATGGATGGAGGATTGTTACTCAATCACTCAAAAACTACTAAACGAATTTCAATAAAATTTGACACACAGATAGATGACGACCTGGGATAGCATATAGATTACTTTTATCCCGAAAAAATGAGTTATTCCCGCGGGATTCACCAAAAAATTTTATAATACAGCGGGTTTGAATAATATTGTAATATTGTGATAAAAAAAAATTATATGAAAAAAAAGACAAGCCCGCTAAGTTTCTTCCGCCGGATCTTCTCAGTGTGTGACCGCGTTCCGATCCGGTAGCAGTTTTAAAAAATGTCATATATACAATACAATAATGCGTCAAAATAACTTCTAAAAAATTTTATTCAATAAAGTTGTTCTGATTAGGAAATTATCTGCCCCACTTAAGACCATGGGACATTAAGTCAAACCACAATACTTCGACATCGCATTTCTACTTGGGTTACGTACTTCATCTCGAATTCGCATCGCCATGTCGCACAGTGGGCTCAAACTGAAAATTAGTGGATTTAGGGAACAAAGTTCCAATATCTATGCAAATTTTTTTTATATGACGTGTGATGATTTTCCAGACAACTTTTATTCTTATAAAATTTCTTCTAAAGTTGATAGTTGGTCTGAAAAAAAATTAATTCGATTTTTTTGTATGGAGCGAATTACGTTTTTTTTTTCTTCAATTGTACAAATATGTTGGGTGTGTGACGTGAGTATATGATAGCTAGGGTCATTGTCTATTCATGAAAAAAAAGTCAGCGCCGGCCATCTGCGGCAGCGCGAGTAATCATTCGGTAAAAAATACATATTTTGAATGAATTTTTTTGCTATTTAAAATAAATTCAAAGTATATTTTTTGTCTCATTTGGCTGTTTTGACATTCTGTTTAGTTAAACCGATTTTTTTTAGATTTGGTCTAAAAAAAATCGGTTTATCTAAAAACTTGGTCGCACTTGGTCGCTTTTTTTTACCTTTTTACTATTAATTATTAATGTGCGGTCCCTGTTTTAATTTTTTATGTAGAGTTTGACCTAAATTCATTTCATTTTATTACATTAAAATCACAATATAAAACTAACATTCCGTTCAAATAATACTATATTAAAATATATCATATAGGGAAGAAATTAAAAGTTAATTAAATATTGATTGAGAGGGAAATCAAAGACATGCGATCTCTCCAAGTCGAGTATTTTCATTGCTCGTTATAACATCTTATGTATCAGTAATGTGAAAATAAATCTCTCACCCGTGATTTTATGCAATTTTGCATTTAATGTGCGATTTTAATTACTGAAGTTACGATAGTAAGAAATCGATTTGTGAAATCTGTAAATGAAGCAGCTTTGATGATGTTTTCTCATTAAATTTTTTTTGAACATATAATATTGTAATATTTATATACTGAAAATGTTATTAGTACCTTAATATAATTAAAAAATAACACATTTTTACTATTTTTAATGTAATTAATTTAATGTAATGTATTTTTATTGTAATATTTATATACTGAAAATGTTATTAGTATCTTAATATAATTAAAAAAATAACACTTTTTTACTATTTTTAATGTAATTAAAAATGGAGTAGAAAGTGTGATCATGACGGTTACCTTGCGGTATAAGTTCACCACGAACAACCGGTTTGTAGATTAGCAAGATGAGTGGTGATATCCATCACCGCATTTTACCGACCTTATTATAAATATCGCCTATTTCAAACGATAATCAGGACTAATAGCTATAGTGCGCGCGGAACTAGTTGGCCGCGCCATACGTAATACGTACAGTACCCGGCGATAAATATTGCACATCGACCTTTGGAAAGAGACAATCGGCTAATTTCGGCTTCGTAGAGCGTTATCTCTGTCGCACAAAATACAAACAGTCCGGTACCTATTAGGAGCTGTTAAAACAAGTATGATTTGCTTCTTTTGATATTTTTATTCTTTGTATAAAATACACTAATTTTTCTATAAGTGATGGCTTTAGGTTGGGGTAAAATAAAATAAAAAAACATTTTTACATTATGTTTACGTATTTAATTATTTTGGAACATTACAGCTTTAGTGTACATAATAAACACCATTATACCTATTGCTAAAATGAGACATTGCAATAAAAATAATAATAATTCTAATTCTCAATTACTTCCATTTCACTATCTGTGCTCTCAAAGAGGTCAATATCACTGTCACTATCAGCCGTATTTATTACTAATCTATCAGTGTAATTGTCTAAACTGTGTTGAATGCTTCTATATTCATTCTCACATTTGATTGCATGATCGCAAACCTTTTTCCACTCTTCAGCGCCGATCATGTTTACTTTTTCAGTCAATAATGTTTTTACTGTAGTTAAGTTCATACCCACATTTCTAGAGGCTACATAGCCTTTCAGTTGAGACCATATATTTTCAATTGGATTAAAATCCGGATGATATGGTGGCAATCGCAACACAGTGTGCCCATGTTCGGCAAGTATTTTGTCCACAGAAAACTCTGTATACCTCTCCTTGTGCTGACATATAATAGCGTAAATCTGGGTTTTTGTTAATTTTGGATCAACTGGAATTTCATGTCTGTTTAACCAGTTGATCATTTCCCGTTTAATGGTGTTTGAGTTGGGGGGTCTCTCAACATACTTGTTGTGATAGGGTGCGTTGTCGATAACTAGAACAGAATCACTGGGTATATTTGGGATTAATTGGTTAACCAGCCATTTCTCATAGTTATCGTTATTCATTTCTTGAGCGTCGGAAGTATTGTTATTATAAGTTCTTGAGTATTCCCCGAGCGTCGGAAGACGATATGTATATAGAGTGGTTACAACCAAAGTTATAATGCGCATACAAATCTTCGCCAGTGGTCGGCGTCGGTCGTATTTCCTATATATATATATATATATATATATATATATATATATATATATATATATATATATATATATATATATATATATATATATAATATGTAATGAAAGCTGGAAGCTGGTTTAACGATGGAAAAAAGGAGGTTTAAATGAAAAGAAGATTTATATTAGGAAAAAAAAGTTTTATTTAATCAGAATCGTATAACAGAACATAGGTTAATATTTAATCAGAATCAGGGAGATTCTCTATTCCTGACATCATAGAGTCATCGGAATTTTCATCAAGGTCTTCAATTTCACTTGTATCACTGCTATCTCCTGTGTAAATAATCATTTCATCTGAATAACTATCGATTCTTGGGTCATATTTCCTATACTCATCTTCGCATTTAAGGGCATGATCACGAACTTTTTTCCATTCTTCCGAACCTATATTGTTGATTTTTTCTAAAATAGCTTCTTTAACTGACGTAACGTTCATTGCAATATTTCTTTTGGCAACGTGTTGTTTTATTTGCGCCCAAATGTTTTCGATTGGGTTGAAATCGGGATGATATGGTGGCAATCGTACAATTTTATGCCCATGCTCCTCCATTATACGGTCAATGGCAATTTCTGTGTATTGTTCTTTGTGGCTTTTTATAATTTTGTACAATTCAGGTTTGAGTTTATTTGGGTCATGAGGAACTATGTGTTGTTGTAACCACGCAATCATTTGTGGTTTGGGTGTATTTGAGTTTGGTGGTTTCACAGACAGCTTATTATGATATGGGGCGTTATCAATTACCAACACACTATTAGGAGGCAAGTTGGGAATCAACTGATTGCGTAGCCAAGTTTGATAACGTTCGGCGGTTATTTCTTTATGATAGTCACCTTCTGAGTCAACACATTTATGTAACATTAAAGCCCCTGAGACGAAGCCTTTTTCATTGCCTGCATGTACAATAATAATTCGCTCTCCTTTAGAAATGGGTGTTTAATACCTTTTTTGCTGCTGTCTTGCCAAGTTTTACCTTTAGAATGCGATGTATGCACGTATGACTCGTCCATAAATACTATGTTTCTACCAGCATTTCTCAGCTGTTGTATTTCTCGGAGATATTTGATCCTTTTTAAACGTATATCTGTCTTTTCCATAAGTAACCGTCGGTTGGTATCAGTTTTCAGAAACCGAAACCCCATGTCTTTCAAGATCAGCCTTAAAGTCTCTACATAGCCTTTGAAATTAATAGGTTCGATTAACTTATTTCTCAAATTATTTACAGTTGGGAGTTCTTTGAGCGTCAACTGAAAATTGTATATCATATTTCGAATTACACAATAGTCGAAATCATCAAGTCCCAGCCGAAACCTACTTTTAGGTTTTCCTTTTTTCGGTGTGGACAATTTCATTGATTGATTTTGCCTTTTTTCGTTCAATATATTAGTCAAAGTTCGGCGTGAAATTCCTGTAGATTTTGTCACACGCTCCTGAACTTTTTTAAAATAACCGTCATGGTCTTTTTTGAATACATTAGCTTCATTTAAGAAATAAAGGTACACATTAAATACCATTTGCCGTGCTTGTGAGTTAAGCGGCTTCCCACGTTTAAATTTATCCATTCTGGAAGGATTCGATCTGAAAGAAGATGAAATGGGCGGAGTTGTAACATTCTATTAAATTTATGTACAGATAATTTATTTATAACAAATGTTCCATGTCATATAGATCGGAACAGTTCTTTGATTTAAAAGTAAAGAAAAATTTAATATTATTGTAAATAATTACGAATAATTACATATTATATGGTTCCAAAATGTCTAATGAGTATGTCAAATGGGCAAAAAAAATCAAAATCAATTAAAATTAAGTATTCAAATTTATACAAATAAAGTATTCAAATTTTCGAATTTAAATTTAGATAAGAAAATAATAAAGAATGACTGATATGATCGATACACACTCATGGGTTATGATTATGCAGCTAACATAATTAAAGTTGAAATTTTTAAACTTACCTCTGAAAACAAAACCAAGAAGGGTGTGTAATATCAGCTCTATATATTTCCACATAAAAAGAACACTTGCGGGCACTTCCAATACTTAAAGACAACTGACTGACGTTCAACTCATCGGCGGCACCCGTCGACCGCCGCAGACCGTTCGAACTTGTTATCGATTGATATTGACTCCTATTTCTATCGCACAAGATGCTAAATGCAAGTGCATTGGTTAGGGCTCTTACTATTCAATAATTCGGTTGTTTCCGGAAACGCGACCACTGGCGAAGATTTCTATGCGCATTATCACTTTGGGAGTACTGTATATAGATAACATTAATTAGTAAATGACATTTAAAATATTACGTGATAGCTGATTAACATACCGTCGATATAATTTTCCATATAAACATTGATGCCCAGATTCTTGAGAAAAGAGGAGATTTTTGAGAAAAAAGTTAGTCTGTGTTTTTCCACGGATCTTCAACTATCCATATGCTAAATTTAACCAAAATTGGTTCAACGGCTTAGCAGTGAAAAGAAAGTATTTACATTTGCAGGTGGCTGTCGACCAAACAAAATTTACATATTATTTTCATATCAGTAGGATTACATTACATCTACAATACAAAGAAGAGTGACGATTTCGATTTATAACTTTATTTTACTGGAGTATTAAATTCTAACCGCTAAAAGTTTTTAAGAAAAAGAAAACAAAAGATAATAAATATCTATTTAAAAGCATTTAACACAAATACAAAAGATAATCACCGTGGCACATTATGTACTATTCAGATACTCCGAGGTTTTAATTGACGTCATACTGTATGTCAATATGTAACACTGATTACGGATGTATGTTGTCGATTGTACACTCAATGACATATAAAACTATACTACTCGTAATACCATAAATGTAAAAGTTTGTCTGTCCGTATGTTATGTTACTAATAAGACATAAAAAAAAACTAAGCCAAGTTTCTACCTGTTTATTTTATCGACGACATGTTAATCTACACGGGTCAACTATCACGTAATAATAAATGTCATTTACTAATTAACTTTATATTTAATAAATATTTTATAGTTAATGTTTTTTTGGCGCTTGTCTCGTGGTCAGCCTTTTCGGCTCAGATCATGTGCTTCTGGCAACTCAAGAGTCGAGTAAAAGTGTATTGGGGTATTTTCGAGGTTTTTAATCCATTTGCTTGTTTGTTGTTTAGTGACAGCAAACAAACAGATGGATCACGCTATGGAAAGAGCAACCATCGCTTACAGTCACCAAAGATGTTAAAGTTGCGTGGCTTTCCGTATGGCGGGATGAGAGTGCCACAAACATAAGCTTACTAGCTACCTTATACTCCAAACCGGACAACCATTAGCTATAACGGTAATTATAGGTAAGGCGGTGGTACCATATATCCGAGCGAGACGTTGCGGAACTCTTTTAATAGTTACGAATGTAGCGACACTAATAGCCAATCGGCCGCCATTTACGATCTGCCTGGCAGAACGGCAGTTGGGCTATTCTTCGAAGGAGGCCTGGACCAACACGAGGTAGACACGTCTTACGTTCTTGCACGTTGATATCAATACGGCGGCGTGTTTGGAATACAACCTTACTCTCTAAAGGGCAACACTACAGATAAGGCGGTGATACCATCTAGAATGTTACTTTACATCAAGTAAATAGTTACAATACTTTATAAATAACAAAATATTTTGAATGTTTAGTAATGATGATGATGCTGTAATTGACGAAACAGCTTGGGTGTACGTATATTAATAACAAAGTGTAAACTAAAAGTACATAATCCATAAGTGTTTTTGGGTCAAACTTTTCTAAATCCGTTTAAAAATAGGTGCAAAAAAGAATAAAATCTCAAACTTGTTATTTAACTATTAACACTATTACAATATTCATATTCAAGTAGTAAAGTTATAAACGTTAAATAAACTAGTATATAATTAAAGAAAAGCACGATAATAATTTTTGGATCACAGATTATTATTCATTCACTATCCATTAGGTTCCCGATTTTTTAAATTCTCAATTTTTATATTTAATCATTTTAAATGATATTTATTTATTAAAACTCAAAATTGTATTTTGCAAGCTAAAGAATCCGCTTTCGAACATATTTTCAACCCTATAGAAAAATATGAAATATTGATCGTACAGTTCTGAGGTTTAATTTCCTTTTTAAATTTTCTCTTCTTTTTGAATCTCGTTTTAAATTCAAAAACTTTTTGAAATATTTGTGAGATAGATACTGTACCCACCTTTGTTTTTAATTAATCCTTCTTCCTAAATAATAATAGTAATATTATAAATGCGAAAGTCTGTCTGTCTGTCGGTTACGCTTTCACAGCTAAACCGCTGGACCGATTTTCCTGAAATTTCGGTAGCTCACGGGCGAAGCTGCGCGGGTCAGCTAGTTGCTTATAAATGCAATCTTCCCAAGCGGCTCTTAATTAAAAAAATATCTACATGCTATTGCGAGTCGAACGATACCTCGTTCACATTTGTTGGAGGCGAAGAAAAAAATTTAACTCGAAAGGCGCTTGTTAAATAGGCTATAAAAGTATAGTTTGAATTATGTAAGTGTAAATTAGTCGGTAAAATTTTGCATCTGGCACATGAATGGAAACGAACCATTCATGTTTTTGTTTCTATAAGCATGATTACCTAGGTATTTACGTTATACTAGTCATCTGTTTGTGTATTAGGATATAAAAATTTGTATTTTATTTTCATACGCTTTTTTTAACTTCCTGCTACGTTAGAACTTAGAAGTATAAAGAAATTACTGACTTTGCCCCGATTTTCAAAAATCACATTTTCACCATATATCCACGTTTTGAGGTCCTAGGAACCTTTTCCAAATATTTTCACGATAACATCTGTGTGTCTGTATATATATATATATATATATATATATATATATATATATATATATATATATATATATATATATCGTGTCTCTATATGAATGTATGTATGTAAGTAAACATTTCATACTCGTAACTTTCAAAAGACTTGACCGATCGAAACGATGGTATTCTATTAAGTTTTGCCAAACAGACGTTCTGAAAATTTGAACCGATTCGGCACTGGAGAATTTGACTTTTCTATTTAAAAAACTGCATCAAATACTATAATTATATCGAAATTGGTTGTTTTATGCTGGATTTATGGAAGAAAAAATTTTTTTAAAAAGTGTATTTTGTCATTATTTCGACATTTTTCTACCAATTTATTTTGTAACTAAAACACCATATTCAGAGCTCAAAATAGTTCATTGCTATTCGAAAGATTAAAATTGATCATCGTTTTCAAAATAAACAGCTTTTCAAAATACAGCCATTTTTAACAAACTTTAGATTTTTGAACTCTGAAAAAATCTATGTTTAGTTAAAGTTTTTGCTTCTTTTAGCTTAAAATACCCCGATTTAGCGGAAAGCTTCAGGGATGGCCTTGCATCAATCGATTCAAAGATTTTTTATAACAAAATAGCAAACAAACATATATAAATAGCTTTCCTTGGATGGTCTTAATGCCACATACATAAGTTTACCGGCTATCTTACCCTCCAAACCAGAATACGACAGCGAAAAGCACTGACACTATCGCAGCAGGAATAGTTAAGGCGTTGGTACTAGCGAGCCAAAGCATCCATACTCGATCGAGTCCCAGTTGAGTGAAAAGTCCGGGGAAGGTTTAAAAGGTGAGAAAATATAGACAAAAAATAAGAGTAGTTAAAAAGGCAGAACAACGTTTGCCGGGTCAGCTAGTAAAAAATACGATTTAAAAGTCGAGCTTATATAATCCTTCGTATTATCTGCAGCATGCAGCCCGCTGCATTATGAGTTTTTGGCAAATCTCGCGAGATTATCTATTTTTTAAATAAAAAGTAACCTATGTGCTATTTCAGGTTATTATCTACCTGTGTGCCAAATTTCATTCAAATCCGTTTAATAGTTTTTGCGTGATTGAGTAACAAACATCCATCCAAACATCCAAACTTTCGCATTTATAATATAAATGTAGATTGGCCTGGGCCTCCTTTAAAGAATAGACCATCTGCCATTTTGTCAGGTAGTTCGTAAACTATTTGCCATTGTGCCAGTTAGTTCGTAAAAGGCGAACGATTGGCTATATGTGTCACTATTATCACAGTATACTGGAGTAACAGTAGTCAATCTACATACATGTGATATTCGAGCAACGCACACATAGACACGTCTCACGGACGCGATATCTCGGAATGGTTCGGTACAGTTTGTTCCGCACCAGTCGGAGATATCACGTCCGTGAGACGTGTCTATGTGTGCTATGCTCAAATATTACTTGTATGTAACATTGACTTCTGGTAGTCTCTAAGTATTCTGTGCTATTATCGTGACTGCTATTATACGTGGTAAAGTTTCGGTACCACCGCTTTACCTATTCATGCATCAATGCTTGTCGTATTGTCCCCCGTGTTGGTCCGGGCTCCTTTGAAGAAAAGGCCAACTGCCTTTCTGCCACGTAGGTCGTAAAAGGCGGCGGATTGGCTATGCGTGTTATTACCATAGTGGCTACTATGTAGTAGAGTTCTGCATTGTCTCCCTGGGTGTGGTGCCTTACTTTTTCCTGTCGCAATAGCGTCAGTGCGTGTCATTGCTGTGTTCTGGTTTGGAGGTCTAATACCACTTATGCATGTGGTATTATTAGACCTCGCCACAAAATTTCAACGCATCATTAACATCTTTGGTGTCTATAGGCGATGGTTGACTCTTTCCATCTAAAGACCCATCTGCTTGTTTGCTATCTTATGATATAAAAAAATATTCCGGTTTGAGAGTAAAGTAGCTGGCAAACTTTTGTAAGTGGCATCAATAAATCCTCACACGGATAGCAACGAACCATTAACATTTGTGGTATCCATAGACAATGGTTATCTTTCTCCATTAGGAGAGCCATTTACTTGTTTGCTATTTTATAACATAAAACATAACAAAGCAATTATTTAGTTGAAAATATCCGCCATTTTCGACTCCAAAACAATACGAATATATCTTAACGATATTTGAAAGATAAAAACAATATGTTTTTGTATAATATGTTATGTTCAAAGTTCAAATAAAGGATATAACATTATTTCCGTCAAAACTATTCCAAAAAACATTTCGGTTTGCTTATATTATAGTTTTGATTTATTCTTATCTCGTGGAAAACATAAAAAGTTTCTTTTAAGATTTTGCTTGAAGCAATTGTTTTTGTTGGATTCTTTGTTCATATTTGATATGTGGATATTAGAAATAAAATGTATTATTTCGGTATTTTTATATTGTTTGTTTGAACCTACTTTCAAAATGTGTTTTATTTCGCGTAAGTTGGGACGTATTTTCTATATATGTATAATGTATGTTGTAGTAAATATAGGTTTTACTAGGTGGAAGAGTTCTACATTTTCACTACTATCGTAACAACTAGGTGGTAGAATTCCGCAACGTCTGACGGTGTACGGTACCACTGCCTTATTTTGTCTTGCCGCAATAGCGTCAGTGCTTGTCAATGCCGTGTTTAGGTTTTGAAGGTAAGGTAAACTCGCACACCATATCATGGTAGAATATGTTAGTAATTTCTATTAATTTTCAACAACTTGTGACACCCATATTCTTGCAATTATATGTTTTTTTTATTTTTATCCGTGTGGTATTAAGACCCCACCACAAGGATATCAATGAGATATTACCTTCTCTGATGTATTTAAGCGACGTTCTTCTCCTTCCATCATGAGAGCCATCTTATTATTTGCTATCTAATGATATTAAAAAGGTCTGAGCTTTCATTTTCTCATCTTACTGGCATTTAGAGTTATATAAATCAATTCTTGGTATTTACTTCCAAAATTCAATCTCGACGTTTCGCTATTAACAATGTTTAGATTAATTTCTTTGAAAGTAAATTAATTCCGAAGAATTTCTTAGATTGTATCAGAAAATAATAAGGATTATTACTCTAATATATCTGAAAATCAGTTTAAGTGTACAAGTTCTTAGGACAAAAATCCATTACTGTTGAGCCATGATGATACGAAATTGATATTACATGGAATTACTCTTATAATAGAATAAACAAAAAATATTTTGGAGGTATAAAAAGTGACGCTAGGGATACTCTTTCACTGACCAATTAAAAACTATAAGTGATGCAACACAATATTAGCGCTAACTAATCTATCTTAAAGCGTATGCAACTTGATACGAAAAATTAACATGACCGTTTAAAATACCTTTAAGTTGTATACTGCATCTCTCTTATTACTTTCGGCGTTGGACGTAAAGCCTGCTTAATAAACTTGCTCCTATTTTATGTAACAGGTCGGGTAGTGATGACAAAGCTAATCACCATACTCCACGTCCAATCCACATAATATGGCGCTTACTAATATACTAATTTTACGGTTCTATAAAGCGAAACAGTCTCACTAGCGGCCGTAGCATTCTATGCTCATCCTATTATTAATTAACATTATCCGATTGTCTAAAACTCGTATTGGTCCGATCTCTTTTTGAAGAGAAGACCACATGCCGTTCTGCCAGGCAGCTCGTAAGAGGCGAACGGTTGGCAGTGCGCGTCACTACTATCGTGGCTACTAGGTGGTAGAGTTTCGCATTATCTCGTCTTGATCTAGTGCCATCGCCATACCTATTTCTGCCGGAATAGAGTCATAATTGCCACTATTGTATTCCAGTTTGGAGAGTAATTTAGCTAGTAAACTTATGCATGTGGTATTAAAAATACACCACCATTTTTAACATCGTCAGTGTCTATAAGCGATGGTTGTTTCTTTTCATTACGAAAGCCATTTACTTGTCTGCTATGTTATAAAATAAAAAAAACACTTAAGTTTTTATTTAATTGTTAATTAACATGAAGAATATGTAATACAAAGAAATTATTTATTTCTTATTCTTCTTATAAGTTCTTGCGGAATAAAATTATGAATATCATACATACATTAAAATGAGAAAGGGCGTGGCTACGTTGGTTTGGACATATTGAAATAATGACAGATGAGAATTAACAAAACAGATGTACAATGCGGATGTGGATGTGGATACCGGGAGAGAAAGACATACCGTGATCAAATTGGTCAAGTGCTGTCTGAGAGTGGTGTCAAAAGTCTCTGAAATTGGCGTGTTCGTATGAAGAGAGCTATGAATATGAAAGAAGCAAGGCACGTCTGTCTGGATCATAATGCATGGCAGATAATTCTATCTGACTACCCAAAAAGGCGTGAAGATGTATCCCTATTCATCTATATTATAATATTATAAATTCGAAAGATTGGATGTTAGGATGAATGGATATTTAGATGGATGTTTGTTACTCAATCACGCAAAAATTACTGAACAGATTTGAATGAAATTTGGCACACAGGTACATGATAATCTGCGTTAGTACCTGTGCTTTTTATCCCGGAAAAATTAGGAGATCCCGCGGAATTTGCCTAAAACATTTAAAATACAGCGGGATGCAGACTGCACTGTAATACGTAATTTTTTTATGTCATAAGAGAGCAAACAAGCTGATGGGTTTCCTGATGGAAAGAGTCAACCTATAGACACCAAAGATGTTAATGGTGCGTTGCTATCTTGTGGCGAGCTCTAATGCCACATGCATAGGTTTACCGGCTACCTTACCCTCCAAACCGGAACACGTCAGTGACGAATAGGTAAGGCGATGGTACCAGACCCGGTCGAGACAATTCAGAACTCTACCATCTAGTAGTCACGATGGTAGTGACTTAAGTAGCCAATCGGTCGCCATTTACGTCCTGCCTGGCAGAACGGCAGTTGGCTTATTCTTCAAAGGAGCTCGGGACCAACACGGGGAAAATTTGAAGATACTGTTTCTATTATTATGACTGGTCACAACACCGCGTTGCAATGTCGCAAGCTATTAAGTGACAAACATTGTTTCTACTCAAAACAATGGAAGTTGTTGCGTTTTATTGGTGCATAGTTACACAAGAATTATGAAAATTTGTTTGTTTAAAGAAAACTCCATTTTATCTGTCTAATGTTAGTAACGACACGAAATTTTAGAAGCGCATCTTTGCTCGCGAGTTTTGTTTTATAAGACAAAATATGAGCGATCAAAATTTATAATGACAGGATTGAGAAATAAAATAGATTTTATCATAAAAATGATAAAAATGTTTAGCTAAAAACCTTCTCTGAAAGTAATGGTTGAGCCAATGTAATGATAAAAAATTAATGATAAAATAGTATTTATTTTTACGTGATCCGCATCCCTCGATAGAGAGATAGATAATACTACCCTAAACTATGTAATCCATATATTATTAATCTTTATATTAAAAAAATCCTTCGATTTCTGTTTCTGATTAGTAAACACACCAAATTCTTTTTGTTGTGTTCGTTGATCTCAGAAGAAGGTGTGTTATGAGTAAAAGGTTTAAAAATCATATGATTTTTTTAAATTTCATAATATTAAAAATGAATAAGGGAGCAAGACAGAAGAAGGTGGCAGGGATTTTCATTAAATTGACAAAAATAACTTTGAACTAAACATTTTTATTATTTTTCCCTACATGGCCGTACTGTAAATGGGATATTTTGTCTCATTAGTTTTATTAAGTTCATCACTCGTGCAAAACCAGGGCAGTCAGCTACATGTTTTATATATTTTTATTCGAGTAGATAAATATTTATTTATTTCATAAAGTTTTCCTCGATAATCGAAAATTTCTGTAGCACCTTGGAGTCTGGTGGTGGTATGTTAATACCCTCATGCCTCGGATGAGCATGTAAAGCTATCGGTTTCAGTTATCGCTACAAAAATAGATGATTGTTATCAGGCCAGTAAAATTCTGCAGTGAGGATCACCATGCATCTCATTAATTGATGAACCCGTCACTTAACTCCGCAAGGGAATCGGCGTGATGAAACATTTTTTTTTAAATATCATAAACTAACTGCACCATACAGTCCACTTTATTATAAAAGTTTTAGGAGAATCCCATAAGAAAAAGGATCAGAAATCAGAAGTACTTTATTCAATAAAACTTTTTACAAGTTATTTTGACGCGTCAACATTTTTTTAAACTACTACCGGATCGGAAACGCGGCCACACACTGAGAAGATACGGCGGAAGAAACTCAGCGGGCTTGTCTTTTTTCATAACATTTTTTAAATAAAATATTACATAATATTTAAGTAGTATCTAATTGTTACATTAATAATAAGGATTGCCGATATGAGGAGCAGTTAATCCCATGCTTTCCTGTCATCAAGGTATTCAGATATTTTATAGTAACCTTTTTTACACAGTTTTGTTTTAACACATTTTTTGAATTTGTTAACTGGTAAATCTCTAATATCATCAGGCAACTTATTGTAAAAGCGTATACTTTGCCCCATAAAAGAGTTGCTTATTCTGTGGAGACGAGACACATGCGATAAAAGTATCCTTTAAGCTATTCTAGGTCAAAAAAGTATCTTCACGCCCGTATCCCTGAAGGGGTAGGCAGAGGTACAAGTGCACCCACGATTAGCCGAAGATACTTGGTCCCACAAATGTGATAGGTGGCAAGCCTATCGCCAACCGGGCACTTTCCAATCCCGGGCAACTTTGTGTTTATTAGAAAACTGAAAAAAACACTTTTTTATGTGCCCGACCCGGGAATCGAACCCGGGACCTCATGTGGTCAACGCCAACGCTGGACCACTGGACCACAGAGGCGACTAGGTCATCTATATGTATGCTAAGCTTCAACATATGAATAGATAGTTATCAATTCATGTGGCTTTATTCACATTGGTTCAGTCATTTTTGTCTGATAGACACACATCCATCTATACAAACTTCGCATCTATAATATCCTAATATAAATTGCGGAATAACGTAAGCAGTTAAACTCAATTTTCGCAAAAAACATAGGATAGTCTTGAAAATTTATGAAATGCTACAATGTAAATGGCCAATAAATGAACGGTCATTTATTGGCCATTGGTATGATATTTGTACTTCAGACATAATATTTTGTCAAATTAAAATAGTAACACTAACCTGGACCTTCATTCTGAAATATTCATGTTAAGCCTCCATCTATTGATAGCCTAGAGATAAGCGCGCTCCATTAAAAAAAATTAAGCAACTTTTTCAACTTTATAATATAAGTGTATTCTAATTTATATTTTAAACTGAATACCGACAGTCAAATATTTCAACATAATTAAGGCTATCTTAATAATATAACCGTACATTATATTACAATTATTTTTTTAACCATGAAAATGAGCAAACTTGGTAATTAATTAAGAAGCAGTTGAAACTTAGAATTTTGAGTTATTACATTCTTATTTTATAACCAACCTTGAATGTTAGACGCGATAAAAACACAAAAATGGTGAAACTGAATTAAGTGTCGTGTAAATGTGTGTTTAAAGCATATAATGGCATAATCGGAGACGACTCACCTTTCTGAAAAAGATAATTCTTTTCTCTGAATATTTGTAGTGCTGTTTTTTTTTAAACCATAAGGTTGCAAACAAGCAGATGGGTCTCCTGATGGAAGGAAAAGCCATCGCTTATAGGCACCAAAGGTATTAATATTGCGTTGCTATCCATGTAGCGGGATAACAATGCCACATGCGTAAATATACCTGTTACAATACATAACCCGACAATTTGAAGCATTGATGCTATTGCGGCAGGAATATGTAAGGCGGTGACACCAAATACCCGGGTGAGATATTGTAGAACTCTATCACCTAGTAGTCGCGATGTTAGTGACACGTATAGCCAATTAATCGCCTTTTACGACCTGCCTGGCAGAACGGCAGTTAGTCTATTCTTCAAAGGAGCTCGGACCAACATAGGGGAGATCACATGTTATATTATAGATCGTTGTTATTCAGGAAAATAGGATATTTAAAAAAAATATCTTCACGCCCGTATCCCCGAAGGCGTAGGCATAGGCACAACAAATGCACCCACGATTAGCCGAAGATACTTGGCCCCACAAATTTGATAGGTGGCAAGCCTATCGCCAACCGGGCACTTTCCAATCTAGGGTAATCTTGTGATTATCAGAAAACTGAAGAAACACTTTTTTTATGTGCCCAACCTGGGAATTGAACCTGGGACCTCATGTGGTCAACGCCAACGCCGGAACACTAGACAAAAGAGGCGACGACAAAATAGGATATTACTTGGATTAACATCTTGTGCGAAATCCGTCGGTATTTCTTAGATAAAAATTTTAGTCTAAGAGATGACGGTGGTATTAATATTACACCATCAATAATTTGCACCACAACTCTTTATCCTTATTTGTATACTAGCTGTTGCTCGCGACTTTGTCCGCGCGGACTTCGTTTACTCCACACAGCTCCTCCCCCGTAGGTGATAGCGTGATTATACGTAGCCTATATGTTGACCCGACCTGTTAGTAATATAAAATATTCATGCAAAATTTGAAGTAAATCCATGCAGTAATTTTTGAGTTTACCCCGGACATACATACAGACAAACAGACAAAAATTCGAAAAACTATATTTTTGACTTCGATATCGATTGTAGATCACGCCCCGAGTATTCTTTTAAAAAAATATTCAATGTACAGTTTTGACTTTCCTACGATTTTATTAAATGTATAGATTATTTTTTGCCGTGTTGAATTACAATGTTACTAACAATGCGTAATAATTAATACCCCAGCTGTCTTAAAGCGATATTATCTATAGGTATGTCTATATTATATGGCCTGTAGCATGAAGCTGTATTATGTCTGGAGGCAGCACTTCTAATACCTTTTAATAATAAATAATAAGGAAATTCGAATACTGCTGTCATCTTCTGAGGTCTTACACTCTCTTTCTAACACAGCTGTATAAAAAGACATGGCGAGACCTCATAGACAGAGATATAATGTAAATATTTGTTTCAAGTGTTTAATACAAATACTAGTTCCACCTAACACTTCATTGTCTATAGTCATCTAACTTTCCTGAATCTTGACAAGGTGAATTAAAAGTTAGGCTACTTTTAATATTACCTCATGCTAAAAACCTATGTAACCCTATTTTAACAAATAATGATATTGATTGGTTGATGGATTGATTGCCCTAAAACTATAATATTCCAATTTTATAAAAGGAGATTTTTGCATTAAACTCTATTTTAAAGCTGTAACACATTCAACAGATGATTGAATGAAATTCATTAAACTTTACACGAGTATTTTTATATTATTAGATAGGAAGCAAGCAGATGGGAAGACAGCAGGAGGGCTCGTGATAGTAAGGGAAACTATCGCCCATAGTCACCAAGGATGTTAATGGTGCGTTGTTAATTGTATAGCAGGATGCCATGCCACATGTATTAGTCAACTAGCTATTTATTTATTTTTATTTAGTTATATATTGCGGCAGGAGCAGGTGAAGCGGTGGTACCATATATACTGAACCGGCAAACGTTATTTTGCCTTATAAATGTTTGAATTATTAATTTCGTTATTAAAAATAGGGATTGATGGTAGAAGCAAGAACATTTTGGTTTGTATGTATTTTTTATACCACATCTTGAAAAAAATCCAAAAAAATTGACAAATGGGGTGGACCACTTTTGTCACTCAGGAGTTTAAAAAATAGATAACAACCTATTCTCAGATCTACTAAATATACATATAAAATTGCACTAAAATCGGTCAAGCCCTTTCGGAGGAGTATGGTAACTTATACTATACGAGCATTTTATACATTAGATATAGTGTGTTCAGTAATATTTGCAAGATATTTTACACTGGGTTCTCTATTTTTTTATCTGGGTTTATTACATATTTCAGACAATCATAACTACTTATAAAAATTAGCCGAGCAATAAGTTTATTGACTTGACGTCTAATTAAAATCCTCGCCGTTTTTATCTTAACAATTCTGTGAATATACCTTGATTATATTTTTAACACAAAAACAGAGTGTTTTTTGTTCTTAACTTCAACCGAATGATGTAAAATAATTTCAAAAAATATTCCGTTTACTTGTATCTTTCTGATTAATTGTTCTCGTGGAAAACATACAGTTTTTTTAAGTTTTTTTGCCGACAATCAGCTTTATCTTTGTTCTTCATACACTGTTTAAGAGTTTTAGGTATTATTTTATTCAGTTATTTTTAAATTGGCTAGGTGGTAGAGTTCTGCATTGTCTCGCCTGAGTAAGGCGGTGGTACCAGCCACCGCCTTACCTATTCCTGCCTGCATCAGTGTTTGTCACTATTGTGTTCCGGTTTGGATGGTGAGGTAGCCGGTAAACTTATGTATGTGGCATTAGACCTCGCCACAAGATAGCAACGCACAATTAACACTTTTGTGTCTATAGGAAATGGTTGACTCTTTCCATCAAGAGACCCATCTGCTTGTTTGCTATCTTATGCTCGTAGTATGAAAAAAATTATGTATTTTACTACACAACAAAAATTGATGTATTTTAAATATAAAATAGAGAAAGAATTAGAATACTAATAAGAGACACCGGTGTGTTACAAATATCTAAAACAGGTTTATTACATATTCTTCATAGCATCAAACATTTGACACTAATAATAATTATTAAATATGTTATTAATATGGTCCCAGTCTTAGGCATCCAAGGTCATCAAGACAAGGAATCAAGGCAAAGTCATCTAAGGCATAAAGTTAGGCGTCAGTTTGCTGGCAAATTTATTTTTTTATGTGGAACAAGCCAGCAGCAAGTTCTAACGTACTATAACGTACAAGTTCTTACGTTATAGTAGTAGCAATAGCATTATAGATACTTTCTTGAGAATGGTGTCGTAGAAATGTACTATTTTATAGTTACGGTTGTGTAAGTGGTATTCGAGCAATTGCTATTGATATAATTATATTCTTTAACTTGAAAACGCTTTAATCGTACGTAAGCTTACCGGCTAATTTACTCCCGAAACTCGAACACGGCTTTGTCAATCGCTGACGCTAATACGGCAGGAAAAGGTAAGGCAGTGGTACCTAGCCTCCGGAGCGAGTCTTTGTAGGATTCTACCATCCAGTAAAGGGACCACATTTTATGTAGAGCAACTGGGATCTTCCAGGAACAAGTTTCGTTTATTAATTACTACCTGACCCGCGCAGCTTCACCCGCGAGTATGTTATCGAAATAGTTTTTATTACAAATTTCATCCCCTATTCTAGCCCTTCAGGGGCTGATTTTTGAAAAAAAAAATAGCCTATGTTTGACCCCGGATCTTCAACTATTTCCAAGCCAAATTTTATGAAAATTTGGTTAAGCCGTGAAAACATAACAGACAGATAGACAGACAGACAGACTTTCGCATTTATAATATTAGTATGCATACATATCTTCACGCCAGATCCCTTACGTGGTAGACAGAGAGAACCGAGTGCCATACATCACGATCCTTGCAGGCTTGTCTCGCTTCCTCCACATTCATCACTCTCTTCATACTTACACGCCGGTTGCGAAGACTCTTGACACCACCTTCGGACAGTACTCGATCAATCTGATCGTGTTATGTTAGTATGGATTAGTATTTTTCTAAAATACGTTAATTTTTATGCATTGCATTTATTACGTGAAGTGTTCATTTTGATTTTAGCTTTTAACCCCATTTTTCTTAACTCCATTGAGAGCGGTATTTTCGCAACGTAACACTGCTAGCCTTATCATGAACGAAGTCTAAATGTAAGTAAATGTCTAAATGTACTTGTAAGACGTCTGATATTGATTACTTAACATTAGATGAGTCTCTTGCCCATTCCACTTTACAATGAAAATTAAACCATCGTGAGACGACTATTCCAAATGGGAACCGTTAAAAAGTAGCGTGGGCCACAGGATTAGAACAAAAATCGACTTTATTGCCTTTTTAGCATTAGACAAACAATTATAATTCATCGATCTGGTAATCTGCCTAATTTCTTTGTTAGAAAAGTTTTACCTTCTCCTATTAACATGTCATTTCAATTCTATTCAAAAGAGTTAAAAAATATTTTTAGGGGAACACAAGGAAAGATTTTGGTTAGTGATAAAAGTTGACGATCTTTATATCAAAGTATAAAACGTGCGTCAGCAGGTTATATAAAAACGTAACCTTTTATTAATTTGCTATTTGATGTAAATAATCTTGTAATGTTTCTTTCATCTTCCCTCATTGATAATCTTTCATATTATTGAAGTAAGTGTCAACATTGTTATTGTTAATTCGGTTAAGTCTTGGTTTGTTGGCAGGAAGTGACAAATAACGTTACTGTTACAGAGGATGGTATTAGTCATTGCAGTTTATTACATTCTCGATCAAAGACAATGCAAAATTGTTAATTTTATATAAGTTCAACCAGCTTAATTGAGTAACTAAAAGTACATATTTAGAATTAAAACTATTAACTACTACGCTTCACAAATGCAGTGTTCAGCCTTGATCAAGGAACTTATATACGATAACTGGAATTACTACGATGCAATATTTGAAAAATTAAAATGTACTTTATTTCGATCCTAATAACGTTGACATTTGTTTCTTACATAACAGAGGGGAAAAACGTTCTGAGCAAGACAACGACATGAGTGGATGTTGTCCCTTTCTTGTAATTGCCAGTGTAAATAAAACTTTCGGATGGTAGATTGTTATATATTCGTTAATCGTTAAATCACTTTTATTCATACACGTCGATAGATACATTAGCATAAAATGTATTGTAATTAACATAGTGAGTTCTAAAATCTGCTTATTTTAATTATTACGTAATTACTTATGCAATGCAAAAACTGTTTCACAAATTAGTAGAATTACTTAGTAGTAATTTGCAAACTACTCATGGCCACACTTATATATGGCGATTGTCCCGGCCTCCTTTGTAGAATAGGCCAACTGCCGTTCTGCCAGGCAGGTCGTAAAAGGCGACCGAATGGCTATCGAGTCACTGCCATCGTGGCTACTAGGTGGTAGAGTTCTGCATTGTCTCGCCCGGGTCTGGTACCACCGCCTCACCTATTCCTGCCGCAATAGCGTCAGTGCTTGTCGCTGTCGTGTTCCGGTTTGGAGGGTAAGGTAGCCGGTAAACTTTTGCATGTGGCATTAGACTTCGCCACAAGATAGCAATGCACCATTAACATCTTTGGTGTCTATAGGCGATGGTTAACTCTTTCCATCAGGAGACCCATCTGCTTGTTTGCTATCTTATGATATAAAAAAAAATATTTAGTAGAAAGAGACACTCCACTCATGTCGTGGTACTCTTCGGAACGATTTTGAAGCGCGTGTAAGCATTCCGAGTAGAATGTAACTTCCTTGGCCTTGATAGACCGTGCCCCCCCTCCCATCCCTCTCCCGTATTGGCCAGGCTACCTTTGAAGGATAGACCATCTGCCGTTGTGCCACGCAGGTTGTAAGAGGCAACCGCTTGGCTAATTCTTGCCACAATTACGTCAATGCTTGTCAGTGTTGTGTTTCGGTTTGGAGGGTAAGGTAGCCGGTAAACTTTTGCATGTGGCATTAGACCTCGCCACAAGATAGCAATGCACCATTAACATCTTTGGTGTCTATAGGCGATGGTTAACTCTTTCCATCAGGAGACCCATCTGCTTGTTTGCTATCTTATGATATAAAAAAAAATATTTAGTAGAAAGAGACACTCCACTCATGTCGTAGTACTCTTCGGAACGATTTTGAAGCGCGTGTAAGCATTCCGAGTAGAATGTAACTTCCTTGGCCTTGATAGACCGTGCCCCCCCTCCCATCCCTCTCCCGTATTGGCCAGGCTACCTTTGAAGGATAGACCATCCGCCGTTGTGCCACGCAGGTTGTAAGAGGCAACCGCTTGGCTAATTCTTGCCACAATTACGTCAATGCTTGTCAGTGTTGTGTTTCGGTTTGGAGGGTAAGGTAGCCGGTAAACCTATGCATCTGACATTAAGACTTCGGCACAAGGACAGCAATGCACTATTAACATCTTTAGTGTCCATAGGCGATGATTTTCTCTTTCTATCAGGAGAGCCATCTGCTTGTGTGTTATCTTATGATATAAAAAGGAATATTTTTATTTTTGATTATTACCAAGCTGAATTTTTGTTTTTTACGTGTAGGGCAAAACTACGTTAGAATTATATTAATATTTATCAATCATTTATGACATAATTATATTGTTATTAATCGATATAAAAATCTCATAATTCTGACATCTTTAGATTGGAGAACTCTTCAGAAAAACCATCGAATGTATAGGATAAAATTTTTTTTTCGTAAAATAATCAAAATATATAATTATTGTTACCAAGAAATATTTTTCCTTCACCAAATTAACATGTTTGAAGCTCCCTAACTTTATTAGTTACCTGATCCGAGATTTTTCGAAGTGAGAAAAGATGGGCGGGCGTCTCGTCAAAACGAAGCTGTATATAAAAATTCAGTTTGTTATTAATCAAAAATGAAAATGTTCCTGGTAACACTATCTATGGCTTGACAAGGAAAAAAACTTAAAATTTTATCCAAGGTAGGGCAAAAAAAAACTTATTTGCGTTATTTCATATTCTATGCCGTCTGTTATTAAACCTTTACAACCGAATAATGGAAAAGTTTCTTGTATATTTTATAAGGAGGTTATAAAAATACTCATCTCTGTTGACGCTTTAATGAATATTCATTGTAACTATATTCAGTTAAAATTATTTTGTGAGACAACAGAATCGTGAAATTATAATACTTTTTCTTAAAGTTTGAATAGGAATCAATTAGGTATATGACTCTTTTAAGGTAAAATACATCCATGAAGTTTAATATTTGAATGATTCAAATGAGACTCCATCAGTTATTTGACCGAAAATTCATTAATGTAATTTTATTTCTAGATTATCCGCAAAATGCTTAGCAGTTAATTATTTTAAACAAACAACTAAATAAATTATATAGTTTATAAAGTTGTTTCTTTCAAACTTGCTTTTCTGCTTCTACCAAAATATTCACTGAACTCATTTAATAAAAATAAACTTTTTAATATGATTTAAAGAATAAAATATTTATATATATGTACATAATATATAGTAGATAATATTATACAATGCACAATTCTAATACGCTCTGAATAATGTTATGAAAGACTTAAAATACATTAGTTATTATTATCAAGACTGTCAACATGTTTTTATTACTAAAATAAATACAATTTAAAGAACCTACGACTCGAAATCTGATGGTAAAATATTAACCATTGCCCATGGACAACTCAAACATGAGGGATCTTGTAAGCACGTAAATGACCTCATAAATATGAGAATCCATTTTGTGGAGACCTTCAAATCGTGCCAATTTATTTTAAAAAAATGAAAAAAATAAAATTAGTAGAGCGGCAGGGTTTATACCTCGAAACGAAACCAACGTAGAGACCAGGAAAAAATTCAAACTCTAGTATTTCACAATAATATTTTTTAAAGAATAGTTATAGACTACCTATCTGCGTAATATATCGTTCCTTATGTTATGTAATATGCCGAGTACATATAAATATTCACATTAAGCATCGAAACAATTTGGTATACAAATTTATATATCAAATAATGGATTTTTAAAGATTTATTATTTTAATAATACAAAATGTATGTATACAAGCGGCGAAAAAATTACAAAAGAGGGCGTCATGGGCCATGGCATTTAGCGTAACGGTATAGATTTTACTACCAAGATGCCGGATTAGATGTTACACATCAAAAACAAAAGTGACAACCCTAAGAAAATACTGGCAAATACGCGATTCTTCGAAACAAGACAAAGAAAATCGGTAATTAATAAATCATATCGTGTCTTGCATTAAGTCGCTGTGATAACCACTGTTTTTACTTTTAGTTGCATGGTTGCGTGACACTGACGTATTAAATTTCTTAAGCATAAATACACACTACGGTCCATTCATCGTATGGCTGACTTCCTTGGTTCAATGTTATTTAAACAATTGCAATGGCCATAACTAATAACTAAAATTAATAAAACTAATCCTTCGATATAGTTTTACAAACATACCGTTTAAAGCTAAGCTAGTAATTTTACTTTTATACAACTTATTCCAAGCTAACGCCGAAATAATGCTAACTATTATTTTTTTTAAATAATATAGTTGTACTGCTTCTAAATTAAAATTGTATTTTTTGCCTATCGGTTTGGCTTTTAAAACGTTATTAGGGTTTTCCACGGGTTAAATGGATACGTCGTTCAAGGCAATTTCTTAGTTTGTCAGCGTAGCTTGCATTCATACACAGAAATATAGAGTAATACTACTTACCAATAAAAAAACTCCTGCAAGGGTAATTTTTAAACCTTGTCATCTTATTTGGTACGATAAAACAGTACAACATGGTTTATTTCTATTTTTTCACAATATATCTAAAAATGTATGAAAATTTTGACAGTGATAGGAGCGTTTGCTCATACGCGCGGAGACGCGATTCCTTCCCCATGCCATGTCTATTAGTATTCATGTGATCTGTGGGGTTTTAAATCTATTGAATGTCACATAAGTGTCTAATAAAAGATCAAGAAATACAATTATAACCTTACGGGTATACCGAGCAAGATAAAAGACATATTTATTTAAAAGCGAAACAAGAAGCCAATCAATACTAATATTATAAATGCGAAACTCTGTCTGTCTGTCTGTTACACTTTCACGGCTAAACCGCTAGACCGATTTTCATGAAATTTGGCATGGACATAGTTGAAGATCCGGGGTCAAACATAGGCTAATTTTTTTCAAAAATCAGTCCCTGGAGGGCTGAAATAGGGGATGAAATTTTTATTGAAAGCTATTTGGACGACTTATTAATATACTCGCGGGCGAAGCTGCGCGGGTCAGCTAGTAATAAATACATTTATTAATGTAACATGATTAAAGTACTGGCTACTGAACAATATAACGCAACTATAACGAGATATCACAATGGAAAGTATTAATAATTGTACATAATATATATATATATATATATATATATATATATATATATATATATATATATATATATATATATATATATATATATATATATATATATATATATATATATATATATATATATATATATATATATATATATATATATAAAGACACTCGATATCTTTTATAAATCATTTGTTAATTAAAAAATAAAGGGCTCTTATTCTTCAGCGGAAATATATAGACACCTGTAATTTTCACGGAATGCGTATAAATTAATATAATTTTAATATGAATAGGAGTTAGTCTTCCACGTCATCTGATGGAAATTGTCAATGAAGATGAAGGTCGTACACGCCCATCCAAAAAAAACATTTTCACTCGACTCCAAAAGGTAAAGGTAAGGTCTCCCGTGTTGGTCCGGACTCCCTTTGAAGAATAGACTGACTGCAGTTCTGCCAAGCAGGATGTAAAAGACGATCGATTGGCTATACATGTCACTACCATCGTGGCTACTTGGTGGTAAAGTTCTGCATTGTCTCGCCCGGGTCTGGTACCACCGCTTTACCCATTCCTGCCGCAATACCGTTAGTGATTGTCACTGTTGCTATTGCTGCAGGTCGTGTTCTGGTTTGGAGGGTAAGGTAGCCGCTAACCTTGTGCACGTGGCATTAGACCTCGCCACTAGATATCAACGCACCGATAACATCTTTGATGTTGGCGATAGACGATGGTTGACTCTTTTCATCTGGGGACCCATCTGCTTGTTTACTATCTTACAATATAAAAAAAGAACTCGATAGTAAACCTCAACGACAATGAATTGGTAATATTCAAAATGTACAGTCACTGCGCAAGCAATTCTGGCCCACTAACAAGTCTAAACGTAAGTCCGCAAATCGCCGTTAAATATTTATAAAATATTTGTAAATATTAAATATTTTAGCTTAAATATTTCTGCGCGGGTTTCCATACTAAACTTTTTTATTTGACATTTAGGTCAAAATTTTATTACCATTTTTTACATATTCGGTATTAGAATCGAATACTAGATACCCTCCTTCAGTATCTACAGTATTTTACCATATAATTTATACTTTCATTAACATTGAAAAATTAACATTTTTCATTATACTATTGTAAAACTTAGTTAAGTTTTAATGAATGAAAAATGTTAATGTTAAAGCCCTGATGATGCTTTAATAGGCGAAACCGGTTGGCTGTTAGTTTAAAAGTGATTGTGTAATAAATAAAATTCAAATAACATTTGTGAAACAGTACAAGTGCATATATTATATAATCAGTATTTTACCAGTCGACCTGTATAGGTATTATCTATTATTATTATTATTACATATAATAAAATCGTAGGAAAGTCAATGTATGTCTGGGGTAGACTCAAAAAGTACTGCATGGATTTACTTCAAATTTTGCATGAATATTACTAACGGGTCGTATCAACATATAGGCTACATATTATCACGCTATTACCTACAGGGGAGGGGCTGTGCAGAGTAAACGAAGTCGCGGGCAACAGCTAGTATGCGTAATAAAAAGGTAAAAAATAGATCTCAAAGAAGGTATATCTTCGCCTCTTCGGTCTAGTGGTCTGGTGTCTATGTTGACATACGCACCGGACCACAGGTACATGAGGCCCCGAGTCGAGCAATTAAAAAAAACTTTTTTCAGTTTTCTGATAAAAACAACGTTACCCGAAATGGTAAGTGCCCTGTTGACGTTAGACTTTCCACATATCGCATTGTGACTTCAGTAGCTTCAGCTAATTGTGGGTGTATTGGTTGTACCTCCGCCTACCTTTTCGAGATACGGGCGTGAAGACACTTTTTTTTCTCGAAAAGGGTTCTCATATAAGTAACCTTAGTTAATATCGCTTGGTGCTACGGAACCCTATATATGCAAGTTCGACTCGAACTTGTCCAGTTTTATTAAAATATAATATTGATTATATTTTCTCTCATTTTAGTCAGTCGGACGGACATTCGGCGTAATCAAAACCCAGCTTTGCACCATAGCCATTTCCCTGTCATTATTCAACACTGTGAGGCTACCAAGAGAAGCAGCCAACTATGGAGACATCGCGTATCTTGTGGTGTACTCGTTCTGGCTGTTGGCGGTGGGCGTTTCGACTGCAGTGCTGCAGCTTGCGATGGGACAGCTCAGCCGACAGGATCCTGTCGGAGTTTGGAGAGCAGTTCCAATATTACGTGGTGAGTTATAATTTTTATTTATAAGATAGAAAATAAGCAGATGGTTCTTCTGATGGAAAGAGAAACCATCGCCTATAGACACCAAAGATGTTAATGGTGCTTTGCTATCTTGTGTCGAGGTGATACTACACTACTACTACAGATGTTATAGCGCGTTACTACATGTGTACGATATGGCAATGCCGCAAGTAAGTTTACCGGCTATGACAAACCTGCAAACTGGAACACGACTATGACGAGTATTGATTGCGGCAGGAATAGGTATAGCGCCCAATCGGTTACCTTTTACGACCTGCCTGGTAGAACGATAGTTGGTCGATTCTTCAAAGGAGACCGGACCAATACGGCAGAGTAATGGTCATATTTGAAATACAATTCAGAGTGCTAAGTGTGAGTTTTTCTTATTATATATATTCCAATTATATATATTTATATATATATATATATATATATATATATATATATATATATATATATATATATATATATATATATATATATATATATATATTAGGGATGGGCCGAAATTCGTTTCACATTCGGTTTAACCGAATTTCGGCAGCTTGAACCGAACTTCGGCATTCGGCCGAAATTCGGTTTAAATGCCGAATGTTCGGCACTAGAAACTTGCACTATTTTGACTGAAATCTACACTAATGTTGTAAAGAGGAAAGATTTGTATTTCTATATTTTTATATCTTGTATCAACTAAACTCAAAAACTACCGGACCGATTCGAAAAAATCTCTCACCATTACAAAGATATTAAATCATCCCCGAGTAACATAGGCTATATTATACTTACCAAAATAATCTGTAAATTGCTTGACCCTGCAGGCCATCCCTGAAACATCCCGCTAAATAAAACAACATAAAAACAAAAATAAAAAACCTCAGCATAGATTTTTGAGTTCGAAGAGATTACAAAGCATGTAAAATGGTTGACCCGGCATCGGCAAGTCATCACTGAAACTTCTCGCTAAATCTTTATCTATATCTACGCATATCACATTTTTTACAGAGTTCAAAAATCTTTAATTTGTTACAAATGTTCGTTACTATATAAAAGTCGTTGTAAATGAGTGTAATTTTAAAATTTTTTAAACGCTATATATTTTGAAAATGATGATTGATTTTGGTTTTTCGGATGGCATTCGACACAATTTTTGACCCCTAAAATGTTTTCTAAACGTACGTAACGTAATCTACAGGCTGAAAAATGTCGAAGCAATATCAATTTTTGATGCAATTTACTTATTTGATGCAGTTTTAAAAAGAGAAAAGCTGATTAAATTTTTAAGTCAGTCGGTATATAAGCCAAAGAGCTATTTTAAAATTATTAGGTTTTCTGTAAACAACAAAATATTAATATTTAAAAAGTTGTAACTTTTGGAAACTTGATTCGATTTTAATTCTTGAAACTATATTTCACGTAGTTGTTTTAAGTACCACAATATTGTAGAAGGTCAAACAAGTTTTGGTCAAAAATCTCGAATTTATATAAATAAAACATTCTTTTTTCAAAATTTTTCGTCAACGATAACTCCGAACGGGTAAACCGATTTTGATACAATTTACGATATTTGACACAGATTTTTAGAGAGAAAAGCTGATTAGATTTTTAAATCAATCGGTGTATTATCCGGAAAGTTATTTTAAAAATTTTGTGAAGTTTTCTGTAAACAACAAATATTAATATTAAAATAGTTGAAACTTTTGAAAACTTGGTTCGATTTCGTTTTTTGAAACTAAATTTGACACAGTCTTATAAGCACTAAAATATTGTGGAAGGTAAAAAAAATCTAGTTAAGAAATTACCAAGATATGTCAAAAAACACTTCTAAAATTTTTCGTTAACGATAACTCTTGAACGGAAAATTAAAAATTTTTGATGCAATAATGCATTGAACGCAGTTTTTGTAGGAATAGAGCTGATTAGATTTTATAGCTAATCTATACATTTATGTACTTAGATTGTACAAAATTATTTATGTATGTATGTTATTTATGTACAAAGTTATGAGATGTTTACATATACACATCCACACACATATATATACAGACATGCTGACCTCATTGTGAAAATAGTCGGAAAAGATTTCTAGGATCTCAAAACGTGGACATCTGGTGAAAACTCGATTTTCATAAATTGGGGCAAAAAGAGTTCCTTATCTACATACGTAAAGGGAAGTTAAAAATAAAGATCCGTGCCTAAATTGGAACAATGTAACTCAAATGTAGCAAATTTATGCCGTTACGTCATTAATTCACGTGCGTTGCGAAAACTATTAACAATATCCTATATACTAAAATTATAAATGAGAAAGTGTGTCTGTTTGTTTGTCCGTTTTTCACGGCAAAACAGAGCGACGAATTGATGTGATTTTTTAAGTGGAGATAGTTCAGAAGGAATGGAGAGTGACATAGGCAACTTTTTGTCTCTTACTTTACGCGAGCGAAGCCGTGGACAATAGCTAGTATAAAATAATCTAAATTTTAAGTAAATTCGTAAACGTGTCGCTTTCAAGAAAGCGCCTACTAAACCGAAGTTCGGCCGAAATTCGGCCGAATTTTTTGTTTTCACCGAATGTTCGGCCGAAGTTCGAATTCGGTTCAAACCACATTCGGCCCATCGCTAATATATATATATATATATATATATATATATATATATATATATATATATATATATATATGTATACAAGTATTGCTCTTTTATAGGTATTAGATTAATGCCAAATTACAGCTTTCTAGTACCTACTTTCTGAGCTGTAATACTACGGACGGAAAGACAGACGGACATAGCGAAACTATAAGGCTTTCTAGTTTACTTCCGAACCTTAAAAAGAAGGAAATAATTATATATAAGCTTATTACAATAATTCTTATGAGTTTTGAATTTTATTATTAGTTTCTTGTTCTGTCTAAGAAATAAGTATCTGAGACTGCGGTAATATTTTACAAAAAATTGTGATGTGAAATCAACCGAATAGCGTTTAAAGACCGAATCTTGTTCTATCTCGTTTAAGTGCTCAGTGCACCGCTTCTGTCTGAGTGCTAAGTGAGTTTTTCTTTTCGCATTCGATCGTGAACGCGTTTGGAGTTTACTAGGAATTTGTGACTTGTACAGCGCCACCTAGTGGTAAACTGGTTTCTCACGTTTACCACTAGGTGGCGCTGTACAAATCACATACAAAATTCTAGTAAACTCCAAACGCGCTCACGATCGAATGCGAAAAGAAAAACTCACACTTTATTTTTAAGTTCTGCGCCTCGATAGTCTACGTATGTCATTTTCTAAATTTCTATCGTGAAATATTTTGAGTATGGAAGCAAAATTATATTGTAGTATTGCAAGGTACATATACTAATGATGATATTTATAATAATTAAAACGACATTAACTGCAGCTACATTTCGTTTTGTTTGATACAATATTGTGTTGAAAATTAATAAAACTAGCGATCTCCCAGTGGTCGAAATTCGGTCATATAATATAATCCCTTAAAAAATTAACAACAGACTTGGCCATAAACAGAAAAGTATAGTATGTCAAATATATGTGGTGTGTATAATATTTATTTTTTGTTTAATATAATATTGTGTTGTAAAATTAATTAAACAAGCGTTCGCACAGCAATCGAATTTCGAAACAATTAAATCTCTTATGAAATTGACTATATACTTGTCATAAAAAGAATAGTGTGTAATGTATATACTATCATCATTCATCTAGGTACAGTACCCGGCGATAAATATTGCACATCGACCTTTGGAAAGAGACAATCGGCTAATTTCAGCTTCGTAGAGCGTTATCTCTGTCGCACAAAATACAAACAGTCCGGTACCTATTAGGAGCTGTTAAAACAAGTATGATTTGCTTCTTTAATATTTTTATTCTTTGTATAAAATACACTAATTTTTCTATAAGTGATGGCTTTAGGTTGGGGTAAAATAAATTAAAAAAACATGTTCACATTATATTTACGTATTTAATTATTTTGGAACATTACAGCTTTAGTGTACATAATAAACACCATTATACCTATTGCTAAAATGAGACATTGCAATAAAAATAATAATAATTCTAATTCTCAATTACTTCCATTTCACTATCTGTGCTCTCAAAGAGGTCAATATCACTGCCACTATCAGCCGTATTTATCACTAATCTATCAGTGTAATTGTCTAAACTGTGTTGAATGCTTCTATATTCATTCTCACATTTGATTGCATGATCGCAAACCTTTTTCCACTCTTCAGCGCCGATCATGTTTACTTTTTCAGTCAATAATGTTTTTACTGTAGTTAAGTTCATACCCACATTTCTAGCCACATAGCCTTTCAGTTGAGATCATATATTTTCAATTGGATTAAAATCCGGATGATATGGCGGCAATCGCAACACAGTGTGCCCATGTTCGGCAAATACTTTGTCCACAGAAAACTCTGTATACCTCTCCTTGTGCTGACATATGATAGCGTAAATCTGGGTTTTTGTTAATTTTGGATCAACTGGAATTTCGTGTCTGTTTAACCAGTTGATCATTTCCCGTTTAATGGTGTTTGAGTTGGGGGGTCTCTCAATATATTTGTTGTGATAGGGTGCGTTGTCGATAACTAGAACAGAATCACTGGGTATATTTGGGATTAATTAGTTAACCAGCCATTTCTCATAGTTATCGTTATTCATTTCATTGTGATAGTCACCTGTAGTGTCCGTGGATTTATACGTTAAAAAAGCACCGGGTACAAAGCTTTTTCATTTCCCGCATGAACTATTATCAAACGTTGACCTTTTGAAATTGGCTTTTTTACTCCTTTTTTCTTATCGTCACTCCAAGATTTCCCTTTAGTGTGGGATGCACGTATATATGACTCATCCATGTAGATGATATTTTTTCCTGTTTCACGAAATTTGCGTATTTTATCAAGGTATTCCATTCGTTTGAGACTAACGTCGTGCTTTTTCATTAGAATTTTTCGATTATCTTCCATTTTAGTGAACTGAAATCCCATGTCATGAAGAATTTTTCTCAACGTTTTTTCAGACCCATTGTAATTAATAGCTTCAGATAACTTAGCTTTTAATGATTTTATTGTTGGCAGTTCATTAAATCGTAAGTGAAAATCATACACCATTCTTCGAACAACATCGTAATCAAAATCGTCCATATCCAAACGAAATTGCTTTTTTGGTCTCCCTTTTTTTGGAGTGCTGAACTTAATTTCAGTCGAATGTGTTTCAGTACTGACTTCGTTTAATATATTGTTCAAAGTTCTTCTTGAAATTCCAGTGGCATTTGCAACTCGCTCTTGAATCTTCTTAAAATAACAACTTACATTTTCATCTACTTTTTTTTTAAATCTATCAGCTTCAGTTACAAAGTATTTATAAACATTGTAGATAATTTCACGTGACTAACCTCGTAAAGGTTTCCCTCTTTTTCCGAAAGATGCCATATTACAACTTTAAATTATTTAAATTTGTGGGTGTTATCAACTCTAAATATATATTTTGATCGGGGACGCGACCGCACTCTATCGTACTTGAACAACGACTGACTAAACGTCACATAGGTAGTGTGGGACTGAGATAACGCTCTACGCAGCCGAAATTATCCGACTGTCTCTTTCCAAAGTTCGATGTGCAATATTTATCGCCGGGTACTGTATGTCAAATGAATGTAGTATGTAAAATATTTACTTTTTTTTAAATCATAATATAGCATACAAGCAGATGGGTCTCCTGATTGGAAGAATCAACCATCGCCAATAGACACCAAAGATGTTCATGGCGCTTTGCTATCTTGTGGCGAGGATTAATGCTACATGCATAAATTTACCGACTACCTTACCCACCTAACCGGAAAAAGATAGTGACTAGTACTGACGCTATTGTGGCAGGAATAGTTAAGGCGATGGTACCAGACCCAGACGAAACAATACAGAACTCTACCATCTAGGAGCCACGATGGTAATGACTCGCAAAGCCAATCGGTCGCCCTTTACGACCTGCCAAGCAAAACGAGAGTTGGCCGATTCTTCATAGGAGCCCGGGACCAGCATGGGAAAACTTTTATTAATTTTATTTATTTCTTATTAATATTAAAAGAATATTAAGTTTTAATGGAACATAATAAAATATTAACTTATCATCTCTTCTTTATCTATCTCATCCGCAACTGACTGTCAAATTTTATATTCCACCATTCGCGTTTTTAAAAGTAGTACGAAGTTTTTGCTTCACTTATTAATATATAAGCCATACCACAATTAGTGAAAATATTTTAACACAGCATTCGGTACGTCTAACCAAAGATATCCAGCTTTGAGCTGTTTGATTTGTATGAAATTTTATTCGTACAAATCATAAAGTTTTAAACCCTTGAATGACGTTTGTTTTTATCTGAATATCTTTGATTATATGTACCGAACGCTGGGTTAAAATATTTTCACCTATTATGGAATGACCTTATACAAGTGGTTGTAAACGACACTTTTCAACTAGCTTCCCTAAAAGGAGGAAGTTTTGATTTCAGTTTGTTTCTTTAAAACTCGGTCATTTAATTTAAAATTATTTTTTGGGAGATTATATTTTCCGTATTGATGATGGTCAGATTGATGATTGGTTTTATCAAATTTATGTGGGGACATTTTGGTTGTATTTTTTAAGTTTAGTTCTTCAGTACGCGGTCATCTTAATGAATAGGAAAAATTTTTCTTTGTTTGGGATAATATGCTTTTCGTATGATGGTGGTCCGATTGCTGATTGTTCTTTATCAAATTAATATTGGGATATTGATAAAAGTCTCATTCCAGAATCCAGAAATACAGGAGATTAAAAGTAGTTTTTTGCAGTTTGGCTGTATTTAAATCTTAACTAAAACAAATGCCGTTTGTTATAGTTCTTTGGTAGATAAAATAGATATTTGTTAGATGTAATGCTTTATTGTTTAATATATCTTTAACTGCTCTATAAATTTCGCTCGTTGTAAAATATCGTATTTGAATATTTTCATTTCATTACTGTGTTGCCGTCAGATAGGAGTGATTCGTCTTTAATAACATAGAGAAATGCTGGAAAACAACTGCGAAAGTCTACATTGAAATTTTAAAATGTTAATCGCTTGTGTAACTCTATTTGCATATCTCTTTACACTGGAATTTCAATATGAAAGTGTACTTGCTTATTATTCATAAGGTTTTATTTTATACTTAGTTTTTCCTTGACTTATTTTGCTTATTTTTATGTAATAAGATAGCAAACTAGCAGATGACTCTCCGGAAGAAAAGAGACAGTCATCACCTATAAACACCTAACATGTTAATAGTGCGTTGCTATTTTTATGACATTTAGCGTATTTAACCAACACAAATACTTCTTAAGTTGATTTGGAATCGAACAAAAAAATTACCGACCGTCAATCGTGTTGACGTTGTTTCAAAATTAAAGCTGTCAGATAGCAGCATTGCTGTATTGTCTTAATACATGTATATAATTTTAATTTTAATAATTTATAAAAACAAAAGCAGTAATAATTTTTTTAGTAGTTGATGCCGGTAGAGCAAGCAATTATCTATAACATGATATAGAATTTATTTGGAGTAATTCTGAGGTTTTCTCTAAAAAGGGAGGCTTAACCTTAGCCTATCTATACATATAATAAAATCATAGGAAAGTCAAAACTGTACATTAAATATTTAAAAAAAAAAAATACTTGGGGCGTGATCTACAATCGATACTGAAGCCAAAAATATAGTTTTTAGAATATTTGTCTGTTTGTCTGTATGTATGTCCGGGTTAAATTCAAAAAGTACTGCATGGATTTACTTCAAATTTTGTATGAATATTACTAATAGGTTGGATCAACATATAGGCTACATATTATCACGCTATCACCTACGGAGGAGGGGCAGTGCGGAGTAAGCGAACTCTGCGCGGACGAAGTCACTAGCAACAGCTAGTTAATATATATAATAATTGAGAGGTGTCTTATGTACGCCCGATCGAAATGGAGTTTCTTTCCCTATATTTAAGACTGTGACGTCGTAACAAGCGCGCTATATTGGCACACATGACGAAATGAAGTTTTATTTTTGTAGGTGATCGGGAAGTTCCACAAGTACCACTGCAAAAATGGTTGGTTTTTGTATGTAATTCGGTGTCATTTTTTGTACCATAGGATAACAAACAAGCAGATTGTTCTCGTGAAAGAAAGAGACAACCATTGTTCGGAGCGAAGAGGGCCTCGGATTAGTGTTTTGCCAGTATTAGTGTAATACCTGATTGCACTAATAGTAGATGTTTTAAATTTATATCACACAGACATACTAGGTACTATTTGATTCTAAACGAATTAAGTAAATATTGTATATATGACGTAACAAATATACAATTGGATTAAGAACCTCTTTTTTGGAGAAGTCGGTTGAAGATGGATACCATCGACAAGGCAGGTAATATCAGTCAAAACTTTAAATTTAAAAAAAATAAACTTAAAAAGGTTTACAATTTTTGACATATTTTCTGAGATTAAAATTTTTAGATAGGTACTTGGTTAAAAATACTAAACATGTAATATCAATAATATTTTATAATTCGCCGTAGTTTTCACTTCTCTGCGTATTTATATAAAGTTAAAAAAAGCGGCCAAGTGCGAGTTGGTCTCGCGCACGAAGGGTTCCGTACCATCCCTATTCAAGTTTTTACCTGTTTATTAAGATCGAGTAAAAAATTGCTTAAAAATTACGTTTATTGTATGGCATTTACATTCAACCAATCAAATAATTTTTATTTAAAATAAGCATAAAAATACATTTTTTGAACGTCAACACCAGAAAATAAAATATCATTACAAAAAATCTCGCCGTGTTGGTCCCGGCCTCCTTTGTAGAATAGGCCAACTGCCGTTCTGCCAGGCAGGTCGTAAAAGGCGACCGATTGGCTATCGAATCACTACCATCATGACTACTAGGTGGTAGAGTTCTGCATTGTCTCGCCCGGGTCTGGTACCACCGCCTTACCTATTCCTGCCGCAATAGCGTCAGTGCTTGTCGCTGTCGTGTTCCGGTTTGGAGAGTAAGGTAGCCGGTAAACTTATGCATGTGACATTAGACCTCGCCACAAGATAGCAACGCACCATTAACATCTTTGGTGTCTATAGGCGATGATTGACTCTTTCCATCAGGAGACCCATCTGCTTATTTGCTATCTTATGATATAAAAAAAAAGTAACAGTAAGTAAGTACATAGTTAAATATAACATTGAAAAATTAAATCATTTTATAATAATGTCCAAAAAAAATATAAGAATATCGTACATGTCTCATGTCTTACATATGTACATATATATTTAATATTTACTTTATTTTCTGTGAATGTTCTTTAGTTCTTTAGTTTCTGTGAAACTCAATATTCTGTGAATGTTTAAAGCGTCTACCTGTTACCGTTATTAATATTGAGCAGAAAAGTACGAAAAAACACGTTTATTGTATGGGGACCCCTTAATATTTTTTAATTTTTTTATTTTAGTATTTAGTTTTACAACTACAACGGAAATACATAATTTATGAAAATTTCAAGTATCCAGCTATCACGGTTTGTGAAAGACAGCCTGGTGACAGACAGACGGATAGACAGACAGCGGAGGCTTAGTAATAGGATCCTGTTTTTACCTTTTAGGTACGGAACCCTAAAAAATATGCAGCCATTGATGTCGTATTTAATTATCAGACGAATCAAAACCAGCACAGATAATTACATTTTAATTTTAAATACTTAAAGTTTTTATTCACGACTCGGCGTCTTTGATATCAATATATTCATATAACTGGATGACCCGGCAAACGTTGTTCTGCCTTTTTATCTATATTTTCTCACCTTTTAACCTTCCCTGGACTTCAACAATTAATTCAAAACCAAAATTAGCCAAATCGGTTCAGCCGTTCTCGAGTTTTAGCGAAACTAACGAACAGCAATTGATTTTTATATATATAGATTATGAATAATATGACATTTACTGCGAATATTATTTACGTACTTGCTAAATCGGCGAACTTCGTACTGTCTTAGAACAGACTATTTAAAATCGATAAAATATGTTTCACAGGTAGGAACTATTTCTATAGAAAATTCTAAAGGAAATAAAAGCGTTGTTTTTGTTATTTTTCTCGCAATTTTTCGCACTTTTTCTCCATATGAAAACCTTCAAATTTCAAAGATTTAGCCGAATTGTTCCAGCATTCTCGAGTTTTGCGTTTACCAATACATTCCGCAATTCACTATTATTTATATAGATGAGATAAACGTTCATGGTTTTATAAGTATCGTATTTTTTTGTTTCTTAAGAAGTTTCTTTTTATTTCATAGGCCAATAAAAAAAAATATTATATATTTTTATTTTATTGTTAAATTATAAAGTATAAAAGTAAAATATCTTACGCCCGTATTCCCGAAGAAGTAGGTTACAAAAAGTTCATCCACGATTAACCGAATATACTTAATCCCACAACATGATTGGTGGCCAGCCTATAGCCAACCGGGCACTTTTTCAAATCCTGAGCAACATACTTTTTGTAATAAAACTTAAAAAATACATTTTTGAATTACCCGACCCGGGAATCGAGCCCGAGGCCTCATGTAGTCAACTCCGACACTGGACCATTAAATCATAGATATAGTTTATTCCTACACTTGCGACGAGATTAAAGTAATTAGGGCGAACGAAGCGAGCCCTACACTAGGCCACTTTCTATGCTTTTTTGTGGTATCTGTTACTGAAAAAATATCGCATTTAGAGGTTTGAGCTTTGACGTGGTAGTTTAAATTCATGTTTAGATATGATCTACCATTAAAATACCATTTTATAAACATAAAAAAATAGAAGATACATGTTGTATTAGAATTCTATTACTACTAACGCCATCTATTATAAGATTAAAGATTTAAAATACTAACGAGTTAAAATGCTGCTTTGGCATGGTAGATCTAATTCATTTAGTTCATTTTCATTCGCTCCATTTTAATACAACAACAATACCCTTGTACTTTTTACTTCCCGCTAGGTATAAGGAAGTTACTGATTTTGATCCGATTTTTAAAAATCGATGTCCACGTTTTCAGGTCCTAGGAAACTTTTCCGACTATTTTCGTGATGACGTCAGTGTGTCTGTATATGACGTGTGTGTGTGTGTGTGTGTGTGTGTGTGTGTAAACATCTCATAACTTTTGAACGGCTGTACCGATCGAAACGCAGTTGATGGCATTCGATTGGATTCCACTCAACTTAGACTTCCTGAAAATTTGAACCAAATGGGCCCAAGGGATTTTGATAAAATTTTGAAAAAACCCAAAAAAAATTTGGCGAAACAGTTTTTTTTAATATAACTTCCAGATGTTAATGTACCAATTGAGTACAAAAATTAATCAGTTCTATTCTTAAAAAAAAATACATCTAATGCATTAATTACATCAAATGATTTGCAGAAACCTTTTCCAACCATTTTCACGATGACGTCAGTATGTCAGTTTGTGTGTGTGTGTGTGTGTATGTGTGGATGTAAACATCTCAACTTTTGAACGGCTTGACTGATCGAAACGCGGTTGACGGCTTTCGATTGGATTCTGCTCAACTTAGACTTTCTAAAAATTTGAACCAAGTCGGCGCAGGATATTTTGAAAAATTGTAAAAAAGCCCCAAAAATTTTTGGTAGAACACAATTTTTTTAATATAAATTCCAGATTAATGTACCGATTGAGTACAAAAGCTAATCAGCTCTATTCCTCAAAAAAAACTGCGGGTAATACATAAATTGCATCAAAATCGGGTAATCCGTTTGGGGGTAATCGTTGACGAAAAATTTTGAACCATTAACATCTTTGGTGTCTATAGGCGATGGTTGACTCTTTCCATCAGAAGACCAATCTGCTTGTTTACTATCTTATAATACAAAAAAAAAGTGTAAATGGTTGAACCTACGGTCTATCCCTAAAGCTTCCCACTAAATTAAGGTATTTTAAGCTCAAAAGGGTAAAAATATAAGCATAGATTTTTCAGTACAAACATCTATTTTTTTAAAAATGGCAGTATATTAAAAAATTTTTTTGGCGTTTTTTCAAAATTTTTTAAAATCTCCTGGACCGAATCGATTGAAATTTTTAGGAAGTCTAAGTTGAGCGGAATCCAATTGAATGCCATCAACCGCGTTTCGATCGGTCCAGCCGTTCAAAAGTTATGAGATGTTTACATACACACATACACACACACATACAGACATACAGACATACTGAAGTCATCGTGAAAATAGTCGAAAAAGATTCCTAAGACTTCAAAACTCTATAAATGCCAAATTTCATTAAAATCCGTTTAATAGTTTTTGTATGACTGAATATATATACATATATATATATATATACATACATATATATATATATATATATATATATATATATATATATATATATATATATATACTATCTGCCATTCAGCTGGGCAGTCTGTAAAAAGCAAATTTAAATATCGGCCTTCACCCCAACTGTTTTGACCGCCCCGTTGGTCGAGTGGCTAGCGACCCTGACTACGCGATCGCCCATAACACAAGCAAATAATTTGCTTACTTTGGGATTAGATCAGTAAGTGTAATTTGTCCCGTGATTTTTTTTGTCCCGTAAACTGTTTGGTATTGCTTAGGATCGACTGGGTGAGAATTTCAATGGAAATTATATCATCAACTGTACTTTAACTGAGCAAATTTTAAATAAATAAAACAAATGTTAATTGTACAATGTAAATGTTTTCAGGTGTAGGACATTTAAGAATCTTAACAGCCTATATATGCTGTGTGTACAGTATGGTGTATGTGGCGCTGTCTGCTGCTTATATGATATGGATTGGAAAGGGTACATTCCCTTTGAAGGACTGTACCAAATTATATATAACACCGGTGAGTAAACCACAAATTTACTTATTGATAAATTGAGCTAAACGGATATTATACAACGTGTAATAGAAGCTGAATTTTTGTGAACAGCTTCGTTTTGACGAGACGTCCATCTTTTCTATCTTCGAAAAGTCTCGAATCGGGTGACTAATAAACTTAGCGGGCTTCAAAACTTATCAGTATAGAAAATTATTGATTAATAAAAATAATTATTTTTTACGTCAGTCGGTTGATTATTTAATGAAAAACACGAAAAAACTTTTGTCCTACACATTCAATGGGTTTTTCTGACGAGTTCTCCTCTCTAAAATTTGGAATTATGACAATTTTAAATTGATATTAATCAACAACCTAACTTTTTCACAATAGCTTGTTAATTATTATTATTATTTAAGGGTTACTTTGTTCTACACGTGAAGTGGAAACTTTTCCTATTAGTCGAACCAATCATTTATTGTGTGCGATATGTTGTTATATCCTTATATTTTACTATTTTATTAGAAAAAGGAACCCTGTAGATTATTAAATTAATCAAATTATATAATAATATCTGGTTGACCGAGCTTTGCTCGGTTTTTCACACATATTTGAAACCGATCTTTTCTTGGACCTTGAAACTTGATAAACCGATTCCTATGGAATATATATTTATTTTGTCTGTACCTGGTTGACCTGGTACCTGGTAGTTTTGTAAAGCTCGAAGACTTTACTTTAAGAATATAAAATCGTTTTTTATAAACAATTGCGTTAATTATGTGTATATTTAATTTAAAACAAAAAACGATTTTTCCCATGTTAATTAAATGGGAAACTAAAAAAACAATAGCGACCCCTGAGAGTTGAGCTATAGGGCTCGGGTTTGGTGAGAATTTTTTTTTATATCAAATAGAAACATTTGAGATGGTAGGAGTTAAAGAATAATAAATAAGAATTGCTCGTTTAAAGGTATTAGATTAAGGTAGAAAAATCCTCAGAAAAATTAAAAAATTCCCATACAAATTTCTAACGTTTTCAATCTCAGAATCATGGTTCAAATCTATGGTATTATGCTAGTATAGTCTACTTTCGGTAAACCGTTCCTTACACGTTGTATAAAGCTTCATGGAGAATTGACAGGTCTACATATGCATATTTTGAATTCTACATACTGTCCTATTGGCAGGCATTTCCCCGTGTTGGTCCCGGGCTCCTTTGAAGAATAGGCCAATTGCCTTTCTGCCAGGGAGGTCATAAAAGGCGACCGATTGTCTATGCGAGCCACTACTATTGTGGCTACTAGGTGGTAGAGTTCTGCATTGTCTCGCCCGGGTCTGATACCACCGCCTTACCTATTCCTGCCACAATAGCGTCAGTGCAATTCACTGTTGTGTAGGTTTAACGGCTACCTTACCCTTTAAACAAGAATATGATAACAAAAATTATTGACAGTATGTGGACAGGAATATATAAGATGATTTTGGTTATAATCTGAAAATGGACGCAGAGGCCAGTATTAATACAGGGATATTTTTTGCAGAATGGATATGAGAACAAAATGAATGCATCTGAGTGCTTCAAGTAAGTATTTTTTATTATTACAATATTAAATTATATTAAACACTAGTTGACCCGGCAAACGTTGTTTTGCCATACATATTAGGAATACATAGCGGACAAACAACGTGACACGTAATTTATACAAGACTACGGGATTGTCCTTCTACGCAGCCAAAATGGCATTAAACTTTATATAGTGGTTAAGTATTCTTAAACTTTCTAATTTTCCGCGCAATTTTCTTAATATTTTCTTTTATAAGAACCTTCTCCTTACAATTGCAAACACAACAAAAAAAAATTACCGAAATTGGTCCAGCCATTCAGGCGTGATGTCGTGATCAAGGAAAATAGGGATTGATTTTTATATATATATAGATTATTCATTTAGTACTCGTATTACATCCCAGCGTCTTACCGCTTTTTGTTCTGTACCTACTGTGAAAAAAAAGCTAATATTATTATTACTTTATGGTTTTTATTATGATAATATTATATGTAAATTATATAATGCAGTAATAAAACGGAAATTGAAGAACAAAATATATGAATTTATCTAAACCTAGCCAAGAGGATGGGCTTCTAATATGGACGCATAGTAACGATACAATAGAATAGCTTGAAGATACTTTTTTCATCGCTGGACAAATTACACACGTTAATCTCACCCCAAAATAAATTATTTGCTTGTATTAATGGAGTAAGTGAACGATACTAATGCATAAAAATACATATGTATATAAAAATGTAATATATAAATAAGTGTATATATAATATATACACTTATTTATATATTACATATAAATAAGTGTATATATAAATAATGTTACATTATAAACACCCAAACCTAGAATTAGAAACATCTATGCCCGTCACACAAATGTTTGTCCCCGTTGGAAATCGGAGCGAGACCCATCGATTCGTAGTTAGGTTAGATAACTACTGAACCAAAAGGTGGTAGTCAAATCGGTCATTCATTTATTGAATTTAATGTGCAGTGTGCACACCCCATTGTTTCATACTTTGGCAAAAAAATCGACTCTACGCTAGAACACTGTCTCAACTCTCATTTAAGATTAAATGGATACGCCTTTCAAGATAATTTCTTAGTTTGCCAGTGTAGCTTGTAATTTCATACAGAAATATAGTTATACTACTTATCGATGAAATAAAATCATTTCAAGGGTAATTTTTAATCCTTGTCATCTCATTCGGTACGGTAAAACTACGGTGTTGTACTCAACATGGTTTATTTATATTTCTTCACTATATAATATAACCTACAATCAAGGATTTATAACGTTATAATTTCGAGTTGAATATGTATGTTAGTTTCGAGTTGAGTATGAAGAATACGAGTTTGGAGGAAGCGAGACAAGCCTGCAAGGATCGTGATATATGGCACTCGGTTCTCTCTGCCTACCCCGTAAGGGATCTGGCGTGAATATATGTATGTATGTAGTAAGGAGTTAGGTTTATTAAAAAATACTGTTTTTCTCATTCTTAAATTTTTCCTTCAATGCTGGCTTTATTTTAAATACAAAAAAATTTACTGCTATTATCTGAATCGTGATGTTTAGTATTCGGTCCTCATGTCATTTTTTACAATGTTAAAAGTAATACACAAACAAATGTTTAAGCATTAATAACTACGCGTGGTTAAGTAATATAACAAGTTATTTGACGTCATCATAATTAAGCCTCAAAGTCAAATTACTAATAATTAAAATTTTACATTGGTAGAATTGCTATACAGTATCACTGATATTAAAAAAATACTTAATGATTTCTGACAGAAATTATTTTAAAGCTGATTCCTAATTAAGGTACGACGTAAATAATATGGCGTTGTTATTTATATTAATGCAAGAAGATTTTTTCTATATTCATTAAATATAACATACATAACTTGTACGTAAATTAAAAACATCACTAATGTACATATTTGATATATATTTTTTATTAAGAATATTAACACAATCACACGTAACCAGAAGTTAAGAACAGTTAAGAACACGCTAAAATAGTAATTCATATTAATTTAGTTTTTATAAACACGACCACCTTAAATACAAATAATACACAATTAAAATAATTTATTGTTACTACATAGTACATAATATTATATATAGTATTATATAATATACTAACTTATCTTCCTTGCATGCTTATGTATTACGTATTATAAGTGTATATTGTTCATTAGCACACGCACCTATTTAGACTCACACTACAAAACTTTACGTGTACAAATTGAGAGGAAGTAATTAGCCATCCACGACAAGCCAGCTATTGCGCTCTACTGTTGTGATTTTGTCGAGTCATTGTGATAATCTAAGGCAGTAAATAAACAGATAGTTCCTATGATAATATGAGATAATAACTGACTGGAAAAGAAAGATGTTAATTATGCGGTATTATCCTCGAGTAGGTATGTTCAGGTTTACTTGTGAGTTTACAATTATAGATATGATAAAATCCGTGGATTACTTTTTAACTTCGAAGTCAACAATTTCAGTAGTACCACCCATTGGTAGGATGGTTAGAGAACTTGACTACGCAATCGACGTGGCTCGACTTCGATTTCTGACAGGGACAAATATTTGTTTGTTGAGTATACATGCTTGTATTTCTCGGGTTAAGTGTTTGTTAAATGTAATATGACAGTATTTGTACATGTATTTTCTGTGTGCTAGTATCGTTGACTGACCGATGTCTAATGTCATAAGCAAATATATTTTTTTAACTTCCCGCTACGTATGTACCAGTAGATAAGGAAGTTACTGATTTTGCCCCGATTTTCGAAAATCAATTTTTTACAAGATCTCCACGTTTTGAGGTCCCAGGAATCTTTTCAGACTATTTGATGACGATGACGTCAGTATGTCTATACGTAACTCTCTCTCTCTCTCTCTCTCTCTCTCAGTGTGTGTGTGTGTGTGTGTGTGTGTATCTCATAACTTTTGAACGACTGGACCGATCGAAACGCCGTTAATGGCATTCGGTTGGATTATACTCAACTTAGATTTTTTGAAAATTTGAACCAAATCGGCCCAGGAGATTTTGAGAAATTTTGAAGAAACCACAAAAAAATTTTGGCGAAACAGTATTTTTAATATAACTTCCAAATGAATGCATCGATTGAGTACAAAAACTAATCAGCTCTTTTTCTCCAAAAGTTACGTCTAATGCATAAATGACATCAAAATGTGTTCGTCCGTTTGGGAGAAATCGTTGACGAAAATATTTGAAAAAAGTGTTTTTTCGACATAACTTCCAAATTTTTCAACCAATCATTTTTTGGTATTCTACAATATTTTAGTACTAAAAAACTACGTCGAAGATCGTTTCTAAAATCTAAATCAAAGCTAATTTTCAAAAGTTACAGCTTTTTAAATATTAAAATAACGTTGTTTTTAGCAAATTTACTTAATATTTTTTAAAAAACTTTTAGGCTAATACACCGATTGACTTAAAAATCTTATCAGCTTTTCTCCTTTAAAAACTTCGTCAACTACCGTTGTTTGGATTAAAATCGGTGAATTTGTTTAGATTTATCAGTGACGAAAACGTTTTCAAAAACTTGTAAATTGTAAATTTCTTGTTCTGATTTTAAGGATAACGTAGCCATTAAATTTATGCATGTAACATTACCATCCAGCTGACGGAGAGCAACGCACCTTAATTATGTCTTCATTGGTGTCTATAGGCAATGATTATTTCCATCAGAAGATTTATTCATTTCTTTTTATATCTTAATAAAAATATATGTAATTTTTTAAATATTTTACTCTTTAAATGCTTAAAATATCATTAACAATTTCAGCTCAACGTTTTTGGCATCATTCACCGAACATCCACAGTATCTCGGCGTAATGGCGATTTTAATATTCGTTTTATGGTTCTTTGTGCCCATTATGTAAGTATTAATTTCACTATTACTCTATTTTCATAAACAGTGTACCTCGATTCGACTGCCGTTATGATGCTATGTTGGCATTCAACGTCAATTGTACCAATTTTATAATACGTCCCAATTATGGTAATTAGTTTTTATATTATGGACTGTAAGTGCTTATTACTGCCTGCTATATTTTTATGAATAATATCAGTAAGCGTGACTCGATGGTTTTTTAAGTAAACTCATTGCAGGTATCTTAATTAATTACTGACCTTTCCGCTAACTAAACGTAAACAATCGATTTCGCATGAGGATATATATATATATATCTACATGTAATATGTGTATATATATATATATATATATATATATATATATATATATATATATATATATATATATATATATATATATATATATATATATATATATATATATATATATATATATATATATATATATATATATATATATATATATATATCTACATATATACACATATTACATATTGTGTGATTATAAGGGACGGTGATAAGACTTTGTGCTACAGTTATTAATAATAAATAATCGATTGGTAATAACCACGGATTAAATCGATACACCTTTCAAGACAATTTCTTATTTTATCAGTGTAGCTTGCAATTACAAACAGAAATACAGAGCTATTTATACTATTTACCAATGAATTATTGATATTTATATATAATAATTATATATAATAATTAATGAGTTTGCGCATATGCACGGCGATACGTTCCCTTCCCAATGGCGTATCTATTAGTATTCATGTGGTCTGTGGTTATGACTTTAGTTTGGTAGAGATCCACAAGGCTCTGGTTTAAAACCACCGCCTTAACTACATATTCCAGTAAGAATATCTATACATATAATAAAATCGTAGGAAAGTCAATGTATGTCCGGGGTAAACCCAAAAAGTACTGCATGGATTTACTTCAAATTTTGCATGAATATTACTAACAGGTAGGATCAGCATATAGGCTACATATTACCACGCTATCACCTACGGGGAGGAGCTGTGCGGAGTAAACGAAGTCCGCGTGGACGAAGTCGCGGGCAACAGCTAGTATAATTATTAATAAAATTACTCGAAATAATGTACCTAACCCTAAAGTAAGAAGTTTATTTGTTTGTGTCATGGGTGTTAATCAAAGATTTTAATACATTGAAATACCTTTATAAATGTACAGTTACATACATAACAATCACCCAAACTCAGAATTATAAACATCTGTGCCCATCACATAATTTTTTGTCCCTGTATTTTTTTATGTTATTGAGATAGGCAAACTGGCAGACGTGCCACATGATGGTAAGTGGTCGACGTCGCCAATGAACAAAAATGGGATACCTAGGCTGAAACTAGCCCAGGTATTCCATTCATGTGTTGCCTATCCTGAGACATAAGGTGTTAAGTCTCGTTGCCAGTAATTACACTGCCTGTCTTGCCCTTCTCTCCGAAACACAGCAAAGCTATTTTACGGGAGAAATAGGCCAGATGGTGGTACCCATGCAGCCGGGAGCGCGGTACAGCGCATCCTTCCCACCGGTTGTATGCAATGGAATACGAGCCTCATCGATTCGTAGTTAGATTCACTAACCACTCGACCAACGGGCAAGCCAAACATATGCTGCAATAGCATCAATGTTTGTCACTATCGTGTACTAGTTTGTACCGTGAGGCAGCTGGTAAACTTATGCTCGTAGCATTACCATGTCGTTTTACCGATACTAGCCGTTCTAATAATAAATAATCTTATATATATAAAAATCAATTGCTGTTCGTTAGTCTCGCTAAAACTCGAGAACGGTTGAACCGATTTGGCTAATTTTGATTTTGAATTAATTGTTGAAGTCCAGGGAAGGTTAAAAAAGATGAGAAAATATAGAAAAAAAAAATAAGAGTAGTTAAAAAGGCAGAACAACGTTTGTCGGGTCAGCTAGTAAATAACAAATATCACTGGATAAATTACACGAATTGATCAGACCCCAAAGTAAGCAAATTATATGCTTGTAGTATGGGTATTAGTCAACGATACTAATACATAGAAATACATATGTAAATACTCTAATATATTAATAAACACCCAAACCCAGAAATACAAACATCTGTGCTCATCACACAAATGCCTGTCCTTGCCGGGAATCGAACCCGGTTCTAATACCTGTACAGTGTACAATATACCTGTACAATATGTACCTTGTATAACATAATATGTTACAAGTTAATATTATTTGTTGTCTATAGATGATAGTTGATTCTTTCCATCAAGTGAGCAATCTGCTCTTTTGTTATCGCATGGTATAAGAAATATCATGAAATTGTTTTTTTTTTTTGTTATTAACATGCAACCATTAGATATATCTATGCACACTATTGTATTACAATCTATGTTTATTTTGTAAAAATCCACAAAACAAGCTTTTACTGAGCTACAAAGAATTGAGAAGAAGCAAATTTGTTTTTGAAGCAAGAAATAGTATTGAAAGATTAATGTAAAACGTAATGTAAAACAAAGTTTAGCGAAACTCGACCTCACCACGAAATTGAATATTAATTAAGGTAATTGTATAATGACCCATTTCGTATTTGCACTAGATTGGAAAACAATTGTTTGTGAATATTGAGCTCGCTGCACGGTTATTAACATTACGATTTGACGTTTATTGATCAAAGCTCAAAATGTCATTAAAATATTAATGATTTTGGTAGTATTTTTGCATATAACTGTCTTCATTTGCATGAAAGCTCCTCAAGTATTTAGAAGAGCACCAGCTGATTAGCGACCATCAGTACGGTTTCCGTCGCGGCCGCTCAGCTGGTGACCTTCTAGTATACCTAACTCATCGATGGGCGGAAGCAGTTGAGTCCAAGGGGGAGGCATTGGCAGTTAGTTTGGACATAGCGAAGGCCTTTGATCGGATATGGCACAAAGCGCTTCTCGCGAAGCTGCCTTCCTATGGGCTTCCTGAGAAATTATGCGAGTGGATCACCAGTTTTTTGGCTGACCGGAGCATCAAGGTCATTGTCGACGGTGCGTGCTCCGACCTTAAATCTGTCAATGCTGGTGTTCCCCAAGGCTGCGTGCTATCACCGACACTGTTCCTTCTGCATATCAATGATATGATGCGAATTAGCAACATACATTGCTATGCGGATGACAGTACTGGTGATGTTACATACTCCGGCCGAAGCAGTATTTCTCGGGAACACGTCGAAGAGTGCCGAAACAAGCTTGTGTCTGAAGTCGAGAATCGACTTACCGATGTCTCGGAATGGGGTCGCCAAAACCTAGTTACTTTTAACCCCAAGAAGACACAGCTTTGCGTGTTCACCGCAAAAAAGACGCCCTTTGTCGTACCACCTCGGTTTGAGGATACTCTCCTGACAGCCTCAGCTAGTTTCGGAATCCTGGGAGTTGACATATCGAATTACGTTCAGTTTCGCGGTCATTTGGAAGGCAAGGCTAAACTAGCCTCCAAAAAGCTCGGTGTGCTCAGCAGAGCGAAACAGTACTTTTTGCCGGTACATCGCCTTCAACTTTATAAGGCACAGGTTCGGCCTCACATAGAGTACTTTTCGCATCTCTGGGCCGGAGCTCCTCAGTACCAGCTTCTTCCTCTTGATCGCATTCAGCGTAGAGCGGTTCGAATCGTTGACGACCAGGCCATTTCGAAACAGCTTGACTCTTTGGCATTGCGCATTGATGTAGGTTCTCTCTGTGTCTTTTATCGTATATATCATGGAGAGTGTTCCGACGAGTTGTTTGGATTAATTCCTGCCGCCGAATTCCATCATCGGACATCGCGTCAAAACTTGAAGTTCCATCCTCACCATCTCGAAATCCACAACTGTGCGTTTCTCCCGACACTTTTTACCTCGCACTACTCTGTTGTGGAACCAATTACCGGCAGGGGTATTTCCGAACGGATACGACATAGGGACCTTCAAGAAAAGAGCTTACTCATTCTTAAAAGGCCGGCAACGCAACTGCAAGACCTCTGGTATTGCAGATGTCCATGGGCGGCGGTGATCACTTACCATCAGGTGCACTTCTTGCTCGTTTGCCCCCTCTTCTATAAAAAAAAATGAAAATTAATTCATATGAAGTATTTTATAAATGATAATAAAAATATTCTTGTAAGTATTTGGATTCCCTTATTTGATTAACTCTTAGTTGGTGTGTAATGTCTGCAGCGTTTTGCTCAGGTTTCATCAGCGTCTTAAGGTTTCTCACACCGTTTGATGGGTAATGTAGGTGGCAAACTTATTCCAGCCACAGGGGTGTCTGTAGGCAGTAATTATCTTGTTGAATATAGACATATCTATTTGATATCCTTTGATATTTTAACAAAACAACATTGTGATATAACGTAAATTAACACATAAAATAAAACAATACCTAATTGAGCAAGAAGAAAATAAAATTTTATTTAAAATACTAGCTGTTGCCTGCGACTTCGTTCGCGCGGACTTCGTTTACTCCGCGGGCGGGCGAACGGGCGAACGGGCGGGCGGGCGGTCGGTCGGTCGGACGGACGGACGGACGAACGGACGAACGGACGGACGGACGGACGAACGGACGGATGGACGGACGGACGGACGGACGGACGGACGGATGGACGGACGGACGGACGGACGGACGGACGGACGGACGGACAGACAGACAGACGGACAGACAAACCGACAGACAGACGGACAGACAGACGGACAGACAGACGGACAGAAAGACGGATAGAAAGACAAACAGAAAGACAAACAGACAGACAGACAGACGGAAAGACGAACAGAAAGACAAACAGACAGACAGATGGACAGACAGACAGACAGACAGAAAGACGGACATAAAGACAAACAGACAGACGGACAGACAGACGGACAGAAAGACAAACAGACAGACTTACAGACAGATGGACAGAAAGACAAACAGACAGACAGACAGACGGACAGAAAGACAAACAGACAGACTGACAGACGGACAGAAAGACAAACAGACAGACAGACAGACAGACAGAAAGACAGACAGACAGAAAGACAGACAGACAGACAGAAAGACAGACAGACAGAAAGACAGACAAACAGACAGAAAGACAGACAGACAGAAAGACAGACAGACAGACAGACAGACAGAAAGACAGACAGACAGAAAGACAGACAGACAGACAGACAAAAATTCTAAAAACTATATTTTTGGCTTCGATATCGATTGTAGATCACGCCCCAAGTATTCTTTTAAAAAAATATTCAATGTACAGTTTTGACTTTCCTACGATTTTATTATATGTATAGATATGTGTGCATAATAACAGCTATTACATTTTATTCAATTGCACCAACTTGTTCTGAACTCAGTGTTTTACAAAATCAACAACAAATTTTGTCCAGCAGACGATTGCTAAAACTTTTTAGTAAGAAAAAACAATAATAACAGGAACATTTTTATAACCAGCCTAAAAATAAAAACCCTCATGATTTACGATCAAATAGTTAAACCACGTATTCATATCGTCTGTGGTTTAACCATAAGATCAGCTAGGTCGTCTATTAACAATATCAATAACTCGCAGTTATATATAGGTTTGTGTCAAAGTTTGGATGTTTGAATATAAGTTAATTAATGGCGTCTAAGCGATGAGCTATGAAAAAGGCCTGCCAACAAAATAAAATCTTCAAAATTTGGAATTACTGTCTTTTTTGAAGTTAAACTGCCGTTCCTTCTCTACCATTCCAACGTAGACTTACGCTATACTAGCTAAAACTGCACAGCTAATGAAATTTAATACAAAGCTAAATTCGTACTGTCACGAGACTTGTGTGTAACGTCTTAAGTACTGACTAGTGTAACGCGAATCCATAAATTTTGTCTGTAGGTTTAATATTCGCCCAACGTTGCTTTAGAAGGCTTCATTCGATAAAATTTTACTTGACTATTACTTAAGTAAGGTCTACTTATGTAAAAGTCAAGTAAAATTTTACTTTGATTTATCAAATCAGGGACAATGAACAGTAATTTTAATTTTAAAAAACTAGCATAATAGCTGAAAAGCTGCACTATTGTAATATTTATAAGTCCAACTTTTTTTTCATATTTGAAATTTTATAGATCCGTAGATTATCAAAGCTCAATTTATTAACAATTCTTTTTTTGTTTTCAGGTTATTCAGTCTGCAGAAATCTTTAAAAATCTCATTAGTTTTAGTTTCTCCATTTATAATCATTATAGCCATAGTTGTATGTACGTTCCTATCGGACACCAACACATTAGCTTCATTACTAGAAAATGAATACTGGACTCCATTATTGCAGCCATATATTTGGCAGAGTGCTTTAGTTCAGGCATTACTGTCGACGCACATTGTTAGTGGATACATAGTCAGTGCTGGTGGAACAGTTTACAAACATTCAGACGTGCGATGGTATGTATTTCTTTTTCTTTTTTTTTTGTGGTATGTGTATTGATTAATTATTTTAAACTAGCGATTGCCCTTTGTTAGAAATTCGGCCATGGACTTCGCCAGGATTACGTTTAAGAAGGTGCAATCATATTATACTAACACAAAATTACACAAGCAAATAATTTGCTTACTTCGAGGTTCGATCAGTAAATGTAATTTGTCCCGTGAATATTTATTATATTTTTTTATTTATTATGTACATATTATACGTATAATTAGTAGATAAATGTACTTTAAAATTTTTATAGACAAGGTGATGAACAAATTTGGACAGCAGCCTAGAAGCCTTCATTTTTGTTCAAATAGTAATTTTATATCAAATTTTAATGTCTCTATGTATTTTCGTACCTGACAGGGGTACACCCTCTTGCACCCTGCTGCCGGCGACGATGAATTCGACCATAGACTAAACAATAGAATTTCTTGTGATTTTGAGAACAGACTTTATCTCTAATGATGTGTGCATATTTTGATGTATGTCAAGTGAATGTGATGTGTGTTATGCTTATCTATATATTAATACGTGAAGGAAAAACTTTGGACCCCTTTTTAAGACAATTGCGCCAACGGTGGAGTGTGAAATTTGGCACGGTTTACATTGCGGAGGACTGCAAAAACTTAATGTATTTAAATAAAATTCATTAGAAATATATTAATTAAAATAAACATTACACATACTAAACACGTACGTGTGACATACATGATATACACGTGAATAATATTTTGTAAAAATAGTAATATAAGTTTTACATTTTTACAAAATAGTTGTACTATTTTGTAAAAATGTAAAACTTAGAGATTTTATTGCTTAGTTTTTGGTCGAATTTCGGTCGCAAGCGACAGCTAGTGTTTATTACTTAAACGTATGTGTTTATAATGCATATATTATAAAAATATTAACTTGCTTGCTGGACTCCATCATCGTGTAAACTTTAATTGTACTATATTTCATGATATATTTGTCCTAAAAAGGGGTGCAAAGATACTCTTTTTTTATTTTTTTAATATATATATATATATATATATATATATATATATATATATAGAGATTTTAATACAGTTTGTGATCAATATGTGTCTATTTGTGCTTTAACAATAAAATAAATATGGCCGAATTTTGAGTAGTGGGCTATTTTTAACATGAGTGGACAAATTATACCTTTATTTGAACTAACTTAAAATAAGACAATCTTTTATATAATCCTAAATGATTAGCTGTAGCCTGCAACTTCATACGCGTAACCAAATTACTTTCTTTTACATTACTTCCTTTTGCTTAGTCCGGTAGCCTGTTTTACTCCGGAATAATAGAGCTCGATCAATCCATGTGTAAAAAAATTATTAAAACCAGTTTTAAATTTATCCATTACAAACAATTTTACAAACTTACAAAGAGTTAAATATTTCCTCTTTATAATATGCGTTGCACCCTGCATTCTGCAGCCCACATTATTAATGTTTCCAGTGAATCCCACGGGAACAACATACTAATCTGGAATAAAAGTATCCTATGCCCGATTCCAGGTCTTCTTCCTTTACGCCTAATTTCTTTGTGTCTCAATTCATCCAAATTTGTGCAGTCGTTTTTATATGAACATACAAACTTTTACATTTATGATATGTCCCATACATGTCATATATTGATAAATATCGCTAGATAAATTAGGCGCATTGATCTAAACCAAATAATAGCAAATTATTTACTTGTGATATGGTTGTTAATTAAAAATGACTATACATAAAATTACTAATTTAAATAATGTAATATAATTAATAAGCAACCAAATAAAAAAGTACAAACATCTATGCTCGTTGCCTAAATGTTTGTTACGGTCTGGACTCGATCACCATCTCCACCAATTAAATTGTCAAAGTCTACTATCTAAATTATTCCATACCATACCTATTATTATATTATACATACTAGTATATTATACATACTAAAAACCATTGCATCAATAAAGAATTTATTTCGAATCTCATCGAGAGCGTATTATGGTCGCTATCCACTCGACCTACGGAGCGGTGACATTATAAGTGTACTTGATTAATTAATTAATATAATGGCTTAGCTCATAAAGTATAGTAATACTTTATGGGTTAGACGGTTTTATTAATTTTCACGATAAATATTCTATTGGATGAGCAGCAATAAAATCAATTATCAAACATCTCTTTTTAATATTTTTATTTTTTTCATATTTATAACTAATATGGTAATGCATCTTGATTATATCTGGCTCTCACACATTTTTGTAATAGATATATTATTATGATGTTTAATTAAGTGTTATGTTATAATTTAGGAAATCGGGTGTGTTAAAGACTCGGTAAACCTGCTGCCGATGCGTCGCGTCACAATCTAAAATGTTAAAATATCTATAAATCATTAGTATGTCATTACTTTTCCATAAATAATAAGTTTTTTAATTAAAATTCAAATTTATTGAAACGTAGAATTCGTTTTTTAATCATATTTTAAAGGAAACTATGTCAGCCAAAGCTACACCGTACTCAAGCTGAGCATTTGATAATCTCTAAGACAACAAATTGCGGTTCTAAAATTTTTAAATCCATTTACTTGACTTGACCATCCATACTTCTAATTCACAAGTTGAAAATGATGCAAAATAAAGATGATGTTCGTTCGTTCGAAAACAAAGACGATAAAAAAACGTGCTATGGCTCATTCGATGCGGAATGGTGTCTGAAGAAATAAGATGAACATAGCACCTAAAACGTAAAAGTTTTAAACAAATAAATATGAGAAAAGAGGTGTTCAGATGTTTGCAAATGTTCCAAAAAACATAAAGAATTAATAAATAAAAAAGTATTCTGAAAGGGTAGAATTATTTTATTGAAAAGTCGATTAGACTCTTCTTTTTTTTCTCAAAGTATTAAAAATTAGCTATAAATAAAAAAATGAAATGTATTCTACATGCTTTCAAATATAAAGAAACGTCCAAAAGTGATTTTTTCAAAAAGCTTGGCGATTGTTGATTAACAAAATTTTATTTTACACACGTTTTTATTAAAGACCATAAATATTTAAATATTTACCAAAAAATTGTTTCGCTTCTCACAGTCTTTTTTGTATATATACTTAATAAGATTATAGCATATTTATTGTTTTCAATAATTTTTCATATTTTTTGAAATATTTTCAAAAACCTAAACACCCTTTTTATTTTCATTTGTTTATGACTTTTGCATTATTTATGTCTTAAAAACGGTTTCAGTATAATTTTCTAGACACCATTTATTGTCGCGTATTTATTTTTAACTAACGAAAAAACGAAACTGGATAATATTTGAATATAATTTGATACAAATTTTACTTTACAAATTTCTCAGAAACTAAAAGACACATCGAGATAAAAAAATATGATTTTAATCAGGTATATTCCAACTTAGGGAACCGTCCAAGTTTTATCAATCTTGGTTCAGTAGTTTTTGAGCTATGAGAATATTTGATATTTGAAATCGGTTTACATTTTTAAATTACTATTATTGTAACGACCTTTGTTTCTAATTTATAACTATAAAGGTACTTGCTATAAGTACATTATATTTGAGTTAGAACAAAAAAAAACAAGAGGAGATTTAAGATTAGTAATACTAGTAGTACGCAGTTCTTTTATTGTTCGTTATTAGTTAGAACGCTGTTTAGTGGGCTCTTTTTGATTATTATTCCTTAAATACATTCATCTCTATAAGTTTTGTTGTTGGTTGCTTACTGCAACATGTTTGCTCCTTCAAGCCTATTTAAATAGTATAAAAAGTATGTAAATGCTATTAACTTTTCGTAGTAAGACAATTAAGAATTAACTTAACCTCTTTTAGTTTTAAAAACTTATTGACTCTACTGGAATCATGTATAGTGGCACACATGCCTCAGATCCTCAAGACTTTTTAGTTTATCTAAAAAATAAAGTCCAGAAGTAGATTTGTATTTAACTTTCAGATAATCTTGATACTATGCATTACGCAATAAAACTTTATGTATTGAATTTTACCCTTGAAAATATGAACACTACTGAATATAATATTACACATTTAGTAAAACTTGCGATCTCCTGTGGCTAAAGTTCAATTATAGACTGTACAATAAAATCTCTTTGTAGTTCGACAACAGATTTTAGGCGTAAAAAATAGTATAGATGTGTGTGTGGCGCATGCAATATTATCACATGAATGTAGTATGTGTAATGTTTATTTTTAATATTTTATTTTTTTTGCATTTTAAATTAATAGACTTCTACAGTCCACCGCAATGTAAACTTTAACTATGCCAAATTTTCTTAAAAATAGGTACAAAGTTTTTAATTCACATACCTATATAGATCTATAATTGTTTTAGATTCGCTTCATAGAGCGAATCTATATACGTGAATTGTATGCAGTACAGTAAAATTAATGTTGTAATTTAATATGTTTCAGGACTTCTACCTTTATTATAATCACAAATTTCCTATCCGGATGGATTTGGGTCTTCTTCTGGGGTTCCATTAGCAGCGGCATTGATATGGACAGGAGTTTTCTATCAATTTTAGTTTTAATTTACCAATCATCAGTGACAGGCAAGAGGTCGAAAGAGTGGCCACTGATGGCATTCGGGATTGTGCTGCTGTCAGGAATTATTACACTAGTAAGTCATATAATATTTAGTGTTTATTTGATATGACAGAAGCCAAAATTATCTTTAGTAATTATTTGAAGTTGATAGAAAGTGACAACCGCGGCCTATAGATATCAAGCACATTAATAGTCTTTTTTTTTATGTCATAAGATAGCAAACAAGCAGATGGGTCTCCTGATGGAAAGAGTCAACCATCGCCTATAGACACCAAAGATGTTAATGGTGCGTTGCTATCTTGTGGCGAGGTCTAATGCCACATGCATAAGTTTACCGGCTACCTTACCCTCCAAACCGGAACACGACAGCGACAAGCACTGACGCTATTGCGGCAGGAATAGGTAAGACGGTGGTACCAGACCCGGGCGAGACAATGCAGAACTCTACCACCTAGTAGCCACGATGGTAGTGACTCGATAGCCAATCGGTCGCCTTTTACGACCTGCCTGGCAGAACGGCAGTTGGCCTATTCTTCAAAGGAGGCCGGGACCAACACGGCGAAAAGTGTGCAGCAATCAGTGTGATGGGATGGTAATGCCATATAATTTTTGTGCTTTTTATACCCAACTCGGTTACTACGAGTGTATTGATAAAATTACTCGTTTAAATTACGAGTAGTGACATTTTCTACGAAGCGTAAGCTAAAATTGTTACTATAAATATCAAATGAACAAATGCCCAACAACTTGTGGAACGCTTCGTTATTATTAAATTATTTGCTGATTGTTACTGCTACGAATAATAGATCGTTGATAACCCAGCATAAGTGGTTTCATACGTCTTTTCTCTTTTCCATTTTATCTTAGTACTGGATGACTCGGCAAACGTTGTTTTGCCATACAAATTAATCGTATTTAATATTGGGGGGGGGGGGGGGGGGATTAAAAATAAAAACTGTTGTATCTGGTAAGTTCAATCAAACAATCAAACAGAATTAAATTTCATTGAAATCATCAGTACGTTAATTTAGAATTCCATAGCAAAAAAATGTATAAAATCAATTCTCATTTTGGAGTCACGGCAACTTTATTTTTTAAATTTGTAATTTTCTATTTTTTAATAATATCTTATTAATTTATCTACAAATATTATGGTATTTGTGAGAAAAACTTCAACTTTAAAACTTAAAATCAGGACAACTTCGGAAAAATTACTCAATACGAGATAAATTATGGATCAATTATTTTCGAATGCGTGTGCTATAATAAAATTTATTTAAATGAGCTTTGCTACCCCCTTCAAGGAATACAACAAATACCCCTTTCAAGGAATACAACAAACATCTAGTCTGATATAGCTCTGTGTAGTTTGTTCATGGAGTTATGTCATTGCAGAATTCTGCCAACTAGTTTTAGTTAGTCGTATTTCTGTTATGTGATTGAAAGACAAACAAGACTAAAGAGTGCAATATTCGGCTAACACAATATACACAAATACATACAGGTTACTAGTATTAATCGTCGTTTACACTTTCAATCGTCGGACTTGTCAAAACTGCATTATTATTAGTTGAAAATAGTTTATAACGCTCTTGTATTTTTATTTCACTATAGGTATAGACTAAATTATTATAAATTAATCAACCGGTTCAACTTTTTAAATCATCTTCGGGGCGTAATATTCCCGAATAGTAAACCGGTCGATTAATGTAAAATAATTTAGTCTATACCAGAAAGTGTAAGTGTCCTGTGGTCTATACCTATAGTGAAATAAAATGACAAGTGTAAACTATTATCAACTAATACTTAATAATAATAACATCATCATCATGTAGCATATGATCTTAAACATTGAATTCATGGCAGAATTCCGTGCCAGCTGCAAGCTTATTCCAAACCTCTATTACCAAATTAAAATTTGCATATAACCTGAAACTCTTGCCAACACTATTATTATCTAATTTAAAGGATGGAAATATATTTAGTGCTCGTAATATCTGTATTCTGTATGAATAAAAGTTGGGCATTTTAACACACATAAGTGTATATTATTTTGCTTTACCGTTTAATAATCTCCTTTTATATTTATCTCTTTCTTTATTATTGCCACAGTAGGTTTTTTCCTGATTATACATATACCAAAAGAATGCTAATCTTTTTCGGACATACGCATGTATATGCACTTTGGCATATCTAAAAAAACATATGCGATATATTGTTGGAGTGACATAAGTAATTTAATTTTAACCAATTACGCAACGCAAAATAAGGATAATTATTAAACAGCTTTCCAAATTTAGTCAACTAGGCAATTATTTTTTTATAATTAAAAGCTATCGTTAATCCTATGACCTAAGTTGTAACATATGACACAGAATATGCAGCATTATACAGAGTGCCGGAAACTATACTCATTTAATTGACACAGCGTCATATTATTATTACTATTTTTACTGCGTACACAAATAGGTAACTCTGTGGTACCAAAACTCAGAGGGAACATGACAGAACTGTCTATTACCTAGGTTTATAATATAATAAGTAAGATAATATAAGCATATCAGATATTATTGGTTTAATTTGTCACCAATAGACTATAACTACTTCTAATCTGAGAAGTTTTAATAATAATAATAATAAATAATTCACGGGACAAATTACACTTATTGACCTAACCCCAAAGTAAGCAAATTATTTGCTTGTGTTATGGGTGTTAGTCAACGATACCTATACATAGAAATACATATATAAATACTAGAATATATTTAATAAACACACAAAATACAAACATATATACTCATCACACAAATGCTTGTCCCCGTCGGGGATCGAACCCGAGCCCCGTCGATTGCGTAGTCAGGGTCGCTAACCACTCGACCAACGGGGCGAGGGGGTATTTGTATTATAAGCAGGATTTTTAAAAAAAATTATAATTGCAATAGGCGTTTATCTTCCATCTCTCCTGGTGAAAAGTGTCGATGACGAAAGTGGTACATGCTCCCCCAAAAGAAACCTGCTTAATCTACTCTTAAAGGTTTCAGAACTATATTTAGCAATAAATGACTATGGTATACAACTAATATATAATGTATACGATATATGGACTACTAGTAAACGGTACTCACTATTCACTGGTTTTGATTTAATCGTTTTGTCATGTTTGTGTCGTACGAAATCAGGTGTTCTGTTTTTATATATTGTATGTATACGATTCTTTGAAGATTCTATATTTTATTTAAGTCGAATGATACCATAAAGCGCTTGTTTCGATCTTTGTTCTTCCTTTAATGTGACCGAATCTGATTTAAATAACAAGTGTTACAATAGCAGATATTTATTCACTTTTGCAAACGTTAATATTTCGTGTTATATATTTTCATAGCTCAAACGAACTATGTCTCTGCTGTAAAGAAAAACAAATTATTTCTACCTTCCTGCCTCCTCCTCTTAAAAATCTAACATATCGCTACTACCAAGATGTCTAGATTGTAGAGTTTTACAATGTCTCATCCTGATATCTATACCATTAATTATCTTCATCATTAAAAAACACCCTCTTCTCAGATTAACAGAGTGAAACGAACTGGTATAAAATTTTTGAACTGGCAAATGGCAACAGATGAACCCTTAAGCCATATTGAATTCATTTGATGATGAGTTTTGATTATTACTTACGATAAGTCTTTAAATATCAAAGATAACTTTTTTAACGAATCTTTAAAGAATGTAGTAAAGCACCCTGTACATACTCAAGCTGTTTCTACTATGAATCGGTTTTGTTTACAGCGCGCAAAAAATATGTACGGTGAGAGGATAACTAGCTGGTGAATTCCTCGTTTGTTAAATAAACTGTCATTTGAATTTGTAAAAGACATTACACAAAAAAATATTAAAGCCAAACTTAAATCCTATTTCTTGAACAAGTTTGAGAGTTTTCTAGAAATGTGATTTAAGTTTTTTAATGAATATAATATACCAAACTATTATGTTATTATATCCGTGTCTTATATGTATAATGATATTTTAAAATTAATGTGTAGTATTGCCCAATATGAATCTTTGTGTTTTTTTAATACTACTATATAATATAAGTTAAATTTACTGTAATGTATTCAATAATGAATTTAAAAAAATAGGAAAGAGAAATTATATAACAAGGAAATAAGGGAAAGCAGTTTGAATATGTTATTAAAGCTAATGGTTTACCAACACAACATATAGCAAAGCAAAAGCTAAATATGTATTTTATGTGAATCACTACCACCGTGACATCTAACAAGAACATCATTTTAATTTTTTCTTTTTTTTATATCATAAGATAGCAAACAAGCAGATGGGTCCCGCGATGGAAAGAGTCAACCATCGCCTATTGAAGACACCAAAGGTGCTAATGGTGCGTTGCTATCTTGTGGCGAGGTCTAATGCCACATGCATAAGTTTACCGGCTACCTTACCCTCCAAACCGGAACTCGACAGCGACAAGCACTGACGCTATTGCGGCAGAAATAGGTGAGGCGGTGGTACCAGACCCGGGCGAGACAATGCAGAACTCTACCACCTAGTAGCCACGATGTTAGTGACTCATAAATCCAATCGGTCGCCTCTTACGACCTGCCTGTCAGAACGGCAGTTGGTCTATTCTTCAAAGGAGCCCGGGACCAACACGGGGAAACAAATTCTTTAATTGTAATTTTATAATGTAATAATATTGTAATTTTATTTGAATAAAATATAATAATAATTAAAACATACGAATAAATATTACAAAAAGTTTGTAAGATCCTAATTAGCATACCTTAACATTATTTTTATATATCATATTTGATGATGATATTATAATGTATGTATTCATAAATTATCATTATAGTTATCATCAACATTACCACTAGCACTCTTACCATAACCATTACCATCATTATAAAAGTACGTTACCGATTCGTTAGCGATCACTTAATTTTTCTAAGAAATGAGTTATTTCTTTGGGTACAATATCAGATATCTCAAAGCTGTATTTGTGTGTTAATATAAGGCTACTTAGATTCCAGTTATTAATAAATTAATTACTGTTGTAAGGACAAATTTAACCTTTCCTTGGTAATAAGTGTCTTCTCACAAGTTTAAAGACGTTTAAAAAATGTCATTTTTTAATTTATCGTATTTACAAGACTATAAAAGTTTTACTTGAAAGTTACTCGATAGAAGAGTTTTGTAGCGCATTCGCATTAAGGCATGCTACAAATAGTAAGTTCTATTTGTATCTACACGTTAAAAAATGTCATTTTTTAATTTATCGTATTTACAAGACTATAAAAGTTTTACTTGAAAGTTACTCGATAGAAGAGTTTTGTAGCGCATTCGCATTAAGGCATGCTACAAATAGTAAGTTCTATTTGTATCTACACCTAGTAGGTACTTGTACTAGGTGTAGGTACAAATAAGGGAAATTTTGAATAAAATATACTGTCTACTTTCGTGACAGGCAGTTACAAAGGAAATCTATGCTAATATTTTTTACTCTTTTGAGCTTAGAATACCTTAATTTAGTGGAAAGTTTCAGGAATTTAACCATTTAAACATTTTTTTTAATTTCGAAATAATTTTAAGCAGTTGACCTGCATGACCGTTAGTGTAATACCGGGCTTTTAGGGCTACCATAGTGCTCAGCTAGTTTGAGTAAGATTAGAGCTCTCTCTAAGGGTGTCTCTTCTGAGACCTAACTTCGGTTTCGGTTTATCTTTAAGATTTGGTTTGTTTTGTATCATTTAGCCCAATCACAAACAACTAATTCAATGACGAATCAAACTTAATTGAATCTTATCAGCTTATGAAGTTTATAAAAGATTAGGCTTTATAAAATGTTACTGAGTCTAACCTAATAAAGTTGATTTATTGTTTATTAAACAACTTGGGAGGCGTTGTTCTATTTTTTATTTGATAGCAAGATTTTCTTTAAATATATATATATATATATATATATATATATATATATATATATATATATATATATATATATATATATATATATATATATATATATATATATATATATATATATTACTTGTTTAGATAAGGGCGCTTAAAGAAAAATATTACATCTGCTTTCTTTCAGAGAATTTATTAAAGCCAAATATTTGGCTAAATATCATTACCGTCATAATTACTATTTGGTAGTTTTGCAACATATCCATTCGGATTTGGTTCACGTTCTTACATATTTATTTCTAAACTAGCTGTGCCCGCGACTTCGTTCGCGTGGAAAAATTTCTAAAATAAAAACTCGCATAGTTCCCGTTCCCGTGGGATTTCCGGGATAAGAACTATCCTATGTCTTTTCTCGGGTCTCAAACTATATTTGTGCCAAATTTTATCCAAATCGGTTCAGCGGTTTAGCCGTGAAAGCGTAACAGACAGACAGACAGACAGAGTTACTTTCGCATTTATAATATTAGTATGGATACTTACTTATATATTTACTTTAATATTATAATATTAACTTCTATTCTACTAGCTGATTCTATTATTCAACTAGCTGACCCGCGCAGCTTCGCCGGCGAGTATATTGTACATGTCCTCGATATAGTTTTTGATACAAATTTCATCCCCTATTTCAGCCTTTCAGAGGCTGATTTTTGAAAATAAACTTAACCTTTGTTAGACCCCGGATCCTTAACTATTTCCATGTCAAATTTCATGAAAATTGGTCCAGCGGTTTAGCCGTGAAAGTTTGATGAATACCATGTGCCATTCTTTCAAGCAGTTAGTAAGAGGCAAACGATTGATGACTTACTAACATCGTGGCTAACAGATGGTCGAGCTTTGCATTGTTTCGCCTATGTCTGGTACCACCGCTTTTTTATATTCCAGCCACAAAAGCGACAGTGTCTGTCATTTTCGTATTCCAGTTTGGAGGATAAGTTAGCCGGTCAACTTATGCACGAGGCATAAGTTGACCGAGACCTCAAGTAAGTCCTCAGCGCAAAAATAGCAACGCACCATTAACATTTTTGGTATCTATAGGCGATGGTTTATCTTTCCATCAGGAGAACCATCTGCTTGTTTGCTATTTTATGATATAAAAATATGTATTATTGTTTGGTAGGTAAGATAACCGGTAAAGTTTTGCAAGTAGAATTTCAACCCGCTTCATGGATAGCAACGCACCTTGAGATTCATAGTCAATGGTTGTCTTTTTCCATCAGAATAACCATCGTTTTGTTTTATACTTCATGATACAAAAAAACTGTTTTTATTGAAGTCATATACTTGAGCACTATTTTAATTTTATCGATATAAGGTGTAACTTTTTTCTGTAATTACAGCTTACCTTGTTATTTCCCGTATATCACAAACTGCATCGCCTTGCTGGTGACAACTGGCGTATCTTTGCAGCGGCATCGTCAGCTCTGGGCACTGCTTTCACTGTAACTGTATTGGCTCAAGGTGTGAGTGTGGCGGTGATATTAGATGAATTAGTTTTACCAGTACTGGCTGTGTTTACTACCATTGTAGAGGTTGTGGGATTTGTATTTATTTACGGTAAGTTAAATTCATTTTTTCAGATATTGTTAGTTAATATTCAATACGTCATTTTAGTGTTGAGATTACCAGATTACTAAAATTAATTAAAATTATACCTTATTTATATGATATAAACAACCAATGTTAGAAATATGGTTATGAAAATTAATGATTTTAAATAGTGTGATGTACTATTTTAATTTAATTAATATATAAATAATTAATATAACGGCGTAGGGATTTTTTCCCCGTGTTGGTCCCGGGCTCCTTAGAAGAATAAGCCAACTGCCGTTCTGCCAGGCAGGTCGTAAAAGGCGACTGATTGGCTATACGAGTCACTGCCATCGTGGCTACTAAGTGGTAGAGTTCTGCATTGTCTCGCCCGGGTCTGGTACCACCGCCTTACCTATTCCTGCCGCAACAGCGTCAGTGCTTGTCACTGTCGTGTTCCGGTTTGGAGGGTAAGGTAGCCGGTAAACTTATGCATGTGGCATAAGACCTCGCCACAAGATAGCAACGCACCATTAACACCTTTGGTGTTTATAGGCGATGGTTGACTCTTTCCATCAGGAGACCCATCTGCTTGTTTGCTATCTTATGATATAAAAAAAAAGAGGGATGTGACGACCCCATCGCCCACTGGTGGAATAATTTTTGTGACAAAAATTATTTAACACCGGTGCAGTCAGTCAACCAAATTAGTGGTAGTGCCATACTGCTTTTGCAACTGAATAGGCCGGCACGCCCGGGGAGATACCACTCTCTCACTTGACACCGACGTAAAGTAGCAGCCCTGCTGCTGCGTTTCGTTTGGTTTGTGAGAGTCCCCGAGGCCTAACCCCCCCCCCCCCCCCCCGCACACTATGAATGCGCAATCAAAAGAGAATCTACCCCAGAGGGGTACCACTTGCACCAGCAGTGGAGAATCCCCCCCTGAGCGTCCGTGCTCTGGATTCCAGCCAGGTCATGGATGCTCAGGCTGCCCTGCGTATTCTGGGGGGGGGGGGGGGGGGGGGGGGCAAAATTGCGCTCATAGACAATCCTGTCCGGGGCAAACAGGGCAAGAAAGCCATGGCACCCCCTACCACGCTTACTGTGGATTTCTGTAATGTCAGGGGGCTTCATTCCAACTTGAACGCCGTCCACTACCATCTCGAGACGGCGAAGCCAGCTTTGCTCTTTTTGACCGAAACGCAGATATCTTCTCCGGCTGATACTTCTTACCTTTCCTACCCGGGGTACAAACTGGAACATTCCTTTGTACCGCGGGCTGGGGTGTGCGCATACGTCAGAGAAGATATCTGTTACCGGCGCCTCGGCAGACTTGAAGGTCAGGACCTATCCATCCTCTGGTTACGCGTAGCTTGCGACGACCATCCACGCAGCTACGCGTGCCTATACAGGTCCCATGGCGGGAATACTGAAGTTGACCGACTCATTGAGCATTTACAAACGGCTGTAGATTCCGTGTTAGAGCAGACCCCCTCCACAGAGATCGTGATCTTGGGCGATTTTAATGCCCACCACGCCGAATGGCTTTGTTCGCGCACCACCGATCATGCGGGGAGGTCTGTTCACAATTTTGCCTCGGCGTATGGTCTTACACAACTGGTAACTTCGCCCACGCGAGTTCCCGATGTGGATGACCATATGTCTTCACTGTTGGACCTTCTGCTGACCTCTCGTCCGGACCATTATCATGTATCGGTGGACGTCCCACTTGGTTCGTCAGACCACTGCCTGATCCGGAGTAAAGTGCCGGTTTCGCGCCTATACGGCCTCCTTTAGCAGGCTGTCGTCGCGTTTGGCACTTTAGGTCAGCAGATTGGGACGGGATGCGGTCTTTTTTTGCGTCCTACCCATGGGGGCGGTTGTGCTTCTCGCTGGATGTCGTCGCTGACTCTATTGCCGATGTGGTGCTGCAGGGCATGGAACTTTTCATTCCATTTTTTGCGGTACCAATTGGTGGTAAGTCTCAGCCTTGGTTTGGTCGCTCCTGTAAAACGGCTTCGCACCGCAAGCAGAAGTGCTACCGGGCTTGGGCTGCAGCGTCCGCATCTTGTGATGAAAAAACCAGCACATTACGTAAGGAGTACAATTTCGCCTCGAGGTACTTCAAGAGAGCTATCGCCAAGGCAAAATCGGAACACATTGTCAGAATTGGTGAGAAATTAGTTTGCCTTCCTTCGGGCACTCGTGCGTTCTGGTCTCTCGCAAAGGCTGTCTTAGGGAATTTCTCACAGCCCTCTCTTCCATCCTTGCACGGAGACGATGACTCTCTGGCCCATACCGCAAAGGAGAAGGCCGATCTCCTGGGCTCCTTCTTTGCGGCCAACTCGACTCTGGATGACCAAGGGAACGCACCGCCTACCATCCCGCAGTGTGATAGTTGTATGCAGGAACTACAATTTCGGCAATCATCTGTGCGTAAAGCACTACTTTCCTTGGACATCCACAAGTCGAGTGGGCCGGATGGCATCCCTCCGATTGTGCTAAAAATGTGTGCTCCAGAGTTGGCACCAGTATTAACACGCCTATTCCGGCTCTCCTATTCACTCGGCGTGGTACCGAATTCGTGGAAGACAGCTTTGGTGCATCCCATCCCTAAAAAAGGAGATCGCTCTAACCCATCTAACTATCGGCCCATAGTCATAACCTCCTTGTTCTCCAAAATTATGTAGACAATCATCAACTCTCAGCTCCTCAAGTATTTAGAAGAGCACCAGCTGATTAGTGACCGTCAGTACGGTTTTCGTCGCGGCCGCTCAGCTGGTGACCTTCTAGTATACCTAACTCATCGATGGGCGGAAGCAGTTGAGTCCAAGGGGGAGGCATTGGCAGTTAGTTTGGACATAGCGAAGGCCTTTGATCGGGTATGGCACAAAGCGCTTCTCGCGAAGCTGCCTTCCTATGGGCTTCCTGAGAAATTAAGCGAGTGGATCACCAGTTTTTTGGCTGACCGAAGCATCAAAGTCGTTGTCGACGGTGCGTGCTCCGACCTTAAATCTGTCAATGCTGGTATTCCCCAAGGCTGCGTGCTATCACCGACACTGTTCCTTCTGCATATCAATGATATGATGCGAATTATCAACATACATTGCTATGCGGATGACAGTACTGGTGATGCTACATACTCCGGCCAAAGCAGTATTTCTCGGGAACACGTCGAAGAGTGCCGAAACAAGCTTGTGTCTGAAGTCGAGAATCGACTTACCGATGTCTCGGAATGGGGTCGCCAAAACCTGGTTACTTTTAACCCCAAGAAGACACAGCTTTACGTGTTCACCGCAAAAAAGACGTCCTTTGTCGTATCACCTCCATTTGAGGATACTCTCCTGACAGCCTCAGCTAGTGTCGGAATCCTGGGAGTTGACATATCGAATTACGTTCAGTTTCGTGGTCATTTGGAAGGCAAAGCTAAACTAGCCTCCAAAAAGCTCGGTGTGCTCAGTAGAGCGAAACAGTACTTTTTGCCGGTCCATCGCCTTCAACTTTATAAGGCACAGGTTCGGCCTCACATAGAGTACTGTTCGCATCTCTGGGCCGGAGCTCCTCAGTACCAGCTTCTTCCTCTTGATCGCATTCAGCGTAGAGCGGTTAGAATCGTTGACGACCAGGCCATTTCGAAACAGCTTAACTCTTTGGCATTACGCAGAGGTGTAGGTTCTCTCTGTGTCTTTTATCGTATATATCATGGAGAGTGTTCCGGCGAGTTGTTTGGATTAATTCCTGCCGCCGAATTCCACCATCGGACATCGCGTCAAAACTTGAAGTTCCATCCTCACCATCTCGATGTCTGAAAATCCACAACTGTGCGTTTCTCCCGACACTTTTTACCTCGCACTACTCTGTTGTGGAACCAGTTACCGCCAGGGGTATTTCCGAACGGATACGCCATAGGGACCTTCAAGAAAAGAGCTTACTCATTCTTAAAAGGCCGGCAACGCAACTGCAAGACCTCTGGTATTGCAGATGTCCATGGGCGGCGGTGATCACTTACCATCAGGTGCACCTCTTGCTCGTTTGCCCGCTCTTCTATAAAAAAAAATAAAATAAATAATCTAGTTTTCCTCTTCTAGCAATATCGTGGCTAGCAAGAAACATAATAGATTTAGAAAAGCCAGACACTTAGTGACATTTAAATTCTCTTATCTGAATTAACTATTACTAGAACTAACAAATCGTGCCATTACAGTTAGGAACTTACCCTTGAAATATATGAAAAATTCACTATGTAGATTTTTATAATGAGATAAAATAGATAATTTTTTATTTCTATCATGGTGATTTTTAGGGAATAGGTTTTTGCAACGAGTCACCTTGTTAGGTACATATTAAGAATAAATATAAGTACTGGTACTAATGCAGTTTTACGGTAAAGTAGCAGATTAGCATGAATCACATCCACCACCGTGTCTTCTATATTTTGAAACTCTGCTGCTGAATGAGTATGATCTTGTCGCCCCTGTATCTCTTCTAGAGAAAACTTTAATTACTTTAAATTATAGTAGTTACTAAAAGATTCATATTTTTGCTAAAATATATTATTATTTCATGTTACTTGTCACTATAATTTTCTTTGATGATATCATATCTATGAAAAAGAATTCCCGTTCTAAATTAAAATTTTACTTTTGAAATTACATTAAATATACATACATATATCATCACGCCAGATCCCTTACATGGTAGGCAGAGAGAACCGAGTGCCATACATCACGATCCTTGCAGGCTTGTCTCGCTTCCTCCACATTCATAACTCTCTTCATACACACACGCCGGTTGCGAAGACTTGACACCATCTTCGGACAGTACTCGATCTGTCTGATCGTGGTATGTCAGTCTTGGTCTTCCCCGGTACTTACATCCTTCCACATTCGCGTTGTATATCTGTTTTGTTAACCTTTCATCTACCATTCTTTCTACATGTCCGAACCAACGGAGCATGCCCTTTCTCATCTTTACACCGACACTTTCTTTCAAACCTAACCTCTCTCTCACTTCAACATTACGAACCCGGTCCGCGATCACACCACATATTTTTCTTAGCGACCTTATATCGACCGCGTTGATTCTACTTTCATGCCCTTTCTGACATACCCAACCCTCAATTCCATACAATAGCGTTGGGATAAGCACATGATTACATCAAATATGTAATACATAAATAGTTTCCTGTTAGATTTTATATCTTATAAACATTTCCAGGTTTATTTTATCTTTCGGTGGACATTTACTTCATCACTGGATCAAAAATCCCATGGTTTTGGTTAGTTACTTGGTGGATTACACCAGTTTTGCTGATGGGGGTTACGGGTTGGTGGTTAAGAGATCTCCTTCGATCAACATGGGATCAAGGCCAAACCTTATGGCCTCTAGGTGGAGTCCTTATTGGAATATTAATAGTAATGATAATCATGGCTGCGGTAGCTGTAGCCAAGGAAGAACAATTTAATTTATTGACAGTAAGTATAAAATAAATAAAGTATTCACTCTATAACAGGAGTATTAGTAATAAATAGCTGATTGTCACATCAAAATTATTAATTGTGTACGTGATAGTTTATTAAAATCCTGTAAAATCAGATAGCTAGTAGGTCTAAAATAGTACAAGGAAAAATTATTATAGTAATTAAGTAAAAATTTAAATTACTTTCACCTAAGTTAAGAAATTTTAAAACCAAAACAGTTATTTAATACATAAGAATTAATTTTTGAACTTTCTGAGCTCAAAAATGTTGGCTATGGTGATTTCAACACTATTTTTTTAAAATCTGTACTTTTTTAAAGGACATCTGTAAGGGTTCCGCAAGAGAACTAGTTTTATTTAATAATGTATCATGTATGTGTCTAGTTTTTGTGGCAAACAAATTTCATCGTACTCTCTTTAAAAAAGTAAGAACAAAATGCTGGTGTGACTAATAATCTATGCATGCTATATCTAAGTTTTTTATTCCCGATAGATATGTATATGTAATTAAAATATTAAATAAATATAAATTCACTATTTTAACAGAAAATATCTTCAACATTTCGACCATCAAGACTTTGGGGACCAGAAGAGCCACTGTCCCGATATGTATGGATGTCTCAACGATCGATTAACGAAAAGTTAAATCCCGAATACGATCATGATATCGACAGCACGTATAAGAATATAATGAACAAATATAACAAAAATGACCAAACGAACAAGGATTGGTCTAAATCCAAAGACATGCACCAAAGCTCTCACCAACCATATTACGTTAATAGTAGCATTATTAAAAATCAACATAGTTACGATAAAACTGAATCAGTTTATGCTATTCCAAGTAAAGTAAGTATTATTGATAAAAATGAACAAAAATTAAACTCTCCTATTTGTTTATTTAAAGGAGAATTAGGGGGTCCAACGACTTGTATTTGCAACAGACATTTCCAACTTAAAGTGCCTGATTTAAGAAACAATGAACTATCGACTAGTCTATAAGAATCAAAGTTTTATTGGAATAAGAGGTACAACGATGATTTTGTCTAGTCGAGTTAATTTAAGTATTTTACCGGTAAGAAAGCTATATACTTGATGACTTGGACGGAAAATACATAAACAAGATTTTTTTTAAATATATTAGAAACTTGGCAAATTACCCAAGTGCATTTGCACAATGCAAGCACCCCTTTCCATTATAGTCCAGTTGAATATAATCTTACTTGCAAAAGACTACCTTAGTCTCCATAAAACGACACAATAGTAACTGCAAGTAATGGCACTATTGTAATAAGAAAAGATAGAGCAATGTTATTAGACCCCCGCAAGGCCTTTTGAATTTTACTACGTGGTAAAACTTAGGAATTAATATTCAAATTAAAAGGACAGAAAATTTATGCAATCAGTGTGAAATGTAAGCGATGTAACTGTACTACTTACTAATACAATCAGATTTACTCTTGAAAGTATTGTCATCAAAATAGACACCGTGACTCAAATTAAGAAATCAAGACTCAATCAAATATTTATATGTTAATGCGCGAAGCTAATATATTTAACCACTTATTACGAAGATTAAAAAGAAGAGTCTGAAATTTGGTACAGATAATTAAAAAGAATGTTATAAAGTCAAAGAAGAGCTTAAAACTGTTTTTGATGACATAAGTTTTGTAATAAAGATTTCAAATCAGGTTCGTGAAATAATAATTTTTGATAATACTTCTAATTACAAAACAATAAACTTGATGAGACCATCACATCGATTTTGCTTGTGTTGATTTATGAATATCTTTGAGTGGGAAGGTAAATAATCAAAGTACATACAAATTTTAACAAAGCTTAGAACATGTATTAGTGAACAATTCGGATATAAAGAAATTAAAAAATATATATTCAAATATTTATTATATTTATAACGAAAAAAGGATTTAAGAAATTAAGCACACATAACCGCCTAGCGATAATAGAATTACACTGACTTTATTTTATGGTTTGGTGAGAGAAACAGAAAATCAGCCCAGTGAAAGAGTGATATTTGTAAATAAAACCATCGAATTATTTAGAAAAGTAAGATATAAAACGAAAGAGCTAAAATTTGATATTGATGTTCTTAAAGATAATTTTGTAAGATATATTTCCACAGTTGTCCTGTTCAAGGGAATGATTTATATTTATAGAAAATACGGTTCAAGAAAGACTCTATAATGTCGTAAGACCATAGAATAATATTTATGAATATAGTTTCGTACAAAAAATTAAATATGGCAGCAGAATTAAAAATAAATCTACGTAACTAAACGACGTAAAAACACGAAAACACTTGCTCAACGTAGACAAGCCATTATGTTTAAGAATCTATTTAATTGTAATTTAGATTTTATTTATAAGTAGTAATAAAAGCAATTGCAAATTTAATATACCTAAAATTACCTCACAAATAAGACGATCAAAACATATTTATTATATGCAATATACCGACTATGAGTGTAACGTAGTTTTATTTATTTCAAGTAGCCTGTACTAATATTTTTTATGCCATAGAATAGCAAACAAGCAGGTGACTCTCCCGATAAAAAGAGACAATCATCGTCTATAGGCACCAAGGGTGTTAATAGTGCGTTGTTTTCCTTGTGGCGGGGTTTTTACTGCCACATACCTACATAAGTTTACTGACTACCTTACCCTCTAAACCAGAACATGACATTTACAAGCACTGATGCTATTACGATAGTATTAGGTAAGGCGATAGTATTGGTACCTGGCGAGCCAATGCAAAACTCTACCACGCCACGCCACTTAATACGTCATGATGGAAGCAACTCGTAAATCCAATCGTCCGTATATTTTTCAAAGGGGGCAAGAACTAACTCGGGAGAAACAGGTATTATGTTAATCTGATCTCATCCATATATTTTTATATTAAATATCTAATTTTAAAACCGTTTAGATCTGGAACTCTTTTGATGATTGACTGCAGACCTGCTAGGCCCGGTTTGGTAAAGAAATTATGTTGGCTCCCTTAAGTTTAGTGTTACTATCGTATTCCAGCTTGGAGGTTAATCTTAGCCTCGTGAGGGAGATGCAGTAGCAGTGATTTAGAACAAAACTCTATCAGTCTGTTTATTAACATAAATAAGTAAATAAATGTCACTGGACAAATTGCACAAATTGATCTAACCCTAAAGTAAGGAAATTATTTAGTTGTAGTATGGCTGTGTCAATGATACTAATACATAGAGATACTATATAAATACTTAAATCAATTTAATAAACAATCAAATACAGAAATCTATGCTTATCACATAAATGTTTGTTCCATAATCGGACCCAAGCCCGATTGATGCGTAGTCAGGTTCGCTAACCACTCGAGTAACGGAGCGGTTAAAAATAAAAATAAATAATTTGTAATATATTAGGAAGGATTTACTTTCACGTGAATAAAAAGTTTAAAAGTATTAAAGAATAAAAATTGCAAGACGATGCTAGTTATTAGTTAATATATAGATGTCAAATGCGAATGTTCTGTAGTTTATTCATAGTCACGCTGCGCTCAGTTGATACTTGATGCCAAGAAGCTTTTCTATTATCATACAGAATAAAGACATATATTATTTTCAAGAAAGATAGACAGATATAGTCGTTCGAATCGAAATGACGCCATTTGTACGTCGTTTTGTAAACCTGTGATGGATGCCATTACAAGTTTAAAAAAGGTTTTGAAATTCTTAATTTCTGGACGTTCTTTACAACTTTATTCTATATTATATACTAGCTGTTGCCTGCGTCTTCGTATGCGCGGACTTCGTTTACTCCGCACTGCTCCTTCCCTGTAGATGATAGCGTGATAATATGTAGCCTATATGTTGACCCGACCTGTAAGTAATATTCATGCAAAATTTGAAGTAAATCCATGCAGTACTTTTTGAGTTTACCCGGACATACATACAAACAAACAGACAAAAATTCTAAAACCTATTTTTTTGCTTCAGTATCGATTATATAGATCACGCCCCAAGTATTCTTTTAAAAAAATATTCAATGTACAGTTTTGACTTTCCTACGATTTTATTATATGTATAGATTTTTTTCATTTAATTAAATAAACAACTGTATAATATTTCAACACAATTGTGTTGAAACATTGTATAGTGTATAAAGTTTCATTTAAATCCAAAATAATTAATATTTTTTGTAGTAAATGATTGTAATAAATTTTCTGTGCACCTCATCCTAGATAATGTTCTTATTTGATTAAGGTTGACTGGTAGAGTATGGCATGTAGTATTAGGTCTACCTCTGTACTTGTTTGTGCATAAATTTTAAATAAATAAATAATAAATGTTCTTGCTGAGTATTGTTAAGGACATTATGTCGTATATTAGTTGACTGTTAGACTGACTGTCGTATATTCGTTATATTCGTTGTGTGTCGTATATTCGTATATTAGTTATGTGTGTGTGTGTGTGTGTGTGTGTGTGTACTAAAACCCCTCTCTCCCTCAAGTTGTTACGTGTAATTTTTAATCATTTTGCACGCAGAAAGTGAAAAAATATAAAAATAATTTGGCTCTTATTTCTCTTTAATAATACGGTGTTTATTGCACAAAACTGACATTTATTGCTAAAAAATGTCTGACAAACAGTGTCTGTTTTCTCGGCAAAATCGACTATGTGACATCTGTGACTCAGCGTAGTATTTGAAAGACCTCCCTCGCCCCCTTAAATGGGTCACGTAGTATAGGTACGCTCCCTAAGTTGAGTGGTTAGTGACCTGAACTTAGCAGTGGATGGGACTCGAATCTCAACAGTGACAAACAAATTAAGTAATGAACATAGGTGATTTATATTAAAATTCCACATCACAGGCTCTAATAACTGACAAAAAGTTCAAGACCGTCATTAAACAAAAATAATATGTAAGGCTCATTATAAATTAAACAATTATTTGGAGGACGACTGAAGAACATAATAGTTAATAAATACATAATTAGTTATTTTTATTTATTTGTTGTACTTATTAAATGTTCTACGTATTGTACATTGAATAGTATTTGTTGTAATAATTTTTTAATTAGTTTGAATATGGTTGACACATTTTATTACTTTTATTAAACATTGTTTCACAATATATGTATAGCATGTCTATAAGTATTTATGAATAATGTGTTGATATAGTTCTAATGTAACATATGTAATGTAACACATGGAAAAACCGACATTCAAAAATTGATTACTATAAATCCTATTTTGAATAAAAAAGCTTTTACTTTATTTCCGAGATTGAGTATTTAAAAACATATTTCAGTATTTACATATACAGATATATATTTCTAAGCCTTAGTTTTGCGGACTAATAGCCAAAAGCAAGTAATTTGTTTATTTTTTGGTTACACATATTGGAGTAATCTATTAAAAATATAAAAAACCGGCCAAATACGAATCGGACTCATGCACGAAGGGTTCCGTACCATCCCTATTCAGGTTTCTACCTCTTTATTAAGATCGAGTAAAAAATTGTTTAAAAATTACGTTTATATATATCCTTTAATATTTAATTTATTTTTATTTAATTATTTATTTTGAAAGGTAATGTTCAACTAAATATTCTGTGAAAATTTTAAGCATCTACCTGTTTCCGTTATTAATATTGAGCAAAAAAATACGAAAAAACACGTTTATTGTATGGGGGGTCCCCGTACAATAAACGTGTTTTTTTTCGCTTTATATTTTCATTTTTATATTTTTCGTATTTGTTGTTATAGCGGCAACGGAAATACATAATTTGTGAAAATTTCAGCTTTCTAGCTATCACGGTTTATGAGATACAGCCTGGTGACAGACAGACAGACGGATAGACAGACAGCGGAGGCTTAGGTTATTATTATTATAGGCTTAGCTTAGCTTAGATTAAGGTAAAAACGGAATCCTATTGGTTCCGTTTTTACACCTTTTAGGTACAGAACCCTAAAAAGAGAAAACAATATCGAAGTTTTATAATGTGTCTAAAATATATATTACATTTTAGGTATGAAAGTGCCTAACAAAATAAAATAGGCACTAATCTTTTTGGATCAGCCAATCGAAACAAGCACACACAAGAAACAGCCATGAGTACAACTTAAGACATTTTTCGAGATTTATGTAATAACTTTAGCCATTTCTCATTTCTCAAATCTCTTTGGGCTCTTTCCTCGATATGGGATTTTTTCGTGGAAAGTTAGTTTTTTATCGTTAAGCTTTTCTCAAATACAGTTGAATGTACGATAACAATAGGTAGTTTTAAATCCACAGTATCCAAACAAACCTATCTTAATATTATAAAATGCGATAGTTTGAATGTTTAGATGGATGTATGTTTGTTGTTGTGGATTTGGATGAAATTTGGCTCATAGTTATATGATGACCCGGAATAGTCATGTGCTACTTTTTATCCCAGAAAATTGAGTTGTTCCCGCGGGATTCATCAAAAACTTTTATAATGCACGGTACAACTAGTATAATAAATGCGAAAGTTTAGATGTTTGGATGTATGAATGGATGGATGGATATTTGTCACTTGATCACGGAAAACGGAACAAATTTGGATGAAATTTGGGACACGAGTAGATGATGAGCTCTAAAACCTGGAACACATAGACTACTTTCTACCTCGGAAAAATGAATTGTTCGTATGTTTCTCAACAAACTCTTAAACGTAACTGTTTAAACTTTATTAAACTGCCTTTCCAAAAGGATAAGTCATTGAGAACATTTTTTTCTTTAGAAAAGTATATACTTTCCATTTAGTCATATTTGAATAAATTAATATGCAGAAGATTGGAAAGAAAGAAAAGAAAGAAAATATTAATTTGTAAGTATAGAGAAGGAAGTCATTTTTTGCAGTTTTATTTTGTTTAATTTTTTATACTTATTCTAAACTAGCTATTGCCTGCGACTTCGTCCGCGCGGACTAAGTTTACTCCGCACAGCCCCTCCCCCGTACGTGATAGCGTGATAATATGTAGCCTATATGTTGACCCGACCTGTTAATAATATTCATGCAAAATTTGAAGTAAATCCATGCAGTACTGTTTGAGTTTAGCCCGGACATACATACAGACAAACAGACAAAAATTCTAAAAACTATATTTTTGGCTTAGATATCGATTGTAGATCACGCCCCAAGTATTTTTTTAAAATATTCAATGTACAGTTTTGACTATCCTACGATTATATTATATGTTATATTTTATTATAGACCAACTGCCGTTCTGCCAGGCATGCCGTAAAAGGCGACCGATCGGCTATGCAAGTCACTAACATCGTGACTACTAGGTGGTAGAGTTCTGCATTGTTTCGCCCGGGTCTGGTACCACCGCCTTACCTATTTCTGCCGCAATAGCGTCAGTGCTTGTCACTGTCGTGTTCCGGTTTGGAGAATAAGTTAGCCGGTACACTTATGTATGTGGCATAAGACCTCGCCACAAGATAACAACGCACCATTAACACCTTTGGTGTCTATAGGCATTGGTTGACTATTTCCATCAGGAGACCCATTTGCTTGTTTGCTATCTTATGATATAAAAAAATATATATGTATAGATAAATCACAAAAATTTATCTAGTTCGAAAATAAGCCAATTATTTGTTTTTTTGTGGGTATATTTTGTCCGCGATACTACTTATTAAATAGTAGCTACAGCGTGCACCCCGCTGTATTAAAACTGTTTTTTGCGAGTCCCGCGGGAATACCTAATTTTTCTGGGATAAAGTAGCTTATGTGCTATTCCAGGTCATTATCTGTCTGTGTGCCAAATTTCATCCAAATCCATTTAGTGGTTTACGTGTAATTAACAAACATTCATCCATCCAACCAAATATGAAAACATCCGAAATTTCGCATTTATAATATTAATAAATATGCATATAAATATTGCAATACTTGACTACTTTGCCTTAAGTAAGATGACATTAATCACGGGATAGAAAAAAGAACTCGTTTTTCTATTCTGTGACATTAATCATACCTAAATTTATACGTAATTATTATATACTTTTCTCTTTTAACTTCACCTACATATATGAAACATTCACTTTTTGTACGTAATTAAATTTATTTATTTATTTATTTATTTAATACTTTATTGTACATAATTAAAAGAGAAGTAGTACATAGAGACTTATTAAAAACAGACTGTACAATGGGCGAGCTTATCCCCAATAAAAGAGATTTCTTCCAGCTGACCCGAATAAGGGTAAACACAATAATTATTGAAATGTTGAAATAGTGTACAATAATCATAAAACTAGATACATATGAATATAAAACTCTTGAATCTTGAAAATCAAATAAAAACTTGCAAATTATAGAATAATAATTTGATTCACAGAAACTTATTCGATGCCGAAGCTGCGGGTGGATAATTTAACTCTTCAACTGCTTTTAGTAAGCTTCTGGTGGTTTGGCTCATTTGCTTTGTTTCAATGAGGCGCGTACATTAGTACACTTAATGACGACAATCTTGTATTCTGAAGGTGTTTAGTGAATCTTGGTGGATAGTTTAATTCGCCAATGGATTTTAGGGTTCCGTACCTAAAAGGTAAAAACGGGACCTTATTAGTAAGCCTCCGCTGTCTGTCTGTCCGTCTGTCACCATCTCATAATCGTGATATCTATAAAGCTAAAATTTTTACAAATTATATATTTTCCTTGCCGATATAACAACAAATACTAAAAATAAAAATAAAAAATATTAAGATAATTATATAAAAAAATTTTAACATACAATAAACGTGATTTTTTTTTCGTATTTTTGTCTCAATATTGTTACATACTTTGGGTTCGTAATTGTAAGAAAACGCCGCTTATATTAAAACCGTGTATTCACAACACTAAACAAACCAAATTTTATATGGGGTCCGCCAAAGCACGCTACGTCACTTTGCTACGTACCCACATAAATAGCCTAAAACATAACATTGGATAACAGTCATTTAAGTAAAGGAAACCTATATGTTGTGTGTATCTGTGTGCGTGCGTGTGTTTGTCTGTGGATGTGTGTATGGGCTACACTTACGTTTGTTTACTTGATATTACTGCAATTTTACTAGGTGGTAGAGTTTTGCAATGTCTCGGATAGGTCTGGTATAACCACCTTGCCTATTCCTGTCGTAATAGCGTCAGCGGTAATCACTGTCGTGTTCCAGTATGGAGAGAAAGGTAGCCGGTAAACTCGCCACATGATAGCAACGCACCATTACCATCTTTCTGTTTACAGACAATAGTTGATTCTTTCGATCAGAATACCCATTTACTTGTTTGCTATCTTATGATATAAAAAAGTTTTTTTTTGTAAATTATTAATCTAAATAAATTTAATTTGTTTATGTGTTAATTACATAAACAAATTCTTTTTAATTGTCCCATAATATTTCAAATCACTATCTTACACTCATCAGCTGTTATAGCATAAACGGGTCAGAATAAGAAGCAAGTCGAAATTTTATGATACATATTTATTCATATCACTGATATTATGATATATAAACGTAATCATAGATCTTATATTATTTCCATCAAGATGCCCGTTATTTAGTCCCTAGTGACTAATTTCCTCGAGTATATGGTACCGAATCTGATCAACGGTTCCCCTGTGAGACAAATTATATAATTTGTTAAACGTCTCGCTCCGACGAAGGAAAAATAGCTGTATCTCATGCTAAGATAGAGCGGAGCTAATAACGAGATATATGTTAGGATTTTCAATTGGAGCTCGATATTCATTTGTTTCAAGTTTCAAAAAGTTTGTCCTTTTTTTCTATAAAAGAAGTTTCGGGCTCGATCCCATTACAAGCAATAGCTTTTCTACATAGAAAAAAAATTAGTAATAGTCATAAGTTTTATGACGGTTTGTAACAACTTACAATGTCATCCACGTTATTTAATTCATATGGAAATATTTTACATATCTTCACGCCAGATAACTTACGGTGTAGGCAGAGAGGACCGAGTGCTTCCTCAAACACGCCTCTCTCTTCATACAATCACGCCAGTTGCGAAGACGCTTGACACCACCTTCGGACAGTACTCGATCAATCTGATCATGGTATGTCAGTCTTGGTCTTCCCGTTACCATATATTCTGAGCCCCTTTGAAGAACATATATATATATATATATATATATATATATATATATATATATATATATATATATATATATATATATATATATATATATATATATATATATATGTGTGTGTGTGTGTCACTACCAGTTCTGCAACTTCGCTCTGGTATTTGGTGTCATGTCGTATTCCGGTTAGGAAGGTAAGGTCGGCGGTAAATTTATGCAATTGGCATTAACATTGACAACATCTTAATGCCAATTACACAGATAGCAACGTAACGTTGACAGTTTTGCTGTCTTCAGGCGATAGTTGTCCTTTTCTATCACGAAAGCCATCTGCTAGTTTGCTATTTTGTAAAAAAAGTTTTATCCATTGTGTATGTATGTATGAGGTAACCAAATTTACAAAGAAGGACATAAAAACGGAGCTGCGGACGCTGCTCACTGTAATACGAGTTTTAAGACGAAAATCTTCTAGATTTTTCACTTTTATAACGTCTCGAGTCGGAAGTTAAATGGGCGACACCGACAAGACTTAAAATTTCATTCTCATCCTATCCAAGACTTCTCGTAAAGCCGAGGTGTCTGGCTCGTTTATTATCACCGTCTGATCATTAACACTCCTATTAAGGTTCCGTTAGTGTATTGGAAAATGATTCTTTGAATCAGTATAAGATGTGGTTTCGATTGATCTCCATCTTATGTATTTTCTAGCTTTTTACTTCTTTTAAATCATAAGATAGCAAACAAACAATTGGGTCTTCTGATGGAAAGAGTTAATCATCGCCTATAGACACCAAAGATGTTAATAGTGCGTCGTTATTCGTGTGACAGGATGTAAATGCCACATACATAAATATACCAGCTACCTTAGTAGCTGGTATATTTATTTATGTGGTATTACTATAACAAGCATTGATTGATTGAAGATGTTAATAGTGCGTCGTTATTCATGTGACATGATGTAAATGCCACATACATAAATATACCAGCTACCTTAGTAGTTGGTATATTTATGTATGTGGTATTACTATAACAAGCATTGATTGAAGATGTTAATAGTGCGTCGTTATTCGTGTAACAGGATGTAAATGCCACATACATAAATATACCAGCTACCTTAGTAGCTAGAGGATAAGTCCTCCAAACCGGAACATAACTATAACAAGCATTGACGCTATTGGAGCAGGAATAAATAAGGTAATACTCGGACGAGCCGTTGCGGAACTCTACCAACTAAAAGTTACGATGGTAGTGACAGTTATAAATAGCCAATCAGTCACCTTTTACAACCTGCCCAAAAAAAATTATTGTTTTCGGATATTTTCCTTAACAGATTTTACAGAACATTCTGTAAAATCTTGCTTTGTGCCAAATTTCATAATTCTAGGTCAATAAGAAAGTACCCTTGGTTTCGATTCCTTTTTGAAATCGCCAAAACTCGTAAAATATGCGACATAACTTTTGATCGCGTGGACTGATATGTTTGATATTTTTATAGCTGAGAGCAACCATAGACTTGAGTATTTGATATACATTTTATTTTGATACATATTGCGTATATGTATCAAAATTTTGGGATTATTTTTCGAATCGTATGTTTTATAATATAGTTAGTTAATTAAACTACTACTAGAAAAAGTTTATTGAACAACCTAGATGAAATCTATTAATTGTTAATTAACTATTACATAAATTATTAAAAAATCGCGATGATGATATTGATAATATAATATTCATGTATTCAGAAAATGCCAGATTTTTTCGTTTCTTTTATATTTGATATATTTAGATAAATTATATTATAAAAATGTCCGAAGTAGGCGCCGCTTGTTTTAATATTTAAACAAAGTTTTAATATTGATCCTAATTATATACCGGAACTATATTGTTCTAATATAGTTCCGGTAGTCAGGATTTTGTTTTAATAAATTCATCCTATTTTTAAATATTTTTTCAAAATTTCTGACAGATTTTGAGATATCTGTAAAGAACCACAAACCCCACGTTTTTTCAGTTATTTTTATAACTTTGCAATTTTCGCAAGCGGCTCAATCATTATCAGCACGCTATTTCTAAATCCAATGACACCTCTTTCATATTTTTCAGAGACAGCGTAAAAATTTTGACCCATAAGGCACTTGTTAACTTGTCTTTAGTTTCTCATCAAACTTCTCTGTCACTAATATTATTACATCTAATAAAATCGTAGGAAAGTCAAAACTGTACATGAATATCTTTTTAAAAGAATACTTGGGGCGTTTTCTACAATCGATATCGAAGCCAGAAATATAGTTTTTAGAATGTTTGTTTGTTTGTCTGTTTGTCTGTATGTATGTCCGGGGTAAACTCAAAAAGTACTGCATAGATTAACTTCAAATTTTGCATGAATATTACTAACAGGTCGGGTTAACATATAGGATACATATTATCACGGTATCATGTACGGGGGAGGAGTTGTGCGGAGTAAACGCAGTTCGTGCGGACTAAGTTGCGGGCAACAGCTAATTCTCTAATATTAATATTAATATAGTTTTAATTAGGTTGACATATTTTTATTATTTTGTTAAACATTGTTGTTATAACTTATAAATTAAGATGTACCAATTGTTTCTTCATGTAATTTAAATGTTATCAATTATTTAATAATTGACGTTCAAAAAGAGGTTAGCATTAATCCTATTTTGAATAAAAATGTTTGACTTTTACTTTGGCCTGTTCTAATTCATTAAAGAAAATCATATAATTTATAAAGATTATTATTTCTAAAAAGTATATCAACACTGGCTGCGGTAACACATCTGTAACATAAATTATATCACCTCATATGGTACACTCCGTAAAGATCGTAATAACCAAGACGTAAGTGTTTGGGGACGGTGTGAGTTACGGTCGCATTTGTCCTTGTCGCACGACCTGACCTATCTGATTGTTGTGGATGAAATTGGCTGTTCCACATCATTCTTTTACCCGCTTTTAAAATTAGAATTATTTAGAAAATCTAAAAGTGCTCATTCGATCGTGCAAAAAATCTACACTTACGAGTTAAATAATAATAAAAAAGTGAGTACATTTTTTTATTAAATGTATAAATGGGTCAAAAACGTGTACATATATAGAACTTACTTGTAACGCTCGACGTTTCGCCCAAGTTACATTGACCGTGGCCACGAGAGTCCGCTCGTGTGATATATACCCGTTTTTGATCCGTTTATAGAAAAAAAAGAAAAAAGTGTCTTCACGCCCGTATCCCCAAAAGGGTAAGCAGAGGTACAAAAAGTGCACCCACGATTAGCCGAAGATACTTGGTCCCACAATGTGATAAGTGGCAAGCTTATCGCCAACCGGGCACTTTCAAATACCGGGCAATATTGTTTTTATCAGAAAATTGAAAAAACACATTTTTGAAATACCCGACCCAGGAATCGAACCCGGGACCTCAACTCCGACACCGGACCACTACACCACACCACAGAGGCAATATATATTTTTAAAAATGATAGTAGAACGCGTTAGTTTAAAAGTTCATACAAAAAAATTATAGAAATAATCTTAATACATATAAATTATGGATCACGTTGTTTATCCGCGATGAACTCCGAAACTAATGAACCGATTTCAATAAAATTTTGTAGATGTCTACTGTTTGAACTAACTTAAAAGATAAGATGGTTGTTACCTCAATGTCGAGGGGCTTGAGGGGCTTACCCTCTCAAGTACCAAGTAATTTGTATGGTAAAACAACGTTTGCCAAGTCAACTAGTAAATAATATCACTGGACAAATTACAAGAATTGATCTGACCCCAAAAATAAGCAAATTATATGCTTGTAGTATGAGTGTCAGTCAACGATACTAATACACTGAAATACACATATAAATACTCTAATATATTAATAAACACCCAAACCTAGAAATACAAACATCTGTGCTTATCACACAAATGCCCTTCCCTGCCGGGAATTGAACCTGGACCCCATTAATTGCGTAGTCAGGGCCGCTAACCACTCGACCAACGGGGCGGTAGTATTGTACAGATTATTTACATTGACGATAAGATAATTGACATTGCAGTTGAAGCTGCGCGGGCAAGCCAGTTTATTTAGAAAATCCGAAAATGCTCATTCGATCGTGAAAAAAATTTATACTTACGAGATAAATAATAATAAAAAAGTAAGTACAATTTTTTTTCTTAAATGTATAAACGGGTCAAAAACGCGTACATATATAGAACTTACTTGTAACGCTCGACGTTTCGCCCAAGTTACATTGACCGTGGTCATGAGAGTCCGCTCGTGTGATATATACTCGTTTTTGACCCGTTTATAGAAAAAAAAGAAAAAAGTATCTTCACGCCCGTATTCCCGAAATGGTAAGCAGAGGTACAACAAGTGCACCCACGATTAGACAACAAATCATGAAGGCCACTCACAAATTACCTACTATTAATTATGAAACAAAATCTTATTTTAAACGTTTTTAATATAAAGTAAACTGTATAAAAGTGACTATTAAAAATCTGAGAATAAATTTATCTGACATATCTTAACAAAAGAAGTCTCGTTTGAGAAACAACCTTTTCATTTAAAAGATTTAAAAGGGTAAAAGATACCCAGGGGCGTTGTTTAACCCTCATCAAATAATTTACATGAAAGCTACTTAGCAAGTGGTGCGATGAATTATCCGTTAGAATAAAATTTATACACATTTTCTTTAAAAATTGCATTGATCAACAAAAGTGTTCATTTGTTTCTAGTGTCTTGAGGAGAATACGTATAACAAGATTTTCTCCTTATAGTAAGATATTGCTGTCATCTATTTATTTTATATCGTAGAGTAGAAAACAAGCTGATGTTTTTTTATAAGGTAGCAAACACGCAGATGCTTCTTCTGATGAAAAGAGAAACCATTGCCTATAGACACCAAAAATATTAATGATATGTTGATATCCGTTGATTGTGACGGTATGGCAATACCAGATGCATAAGCCTAGCGTCTACCTTGCCATCCACACCGGAATAAGACAGTGAAAAGCATTGACCCATTTGCGGCAGGAATTGGTACAACGGTGGTACCAAATAGCCGTCCGAGACGTTGCAGAACTCTATCACCTAGTAGTCACGATGGAATCGACACATATAACTAACCGGTTGCCTTTTATGACCTGCCTGGCAGAACGGTAATTGTTCATTTCTTCAAAGAAGCCCTGACCAACATCGGAGTTCTCCTAATAGAAAAAAATAACAATCGCTCATTAACATATCAAACATATTTATATATTACTTGCTGAGCCGGCAAACGTTGTTCTGCCTTTTTAACTACTCTTTTTTATCTATATTTTCTCACCTTTTAAACCTTCCCTGGACTTAAACAATTAATTTATAACAAAAATTAGCCAAATCGGTTCAGCCGTTCTCGAGTTTTAGCGAGACTAAGGAACAGCAATTGATATTTATTTATATAGATGTGTTTTCCGTGCATGCGGATCTGTATATGTGTGTGTATGGAAGAGGTAGATAAGAGATTTTGAGTTGAGAAAAATAATTAATAGTCCTTGAGTACCATTAACCTCAACGAATAAAGATATTTTTAATCTGTGAGACCTTTTGTTTTTTAATTTAGCTTACGATTAAATATCTCAGTTTTTACTAAAACCATACTAATATTATTTTATATAAGTACTAATATTATAAATGCGAAATTAATATAATATCAATGACATGTTGCGAATTCGCAACATACTACATATTGCTATGCGGATGACAGCACTGGTGATGCTACATACTCCGGCCGAAGCGGTATTTCTCGGGAACACGTCGAAGAGTGCCGAAACAAGCTTGAGCAAGAATCGACTTACCGATGTCTCTGAATGGGGTCGTCAAAACCTGGTCACTTTTAACCCCAAGAAGACACAGCTTTGCGTGTTCACCGCAAAAAGACACCCTTTGTCGTATCACCTTGATTTGGGGATACTCTCCTGACAGCCTCAGCTAGTGTCGGAATCCTGGGAGTCGACATATTGAATTACGTTCAGTTTCGGGGTCATTTGGAAGGCAAGGCTAAATTAGCCTCTAAAAAGCTCGGTGTGCTCAGCAGAGCGAGACAGTAATTTCTGCCAGCCCATCGCCTTCAACTTTATAAGGCACAGATTCGGCCTCACATGGAGTACTGTTCTCATCTCTGGGCTGGAGCTCCCCAATACCAGCTTCTTCCTCTTGATCGCATACAGCGTAGAGCGGTTCGAATCGTTGACGACCAGGCTATTTCGAAACAGCTTGACTCTTTGGCGTTACGCAGAGATGAAGGTTCACTCTGTGTCTTCTATCATATTTATCATGGGGAGTGTTCTGACGAGTTATTTGGATTAACTCCTGCCGCCAAATTTCACCATCGGACATCGCGTCAAAATTAGAAGTTCCATCCTCACCATCTTGATGTCTGGAAATCCACAACTGTGCGATTCTCCCGACACTTTTTTGCTTCGCACTGCTCTGTTGTGGAATCAATCACCGGCAAGGGTATTTCCGAACGGATACGACATAGGGACCTTCAAGAAAAGAGCTTACTCATTCTTAAAAGGCCGGCAACGCAACTGCAAGACCTCTGGTATTGCAGATGTCCATGGGCGGTGGTGATCACTTACCATCAGGTGCACCTCTTGCTCGTTTGCCCCCTCTTTTATAAAAAAAAGAAAAAAAAGTAACTGCCCGCCTGTCTGTCTCTTCTTCACGCTTAAACCACTGAACCGATTTGGATGATTTTTTTTTATATACTATACGATAGCACATAAGCAGATGGGTCTCCTGATGGAAAGAGTCAACCATCGCCTATAGACACCAAAGATGTTAATGGTGCTTTGCTATCTTGTGTCGAGGTCTAATGCTACATGCATATGTTTACTGACTACCTTACTCTCCAAATCGGAACACGACAGTGACAAGCAGTGACGCTATTACGGCGGGAATATGTAAGACGGTGGTACCAGAGACCCAGGCGAGACAATACAGAGCTCTACCACGTAGTAGCCACGATGGTAGTGACTCGCGTAGCCAATCAATCGCCTTTTACGACCTGCCTATCAGAACGCCAGTTGGCCTATTCTTCAAAGGTGCCCGGAACCAACACAGGGAAAGATAACCTGTGCTTTAACGAACATACATAAAATTTAAAGATCTATTCTTCAAAGGAGCCCGGAAGCAACTCAGGGAAAAAGATAGGTAGTTTGATGCAAATATAGTTTAAGACCCTAGAAATGGCATAGGATGTTTTTTATCCCGGAAATCCCAAGGAACGGGAACTATGCGGGTTTTATTTTAGAAACTTTTCCACGCGTACGAAGTCTTGGGCACAGCTAGTATTTGATAGTTATAAAATATTTTATTGTATTATTAATTAATAATTATAAATAACATATATTCACATATTATTCATAATATATGTCTATATATGAAGCACTTTTAAATTTAAAAATTAACTAATGATATTGAATGCATTTATATCGTTTTATAAAATCTACATTTAGCCATTTTTACAGAGAAATACCCATATTTTCCTTATCTCGTCTTACACACGCCGTGTCTTCTGATTATGTAAAATAGGGTTATAATTTGTAAATTGTCTGTCTGAAATCCGATTTTCATGAGTAATTTTCATGAAAAACCGTAAGCCATAAAGAGGCGTATAGAAAGATAAACAAAAATTATATAGTAGGCTATATAATTTTTGTCTATCTTTCTATACCCCTCTATGTTAAATGCTAAACATTTGCGCTATTACATGTTCTCATTTTATACTAATTTCTATTGAGATCGGTCAATTCGTTCTTGAGTTATGACGAAACAGACAAAAATATCCAAAATGGCAAAATTACCATTACATTAACGTTCCTGATAATCTTAAATTGGTGACTATTAAAAGTTTTCGCAAAAAACTATTTGTTTTTTTACAAAACATACTAGAGCATAAATGACTTTTTGTTGATAAGATAAAATTTGAGTTGAAAAAATCTCTTATTGAGTAACTAATAAAAAATCTTAAGTATATTTAAAAAATTTAAATATTTTTTTTGCAAATAAGTTATTTAATTTGTTATTAGAAAAAACATATATTAATTTGAATAAATTTCTGCTGAAAAGTTAAAATGTTAAACTAAGAACTTCTTTTTATAAATGTAATGTAAATTGTATAAATGTAAACATTTTAATTGAATGGGAATGGAATGGAAAAACACACGGGATTTTGTAAATTATAAAAAAAACAGACAAGCCCGCTGCATTATTCCGCCGGATCTTCTTAGTGTGAGGCTACATTCCGGTCTAGTAGAAATTTTAAAGAAATCGAATCATCAAGAATAAATACAAATTTTCATTTATTATAAGTAATTATAAATATATAGTAATGTGTAAGTAAATAATGCCTATAAAAATTCTTAACATACATAGAATATATGGCAATTTTTAAATATTTGCACACCATATAATGGTAGAATATGCTAGTATCTTTGATTAATTTTAATAACTTATTTTAAAAAAAAACGATGAAGTAGACATACTTGCAAAACAAGCAGCTAAGGATGTGTACCTTTAGATGTGTTGCCTTATTATTCCGACCATATTAAGGCAGTTAAAAACAGTGCAAAGAGATGTGGCAAGAATACTTTAACCTAAGATATCGTGAAAAAGGTATTTGGTATAGAACCATCCAGCCACACATTTCACAATACTCATGGGTAGAACAAAATGTACTTAATAGAAAAGCGACTCAGATGGCTCTCAGGTTGCGCTCAGGATACATCCCATCAAACAAATTTGGTTACGTAATGAAAAAAGTCCCATCACCAAATTGTAACGTATGCGATGTAATAGAAGATGTACAACATGTTCTGATGGAGTGTGCCCGGAACGCAACTTTGAGAAGAAGGTTATTTAATAGACAAGAATTAAATGTTGGGCTCGCGAACAGTGTCTTAGCTGAGCTGTTATCCGACAAAGCTAAGATACTTTTCGGTTTAGCTGACGCGGTACTAAGTAACAGATAATAATATTTTGTATGTTGAATAAGAAATGTGCCTTATAGGACGATGTGGTGGCCCAGCGACAAAGTCCTTAAATTAAATTTAAAAAAAATAACTTATAACACTCACATTCTTGCAAATAAATACTTTTTATTTTTTTATTATCATTGTCAAACTGGCAGAATACCCCCTGACGGTAAGTGGTCGACATCACCAATGAACATAATGTACTGGAAGAAGTAGAAAGTAAGATGAAATAAACCTGGAACTGGCCCAGGTAACTCATTTATTTGTTGCCTATCTTGAGAGATAAGATTTTAAGTTTCAGTGTCAGTAATTACCCTGCCTATCTTGCCCTTATCTCCGAAACACAGCAAAGCTATTTTATGGAAGATGGTGGTACCCATGCAGCCGGGAACGCGGATAGTCCATCCCTGCCACCGGTAAACCGGTTTTTCTCATTTTGTTATTTTTTTTGCGATTAACTAAAATTTAAAAGTGCTTACAAAAGTATTCAAAACCTGATATTTAATATGAAAAATGACTTCTCTTGAAGTGAAAAACTAAAGTATCTTTTATCTGGGGGTTGCAGATAAGCGCTGAGTAGTAATTAAGACTGAATCCGCAGAAGGCGACAGGTGGCAAGTTATTTAAACTTGCTGAGACTCAGCCGGGCGAGTTAAAATAAATAATTTATGTAATATTACGCCAAGATACCCCAGCTGCAACCAGTTATTAAAAATTATATTCTGCAGCCATGAAATGAGGTTTTGTCGCATAAACTTGGTCAATGTTAATTGATTGTTGTTAATGAATGCTAATTCAGCATGTTTTAGGGAAACGATTTACGGATCACGTTCTGATGATTTTTTAAAAGTTTTTTATTGAAAAAGCAGGAGTTAAGGACGCGCTCAATAAAAATCATGAATTTGATGTACTTAGTCGTGTACATCGAATGGGGTAAGAAGGGACGCCGACACATTCTGTGCCCACACTTTGTTGGACTTTAACATTCGGAACAAGGGAATTTCGGTAGTAAATTGTTTCACATATTTAGTGTTACCTACTGCCTCCGTTTCTAATATTATAATCAACACGGGGAAAAAGGATTTTGAAGTCGAATAAACGTAGGGTTATCAAGTTATCATCATGCATAATTTACAGATAATTCGGTATGTCTTGATACCCAATTATCAGTTACTATTCAATTTATCACACGATATAGCAGTAAAAAAATACATTAAATATGTAGGTACCTATTTTTGTAGTAGTAGTTATTTTAAAAGACTAATTGATAGACAATCTCACCAAAATTATTCACTTACCTGTATCTCACCAATATTACATAAATTATTTTTCTGTGTCTGCTTATTGGTAGCTTTTTTACTGAATAAATAGATCACCTTGTATACAGTTATTAAAAATTATCCTGTCCGACCTAAAAAGGCCATACTTGTAGGTCAATTATATTATCAAAAAATAATGAAAGGACTATTTATAAAAATAAAGATATTTCATTTTAAAATCTTTGTTCACTTCCCTTCCCTTCAATTACCCATAAATTTAGTAAATGTTTTTAATTGGACACCCTACGTCAAGTTGCCTCTATGGTCTAGTGGTCCAGCGTTGGTGTTGACCACATGAGTTCCCAGGTTCCATTCCCGGGTCGGGCACATAAAAAAAAGTGTTTTTTCAGTTTTCTGAGAAACACAAAGTTGCCCGGGATTGGAAAGTGCCCGGTTGGCGATAGGCTTGCCACCTATCACATTTGTGGGACCAAGTATCTTCGGCTAATCGTGGGTGCACTTGTTGTACCTCTGCCTACCCCTTCGGGGATATGGGTGTGAAGATACACCCTACGTCAAGTCAATGAACGCGGTCGCTATGATATAGTAGTTGTGGTAGTTTTACTCTCACTAAACAAATATCTGTCACTATTAAGAACCGAACCCAATCCCCATCGATTCGTAGTCACCTAATAATTTACTGTCCCGTTGGTCGAATATTTATTATTATTAGTAAATAAAAGTAATAATAATAATAGTTTAAGTTTTTCAAGGAGTGTACAAGTAGTCAAATCTGTTTCTATTACAGGTAAATAGTTTTTGTGAGATTTATCTAAAAAGCCAGATACTTTATCGTAATACTATCAACATAAATTGCTTTTAAACAGCGACATAAGTTCAGCCTCATGTGAAATTGATCCTTCTACGAAAGTATCCGAATATTAAGCCCTCTCGTATAAAAGAAGAGAGCAAACGTCAGTTAGATGTGTGTTGTTAAAAGTAAAACTATCACGGCTTAGAAGGCTTTTTGAATAATAGTCAACCAACTTATAAAATGACTTGGAGAAATTTTTACAGGCAGTGAACCTGTGTTGCATATATACATATATTCGTCATTGAAGTTAAAAGTTTATAGCACGAAACAATAAAAGCCCAATTCTTAATTCGCATTATTGTGAACAGTAATAGTAGCGATCTGGAAATTTATGGACTTTATATTTTGATATATAATTTATATATTTTTCATGTATTTTTCATATATTTAAAATATATAATTTTTATATTTTAAAATATATTTTTTATATATTTTTTTTTTCACTCTTATCAGAACCACACAACCCCCATGGGGTTGTGTGGTTCTGATAAGAGTGAATTTAGATAGTAAACAGATGGTTTATTACAAATGTGTTGTTGTAGAAGGATTGATGAATAGATTTTGAAGTATATAGCTTTTTAAAATTAGAATTAAAATTTTGAACAAATATATTTTGTATGCTTAGAGATAAAAATATAATAATAAACATTAAAAAAGAAATCTGGTTCTTTGAATTAAAAAAATCCATAAGTATAATTTAGATGAAAAATATAAAATATTTGTAACGTGATTGGTCAAATATATCATAAGCATGAAAATATATATAATTCTATACTAACAGTTAGTTGCGCGCTTGCGATTAATAATTGCAATTAATAAAATAAAAAACCCAAAAGACTGCATATCTTTATATATTGTGTACATTGATTCCACTATTGTTCAGATTTTTCATCGTAATTTTGTGGAAATATTTTAATGCGTAGATACTTTATAGGCTGACGAATTACAGTCAAATGCTCTTTTCGGACAAGATTCGTTAGATTTAATAACATATACTTCAATAGATTTCTTCAAATTTGGCTTACGTGACTTATGTCAGGACACGTTTGTTTATAAATAACATCGTACCCTGATAGCCACCTTACCTATAACTTACTGTCAATCTACGTCCACAATTTGAAACAAAAAAAAAGTATCTTCACGCCCATCTCCCCGAAAGGGTAGGCAGAGGTACAACAAGTGCACCCACGATTAGCCGAAGATACTTGGTCCCACAATGTGATAGGTGGCAAGCCTATCGCCAACCGGGCAGCACTTTCCAATCCCGGGCAACTTTGTGTTTCTCAGAAAACTGAAAAAACACTTTTTTTTATGTGCCCGACCCGGGAATCGAACCCGGGACCTCATGTAGTCAACGCCAACGCTGGACCACTAGACCACAGAGGCGGCGAAACAAACTTGACGGAAAGAGTTGGCAAAGCGAGCGATTACCTATTAGTTATCTATAACTACAAATCTAAAAAAACTATTTTTTCAGCGTATCAAAAATTAGTCATAAACATCTTGACAGTATTACATATTTATACACTATATATTTTCAGTATTTTTGAATCGCTTGTCCTATTTTTCCTTGTTAGCCACCGGAAAACCCAGCAATTTGCTAACGAGATTATCAGACCTACCTAACAAGTACTTTAATTATAACCCAAAGTAGGAAACTAGGGATGTACGATTCCAAAAAAAAATCGATCTCGAGAATCGTGACAAATTTTATCGAAATAATCGATTCTCGATAAAATCGAGTGTAGAAGAATCGATCCATTGATAATCGATCGTTTGAATAAAGGCGTAATTTTCAAATTTAAAGAATTCCATGTCATTGTAATGAACTAATTTAAAAATTAATATGGCTTATACTAATGCATTTTCAATTATTAAAATAAACGTTTCTTCTAGATTGAATATAATATTTTATAGCACTTAATAACAGTAAATTATATTTTTTTTACTAAATGCTTTCTAATATTTAAATGAGTTAATTAATTATTAATTAAATTGATTTAATTAAATAATAATACTACTATTAAATGTTAATCAAATAAAAAGTATTATTAGTAAAATGGATATTTATTTTATTAAAAAAAAATTTTCAACGACACAGAATTTATTAGATATTACACCATATTTGTATTTTATTTATATAGCGAATGAGTTTTAAAAAATTACAATTGTTGATTTAAATAATTTCTGTATGTGGAATTTTTTCTCATTTTAACTGCTACAATTTATTTGTTATAATATTTAAAAATAAGTAATAGTTTAAAAAAACTAAAAACACGCTTTTTATAGAAAATCAAACTAAAAAATAGAAAATAAATTTTAATAAATTTAAATTAAGAATAGTGTTAAAAATTTCAATAAATATAAATTAATAATAGTGTGAATAAAAAAAAATATTTTATTTTAAAAAAGCGTGGGGTGCATGGTGTCAATAGTTATAAATATTTTATTGACAGATATGAGTAGAGTGATTATCATTTTGATAATATCTTAAAAAGCACCCCACGCTTTTTTTAAAATAAAATAATTTTTTTTATTCACACTATTATTAATTTATATTTATTGAAATTTTCAACACTATTCTTAATTTAAATTTATTAAAATTTATTTTCTATTTTTTGCTTTGATTTTCTATAAAAAGCGTGCTTTTAGTTTTTTTAAACTATTATTTATTTTTTACTTTTTAGTTTGGTTTATTCATAAAAGCGTGATTTTTTAGTTTTTTAAAACTATTATTTGTTTTGTAAAATTAAAATTCTCCTTAGTATTCAAAAATTTGTCAATATTGGAGAAATCGGCTAAAGATAATTATTGGAAATTAAAATTAACATCAAGTCCTGTCTTATCGACTGTAGGAATAATTATAAAAAATTAAAATTAAGTTTCTTACCTTATCGACTATAGATGAAAATTATATAAAATAACAAAAATCATATTTTGCAAATTAAAAAATGGAATAATTTTATCAAACATACAAACATACAAAAGTACAAACGTACAAACATACAAACATACATATAGGTGAAGCTAATAAAAGTTTGTAAAAATTATATGTCTCAATTTTAGAATCAAATTTGTAAATTACTTAAAAAATACTTTCTTTGAAAATTCGGGAAAATTGAAAAATCGGGAAAATTAAGTTATAAATAAGAGAAAAAAATCTATTAAACACTGCGTAGATCATTTAAAGATTAAAAAAATTCGATACAATCGAACGACAATCTGAAATTCGAAAATACGGTTATTTTGTAGCTTCTCTTTACATGCTATTTTTTAAAAATTTTGTCAATTTTTCAATTCTAAGATCATATTCCAGCTATGAAAATGCACTTGCAAGTCATTAACAATTGTGTTTAATAGATTTTTTTCCCATATTTATAACTGTAATTTTTCCGATTTTTTTTTTTGGTATTTTTAGATTTTTTTTTTAATTTTTAGCGCACGCATAAAAATTTCTAGTAGAAATTTATTTCGATGTCGATGGTTCATTATTCTACATCGACCATCGATGTTTCGATTCCAAAAAAAATCGACCAAAAAAATCGATGTTTCCCGGAAAAAACATGTTTTCCGGATGTTTCGCATCGATGTATATCGCCCATCCCTATTCGACTGCCTTAGTTATCAATTAACAGGAAAAAACCAATTTATTTTGCGCATTATTAATACATTTTATGGTCCGTTCTCTGAATTAAGGTTATCGCTGTTTTCGTTACTAATAAGTTTATTAATATATTTTCCGTATTACATAGCTATTTTAAATATTAAATAAGCAAAGGAAAGTTTTGAGTTGATGAAAACCCAAATAATTTAGTTTAGTTTTGATTCAAAATGATACTACTCCACTATCAGTAGAAAACAATAAAGCCCTTGAGTTTACAGAATGTTTTGCGTGACAAAAACAATTTTTTTTTAATTATCAATTTTTTGAGTTCCAATTTCTAAATTTCGACATTGAAGCGAGCCCTGGTGATGGGTAACTTTGGGACGTTACATTTCGCGTAGCCCGACACGTACTTAACTTATTTATCTACATTTCTTATGTATCGTCGGATACTAAACAAGCTAAGCCATTCTAATTTTAGAACATTACGTTCCACACTGTTAATCGTCTATACTTGGTAAAACTGATTTTTGATCGAATTGTAAAAAAACTTGTATATATCTCCGGTTTGGCGTATTAAGGCATCATCAAGTTTTGTAGCAAAACAAGATGAAACTTGAAGACTTTAAACACAGAATATCACGTGATATCTCGGAATGGTGCGGAATAAACTGTCTCGAACCACTCCGAGATATCGCGTCTGTGAGAGATATCTATGTGTGCGTTTCTCGAATGTTACTTGTATGGAACACTGTGTTCTGTCTTCGCGCACGAAGGGTTTCTTACCATAATCTATAAAAGAAAATCACGTTTGTTGTAGGTATGTATGCTTAAATATTTAATTTATGTATTAGGTATTTATTTTTATAGTTAATATATTTCCAAATACTTAATTTTTTTTGAAAATATTTAAGTTTCTACCTGTTTATTAAGACCGAGTATAAAATTGCTTAAAGTGTCCGTTTGTTGTATGGGAGCCCCCCTTTAATATTTACTTTATTTTTATTTAATTATTTAGTTTGAAAGGAAATATACAACTAAATATTCTGTCAAACTTGTAAGCGTCTACCTGTTACTTTGTTATTGATCAAAAAATCCGAAAAAACACGTTTATTGTATCGGGACCTCGACTTTAGACCTTATCGACGACACGATAGTGGTAACAAAAATACATAATTTATGAAAATTTTCAGATTTCTAGCTATCACGGTTTATGGGATACTGCCTGGTGACAGATAGACAGACGGACAGACAGACAGTAAACGGAGGCTTTTCCCCGTGTTGGTCCCGGGCTCTTTTGAAGAATAGGCCAACTGCCGTTCTACCAGGTCACTACCATCGTGACTACTAGATGGTAGAGTTCTGCATTTTCTAGCCCAGGTCTGGCACCACCACCTTACCTATTCCTGCCGCAGCAGCGTCGGTGCTTGTCACTGTCGTGTTCCGGTTTGGAGGGTAAGGTAGCCGGTAAACTTATGCATGTGGTATTAGACCTCGCCACAAGATAGTAACGCACCATTAACATCTTCGGTGTCTATAGGCGATGGTTGACTCTTTCCGTCAAGAGACCCATCTTCTTGTTTGCTATCTTAGGATATATATAAAAAAGGCTTAGTAATAGAGTCCCGTTACTCCTTTTAGGTACAGAACCCTGAAAATGCTAATGAAGTTGTTACTTATGAGCTAAATATTAATTGCTAGATGCATATATTTACCTCCTACAAACGTATGTTAATATCTTTTTTCTATTTTGAAGTATAGATTAACTTCTCTGCTGCTGGGCATTTCGTAAAAGGCGAGAGACGAAGAGAAATGTATTAGTCATCTTTTTTATATCCTAAATATGAAAACAAGCAACTAGCTCTTTTGGGGGAAAGAGAAACCATCGTCTATTGACACCAAAGTTATTGCTAGTGCGTTTCCTTTATATCACTAGATAGCAAATAAGCTAATGGCTCTCCTGATGCAAAGAGAAACCATCGCTTAAAGACGCTAAAGAAATAAATTTTATGTTGTCTTTCGTGTGGCGGGATGGCAGTGCCACATGCAAGTCTTCCAGCTACCTTACCCTCTAAACCGGACCACGACAATAACAAGCATTGACGCTATTGCAGCAGGAATAAATAAAGCGGTGGTACCAAATGGTATGCTATCCGTGTGGTTGGACGACGATGTCTATTTCATAAGTTTACTGGCTCTCTACACTGGATTACGATAATGACAAAAACTGATACCATTAAGGCAGAAATAAGTAAGACGATAGAACAAGACCTGGGCTAGATGTTAAGGCACTTTATCATTCGCATCGCATTCGCATTCGCATCGCATTCGCATCGCATCGCGTCATTCGCATCGGAATCATTCGCATTTTGCGAACTCGTAGAAGGTAGAAGGGCATATGGTTTATTTAAAAGGGCAAACATCTTGACTGCTAACTGGGTGGTAGTTCTGCAACGACTGATACCACCACCTATATCCACTCTATCTATTCTTGCCGCCATAGCATCGGTGATTATCGCTGTCGTGTTCTGGTTTGGAGATTAAAATAGCCGGTGAAGGAAAATGATGAGATCCGCCTAAAAGGGCTACAAAAATATAGCATCAGCCGAAATTATTAAATTAATTTAATTTACAGTAAGTCAATATTAGAATTAAACGGAAACTTTTTAATAGCAATTGGAAAGTCATGAAACTAATCAAACTTGTAACTTTTTCTTATTTCTAAATCAAGCAAAGATTTTTTTTCTTCCTTAAAGTTATTACTTTCTAGTATTTCTTACCAAAAAAATAAATTATAAACATGTTGGATAGGTAAGACGCAAAATTTTAAACAAACTATTGTATAAATGTAATAAAAATGAAAAAAAAAATCATTATGGTAGTCGAAACCTACAACATAGAAGGCTGTATAAACAAGAACTCTTGGTATCATCCGTAAGAAACAAAAAAAAAACAAGTGTCATCTATTTACACTGTGAACGTGTAACAAATATTTTAATGTAAACAAAATTTATATCGTTTTTAACTTTAAGTGGTTAAAATCAAATAATCTTCATAATGAGTGATACCAAAATGAATTTATGTTGACGATATATTGCGATGTGGGTGGCTTAAAATGAAATGTAACAATTGTAAATTCAAGTAAGTAATATTAATCTTTGAAGGAGTTTCGTGAATTTCTCGACACTTTTTGCCTCGCACTACTTTGTTGTGGAACCAATTACCGGCAGGGGTGTTTCCAAACGGTTACGACTTGGGGGCCTTCAAGAAATAGCATACTCATTCTTAAAAGGCCGGCAACGCAACTGCAAGACCTCTGGTATTGTGGATGTCCATGGGCGGCGGTGATCACTTACCATCAGGTGCACCTCCTGCTCGTTTGCCCCCTCTTCTATATAAAAAAAAATAAATCAGTCTTATAAAAAGTATCCGTGATACAATTTACATTTCAGAAGAAATTATTAACGTATTGAAATACGGTAAGCAGCTATCATCATGTGTTGCGTTTTAAGCCAGATTTCTATGGAGCGTCATCATTCTTCTAAAATGCTTGTGGCATTCCAACTTTGCTAATGGAAAGCGAAGCATCATCTACATAATTGGTATTTAAAGGCGTTAGTTATCTCTTTCCAGAATATAAAACCGTCTGCTTGGATTGCTTCATAGGATAAAAATCCTATGAAATAAAAAACAAAATTATTAAAAAATATATTTTAATGATATTGTAAGGATTTACAGGATTTACAGAAATGGTGAGTAGTTCTTACTTGAGGGGGAATTCCGCTGAAATATATGCTATATTTGTATTACAAAAACGGGCTATAAGGGCAATTTATAATCTTAGTCCAAGGACCTCCCTGAGAGAAAAATTCAAAGAAATCAATATCTCAACTGTAATTTCTCAGTATATATTCGAAATCTTGATGTACGTTCGTAAAAATATTTGCTTATTTAAAAAGAATAGTGATATTCACTCCCTAAATACAAGGAACAAAAACAATCTTGCTGTGCTTGTGTCTCGTCTCCACAGAATAAGCAACTCTTTTATGGGGCAAAGTATACGCTTCTACAATAAGCTGCCTGATGCCATTAGAGATTTACCAGTTAACAAATTCAAAAAATGTTTTAAAACAAAACTATGTAAAAAAGGTTACTATAAAATATCTGAATACCTTGATGACAGGAAAGCATGGGATTAACTGCTCCTCATATCGGCAATCCTTATTATTAATGTAACAATTAGATACTAATTAAATATTATGTAATAGTTTATTTAAAAAATGTTATGAAAAAAAGACAAGCTCGCTGAGTTTCTTCCGCCGGATCTTCTCAGTGTGTGGCCGCGTTTCCGATCCGGTAGTTTAAAAAAATATTGACGCGTCAAAATAACTTGTAAAAAGTTTTATTGAATTAAGTACTTCTGATTACCATCAAATGACTCCCTTGCTTGTACGTCATCTGTGTTTATGAAAAAATGTAATAAAAACAAGTGCTATAACTTCTTTTAATGTCTTCTCTCAGAAATATTCATTTTATGAAAATAAATGCGCATATTTACACTAAATAAGGCGAAACGACAGAACTTAGAATATTTATTGTTTCAAATAAGTTCATAGTATCCATAATTTGGTCCCAAGCCTCACTTCGGCCTAAAGCTTCAACCGCAAAGTTGCATTAAGTACGAAGTCGCACACGTAATCAGTACTAACCAACAATTATAAACCTAACTACATAGAACATAAGCTTCAAATTCGTTAATATTTTGCATGTTACGGTATTGCAACTTGCATAATATACCTTAGGATCTGTTGTGCAGGCGTCTTGAAGCAGTTCAACTTTAGTTTTCATTACGATATTAGAATGTGTAATGTGCTTGTTTCAAACTGTTTAAAGTCAAAGAAAATGATAATGGCTTCCACGAAGTTGATAGAGTTCTCTTTGAAATTTGATATAATATGTAAATGTTAGGATTAATGATGCATAAAGTATAAAATTTCAAATAATTTGTTAAACCAAACTCAGGCGTAAAAAAATTAATTGAATTATAAACGCGCGTGAGAGATCTACTGATTTCCAATCTAACGATTACTTGTTCTACGCTCATGAAGGTAGGCATCAAAAGTGAAGTACATTCATAAGTTTGACTTTTGTACCTATTTGTTCTGTGGTTTTGTATTGAAATTAAAACCATATTTTCAAATTTATAGTCCTTGAAAAAATGTTTTTTTTTTTCAGTTAACGTAAAAAAGATCTAGAGCTGTGAAATTTGGTAATTACAACACGATATATCTTTTGAATAGTACAGAGTAAAATCTGAAAACTACATATATACGCTTGTAATTAAACAATAAAAAAATAGACTTTATTTAAATTAAATATTTCTGTAAATGAATTTCGTGAAAAACTCGGAAAAAGCTACGAGACTTGATTTTTGAAATATTTATAATACACAAATACATGTCTTCACGCCAGGCCCCTTTACTCAGTAGGCAGAGAGAACTTGCCCATTTTTTCATTGAATAACATTGTTTAATTATATTTTTATCTGAATTTGGATTTTTTATAAGTATTCTTAAATAGGGACAAAAAAGGTGTGGGCAGTCTCGTATTTTTTTATTCTCTGTATCTTTGACCTTTTCCAAATTATATAGATAAATTAACCTAACAATCCTAACCTAAAAATCTCCCTTAGCACTTGATAGCAAAGGGATTACATATATTTTTGCATTCCTATGCGATGTAACAAGAAGAATATTTCAAGTTATGTAATGTTCGTTTTATCTAGTACAGCAATGAATAAACCTTTCAAAGTTTTGCGGAACAACTTTATACAAATGGCGCGGTTAGCTTCGTACAGTGGTGGTGCAAGCGAATTTAGCCATTTTAATTAATCACAATTGAATTAGAATACGTGATGTTGAATTCATATGAAATTGAATTCATTTCAGATGAAATTAAGATTATTGAAAGACAAGAAAAACAATACTCTTATTTTTTAAACTGAGTTTCTTATTACAAGTTATTGCTTGCATGCTGAGGGGCTAGGCCGAAATATGTGCAACAAAAAACGACGGTACGGTACCAAAAAACTGGCCAAGTGCAAGTCGGCCTCGCGCACGAAGGGTTCCGTACCATTACGGCACATAAAACACGGCAAAAAATCACATTTGTTGTATGGGACCCAATCTTTAAATATGTTGTTATAGCGACAACAGAAGTACATAATCTGTGATAATTTCAACTAACTATTACAGTTTATGAGACTATGTTGACGCGTCAAAATAACTTGTAAAAAGTTTTATTGAATAAATTTCTTCTGATTTCTGAGATACAGCCTAGTCACAGACGGGCAGACAGACAAACAGAGCGATAGACGGACGGACAGCAGAATCTTAGTAATAGGGTTCAGTTTTACCCTTTGGCTACAGAAACCTAAAAATCGACAATTGTGCAGTGATTTTGAGGAACATACGATTGGTTTTGGATATTTCAAAAACTCGCACACATACTTCATTTATGATGTAGGCATAATAGCGGATGAAAGTTTGTATGAAACTTTTTATTCCCTAAACATATTTGAATGAAGATTTATATGAATTGGTTCAAAAAAAATAATGAGTTACTTGTTTAAGCTTTTTTTCAAAATTTAATCCCTAAGTGGGTAAAAATTTTATGTAAATATTATTTTTTAATAGAATACTAGCAGCCCGTCCGAATATTTAGAGATTTTTAATAAAGTAGTTTATAAAGAAAGGTTAAATAATTTCTAAAGTAAATATGCGCGGGCGAAACAGAAGGTAACAGATAGCTTATTATATGTAAAATTTATATGCTTTTAGATTTTTTCATATCATACCAAACAAGAAGATGGTTCTCCTGACGTAAAGAGAAATCCATTGTCTATGGACACCATATATGTGAATGCTGCGTTGTTATTCTTGTGACTAGGCCTTAATGCTAGATGCATAAGATTGCCGGCTACCTTACATATTACGTTTAAATAATTTTTTTTGAATGTAACAGATAATCAGAAGTTCTCTCCTAACTTGTTCCAATGGCGCAAATTTACTGCGTTTCGCGCGATTGTTGCAATCTACCATTTTGGGTTATTCCAGCGCACTCATTCGTGGTTCGTTAACTTTGTTGTACGAGTGTTCCGTACTTAGTTCATGATTCCACGGGAACCTAGCAATAGCAAAAATTGTTTCAATATTACAACAATCTGATATCACCTTTATTCCTATTATGATAAAGTTAAATTTTATTTTGCTGTAGTTAAATGAAATAAAACTTTCTTGCCAATTTTAAAAATTTATGTACCCATGTTTTTTGAGTTTAAAAGTTTTTATACTGATTTAATTTGCTTTGAATGACGTTTTTCTGGCAATAACGGGGAAGGAAACTAGACGTGAATGAAATACCTGAATAAAAAATGAAGAAGTGATCAATATCGATTATCCTTACTTTTGTAAAGAAATCAATTTAATTTAGAACTTTACGCCAACACACATGTGATCTTTGCAATACCACTAAAATGAAAAAAAATGTAAGAAACGGAACTCACCGAAGATCTGGAAAATAAAAAAACCCTAGAATTATCCTCCCACGTCCTGCACACATTTCACTATGTCAGCTGTAAATAAAAAGCATAATATAGTATAAGTAATCTTACCACTAAATAGTCACGTACGTTATGTAATCAACGCAAGTTTTCCTTCGTAACTGAGGCATCTTTAGTAGGAACGAATAGCAATTCATTCCATCAACAAGAGTTGAAGTAGTAATACTAAACAATGTAGTTGCGGATTTCCGCAGTCCTGTATTAAGTACATATTTTTATTATCATAATATGTAAAATTCTCGTGTCACAATGTTAGGTACCACACTCCTCCAAAACGGCTTGACCGATTTTCATGAAATTTTATATGCATATTCAGTAGGTCTGAGAATCGGCCACTATCTATTTTTTTATATCTCTAAGTGATAAGAATTGACCACCCCTAACATTTTTTTTGGCCAAAATTTATTTTTTTATAACCTGCGATATTAGTAATTCGATAAATTTATATTGCGAAACAACGTATGCCGGGTCAGCTAGTGATATAAAAAAATTAAATACATGACTTTGCGGATAAACAAAGAAATCTTTTTTTTTTCATAAGATAGAAAGTAAGAAGATGTTCCTCCTGATGGAAAGAAAAACTGTCGCCTCTACATTTCAAAGATGTTAATGGTGAGTTGCTATCCGTGTGGTGGGATAATATGCATAAGTATACCAGCTACCTTACCTCTAAATTAGAACACAACAATAACAAGCATTGACACTATTGTGGAAGGAATATGCAAGGCAGTTGTACGAAATCTCCAGGCGAGACGTTGCGGAACTCCACCACCTAGTAGTCACGATGGTAGTGACATCTATAGGCAATCGGTCGCTTCTTACAACCTAACTGGTAGAACGGCAGTTGGTCTATTCTTCAAAGGAGCCCGAACCAACTCGGAGGAAAAGATAGGTATCCTGATTGAAATAATAGACACCAAATATGTTATTGGTGCTTTGCTATCAGCGGGATGGTAAAGTTGCATGCATTAGTTTTAAAACAAAGATTAACTGTAAGCATTTCGTACAAGCAAATAATCCTATTCCCCACTGAATCCTAAACATATTAAAGTTTCGCCATATATTATAACTGATGCGTGAAATATATCTGTCATGGTATGATTTAGTTGGAGCCCATATATCAAAAGGGCTGTCACACACATACCACCTATGAAAAATAGTTAACTGTTGCGTTGTGTTAGCTGTAGCTATATAATGTAGAAGTACTGAATAGGAATTTAAGAACGATATTTAATTTGAACAGGGTAGGTGGTTGTTAATGATTCTTAACTTATTTATTTATTTTTTATAGCATAAGATAGCAGGCGACACTCGTGATGGAAAGAGATAACCATTGACTGTACACATCAAAGATGTGAATAGTTCTGTGCTATCTTTTTGGCGGGGTGTTAATGCCACACGCAAAAATGAAGCGGCTAACCTACCCAAACCGCAAAACAACTATTGTTTTGCGGTTTGGTCAGGGAAGCCGGTTGGGGTTTAGGATTTTTTTTTATATCATAAGATAGCCAATCAATCAAACAAGCTGATTGTTTTCCTGATGGAAAGAGTCAACATTCGTCTTTAGACACCAAACATAATAACTTTAGATACTAAACAAAAGAGATAAAGTTGCTTAGCAGTGTAAATAATTTAGTTGCTAAATATGTGTTATTTATTATGTGTATTATTATGTGATTGCGCGACAACTCATGTACGCATTGCGATTTTTGATTCTCAAGTAAGTGAGTACAATGTATTCTTTTTGAGAAATAAATGTCTTAAACCAGAAACATGTTAAAGGTGCGTTGGTTGTGGCGAGTTCTAATGCCACATGCATAAGTTTACCGGCTACATACCTTCCCAAACTAAATACGACAGTGACAAACATAGACGCAAAGAGGCGGTATCAGACCCATGCAAGACGTTACAGAACTCTACTGCATAGTAGTCACTATGGTAGTGACTAGCATATAGCTAATTGTTTGCCTTTTATGAACTACCTGGCATGATGGTAAATAGTTTTTCTTCCAAAGGCCCCAGACTAACAGTAACCTAAACACTTCCAAATGGAACTAGAAAAAAAAAATCACATATAGTTCATAACCAAAGCTAAAGCATCTACTATTTATTAAAGAAATCTATTTTAAACCTATTATTGTTCCTGTGGCATTCCAAAAGAAATTTACAGTTGCAGTAGGCTGCGGGACTTGGTAATACCGATAATGCCGGATAATTTAAACTGCATTCATAGATTTTAAATAAATGTCTGATTGAACCGGGAATCGAACCCGCTAATCAAGAAAAAAATACCATATACATTTTTATCGTACCGATTGAAAGGCTTCTTTATAAGCATTATTTTTTGCTAAATAACATAACAGATATATAGCATAGAAATAAAAGGATGCCTTGTATATGACTAGCTAACATTTGCTTTTTCTGGACCTAAGTTAATTGACGATAAAAATGTATAGCCTATCATTAGCGTAATCACGTGTTCTTATGTAATATCGTGTTTTATTAAGGTACAAGCTGTTCTTGAGTCATCACGGGACATATAGACCGATGGGCAAAAATTATATGGGCTATGATTTGCGTTATTTATTCTCAATCTACAATAGACTAAATGTTTGATTTCTTGCACTAAATTAATTCTGTCAATAATCTGAGGTGCGAGGACTCGCTGGCTAAGGGGCACGATGTTCCGACTGGCTAATTTAAAATCGGTAATAAGTCGCGCGTGTTTATAACTTACTGGATTGGTCGGTAAGATTCTTATGTTTCGATTGGGATTTCTTTTAAGATCTATTAGTTTGATGTATTGACAGAGCAATTGGTCTTTTATTAGTCCTTTAGTCTGTTTACTCATTGACGTAATTACATGTTCCAACTATATACCAAATTTCATGAAGATCTGTGAAACTATTTTTCAGTCATACTTGGACGTAAGATAAATTTCGAATTAATAAATTTCATATGAGTTTATGTAATAAATTTATCACACAGATTATTAAAATTGTATAATTTTGACGCAAGTCTTCCTTATTATTGTAAGTAAATATATTGTAATTACTGGTGTTTAAAACAAAATTTTATTACAATAAAAGGATATTTTTGTAATTGCACACAATTACTCAAAAGCAGGTTTTTGACTTTAAGTAACTAATTAAAAAGCTGCTTTTGAGTATTTTTATTTTAATAAGTCATGAGCTAATTAAGATTAGAACATCAAAGTGATTCAGTGTTTTTACATTTTCAAGGTCACTGTTAATCTGTGGTTTTTTTATATTATAAGATAGCAAACAAGCAGATGGGTCTCCTGATGGAAAGAGTCAACCATCGCCTATAGACATCAAAGATGTTAATGGTGCGTTGCTATCTTGTGGCAAGGGTTTGTAATTGCTTTAGATTCAGGCCGCATAGAAAAAACAACTTGGACATTATGTTGCATGCAGAAGAAGGATTATTATCAGCACGTGAAATGTAACGTGTAAAAGAAGAGAGATTTGACGATGAGAAAATCTAATATCTTGTTTTTCTAATCTATATATATATAAATATAAATATATATAAATATATATATATATATATATATATATATATATATATATATATATATATATATATATATATATATATATATATATATATATATATATATATATATAAAATCGTAGGAAAGTCAATGTATGTCCGGGGTAAACTCAATAAGTACTGCATGGATTTACTTCAAATTTAGCATGAATATTACTAACAGGTCGGGTCAACATATAGGCTACATATTATCATGCTATCATCTACGAGGGAGGTGCTGTGCGGAGTAAACGAAGTCCACGCGGAAGAAGTCGCGGCAACAGCTAGTATGTATAACAAGGACACATTATTCGAAATAACACGTCGTTTTGTCTACCGATCATAACATGTATAAGATTTAGCTCATCCGCTTGGCTCCACCGATGAATAGAGTAACGGCATCTATATATTCATACGTCAAGCGTAAACTTTGTACCTTTTTTTAAAACAAATAAGCAAACAAGTAGCTCAATTATAAATATATTAGATTCAGACTATAGCGGGCAATCGATTAAATTTTTTAAAAATAACAAATAAACTTTGGAGAAACAAAAAAAATTGTTCCTTTAAAGTTTAAATAGTGTTCAATTTTAAATAAAATTTTAAATAAATTTTTTAAATAAAATTCAGCTGCGAAATTGCCTAAATTGTCCTTTCAAGAAAATCCAAATAATTTATATGACACATTTTTCAGTTTAATAGATGCAGAATATAGACAAATATTTACTTCAAAGACTATATCTGTAAGTAAATGTAGAGGTTTTAGTGAATGGGCAACTGCAGGATATTTAAAAACAGGAAACATTTATTAGATTTATATTATAAAAAATCTTTTAACCATAGTACTGATTTGAAAGAATAGACTGATTTGAAAGACCTCTATCAAATTCAGCAAACCATCGCCTTACGGTGCTCAAACAAGGTGCTTCTCTCCCAAAAGCATTTTGAAGACGAGCGGCACAGTCTTGTGGAGAAAGAGAACTTTTAAATCATAAAAAATCATCGCTCTAAAATCTTTTCGACTTAATTCCATTTTCGTTGCGTACGTAGAATTTTGATGTGTGATAAAAAACAATTGAGAAATTATTTCCCGCCAATTATTTTTTTTATTACTAAGAAGGTTGCAACGTTTTAAAAATATAAAATTCGAAATTCAAATAGTTCCAATTAGCTAGAAGTGCAAAACTTTTGGTGTGCCCCATGTATATCACACGCTATTTATCTTAAACGACCTATTTGTTTTCTTATTTATCAAATCTTTCGCGTGTGACTTATCACATTTTTTATGCGACATATTTACTCAGTTTATTCTAAACGAGATATTAGTTCAAAATCCCACTTCTGACACCAGTTGTCACAAACTAGAGTTCGTATTGTGCAATAAAATACCACTTGAAAAACTTTAAAAACAACAAAGAAATATGTCAACACGGTAGACTCGAACCCGCGACTATCTCCCTCAAGCCGGGACGCTCTGCCACTGAGCTAGTGTCAACGGGCTTGACGTAACGAAATTTTTCTTTGTTATATAATTGATTACGTCGATTGTACTGATCGCTTGATATACTTACGTATAACTAGTTAAATGAGTTCATCGTTACAGATGAAATTCATATTTATAACTTTTGATCAGTACTTTCGTGATTTCTAATTATTTTTTGTATTTATAGTACTCACCCCGTGCTGGGGAAACCTGAAAATCTTTAAAAACAACAAAGAAAAATGTCGACACGCGAGACTTGAACCGGTGACTATCTCCCTCAAGCCCGAAGGCTCTGCCATTGAGCTAGTGTCGACGGGCTCGAAGTGGCAAAATTCTTCTTTGTTATAGTATGATCGATTACGTCGATTGTACTGATCGCTAGATATACATACGTATAACTAGTTAAATGAGTTCATCGCTACAGTTACGTATCGTTACAGTCATCGTAGTATATCTATACATATAATAAAATCGTAGGAAAGTCAAAACTGTACATTGAATATTTTTTTAAAAGAGTATTCTTTTAAAATTTTGTTTGGGGCGTGATCTACAATCGCTATCGAAGCCAAAAATATAGTTTTTAGAATTTTTGTCTGTTTGTCTGTATGTATGTCCGGGGTAAACTCAAAAAGTACTGGATGGATTTACTTCAAATTTTGCATGCATATTACTAACAGGTCGGGTCAACATATAGGCTACATATTATCACGCTAGCACCTACGGGGGAGGAGCTGTGCGGAGTAAAGGAACTCCGCGCGGACGAAGTCGCGGGCAACAGCTAGTATTATATAAAAATATTATTTAGGTTAACTATTTCACCTTACGATGAAATAAATAAATTAGATCTATTGGAAAATAGAGTTTTGAATAAAAAAAATATTTGAAATCTATTTTCCAAGGGATCTCTTTCACAATTTCACAAATCGATGTTTAGCACTACTTAACGCCAGGCTTGAAGGCAAAATCTTCACGAAAATAGAGGACGTAGCCAAATTAACGTGAAACATAAAAATAAGGCACACATATCCGCTAAATGGTATTGAAATTACAAATATACGAACAAACGCAATCTACAACGTAATCAATTTTCCGGGAGCGAAAAACTAGTTTTTAAAAACTATAAAATTTATTAAACCCAATTTTAATTAGATAATTTAAAAGAGTTTATTCTAAATTATTACAAATTATATTAGTGAGACAACCGATCGGAATTGGATGTTCCAATTGAATCAGTTCATATGTTACATGTAAATCATAAGATGATCCTAGTTCACACGTAACATAATACCACTGTAAATACAATAAATGCTGTCTAGGTGTTAATCTTTATAGTAGGGTTAGCTGAGAATAACATAACTACGTCCATTTGAAGTTTGAATTTACTTGTTGTTTATACGCATCCAAATGTAACGGCAAAGATCGACAACTATAAACAGCCAAATACCATTGACGTGTATAATATTACCACTATACACGTTAATACCAAATACTAACAACTCAGAAGTTCCCTGAATATAGATGGCGCAGAATTAAAATGCAAGTGGCCGGCCACTGACTAAGTCTAAAAATAAGACGTTTTAGAGCTCCCTATTAAAAGGGTAAAAACGAGACCTTCTACTGTCCACCCGTCTGTCTGCCTGTTTGTCACAAGGCTGTATCTCATGAAGTGTGATAGTTAAACAGTTAAAGTGTTCAAAGACGATGTATTTCTATTGCCGTTATAATAAAAAATACAAAAAACAGATAAGATAAATAAATATGTACGTTCAATACGACAAACGTGATTTTTGCATTTTTTTTTCTCGATCTAAATAACGACAACTGCTAGACGCTTGAACTATTCACAGTAAGTATATTTAATTATATATTTATAACTTTTAACTTAAAAAAATAAGTAAATAAATTAAAATAAAAAATAAATATTTAAGCGGGGCTCTCATGAAACAAACGTGATTTTTTCCGTTTTTTATAGATGAATAGTACAGAATCCTTCGTACGAGTACTGTTCGACTTGCACTTGGCCAGTTTTTTAGTATTAAATATTAAGTTCTCTGAGGGTAGCAGTAGGTAATATGCGTATGCAAATAGACCGATATTTATCATGAATTTATTTCTTTCTTTTCATTGTTCCTTGGTTTATAGAAAATCCACGAGTATTTTCAAAGTTGGTTAAATAATTTAAGAGGATTTAGTCTAGAAAATTACACCTCACGTTTCACAGAGGAGGTAAAGTTAAAACGTACGCTAAGCAGTCTGCGATCGTTAATTATCCCGGCTAGCACCATAGGATTAATGCCAACGACGGACACTCCTTTGTCTGTCTGGTATAATAAAGTAAGGGATTAATTGCTGGCAGCGAGCATAGGCAATCGAATATTGATTTTTATAATGAACTTCGAGATTTGTAACCGTTAATATTTTTTTCATTTTTATTCTTTTTTTTTAAGACTAGCTATTGCCCGCGATTTCGTTCGCGCGGACTTCGTTTACTCCACACAGCTCCTCCTCCGTAGGTGATAGCGTGATAATATGTAGCCTATATGTTGACCCGACCTGTTAGTAATATTCATGCAAAATTTGAAGTAAATCCATGCAGTACTTTTTGAGTTTACCCCGGACATACATTGGCTTTCCTACGATTTTATTATATGTATAGATAAAAAACAAGCAGATTTTCACAATTACAATCATTTGTATGGGTCTCTATGGTATTATTTACAATATTTTATAATGCGTGCACTATGAAGCTGTATTATGTCTGGAGACAACACTTCTAATACCTACTTGAAACCAAATTTCAAATACTGCTGTCACCTTCTGAGGTCTAACCCTCTCTTTCTAACACAGCTGTATAAATAGAGATAGGGAGACTCCATAGACAGAGATATAACGTAAATATTTGTTTCAATGGATTAATAGAGTGCTAGCTCCACCTACACCTAATATTTCATGGCGTGCACTAACGTTTTTGTTGCCCTTTTTAGGAATTTTACACAAACAAACCTGACCTTTTCACTTTTTTGTGATCTCCTGTCACTGTATTGTAAAAATGTGCGCTAGAAATATTTGCGCCATCTAAATCATAAAGACTACATTGCGAGCAAGTAACGTATTCTCGCCCAGTAGGAGCTTTAAGACAGCTTGCACAAGTTACACTTACATACACACACACACTCACACACACACACACACACACAACACACACACACACACACAACACACACACACACATACATACATATGTTTTTGCCAGATCCTCGGCACAGAGAACCGAGTACCATACATTACGATCCTTGCAGGCTTTTCTCGATGCTTCCACATTCATTCTCTTCATACACACGCTGGTTGTAAAGACTCAACACTACCTTTGGACAGAACTCTATCAATCTGATCATGCTACTTTAGTCTTGGTCTTCCCCGGTACCTACATCCTTCCACATTTGCATTGTATAACTATTATGTTAACCTTTTATCTACCATTTTTCCTACATGTCCAAACCAATGAAACATGCTTTATCTCGTTTTGTACACTGACCGTTTCGAGGTTAGGCTTGAAAAGCTAACTTTCCTTTCACTTTCACATTACGAACCTAGTCCAACCTGATATCTCAGAGATGAATGTACATAATTTTCATCTTATTACAGGATGATTATATGGAAGGGAATCTATATCCTTTTAATAACTGTGACTTTCAAAAGATTTCAAACTCAATATGATTCTTCGTCCGTATGAATTAAAAATATTGTTAAAAAAATAATTACAGGTAATACCATCATCCGCCGTCCACATAATTATTGTTATCATGATAGGATTTACGGGACTTTCATTAGACAGCAAACAAGCTTTGCTCGCTTATAGTCACCAAAGATCTTAACGGTGCGTTGCTATCTTGTGGAGAGGTCTAATGCCATATGCATAAGTTTACCAGCTCCCTTCCCCTCCAAACCAGAACACGACAATGACTAACACTGACGCTATTGTGGCAGGAATAGGTAAGGCGGTAGTACTAGACCCGGGCGAGACTGCACAACTCTACCACCTAGTAGTCACGATGGTAGTGACTCATATATCCAATCGGTCGTCTTTTACCACCTGCCTTGCTGGAACGGCAGTTGGTCTATTCTTTAAAGAAGCCCGAAACCAACACTGGGAAAAAATTGTAGAAATAATGATCATACAACAAAAATCTAATAGAAAAAAGAAGAAAATAAATTCGCGCCTAGAAACTTCATCCAAGACGTATACTGCGGAAATCGGTTTGTACGTTATATCCGGTGTACACTGACGACATCCGATGGCATACCTAACTTCCGCCTTCTAACGGAAATTCGCTTACCAAGCCTTAATATCACATCACTACGCCATATTACATTTACGGAAAATAACCTAAATAGAACGTGGTTTTCTAACCGGCTACCACGAAGGCTAAATAGGGATTACGATTTTGTCTCATAAGTATGTTTAAGTTTCTTAAATTAATCACTTGTACTGTTTCATAATTAAATATATTTCTTTTAGGGCTAACCGGTTTTGCTTATTAGAATATCATCCACGTTTTTTTCTTGTACAAGCCATGTCTAACACCCGTATTCATAAACGATACTATGCGATTGCATAGTGTTAGTGAGCTATGTTACAGAACGCATAGTGTCCAGTTTTGGAGTCTGGTGACCAGATGTTGTCTCACAAATTAGTATTTTATTGTCTTGAGCGAGGTGAGGGTTAATGTTAATATAAGTGAAGTTGAAATTTGTGTTTGTAATGTAAAAAAAATTCTTCACTTTCGTAATCCATTACGAAAGTGAAGAAAAATTCTATAATTAAATAAATAGAAGATGACAGGAACAAATCATAATTAGAACGAAATAAGGTATTTGAGATTTGCAAAATATTTTTCTCTCTTCAAAAATATTTGCACCGGATATATTTACATTCAAATACGTAGCCATATTGATAAAACTATATTAATTAATAAATAGGAATAAATTGAAAATAACAACACGCATAAGAAATGTAGGTTAGAATTGTGGTTAGAATATTTTGATAATTTGATCTATTGACAATTGACATTTGTCAAACATACAGCGTGAAATACGCTGCGTTAAAGCCAACCAATCACAGCTGGGTATTCGACACTATGATATCCATTGACGTGTATAATATTTATACACGTTAATGATGATATCTCGCAGGCAAGTAATACTTAAGTGTTGTTTATGAAACAGATGGCTTGTCATGGAATTGCATAGCAAATTAGTGTTCTTCGCATAGTGTTACTACGTTACTTAGGTAAGGGTTGTTTATGAATACGGGCGTAAGTTATTTAATAATACTTAGTAATACACTGTGTAAACTAAAATCCCTGATGATCAACGAAATCAATATGATGATTTTCTGATAAATGAAACAATTTAGAACAAATTAACACCATATTAAATTTAAATTAATTTATATTTAATTATTTTATATATTTAAATTAATGTATATATAATTTCGCAACTTCGATATTATCCAAGCTATTCTTAAAGCTACAGTCACGAAAACATGCATCGTTTTCTTGTAGTATAATATGTATCACATGGAATCTCATTATCATTCATTACCTTGGCGCTCCAGTTTTTGTGGCGGCGTACGGCCTAAAACATCTATTATCTGTTATTATATAAAACCATTTGAGCACACAATTACAAATAGCTTTTATAGATATTTATGTAAACTGTATAAAAGTCTCTGGAATAAAAAGCTGGTACATTTGTGGATATATAAATATACAAATATGAAGCAGGTTATTTCTCGAGATATTCACATTTACATGTTATATATTCTGATAAAATTTAAATTTTATCAGAATATATAACATGTTTTTCAATAATTTAAAATTTTACAGCTATATTTGTTTTTGACGACATTTTTGAAGTCTGTCAAAATTAGAGGTTAGTCGAAGTTTATATACTCGAAGGGTTAAGTAGATTCCAAACTTTAAGTTCGACCTAACTGACGTCGTAAATTTAAAACTAACTAGTTTATGAACGTCTTAGCCATAGTCTTAGCGTTGGTGCAAATTGTTTTCGTGTTAGGAAAGTCTTAAATATTTAAGAATCAGTTTAGGTGGCTCCTAAGTTTAGTGCAATCGGGCATATGTCTTTTTGGTAGTACTTATTATAATAAATAAATATGGCAAAACAACGTTTTATCAGGTCAGCTAGTAAAGGAGATTGATGAGGTCCCATACAAATTTGGCCTAAAACGCAACACATGATGATAGCTGCTTACCATATTGTAATACATTATTAACTTCTTCTGAAATATAAGTTGTATCACGGACACTTTTTATAATATTAAAAGTCACGAAACTCCTTCAAAGATTAATACTTAATTTTACAATTGTTATATTCCATTTTATACCACTCATATCGCAATATATCGTCAACACAAATATAATTCATTTTTGTATTACTTATCATGAAGATTATTTTAACCATTTAAACGTTAAAAAACGATAAAACTTTTGTTTACATAAAATGTTTATTACTCACTCACAGCCATTGACCTCTAAATATATATTTCTATGCTCATAGCGTAAATAGATGACACGTGTTTTTTTTTTGTTTCTTTCGGATGATGCTAAGAGTACTTATTTATACGGCCTTCTATGTTGTAGATTTCGATTATAACAATAATTTTTTTTTGTTGTATTTTATACAATAGTTTGTTTAAAATTTTGCGTCTTATCTATCCAACATTTTTACAATTTATTTGGTTGGTCAGAAATAAAAGAAAGTGTTAAGTTTATAGCAGAAAAGAAAAATCTTTGCTTGAATTAGAAATAAGAAAAATGTAGGTACAAATTTGATTAGTTTCATGACTTTCCGACTAAAATCCTTTTAAAGTTAATTTGCTATTAAAAAGTGTTCGTTGAATTCTAATATTGACTTATTGTAAATAAAATTAATTTAATAATTTCGGCTGACGCTATATTCTTGTAGTCCATTTAGGCTGATCTCATCACTCTCCTTTATGAAAATCTGGAAGTTACGAATAATAAATTTTAATACAAAATTGGAGTGCGCTGTCCAACTAGTTCAAATTGTGTTAAAGTCCCGAGATCACAAGCTTGATCCAGATTACATTTAGATAATTGAATGAGGATCTATTTTCCCTGAGAAAAGGTTCGCTGAGTGTAACAAGAGCTGGGGCTATAAAACAGGCGGATTTTTTCATTTTATACATTCAAGTGTTACTTCGTCGAAATCCATACTTGAATAACAAGATGAATATTTTTTTATTATTACTTATTTCACGGGATAATAAACATGGTTTTCTTTATGGAAAGAGATAATCATCACTTATAAACACCGAAGATTATTGTTACAGATACTGTTTACTAGATATCTTATCTTCCACAACAGAACATGACAGTGACAGGCACCAACTCTGTTGTGCAGTGGTGTCAAACCCGGTTGAGATGTCACAGAGTACTGTCACCTAGTTAGTAGTCGTGATGTTAGTGATATTAATTATTAGCCATCTCTCGTATTTTACAAGATGTAGTAAAACAGTTAATATGTTTTTCAAAGGGGACCCGGATCAACACAGGAAAATTATCAAATAATAGAAAAGGATGGTTAATAAGATTAATAAGATCGGTACGTCATAATTTTAGATTGGTTTAAAAAATAAATTTTCACCATCACTTAACTTACACTTTTGTAAGCACTTCGTTGACAAGCTTTTTTGCTGGTTTATAAAATCTTGTATAAAATCTTATTAAAGAATATGGTAGGTCTGAAAGGCTACTTTTCAAAAGGGAATTGGACCATGGGCTCCACGAATACTAATAGACATACCATTTGAAAGGAAACGTGTCGCCGCGCATATGAGCAAACGCTCCTATCACTGTCTATAATATCATACATTTGTAGACATACCGTGAAAAAATGGAAATAAACCATGTAGTACGGTTTTATCGAGACCGGATGAGATGACAAAGCTTAAAGATTACCCTTGAAGTAATTTTATTTCATTGGTGAATAAGTAATTGGTATTTTTGTGTGTAAATGCAAGCTACCTTGATAAAGTAAGAAATTTTCTTGAAAGGTGTATGCATTTAATCCGTGATCTGGACCAATACAGAGTAGAAACAGATGACACACGTGTAAAGCGTAAAAGACATTAATAAGTCTTCTTACTCAAATTAAATAAAAAGGATGTAAGTGTAAGTCAAAAATAGCACTGTTTAGTTAATTTATATTTTACATTTTCCACTATTTTCACTTAGTCAAATTCCATTTTTATTTGGTAAATATAATAAACAATGCACTTCTAGTTTTATTTAACATCACTTAAATATATATATTTTTTCAGTTGTGTACGCCTTCTAAAACATCTTCACGATTTTATATACAAAAATGAAGTAAATTAAATCGTGGAGATACTTTAAAAAGTCAAATCGATTGATTAGTTAGAATTAAAGGTGTATATGTTTGATCCCATACGTATTAAAAACGTAAATATTATATTCTCGTTAGTTGTATGGCCACACCAACCGGAACGCTGACTAGCGTTCGATCCTTTCCGCTAAGGTGTGATTAATTCCGAACGTTTACGTTATCTAGTTCAGGAGTTAACCTCCATCTCGCATTCACTAAATAAAGAACCCCTTTTTAAGTATAGCAACGTTCTTTATGTGATAAACTACGTGAATTAACTAGATTAAGGTAAGAAATGGGAGATTACTCGTATAGCACTTCTCACGAGGGCGTATTATATGGGTAATGAAATACTTAGTATCAATATTCTGAATTAAGGTAGGAAATAAAGTAGCTTATAATAATTTACTGCCTTGTAAATATATTGGTTCACGTCGTGGTAAGGTTCAGAGTTTGAATTCAGTTTTTTATATACACATTAAAAAATAGCAAACAAGCATGTTACTTTCTTGATGAAAAGAGATAACCATCTCCTAAAGACATCAACGGGAGATATACAGTATTAGTTATTAAATACCTACCGTTTTAATGGCTACATTACTTTATATGACTACTTTACTGTTTGATTTCGAAGAATCAAAACTCGAGCATTATTGAAGGAGGAAAAGGAAGACAATGGTAATATAAGCTAGGTCTAGATGTAACAAATTTTTTTGTCTAGATATTTTCAATTCGCCTGGCTCGTAGGAAAACCAGCGTAATGATATATATATTTTGAACCAAATTAATTCGAAGAAATTATATAGTACGATAATGTAACCGTAATTTGATAAAAAATAAACATCAAAAGAAGCTTCGGTTTACTGCGATTCAGGATTTTGTTAGGTTATAAGATCGGTGGATTTATTTTAATAGTTTAGTTTAAGATATTCATATTGTAATTTTCATGTGTATTTCATTTCATACTGTAATTTATGACTGCATGCACGCATGCACGCATTCCAATTGAAAAAGGTTGGTAAGTATGACGCAGTGAATAATCAAAAATCTGAAATCAGAAGTACTTTATTCAATAAATTTTTTACAAGTTATTTTGACACGTTAACAACTCAAAACCTCAGTTCATTAGTTAGTACTTCTGAATCATTACTGAAGCAATATGTAACCAAGTGCGATAAAATTTTTAAATTTTCATTCATTGATACCAAAGATAACTTAAATGCCTTTAAAACATTGGAACCGAACAAAATCTTAGATTTTTGGGGACATTCTGTTAGAATCATTGCTTCAGTAGTAAATGTTATTGCACATTTAGCTGTAATATTTAATTGTTCTATAACACGTGGTGTATTTCTTGACTTAGTAAAATTCAGCAAAGTTATTCCAATTTTCAAATCCGGCTCTAAATATGATCCTTCTAATTTTCGGCCTATTTTGGTTTTGTCAACCCGAAGTAAAATATTATACTAGACCAAATGCTTAGACATTTTGAAAAATTTAGACTATTTCACAACAAACAATTTTGTTTTACGAAGGGTTACTACCATAGATGCTGATGTTGAATTACTCAAAAACGTTTATGAAGCCTGGAAGGATTCACAGGATGTACTTGGAGGGTCCTGCGATTTGTCTAAGGCATCTGACTGTGTCGATCATAAAATTTTAATCAGGAAGTTACACCATTATGGAATTCGAAATAAAGCACTCGATCTTCTAATTTCTTACTTAAATGAAAGAATTCATCCGCTGATATTGCTGTAACCATGGGTGCCCCGCAGGGCTTCAAATTTTTGGCCCATTTTTGTTTCTGATATACATAAATGACTTACTTAACTACGTAGGCGATAAGCATGGAATCGCACTGTTTGCGGATGACACTTCTCTTTTATTCAAAGTGAAAAGACGAATTGTTAAATATGACGAAGTAAATAATGCGATTTCAAAAGTTGTACACTGGTTCAGACGAACAATCTTTTATTAAATGGTAACAAAGCTGTGTTAAATTTTCATTGCCTAATGTAAGGTATGTAGATACCAGCGTACAACTGGATGGAAATAAACCTGGATCTGGTGGATTCCACTGTTTTAGTTACTACTTTAGATAAGCAATTACAATGGGGACCGCATATTAATAATTTAGCAAATAGACTTAGTTCGGCAGCTTATACAGTTAAAGATGAGACAGTTAGCAGATGTCGATACAGCAAGAATAGTATAATTTAGTTACTTTCACAACATTATGTCATAATAATATGGAATTCTTCTCTGAGGAAATTCTGCAGAAATAAATACTGTATTTGTATTACAGAAAATAGATATTAGGGCACTTTACTATCTTAGCCCTTATGAAAATTCAAAGAAATCGATATTCTATATATATATATAATATATATATATATATATATATATATATATATATATATATATATATATATATATATATATATATATATATATATATATATATATATATATATATATATATATATATATATATATATATTTGAGGACTTGATGTATGTTCCTAAAATTATTTGCTTGTTTAAAAAAAATGGTGACGTACATTCACTAAATACAAGCAACAAAAATAATCTCTTTTATGGGGCAATGTATACGCTTTTACAATAAACTTCCCGAAACCGTAAGAGATCTACCAGAACAACAAAAATTTTGGACTTAGATTTTTTTTTTTAATTTTTACATCAGCTACTCAATGCGTATGACCGCCACGCGACGGCTTCTTATAGGCATTCTGGGGCACACTGAATATTGATTTAACAGAAGTAATTTAGTATTAAATGGAAAAAAAACCACAAGTAGTTAAACTGAATACCCAATGTAGAAGATACAACAATTTGAAATATAGAAGTATCAGACTAGGATCATATATTTATCTATGATTTTAATTGTAAGCATTTAATATTTTGTTTTAAAAAAGGAAAATATTATTTAAAATACCTACTAAATTTCTTCCACCGAATATTTTCAGCAGTGATAACGTTTCTGATCCAGTAGTAGTAATAAATTTGTTAACCTGTCAAAGAACCTATAAATAACAATTTGAATAAAATTTTCGCCTTTCATTATAAAGTTGTTCACTTACTAAGATGATTTAGCACGTGGAATGTTACGAACAGACGAAGTGATTGTTATTGCAAAATTAATTGGCGTGGCTGCACCCGGCTGGTTTACGTCTGAAGGCGTCCTGCTATTGACTGCCAGTTAATTAGATCCGAACTGCGGGAGCAATGTGAAGCTCACTGTACCATAAACACTGCACTGAATTAAATATAACTTATACTTTTGATAAACGGGTTTTCTAATTTATATCATTAAAAAAATATGTGCAGTACAATCATGGTATAAAAGAAAGTCCCAAAACATTAGTTTTCGAGAAAATGATATGAATACAATATTAATCTTATCTATGTTAAAACTAAAGCAAGAATTAAACAATACAGTACAGACAATAAGACGGTAATACACAAGCACACAGTAACACATACGTACATCATTTAATAAACAAGAGTGGGGAGAGACAAAGATTATATAGACGAGGAATATGAAACACTGTACAATATATTCGATCTAATTCCCTCTTAGGCTAACTGTATAAAAACTATCAATGTACGCGATTGTTTCTTTTTACAATAATTTTTTTCACTTGAGGTCCCGGGTTCGATTCCCGGGTCGGGCACAAAAAAAGTGTTTTTTCAGTTTTCTGAGAAACACAAAATTGCCCGGGATTGGAAAGTGCCCGGTTGGCGATAGGCTTGCCACCTATCACATTTGTGGGACCAAGTATCTTCGGCTAATCGTGGGTGCACTTGTTGTACCTCTGCCTACCCCTTCGGGGATATGGGCGTGAAGATACTTTTTTTTTAAATTTCATTGAGAAATTTTCACTTGTAATTAATTTTCTTAACATAAGCACTTGTACTATTTTACAAATATAATTTTAATTTACATCCCAACCACTTGAATTTACACCACCATCATCAAGGCTTCTAGTTTACATTATTTTTTTTTAAATGTCAATATATATCGATAGATTGATGTTTTTATAGGAGAAACCAGTTGGTGTTGAGATACGTAAATTCCAGCCGTGAAATAAATAAAAATAAATTTGTGAAACAGTGCAAGTGTTTATGTTAAGAAAATCAATATGATGTAGTTTTATCAAGTGCCGACGATGGAAACTATACTTTGTTTCACTTCTCAAATTGTTTTGAAAACTTAGAATATGATATATATACATGCATATATTCACGCCAGATCCCTTGTGGGGTAGGCAGAGAGAACTGAGTGCCATATATCACGATCCTTACGGGCTTGTTTCGCTTCCTCCACATTCATCACTCTCTTCGTACACACACGCCGGTTGCGAAGGCTCTTGACACCACCTTTGGACAGTACTCGATCAATCTGATCATGGTATGTCAGTCTTGGTCTTTCCCGATACCTACATACTTCCACATTCGCATTATAATGTTTTGTTAACCTTTTATCTACCATTCTTTATACATGTCCGAACCAACAGCATGCTATTTCTCATCTTTACACCGACACCTTTTTTCAAGCCTAACATTGCGAACCCGCAAGTGTTATACCACATATTTTTCGTAGTAATCTCATCTTAACCGCATTGATTCTACTATATGCCCTTTCTGACAACTCTCACTTTCATATAACAGCGTTAAGATAAGTGCACTATTATGCAGGGCTGTACGGGCACCCTGACTTGAAATTGTGCTATTAAGTAATCTCCCTAACGCTCCATTCATTCTGTTCCCTGCCCACACTCTTCTTTCAACATCAGCGGTGTATCTTCCATCCCTGCTTAAAGCACATCCAAGATACACAAATTCATCCACTTGTTCCAGCACTAGTTAGTTTTCTTCGCACTTTAATGTAAGCCCATACTCTTACAATCATCATTGATAACTGTGGCCAGTGTTTGCAGCTCAGATGGTGTTGATCCTAAAAGTACAGCGTCATCTGCATAAAGCAGGCAGGCAGGCAGTTCACCACTAGATCACTCATGCGCATTCCCACATTCTGTGACCTTAATCTTTGGAGACACTTATCCAGATATAGAATAAACAGGCGAGCCGAAAACACAACCCTGCTTGAGCCGATATTGACACCAGGGCGATATGTTGCCATCCACCTGCTCATACGCTTTGCAATCCTAGTACATGTATTGCGAAGTACGCAGCAGACGTTCATCTATCCCACAACTAGGTAAAATGTCCCAAAGTTTATTTCGCACATCTCTATCAAACGATTTCTCTAAATCCAGAAAATCGCAGAAAACCTTTCCAAATCCAAAAAAAAGCAGCCTTTCCATTTTTCATACTTCTTGTCGCCCATACGATCTCTTACATAGTAATATCCTGACATGTTTTCACCGTCTCTGAATCACTTACTGAGTCAGAGACGGAGGCAGCGTCCTGAACAAAACATACATATCTCCAAAATATTTACTCTATCGTTTTAACACACTGTTTGTGCTTGTAAGAATGTCACCAACCTTAGACTTAATCCTATTCATTCTGGAGGCTGCCGAACAACTCCTTGACTTCGCTTCCCTCCAAAAAAGTTTGGTGTTTCCCTCGAATTTTTTCGCCAGTCTCTCTTCCGCTTTCAGACATTCTCTTTCACGTTTTTCTTTCAATGAGGTTTTAGTGGCATTCTTACAACAACGATACAATTACTTCATCATATCTTTAATACCATCATTCATTTGCAAACATGATACGTAGTCTAGCCATGCTTTTTTCTTTCTCTCAATCGCAGTTTTCTCTTCATCATCCCACCATGCATATCCTTCTATTGACTAGCACAGGTTTGCACTACCACATACTTCTTTCGCGGCTACTACCATACTATCTTTTAAAACTTTCCAGCATTCGTCTACATCCAAGTTCGGTAGATTCACATGCGCCAACCTATTTCGAAGCTCAATCTCATATAGACTCCTTATATTTGGATCTTACAACTTTTCGTTCTTTATCCTTTCAGGCTCTCCGAATGGAAAGCGTTGTCGACAATGTCTCCATTTCTTAAACATACCCCTATATCGGCTTACTGCCAAATAGTGATCTGTTTCCAGACTGGGACCTCTGTCAGCGCGCGTATCCATTAAACAATTGTGGAGTCTACTATCAATCAAAATCAGATCTATCACACTCTTTGGTCATTCTTTCTCCATGTATACAAATGTTCTCCATACATACAAATGTATCATTATAGAATATGAAATTAGGAATAATCTATAAACTGGAGTATACTGTAATTCTCCTCACATACCCTTATTTTCCTCCGTGTTGGTCCGGGCTCCTTTGAAGAATAGACCATCTTCCGTTCTGTCAGGAAGTTCGTAAGAGGCAAACGGTTGGCTATGTGAGTCACTTCCATCGTGGCTACTAGGTATTAGAGTATTGCATTGTTTCGGCAGGGTCTGGTACCTATTCTTGCCGTATTATCGTCAGTGCTTGTCACTGTCGTGTTCCGGTTTGAAGGATAAGGAAGCCGAAAAACTTATGCATGTGGTGCTAAGGCTTCACTACAAAAATAACAACGCCCCATTCACATCTTTGGTGTCCATAGGCGATCGCTGTCTTTTTCCATTAGGAGAGCTATCTGCTTGTTTGCTATCTTATGATATAAAAAATACAACCAAAAATTTAACTGCTCTAGAAAAATATATATTATATATTTTTCTACAGCAGTGAAAAAAAAATATAACGTTTATCCAAATATACGATTTTTCTGGAGCAGTTACTTTTTGGTTATACTTTTTATGTCATAAGATAGTCAACAAGCAGACAGCTTTCCTCATGAAAAAAGACAACGATCGCCTATAAACACCAAAGATGTAAATGGGGTGTTGTTATCTTTGTGGCGAGGTCTTTGTGCCACATGCATAAGTCTACCGGCTACCTTAATCTCCAAACCGAAACAACACAATGACAAGTATTAACGCTATTGTGATAGTAATAGGTAAGATGGTGGTACCAAATACCCGAGCGAGACGTTGCGGAACTCTACCAGCTAGTAGTCACGATGGTACTGACACATATAGCCAATAGGTCGCCTTTAACGACATGCCTGGCAGATCGGCAGTTGGTCTATTCTACAAAGGAGCCCGAGCCAACACGGGAGAAAACCCAGCACCTGATGGCTTTACTATATTAAGTCCTATGTTATTCAAGTAAGTCATTTATTTCTTTGAGGCTTTCTTGCAACTTGTCAACTCGAGTATGGAGATTTCACCGAGTATCTACGTATATTTTTGCTTCGTAACGTGCATTCAATGCCAAGTATATTTTTTATATCAAAAGATAGCAAACACGCAGAGAGCTCTCCTGGTGGAAAGACAAACAATCGTCTATAGACACCAATTATATTAATTGAAGAGTTGTTACCACACCGCATGCAAAAGTCTACCGACTATCTTTCCCTCTAGACCGGATCATAATTTTCTTTTATTTTTAACTTCCCGTTACGTATGTAGATAAAAAATTAATGATTTTATCCCGATTTTCGAAAATTGATTTTTTCCCAGATCTTCACGTTTTGAGGTCCTAAGAACCTTTTTTCGACTATTTGGGCGACAACGTCAGTATGTCTGTATGTGTGTATATATTATGTGTATGCAAACTTCTCAAAACTTTAGAACGGCTTGACAGATCGAAACGCGGTTGATTTCATTCAGTTAGATTCTACTCAACTTAGATTTCCTGAAAATTTGAACCAATTCGGTACAGGATATTTCGAGAAATTTTGAAAAAAAAAGTATCTTCACGCCCATATCTCCGAAGGGGTAGGCAGAGATACAACAAGTGCACCCACGATTAGCCGAAGATACTTGTTCCCAAAAATGTGAAAGGGACAACTTTGTGTTTCTCAGAAAACTGAAAAAACACTTATTTTATGTGCTCGACCCGAGAATTGAGCCCGGCACTTCATTTAATCAATGCCAACGCTGGACACCTAGACCACAGAGACGACAATTTTTTGAAAAAAATTCAAAAAAATTTCGTGAAGCAGTATTTTTTTAGTTTAACTTCCAAATTAATGCACTTAATGAGCACAAAATCTGATCCTCTCTGTTCAGTACTAGCTGACCCGCGCACCTGCGAGTTGAGTAACAGATAATTAATATAAGAAATTTCGTACTCAATCGATTCAAAATTTCGCATTTATAATATTAGTATAGATATGCCGTGTTAGTATCGCGCATCCGCATCGATACAGTCGCGAAGCGGCCGCTAGCTGTGTGCTCTCGCCCACGTAACTACGATACAGTCGCGATGCAAGACGCGATACTGTCGCGCTTCTGTCGCGATACTGTCGCGCTTCTGTCGCGATGCAAATTCGATTCTGTAACGGCACAAAAGTCCCTGCAATCGCTATATTTGCAAAATGGACTCCGTTGAGGCAACATTATTAGTCATGTTGTCTTTGGTGCTGCTTTCACAAAAGCAGCCAAAGCGTAAGTAACGAAAGCAGTCAATATTCCGACAATGTCCGACACGGCCGCGCATTTGCATCGAAACAGTCGCGATGTAGTAGTGCGTTGGCATCACTATTGTAGCGCGCGTGTAACACGCGTTAGTAGCATTGCTATCGCGCGTTCACTAAGCGCGCAACAGCAATGTTACGAACGCGTATTAGCATCGCGCCTTGGGTGAGGGGCCTAAGAGCGTGTACTCGATTTGCCACGAAAACTTCATGTTTTCAAATATTTACCAGAGCAATATCGTAATAATGTGAGCAGATTATTCGAGTTCGTCTTGATTATTCAATTTACCGCAGATCCAAAATCTTACTGGCAAACGATTGCGCATAAGAATTTACAGTGTTTTTAAAATAATTCGTCAAAATAAATGGTTCATATAACAGACTGAATAAATCTGTTTATTGAACATTACCTTAATTCACATATAATAAATATTTCAAGTTTCTATTGAAATTCTAGTGAAAAAAAAGTTAAAGTAAACTTATTTGAAAAATGTTAAAGTGAACTCACGTTATTACAATATTGCTCTGGAAAAAACTTGAAAACATGAAGTTATCGTTGCAAGTCGAACACACACTCTTAAATTCACACTTTCCGCAATAGACCTCGAAACTATTGAACACATCAATGAAATTTTGTAGATATACATATATTATATGGTCCAACTTAAAAAAAAGGACAGTTTATATCTCAATTAACTCCACTCCCCCCTCTCAAGTACCTCATATTCAACACAAGTTATTTGTATGGCAAAACAACTTTTGTTGCGTCAGCTAGTATTTCTTATTATATTACTGTTTCACAATTAATTTAAGAACCGCTTAACCGATTTTTATAACCTTACCAAATGTCATAAAAATTGTCAGAAGATGGTTCAAGATCTGGCGAAAGATATAGATGACTGTTTTTGAAAAGTCAATCTTTAAGGGTCTGAAGTAGGGAATGAAAATTTGTATGTAAAACTATATCGATGACGAATTGTCTACGTGGCGGCAAAATAGCGTCGGTCAGCAAGTCAGATATATTTAAAGGAGTTACGGTATTATTTCTTCTTATTGGTACAGTCTGTTACCACAGCTTGAGTGTAATTAACTGGCAGTCAATACCAGATCGCTTGCAGACGTAAACCAGCCGAGTGCAACCAATTACTCGCCAATTAATTTTGCAATTACAAACACTTTGTTTGAGGTACTACCACTAACATTCTAATTGCTAAATTATTAACGCAAATTTAATAATCAACGAAAAAAAAAAAGAATTTATAAACTCTATATCTATATTAATATTATGAATGCGGAACTTTGGATGTTTGGATGTTTGTTACTCAGCCACGCAATAATTATTGAACAGATTTGTATGAAATTTTTCACACAGGTAAATGATGATCTTCATATAGGCTACTTTTTACGCCTGAAAAATTAGTTGTTCCCGCAAGATTCACTAAAAACTGTTATAACGCAGCGGGCTGTGCGGTGCAGCTGGTCAATATTATAAATCTGAAAGTTTGGATGGGTCGATGTTTATTACTCAATCACACCGAAACTACTGAACGGATTTGAATGAATTTGGCACACAAGTAGACGACGACCTGAAATAGCATATAGGGTCATTTTTATCCCGGAAAAAATAGTTGCTTCCGCGGCATTCACCAAAAAATTTTATTATGCAGCGGGCTTCACGGTGCAGCATTATTAGTAATCTATTCTATCTATTCTATACATATAACAAAATCGTAGGAAAGTCAAAACTGTACATTGAATATTTTTTTAAAAGAATACTTGGGGCGTGATCTACAATCGATGTCGAAGCCAAAAATATAGTTTTTAGAATTTTTGTCTGTTTGTCTATTTGTCTTTTTATCTGTTTGTCTGTTTGTCTGTATGTATGTCCGGGGTAAACTCTAACAGTACTGCATGGATTTACTTCAAATTTTGCATGAATATTACTAACAGGATGGGTCAACATATAGCCTACATATTATCACGCTATCACCTACGGGGGAGAAGCTGTGCGCAGTAAACGAAGTCCGCGCGGACTAAGTCGCTGGCAACAGCTAGTACTAGTAAAAATGTGAAAATCTATCTTTTGTCTTATAAAGTTGTAAGCGATGGGCCGTGTGAAGTACTGCCTGGTCCTGCTCAGAACCGCCACCTTTTTTGAGGCTAATTTGGTCTTGCCTTCCAAGTGACCACGAAATTGAACGTTGCTCGACATTTCAACTCCAAGGATTTCAAGACTGGCTGTGAACGTTTTCGAAGTATTTTCGAAGCGAGGAGATACGACAAAGGGAAATTTCTTAGTGGAAAACACGCAAATTTGTGTCTTCTTGGGGTTAAAATGTACTAAGTTTAGTCGACCCTACTTTGAGGCTTTGGAAAGTTGTTCTTCGAGTTCTGACACAAGTTTGTTCCGGCACTCGTTGACATATTGTTGTGAAACCTCGCTGCAGCTGGGGTACAAAGCATAACCCGTACTATTTATTATCGCACGTGACGATATGTATGTGGAAACAATTCAAACCAAATATTACATACACATCTACACGTCAGATCCTACAGGGTAGATAAAGAGAACCGAGTGCCATATATCACGATCCTTGCAGACCTGTCTCGCTTACTCCATTCATAACCCTCTTCATACAAATAGGCAGGTTACGAAGACACTTGACATTATGTTCGACCAGCGCACTCGATCAATCTGATAATGCTACGTCAATCTTGGTCTTCCCCGGTACCTATGTTCTTCCCCATTCACATTTAATATCTGTTTTGTTAATCTATCATCTACCATTCTTTCGTCATGTTCGAACCAATGAAGCATGCCCTTTCTCATCTTTACATTGACACTTTCAAGCCTTACCTCTCCTTCACTTCAACATTACGAATCCAGTCCGCGAGTGTTACGCCATATATTTTTCGTATTATCGATGCTTAAACGTCTAATAATAAAATTACATCAACGATTACAGTGTACTTGAACAGGTCTAACTTATTTAATCTATCCGCACAATAACATAATTTTCAGATTAATATCTATTAAAAAGTTGTGTGATATTTCTAATCACGTTGTAGGTACGTAGGCATAGTTTGAATCAATCATGTATAAAATGAAAAGCCTTACACTTAAAATTCCTAACTAATATCGTTGAAAACTTTGCCGCATAGTAAACAAAACATTCCTAGTAATTGTATCAACTAAAACTATTTATCCAAGCTTGATTAAATTGCTGTAGAAGGGTTTATTTGAAGATAAGAGCAAACATAATAATTAAATAAATACAATAATCTATACATATAATAAAATCGTAAGAAAGTCAACACTGTACATTGAATATTTTTTTAAAAGAATACTTGGGGAGTGATCTACAATCGATATTGAAGCCAAAAATATAGTTTTTAGAGTTTTTGTCTGTTTGTCTGTATATATGACCGGGGTAAACTCAAAAATTACTGCATGGATTTACTTCAAGTTTTGCATGAGTATTACTAACAGGTCGGGTCAACATATAAGCTACATATTATCACGCTATCACCTACGGGGGAGGAGCAGTGCGGAGTAAACGAAGTCCGCGCGGACGAAGTCGCTGGCAACAGCTAGTAATAATATCAATAAAAAAGTAAAAAGTATAATTACGCTGGTTGCTTTGCAGGCAGACAGGGTGAACCGTACGTCTATAAACGATTTGCCACGATTCACCGGTTTGTCGATTGGTAAGACCACAGATAAAATGGATTCGCCTTTCAAGACAATTTCTTAGTTTGTCAGTGTAACTCGCATTCACATACGGAAATATAGAGTTATACTACCTACTGAAGAAATAAAATCACTTAAGGGTAATTTTAAAACCTTGTTATCATATTCGTTACGATAAAACAGTAGGCCATGGTTTATTTCTAAATATACGAAATATACGTGTGCAATCACACACCCTGTGTTTGGGAAAACTTAAAAAAACAAAAACCATAAAGAAAAATTTTGACATGTTAGGATTTGAACCTACGACCTTCCTTCAAACCGGGACGCTCTAACCTACTGAGCCAGTTTCAACTAGTTCAAAGTGGCGAAATTTTTCTTTGCTGGTGTGATCGATTCCGTCGATTGTACTGATCGCTAGATATACATACGTATAACTAGTTATTTGAGTTCATCGTTACAGATGAAATTCACATTTATTATTTTGATCAGTACTTTCATATTTCTAATTATATATGTGTCTTAGCACTTACCCCGTGCTTGGAAAAGTTGAAAAACTTAACAATAAAGAAAAATTTCGACACTAAAGGATTTGAACCTACGACCTTTTTGAGGGAAGGTCGGGACGCTTTGATCAACTGAGCCCGTGTCGACTAGTTCAAAGTGGCAGCTTGAGGGAAGGTCATAGGTTCAAGTCCTGACGTTTAAAATTTTTTCTTTGTTGTTATAATTTTTTAATAATTAATTTCTACTATATTATCCCATTGGTCGAGTGGTTAGCGGCCCTGACTACGCAATCGACGGGGCTCGGGTTTTATCCCCGACGGGGACAAGCATTTGCGTGATGAGCATAAATATTTGTATTTCCGGGTTTGGGTGTTTATTAAATATATTCCAGTATTTATATATGTATTTCTATGTATTAGTATCATTGACTAACACCCATTACACAAGCAAATAATTCGCTTACTTTGGGGTTAGATCAGTAAGTGTAATTTGTCCCGTGAATATTATATTACATTATATTATATTATATTATATTATATTATATTATATTATATTATATTATATTATATTATATTATATTATATTATATTATATTATATTATATTATATTATATTATATTATATTATATTATATTATATTATATTATATTATATTATATTATATTATATTATATTATATTATATTATATTATATTATATTATATTATGGTTTGAATTGATTTTCTCTCGACTTTTGTCGCTTTAATAAATACCTCGTCCTGTGACCCACACGAAAAAAGGAATTTATATTTTCCCCCTTGAAACTATTGTTCTGTGTTAATGTATTTTTAATGTAAGATTTTTGGTACCTAAATTCTATTTACTATATTTAAATTATGTATGTATATATATATATATATATATATATATATATATATATATATATATATATATATATATATATATATATATATATATATATATATATATATTGTATGATTTGAGTGTCACCTGTTTGTTGTATGGTTTGTGTGACAGATGATTGTTGTGTTCTTTGTGTGTCATGTGTTTGTTGCGTGACTTGTGTTTGTTGTGTGTCGTGAATGTCTCTGTTGTGCACGAAAACAGTTTCTCCCAGTACCTTACTTAGTATAATTGATGTGTGTATGGCTGCTTGTTTCTGAAGTATGCTAATGTCAATAGGTGTCTCTAATTTTTCTATAAATCTGGAAATACTTTTAGCTACTATTCCTGTTGCTCCAATTACAATTGGTATTATATTATATTATATTATATTATATTATATTATATTATATTATATTATATTATATTATATTATATTATATTATATTATATTATATTATATTATATTATATTATATTATATTATATTATATTATATTATATTATATTATATTATATTATATTATATTATATTATATTATATTATATTATATTATATTATGGTTTGAATTGATTTTCTCTCGACTTTTGTCGGTTTAATAAATACCTCGTCCTGTGACCCACAGGAAAAAAGGAATTTATATTTTCCCCCTTAAAACTATTGTTCTGTGTTAATGTATTTTTAATGTAAGATTTTTGATACCTAAATTCTATTTACTATATTTAAATTATGTATATATATATATATATATATATATATATATATATATATATATATATATATATATATATATATATATATATATATATATATATATATATATATATATATATTATGTGTTAATAATATTTTTCTTTCGTCTCCTCGTTCGTGTGTTGGATGATATGTGCATGCCGGATGTAATTTGTGAACGATTTGATGTAGTTTGTGTGTCAAATGTTTGCTGTGTGATTTGGGCGTCTTCTGTATATTGTATGATTTGAGTGTCACCTGTTTGTTGTATGGTTTGTGTGACAGATGATTGTTGTGTTCTTTGTGTGTCATGTGTTTGTTGCGTAACTTGTGTTTGTTGTGTGTCGTGAATGTCTGTGTTGTGCACGAAAACGGTTTCTCCCAGTACCTTACTTAGTATAATTGATGTGTGTATGGCTGCTTGTTTCTGAAGTATGCAAATGTCAATAGGTGTCTCCTATTATATTATATTATATTATATTATATTATATTATATTATATTATATTATATTATATTATATTATATTATATTATATTATATTATATTATATTATATTATATTATATTATATTATATTATATTATATTATATTATATTATATTATATTATATTATATTATATTATATTATATTATTATTATATTATTATAGTGTGTGGCCACGTTTCCGATCCGGTAGTAGTTTTTAAGAAATATGTTGATGTGTCAAAATAACTTGTAAAAGTTTTATTAAATAAAAAGTACTTCTGATTTCTGATTTATATATTACTAGCAGTTGCCCACGACTTTCTCCGCACGGACTTCGTTTAATCCGCACAGCTTCTGCCCTGTAGGTGATAGCGTGATAATATGTAGCCTATATATTGACCCGATCTGTTAGTAATATTCATGCAAAATTTGAAGTAAATCCATGCAGCACTTTTCGAGTTTATCCCGGACATACATACAAACAGACAAACAGACAAAAATTCTAAAAACTATATTTTTGGCTTTTATATCGATTGCAGATCACGCACCAAGTATTCTTTTAAAAAAATATTCAATGTACAGTTTTGATTTTCCTACGATTTTATTATATGTATAGATAATTAGTATAATAACACTTTTACAGTGATCGTAGCGTTTGTTCATATGCGCGGCGATGCGTTTCCGTCCCAATTCCGTGTCTATTAGTATTCATGTAGTCTGTGGGTAAGACTGATCTTATCGCCATCACCGTATTTTACTGACCTGTAAGCGGTTTATGCATATTTCAAGCGAAAGCCAGAACCGACAATATTACGCATTTATCCGAGGTACGGAGAGGGTAATACACCACCCAGCCAGACACCGAGTTGCTGTTGAGATTTTGGGATTTTCAAGAAAAACCTCAAAAAAACCCCAATAATACTTTCACCCGACCCGGGGATTGAACCCGGGACCCTAGAATTTGATCCTTCCTAGACCAAGATGCAGAGGTGGAATATGTAGTTTATAATTTCATATATATACAGCTGTTTAATAATTTCACATATATACAGATACAGCCTGGTTATAGACAAACGGACAGACAGACAGAGAAGGCTTAGTAATAGAGTCCCGTTTTTATCTTTTAGGTACGGAACTCTAAAAATCATTAAATTTTATTGCATGGTCGCAGACTTATGAACTACTGGGTACTACTGGTTCTGCTACAATTCCTCCTATTTCCCTGTTGCTGTTTTCGTACCTGCGTGTAATCGCAAGTAGCACGTTAAGCTGTATATAGGCTGCATTTATGTTCATTTTTAAACATAAAGCTGTATACGAAGCCGTACAAAGGCTGTAGAAGCGCTTCTACAGCCGATATAACACCAAAAAGGGCCCCAAGTTATACAGCTTATTGCGTTATGTAGGCTGCACAATAGCTGTACAAGTTGTTATAGGCTGTACAAGGGCTGTTATTTGGTGTATAAAGAAACTATAACACTAAGGATACTCTCTTGTAACTGTCTTGTACAGCTAAGAGTTAAATAGGCTGCACAATAGCTGTACAAGCTGTTATAGGCTGTATAAAGGCTGTTATTCGGTGTATAAAGAAACTATAACACTAAATATACTCTCTTGTACAGCTAAACGTTCTTAATAGGTGTTTGAAAATGATAAAAAGTAACAATCGGTTTTTGATATTGTATAACATTAATTATATCACATATTGGTATCTGCAGATGCCATAATTAAAAATATATTAATAAACGATAAATTCTTGGACTTGGAGCAGTATGAAACGGTGTATTCAAAGTGCAAATTATAATTTATTGAGAAATTATATATGATTTCTCTCAAAATATTCACGCGCCAACGAAATAATCAAGATAACACAAATAAAATCATTGCAAAATACGGTAAGTGTTTGTGTTTAAGGTTAGAATATACAAGTATTTATGGTACAATATTGTATATAAAGGCATAATGATCAATATAAGTTGCTTGTCAAGATATAGCTTTAGCTATTGCTAAATATATCTTTTATTTAACAATATATTTCTTTAATGTTGTTTTTAATACACAATAATGGCGGCGTTTTGTTATACAGCCTAAAGTGTATTTGGAGGGTGATATACCGCAAATAGCTGTACTGAATCTCTTTTTTGTTCTATTATACTGCTATTGGCTTTTAATTACCGTCCAAATACAGTTTAGGCTGCACTAAATCCCTATATAAATCTATTATACAGTAACTGGCTTTTAATCACTTAACTTATGTTTAGAGATGCGTACAAAAATTGAAGAACCCTAAATGCAAAACATATGTTTGTCATTTGATTTCGCTATTGGGATTTATTGATGTCGTTTGACTTTACAACTAAACCAACTTATTGTTAACTATAACTTATGGGACATGTATTTCAATCATATTTTACTTTATTTTTCAGGGAAATATGCCTTATAAAATAATAAAAACAATTGAGAGAAGCCAAAACTGTATTTGTATCGTACCCAGTTTGTGGGAGAATAAAGGTGAATTATAATGACCAAGAAAACAACTGGATATAACTAAGTTGATCAAGAACGAAAAATCAAGCCCTTTAAATATTGGTCTATCACAAAAATATTTTTAAGAAGAATACGTTATTTCGTGCTTGTGATTTAATATTATTAGTTCTTCAAAGAGAAACACATACTCTTTTGCCTGTAATTGTATCTAAGTATATAATATTTTTAAAACCATTGTAAGTATACATATATACAGGTGTTGCAAAAGTGGTACAGTAAGCCGAAAGGGGGTGGATCAGGGGGTCATTCTTAACAATTTTTGTTTAACGACTTTTAGAAATTCGCGAAAAAAATTGATTCTCTATAGAAACTTTGTTGGTCACGTGACTTTTCACAATGGAAAAATAAAATTGTTTTTCCGGAATTTTCACAAATCGTTGAACAAAAGTTGTTCAAAATGACCCTCTGAGTCACCCACTTTTGACTTACTATACCGCTTTTGTAAAACTCCGTATAGTAGCAAGTTAAAAATAAAAAAATACATATTTTCTCAGTGTAATGATTTTTATTTCTCTTTTTAACTCTTTTTTTATATATTCTTTGAAGAATAGACCAATTGCCTTTCTGCCAGGCAGGTCGTAAAAGACAACCGATGGGCTATGCGAGTCACTTCCATCGTGGTTACTAGGTGATAGAGCTCTGCATTGGCTCGACCGGGTCTGGTACCACCGCCTTATCTATTCCTGCTGCAAAGCGTCAGTGCTAGTCACTGTCATGTTCCGGTTTGGAGGGTAAGGTGGCTGGTAAACTTATGCATGGGGCATTAGACCTCGCCACAAGAGAACAACGCACCATTAACATTTTTGCTGTCTGTAGGCGATGGTTGATTCTTTTCATCGGGAGACCGATCTGCTTGTTTGCAATCTTATGACATTAAAAAAAATCAGTTATTGTAAATTACCAACCAAGTAACCATAATGAAGAAGATAAGCCTAAAAAATAATAAATCAGATAACCTACAATCACTTTTTAATGTTTTTGTTACGGAACCCTTTTCCTTGAATATTAATCAAAATGACGATTGTAGGTTTACCTGAATTAGTAATTTTTCAGCTTTATCTTCATCACGATTACTTGGTTGGTAATTTATAATATTTAAATATTCCTTTTAAATCTTCCTCTTGATTTTTTCCACATGATATCAACTATGTAGATATAAAAACAGCAAACAACAATTTTCTCAGTAATACAGCCTTGAGCTGTACTATAGCTGTATATGCAGATTTTTTAACACCATTGGCTGCATAACAGTCTACAATTACGCCATAAATATTAGCTGTAGAACGGTGATTGCATGTCCCATTTTACAGAAACAAGCGTTGAGTGATACTATAATAACACTTAAAGCTGTAATAAATTCCCGTGCTAAACAAAATACAGCTAATGTACAGCTTTAAGGATTAAAATCAGCCTAATGAGTTACAAATTGCTTAAAGCTGTACAGTAGTGTATTAATATTCAGATATAATGCCTAAAGCTTACGCGGAACTCTAAGAAAGGCCTTGTACAGCATAAGGCTGTATAAAAACTCATAAAAGTCTCTTATACCGATAAAAGCATCTTTTTACACCATTGTACGGCTGCAATAGAACTTTAAGTTCTATATGAGCTGCTTTATGGGTATTAAACATGCTTGATTGCTGCTTGGGATGTAGCTATTACTTTTTGTCTTGACCACACTGTGCTAATAGCATTGACGAGTGCACTATTTAACTGTTTGATGTATTTTCCAATTATTATTCTTAATTAACATAAGGGCAGCCTTTTGCGTGCAATCCTATACTATTCAATGACATATTAGTCCATAGTGGCTACTCCCTCACTATCCAAACCAATCAATAGTACTTCAATCCATAGTGGTACTATTTATTGGTTGGGTTTTTCAAATAGTGACATTTTCTAAATTTAACGACTATCGTTTGATAATAATAATAATTAATTACTAAACTATGATGACAAATTATTTTTTTACATCCTATTATTTTAATTAATATTATAAATGCGAAAGTTTGTATGTATGTATGGATGTTTGTTACTCTTTTACGCAAATACTACTAAACCGATTACGATGAAATTTGGTATATAGATAGCTGAAAACCCAGAATAACACATAGGCTATTTTTTATCCTGGAAAAGTTAGGTGATCCCGCGGGATTCACTAAAAACTTTTATAATGCAGCGGGCTGCACGCTGCAGCTAGTCTAACATAATTATTATTACTTGCATTAACATCTAGCGAGACCATTTTGTGAGTAAAACGTTGCTTTATATTAAAAATCAAAAGCAAATCTACCACAAGAATTTGTAAAAACAAATGCATACTAACATTAGTCAGAATTATTGAGTATACACGATATATACTTAAGGAAAATCAGTGAAAATTTGCTAAGTAATCTTTGGACATAACTATTTTAATATGGCCTCTTCTAAACTCCTTGGATATCATAGCATTTGAAAATACAATACAGTAACTTGCTTACAAATTTTTGAAGAATGTGTTTAGTTACATTTACGCAATGTTCAGAATTACGATGATACCTTAGTTAAATAATTGGTCTCGCTGCGCATGCCCGCGAAACAATTATTTATCTATGGATGATAGGTAAGGCGACGAAGTCAATGCGATTCAAGCTCCGGGCAAGATTAATGTTTTATTTGACTTACAAAATTTAAAGAGCCTAAATTCTGAAACAAATTCTATGTAAGCTTAATAAATCACAGCCTTTGATCTGAGGGTATATATATTTAATATTGAATTTGTTTTCAATCTTTGATCTTGAAAATCTTAAACAAGTCAAATTTTAGCTTTTACATCAAAGGTTAAATAAACATAAAGCACTTTTGGAATTTATTTAAAGCAAATTTTGTTATATTCTGAAATATTTTAAAACACTATCATATGCCGACCTGATACTATGAATTTTGCTAAAGGTTTTTTATGTCGTAGCTTATAAAATAATTTATAACTCAAAAATTGCGTTAAATGTCATCCAAAATATCAAAATAAATAAATAATAAATAAATAAATATTCATAGGACAAATTACACTTACTGATCTAACCGCGAATTAAGCAAATTATTTGCTTGTGTAATGGGTGTTAGTCAACGACACCTATTCATAGAAATACATATATAAATACTAGAATATATTTAATAAGCAGCCAAACCCGGAAATACAAAAAATATGCTCATCACATAAATGCTTGTCCCCGTCGGTACAAGTGAGTACTAGTGAGTATATATACATGTGGCATTCTAACTCCGAACACACATAGCATCGCACCATTAACATCTTTGTTATCAATAGGCGATGATTATCTTTTTCTATCAGGAGAAATATCTGCTTATTTGTTATGCTATAAAATAAAATAAACAAAAGAATTTCTCTCACATAGTTGATTTAAAAACTTCTTGACATCAATAACACGTCTTTTCAAAACTTGTTACTCACTCAAAGACAGTCAACTCGGGCTTCCATTGTCAAGTCTTGTTGAGACAGGTGATACATTTTATATAAGCCCTCACAGCACTCAAGATACGGTGTACGGGAATGTCGAAAGCTTTGCGCCTTAAAGTTTTAAGTGTACTGTGAATTTCATGTTCTTAGTTCAGATTTGTCTAATACAGTTTCCTTATGTTAAATTAAACTTAAAATGCATACACTGCGACGCTTTATAAAATTTAAGTACTTTAATATATAGTCATGACTGTTTCGTGATCTATGGATAGTCTATTTGACTCATATCATGAGGTCCTTGGGTCGATCCCCGGTCAGGCAAGTGTTATTGAGGTTTTCTCAAGGTTTTGCTCGAAAATCTATAATCTCAGTAGCAGCTCGGAGTCTGGAGAGTGGGTGGTGAGTTAATACTCGCGTGCCTCGGATGAAAACGTTAAGCCCTTAGACCCGGCTATCGCTGGAAATAATCGATAATCGCTAACAGGTTAGTCTGTCGGTTACTATCATCACACCCGGTTCCCTTGCAGAGAAAGTAGAGTAAAACGACCGTCTATAGACTTTCCGGTTTACCACAATTCACCGATTTATTGGTTGACGAGTTGAGTGGTGATCACCATCGCCGCATTTTTTTGACCTGATGGAGATAATAAAATTGGTTTTTTCAGTTTTCTAATGAAAAGCAAATGAATTACCCGCGATTGGAAAAGTGTCCGGTTGGCGATAGGTTTGCCACCTATCACATTCTGAGACTAAGTATCTTGGGCTAATCGTGGCTGTACTTGTATCTCTGCCTGCACGATCGTCAAGACACTATACTAAGCCGAGGTTTGGTTTCAGATAAGACACCTTTAGAGCGGGCTCTTAGCTCACTTAATTTAAACTCTGGCTGAGCACTCTACTCAGCCAAAACGCCCGGTTTCGCATTAACAGTCATTTGGACCAACATCTTAATTTCATTTTTTAAATAACTGCCTACCTTTTTGGAGATAGATAGATAGGTGGTGTTACTTTTTTAACGATCGTACAAATACGTTAATTACGAAAAATCCATCACCGTGTGGGGCCCAAACTCCTACCAGGCATCACGTAAAAGGCAAATTACCTTCGTAATATACCTAGGTTGTATGGTTTTACGAAATATCGCCCAAGTTTGTTATTATAACCTGCCACATTAACATCAATATTTGTCTCTGTCGTGTTATGGGTTGAAGGTTTTTTTCTATATCATAGGATACCAAACAAGCAGATAGCTCTTCTGATGGAAAGAGACCACCATCGCCTATATAATCATAAACTAAGCAGTGTTTGATATAATTCATGGATGGTGCTATGGATGGGTTTAATAATAAATCATAGCACGCTAACTTCAAATAATGAGAAAAACGCCAGACAATCCTATAATACGAACATAACCGAGCGCGAACGCTATTATTGATAATAAAGTACATCAATCTGGGATAAAACTGCTTCAGCGTATTATGTCAAATCCAGTGGCACTTGGGTGCGAACGAATGGCCCATTTAGGGCCCGACCACGATTATGTTGACGAGTGGTACCCTTTCTTTATTCTGCTGCTGACAGATTAAAAGGATATATGGTGTTTGGGCGAAATAATGGGATTTGTAAGCTCTTGTGTAGAACCTAAAATAACAAACTCCTATTATATATGTAAAATTACGAAGGACGGATATTTATTAACGTTATTGTTATAGGAGTAAAATTTGATAGAGATATATTTTTAAATACATGATTGAGCAACAAATATTGTTGCTTTCTTTTGATATATTTAAGTATCAAATAAACAAATCCTAATGGAAAGATAAACTATCGCTTATAAACACCAAAGATGTTATTGGTGCGTTGCTTCTGTGTGGAAGGTTATTAATGCCACACACATAATTTTGCTGACTAGTGACTACCTTATTCTCAAAATTGAAACACGACAATGACAAGCAATGATGGTATTGCTTCCGAAATGCCCAAAGCAGTGGTAACTGGTACAAAGCCCCTAGAGAAGTAGCAGAACTCTACCACCTAGTAGTCACACTCATTGCCAATTTTTTGAACTTTTTGGCAGAATGGTATATGGTCTACTCTTCAAAACTCTGAAATTAAACAGGGTACATAGATACTTTTCGTGATGATTACAGACTAATATCCAGATGGTTAGTGAAACCTTCGTGAAAAAGCTTACTCTTTTCAAAAGGACCGCAACGCAACTGTAAGTCTTCTGATAGTTCAGTTGTTCATGAAAGGCGATGATCACTTACCATCAAATGAGCCTCCTGTCCCCCGGCTCGGCCGTTGAGCTATTTATTTACACAGTAAGTTTATTTTTTTGTATTTTATTTTATTACATTTTAAGGGATTCAAGTGTGTCTAGACCGTAAAAGAAAATGCCGTTTTAGCATTCCGAAGTAAACTAGGAACCCTTATAGTTTCACTATGTCCGTCCGCCTGTACGCACGATATCTCAGAGATCTTTAGTACTAGAAAGCTGTTATCTGGCTCTAATATACATATCAGTTACATTAACAAAGTGGTAACAAAATCTTGAAAAATATTTTTTTTATGGTAGCTCCCCTACATTTAAAGTGGGGATGTTAATTTTTTTCTCATGTACCCCATTGTGTGGGGTCTCATTGGATAGGTTTTAAAAAAAATGTGGTTTTGCGAAAACAAGTTTTCGATTAAGGTACTCGTTTGTAAAAATATTAAGCTTTTAATTGCTAATTTTTGTTAGAGTTGATTGCCCCTCTGCAGGCTAAACGGTTGGTTTTGGGGGTGGGGAAAAAATCAAGGTAGTAGTGAATAAAATGAAGTTAAAAAGAAAACTTTCATGGCTTAGAAGGCTTTACAAGTTTATGAGTAATAGTCGGCCAACTTATAAAATGTACTTACAGAAGTTTACCACAGGTTTACCGCCTATAAAGGCGGTAAACCTGTGGTGTGGATATAATATATTCGTCATTGACATTGAACGTGACGACCCGACACGCACTTTCCCAAGTGAGAAAACACTGCCTTATCCATCAGGTTTACCTTCTTGTTTCTATCCAATCAAACGAAATTTAAAAAAATAGCGTCCATTAATTATGGGTTCATTTTACATGTGAATACGACGGGCCTGACACAGATATTGCAAGTGCTAAAGCAAGATTTCTCGCTAAATGACGAAGGAACGGAATATGTTTCTCAAGAACAAGGTATATCTCTGTCAGCGCTAGAACCATCATTACGTCGGAGTACGTTGCAACAGTTGGCCATAATGATGCGTCAACAAGAGATTCGTGAAGCGTTTCTAGAAGGTAATGGACTGAACCTCATAGTATCATTATTAAGGTAAGTCCATAGTTGTGAGTATATGAATTTAGAAAATTCGATCATGTTTTTGCACAGCATAAGATAGCGAAAAAGCAAATGGCTCTCCTTGCAGAAAGCGTTTAACATCGTCGATACCCTTGAACGATATTAATGGTAAGTTGCTATTTATGTAGTAGTGATGTGTGGTCAAACGAGTTAATCGACATTTCTACCCCATTTCTGCCCCAATAGCATTGTAGCGAATAAGAAATTTACAACTCTACAATACATTAAAATTCAACTAAATTTTGAATCGCTCTATATAATTATTTATATTTTAACACCACATAAAACATTTAGCGCAAGTGGACTTCGAACCCCAGGCAGTACACCTTGCCTGGCTTGGCAAATCTTCCCCTTCCCACGTTCTCCGTGACTTCGTCAACCTTTATAATGCATGTTAGGCTTGCCTTATGGTTGGAGTTTTATGTTTGAATGAATGAATAAATTAATAATTACGCTTTGTTTCACACCAATAACCACAACAATAAAAAATATTGTTAAAGCATTTCACTAAGTAGTGATATTGGTGCATTCTTATCCTTGTTGCGGGGTGCTTAATACCACGTGCATAAGTTTACCGCCTACTTACCTACCTACCCTCTTAGCCGAGCACTGACTCTATTGCGACAGGAATAGGTAACTGGTAGTACCAGACCCGGTCAAGACGTTACAGAGCTCAACATTTACGTTAGTAGACACGTATTAGCTTCTTCTCTCCCCTTTTACGAGCTCAGCTCAGCTCGATTCAGCTATATAATGAATTATATTCTGTTGACATATAGGACAGACCGTTATCTGTATCATTTTATTTTTGTATCTGTACCATGCTATTGTCAACGTCAAGTAATTGTCAGTATGTGAACGTAAAAGTCACAGCTGGCCGCCAGACGGATCAGCGACCTCATTCTACACTCGGCTTCAACGAGTAAGATCAGTAATATGTATTATTCTTGAGTGATAACATATATATATATATATATATATATATATATATATATTATGTAGTGAAATAAATGAAATCATGACTGTTTGAAATAATCTTTTACTTATTTTACTCCCTTTTGTGATAGTATCATTACAGCTAAATGTCTTGTAATACTCATAGATCCAGTTGATCTATACTTCAAAAAGCAATCAAGGTCAAAAGATAAAAATAATAATATAATATTACTGGACAAATTATATGAATTGATCTATTGCTTGTGTTATGGGTGTTAGTCAAGAATACTAATACATAGAAATACATTAATAAATAATTTACATACATAATATATACACAAACCCAACAATGCAAATATTTAGCTCATCACAAATGCTTGGCCCTGTCGGGAATCGAACGTGGACCTCATTCGCTAACCACTCGCCTAACGGGGTGATCGTAAAATAAATCTACTAAATGCAAAACTAAATCCAGCAAACCAAAAATAGATTTTGATTTTCCTATGAAATACACGGTACTTTACAAAGTACTAAGGGAAAGCCATTTAAGGGAGCCTTTGAGATTATTACGATAAAATCCTGTTTACGTGCTACTCGGAAATCAGATATGGCTCTGTGTCAGTACAACCAGTTGCTTATATTTTCATTACACAACATAACCTAATAAAGTGATCTTTCCCCTCACAAAGAGCTTGCATTTTCATTAAAAAATCATATTTGTCGGCGAAAGCTTTGGTTTACGTTCTATTTATGCATCTCATTAAAACTCTGTAATATGATTAGTTCGTTAATATCTGGTATTTTTCCCTGCTTGTTAGAACGTGCCTACTAATGTTTATAACCACAATATACTTGCTGTTACCAGCGACTTTGTCCGCGTGTTCTAAAATATTGCATCCTTTTATTCAGTCGGGTAAAAAATTGTATATGTATTTGATGTGCCTTTTTAGGGTTTCGTACCCAAAGGGTTAAATGGGACCCTATTACTAAGACTCCACTGTCCGTCCATCAGTCTGTCTGTCTGTCTGTCTGTCACCAGGCTTTATCTCATGAACCGTGCTAGTCAGTTGAAATTTTCATAAATTATGTATTTATGTTACTGCTGTAACAACAAATACTATTTAATTACTAATTAGATAGTTTAAATTTTCACATATCGCTCATTTGGAGCGACAGTGACATAAGTGTAAATTATTAAATTTTACACTACGCTATTTGTGGCCGTTGTCGCCCATTATTTGCGCGCCCAAACGTTATATTTGAATAACGTATTTTTGCTTTCTAGCGGGCATTTTATTAATTTACATATGTAACATTTTTATTCTCAACGTAGATTATTATGGGGATAATTTTGGTGTGATTAGGTCAGTTTCACATTTTTTGCAGCTGTGTCACTGTCGCTCCAAATGAGAGATATGATGAATTTGGCGGCCTATTGCCGCTATAATAACGAATACTAAAAATATAATAAAATAAATATTTAAAGGTACACAACAAAGTGATTTCAAAAAAAGCTCGATTTTAATAACGACTAGTAGGCTTGAAATATTTACAGAATATTTAGTTATATATTTTAAAAATGAATAATTAAATTGGAATAACATAAATACTTAAGGGGGTTCCCATAAAACAAACGTGATTTTTTTCTTTTATATGGCTGTACCATCAACTATAAAAAAAGGTAAAAATCACGGAACCCTTCGTGCGCGAGTCAAGGTTAAACATTTATTTTATTCTGTTTTTAGTATTTGTTGTTATAGCGGTAACATAAATACATCATCTATGAAAATTTCAACTGACTCACTATCACGGTTCAGCCTGATTATAGGCGGACAGACAGACAGACGGATGCACAGCGGAGTCTTAGTAATGGAGTTCCATTTTAGCCTTTGGGTACGGAAACCTTAAAATTAGTGTGAGATTTCGCGGACCATCAATAATACAAAATATTTTTATTTTTAGGGAAGCACGTTCCATCTTAGGCCGCATGCCGCATCTTAGCTTACCAATAGCCGGGATCGTGGTAAAGCGCTCCCCTATCGATAATAAAAAAAAATAACCAAAATGTCACGTCTTCTATATAGACCGTGGTCCTAGGAACAAACTTTTTTCATTAATAACAAGCTGAATTTTTGTGACCAGCTTCGTTTTGTCGAGACACAAATCTTTTCTATCTTCGAAAAATCTCGAATCGGGTTACAAATAAAGTTAAGAGCTTTGAACATTTTAATTCGGTGAAGGAAAAATATTTTATTAATAACAATAATTATTTTTTTGCTTTAATCATTATTTTTTTATAACATAAGATAGCAAACAAGCAGATGGGTCTCCTGGTGGAAAGAGTCAACCATCGCCTATAGACACCAAAGATGTTAATGGTGCGTTGCTATCTTGTGGCGAGGTCTAATGCCACATGCATAAGTTTACCGGCTACCTTATCCTCCAAACCGGAACACGACAGCGACAAGCACTGACGCTATTGCGGCAGGAATAGGTAAGGCGGTGGTACCAGACCCGGGCGAGACAATTCAGAAATCTACCACCTAGTAGCCACGATGGTAGTGACTCGATAGCCAATCGGTCGCCTTTTACGACCTGCCTGGCAGAACGCCAGTTGGCCTATTCTTCAAAGGTGCCCGGAACCAACACAGGGAAAGATATATAACCTGGGCTTTACATAAAAATGTAAAGCTTAAGGAGGAACACTGATGATGATCCCCGTAATGGTCCGGGCTCCTTTGAAGAATCGGCCTACTGCCGTTCTGCCAGACAGGGCGTAAAAGGCAACCAATTGGCTATGCGAGTCACTACCATCGTGGCTACTATGTGATAGCGTTCTTCATTGTCTCAGCCGGGTCTGATACCACCGCCGTACCTATTCCTGCTGCAATAGCGTCAGTGCTTATCACGGCCCTGTTCCAGTTTAGAGGGTGAGGTAGCCGGTAAACTTACGCATGTGGCATTAGACCTCGCCACAAAAAAGGGACGCATCGTTAACATTTTTAGTGGCTGTAGGCGATGGTTGACTCTTTCCTTCAGGCGACCCATCTGCTTGTTTGCTATCTTACGATATAAAATAATCTGCTAATGGTTAACCCTGCGGGTTATTCCTGACACTTCCCGCTAAATTAAGGTATTTTATGTTCAAGAGTAAAAACTATAAGCATAAATTTTTGAACTGAATCGAACTTCTATTTTGTTAAAAATTGTAGTATATTGATTTTTGAAAAGCTGTATATTTTGATGATCGATTTTGATCTTTCGAATGGCATTGAACTCAATTATTGGGATGTAAAATACTACTTTAGCTACATAATCGATAAGTTGAAAAATTTCGAAGCAATGTTGAAAAAAACTTTTTTTTCAAAATTTTTTGTCATTGATTTGTCCCAGACAAATTGACCGATTTTGATACAATTAACGATATTGAAAGCAATTTTTAAAGGACAAAAGCTGGTAAGATTTTTAAGTCAATGGGTGCATTAGTCTGAAAGTTATTTTAAAATATTAAGAAAGTTTGTTAAAAGCAACTTAATTTTTGTATTTGAAAAGCTGTAACTTTTGAAAATTAGATTCGATTTTGATGTTTGAAACGGCAATTGACATAGTTTTTTTATTTCTAAAATATCTATAATACTAAAAAAAGATTTGTTGAAAAAGTTTGAAGTTATGTCGAAAAAACACTTTTTATAAAATTTTTCGTCAATGATTACTCCCAAACGAATTAATCGATTTTCATGCAAATTATGCATTAAATATAGTTTTTTGAAAGATATAGCTGATTAGTTTTTGTTCTCAAGCGGTACATTAATCTGGAAGTTATGTTAAAACAAAAAATGTTTCGCTAAACATTTTTTGGGGTTTTTTCAAAATTTTTTAAAATCTGCTGAGCCAACTTCATTCAAATTTTCAGAAAGTCTAAGTTGAGTTGAATCCAATCGAATGCCATCAACTGCGTTTCGATCGGTCTAGACGTTCAAAACTTATGAGATATTTACATACATACACACACACGCGCGCGCGCACACACACACATACATACAGACATATTGACGTAATCTTAAAAATAGTGGGAGAAGGTTCCTAGGACCTCAAAACGTGAAGATCTGGTGAAAATTGATTTTTGAAAATCGAAGAAAATCAGCAGGAAGTTAAAAATCAATCAATAGTAATTATTATTGATGGAGTGAAAAATCTATATCACGTTGGTAAAGCTTCGAGAAAAAACTAATGTAACAAATAAATTATTAACTTATACCTAAAATATCTAAGGAAATGTACTCAGGTATTCTGAAAGTATGAACTCATAAAATTTGTTATATTGAAGACTGGCGGATGGAAAAGTTGTGTAAGACGCTTTTGGAGAATATTAAGTATTACTTGTTTATGTTATTCATTTTGTTACACTGTTTTTTACTCTCCTGTATAATAGCCTCAAAGAATGACTCGTCTAATATTGTTTTATATGATTTAGGATTTTCTCGAATTATTGAATTATCTCTATACTAGCGACCTGCCCGCGGTTTCACCCACGTAGCTTTTGTTTCCGTGGGAATATCGGAAATGTTTATATATTAAAACCTTCCTCAACAATCAATCTATCTATTAAAAAAACCGCATCAAAATCCGTTGCGTAGTTTTAAAGATTTAAGCATACATAGGGACATAGGGATATAGGGACATAGGAACGTAGGGACAGACAGAGAAAGCGACTTCGTTTTGTACTATGTAGTGATTAATACGCGAAGAAAAAATTTTGGTCCTCTTTTTTGGACAATTCCGCCAATGGCGGAGTACGAATTTTTGCAAACTTTATATTGCGAAGGACTGCAGAAACCTAATATTTTTAAATAAAGTTCATTAGAAATACATCAAATTAATAAAAATAAATATTCCAAACATTATAATCGTGTGACATAAATGTATACTTACTATTTTCTTTACGGCTAAAATCAGTTTTCCTGATACCTGTTCACTCTTCTCTTGAAGATCCCCAAGTTGTACTCGTCGAGAAATACAGACTCAGGAAGCATATCCCAGTCTCTTGCGGTTCGGATCATGAATGTCGAGTCGAACAGCTTAGGAATAATATTAATATGCATTTTTTAGAACGTTAGATGGAAAACAAGCTGTTGGTTCACTTGATGGAAAAAATTGGCTCACTTGATAGACACCAAAGATGTTAACGGTGCATTACTATCCCTGTGGCGGGATGGCAATACCTCATGCATAAGTCTACCGGCTACCTCACCCTCCAGACTAGAACACAACAGAGACAAACATTGACGCTGTTGCGGCAAGAATAGATAAAGTGAAGTATAGGTTATACACCCGGGCAACACGTTGCGGAACTCTACCACCTAGTTCACAATTGTAGTGATACGTAAAAACTCTTACGATCTGCCCTTTCAAACGGCAGGTGGTCTGTTCTTCTAAGGGGACCCGGACTAACACAGGGTAAACACTTGTTACAACGCAGACCTACAATGAAAATTATTTTCAAATACACTACATATTTCGTACATACCAACAGTATATGTTCAAAAATCCAATGCTAAAAAATAATTTCTCAGCAGTTCAGTCATTCGCAAACTTGAAAAGTTCCAAGCACCTCCAACTATGCTTTAGGGACGTCACCTTCTGTATAAGTTTTATGGTGTGGAAGAAAGGGGTTCAGCTATCAAGAAAATACAGCGCAACTTTTTACATTACATTTTCTTTTATTTGTAGTTTATTTTGCCTCTAAACCACACAATGCGTGGTCAATTTAGCGTTTATAATATATTTACAAGTGAACCGTTAAAGGTTTTTTTGGTAAATAATTTTCAAGATTTTTATTCAAACTTTACCCCACATATTCTTAATTATCAATACTAATAATAGCTTTGAACCAAGTTACCTTTTTAGGGTTCCAAAGTAAACTAGGAACCCTTAAAGTTTCGGCACGACGACGACCCACGACGGTTGTGACAGCTGGTATAACCAATTGATCGCCTTTTACGACTTGCTTGACAGAACGGCAGTTGGTCTGTTCTTCTAAGGGGGCCCTGACCAACACGGGGTTAGGTGGTGGTACCAAACCCGAGCAAGACGTCGTAATATTCTACCACCACGTAAACAATATATCAGCGGCAGTAGTATCTCCTTTTAGATTATAGACGGCCATTGAATTTTATCAGGAAAACGCCCGCTATCCTCCGCTGGTCTGTACTTCTTTGAAGAATAGGCCAACTGCCGTTTTACCAGGCAGGTCGTCAAAGGTGACTGATTGGCTATGCGAGTCACTACCATCGTGGCAACTAGGCGGTAGAATTCTGCAATGTCTCGCCCAGGTCTGGTATCACCGGTCTTGTCTATTTCTGTCACAATAGCGCCAGTGCGTGTCCCTGTCGTGTTTCGGTTGAAGGGTAATGTAGCCGGTAAACTTACTTATGGTGACATTAAATCTCGCCACAAGATAACAACGCACCAATAACATTTTAGGTGTCTATAGGCGATGGTTGTCTCGTTCCATCATGACACTCATCTGCTTATTTGCTATCTTATAATATATAAAAAAAGGAAAACCCTGTTGATTCGGGATCCTTTTTGGAATAGAATTGTTGGATAGATTGTAGTTTGCAAACTATTGTCTACATATGTCACTAGCTTTATAACTATATGAGGGAGTATATGTGAGGTATTCACAAAGCAAAGAAGAATTTCGCATGTTGAAACAGTCGACAGTATCCCAGTTAACTAGAGCACGTCCACTTGAGGCAAAGTCGCAGGTTCTAATCCGGTCATGTCGAATTTTGTCTTTGTTAAGTTTTAAAGTTATGCAACCCATATATCAGTTAATCGACTGTTAAAAGATTGTACATACTGTAAGGTATAATAGTTAATGGTCATAATTTTACACAATAGAATTATTGTAAAAAGAGAATAATACATAATAAAATTTAACAAAATTAGTGTTATAATATTTAAAATTTATGGTCACTGTCTTCGGTCTTAGGTACTAACGAGGCTAGTCACGTGTTCGGTAAATCGCTGTTTGTAAACTATGAAATTCTATACGCTGAGCGCGGTTGTCCGTACTAAACATTTTTATTACCGCCCCGTTGGTCGAGTGTTTAGCGACCCTGACTACGTAATCGACTAAGCTCGTGTTCGATCCCCGACGGGGACAAGCATTTTTGTGATGAGCATAAATGATTGTATTTCCGGGTTTGGGTGTTTATTAAATATATTCTAGTATTTATATATGTATTTCTATGTATTAGTATCGTTGAATAACACCCATAACACAAGCAAATAATTTGCTTACTTTGGGGTTACATCAGTAAGTGTAATTTGTCCCGTGAATTTATATTTATTATTATTATTTATTTATTGGATAACTAGCTGCGGCGTGCAGCCCGTTGCATTGTAAAAGTTTTTGGTACATCCCAAGAGGACAACTAATTTTCCGGGATTAAACGTAACCTATATATTATTCCATGTCATCATCTACCTGTGTGTCAAATTTCATCTAAATCCGTTTTGTAGTTTTCGCATGAGTGAGTAAAAAACATCCATCTATCCATCCATCAATATATCCATCCATCCATCAAAACATCCAAACATCGCATTTATAATATTAACAATAATTAGGTCACCTATTTTTTTACATATTCGGTATTGATCTGATTCGTGTACTGAACTAGGGTGACGTTTAGTATATAAGGTTTTTCCCAGTTAACCTGTATAATGTCTAGGTCGGTACCGCGTCACCTATATTTACCGCAATAGCATCAGGGCTTGACAGTCAAGTTTCAGTTTGAAGGTGAAGTAGCCGGTAAATTCATTTACGAGTATGTCACGCTATATTCCCGTCACACGGGTTTCAAAACATCATAACCATCATTGTTGTTTTTATTACGAGGAAAGGTGTTCGCTTGTTTGGTAGTTTGGTATTCTACGATATAGCAGTTGGGCGACCAACCTTCGCTCGGATTTTTTCATGTGAAAACAAATTATCGCGACACAAATGACATTTACCGAGATGAATTTTAATAGTAAAAAATTTCGTCAAAATCGTTAAAACTGTTTCAGAGAAAACGTGTAGTTAAATATCGCCTCTGTAGTCTCATGGTCTTGTGTCGGTATTAAGGTACATGAGGTCCCGGTTTTGATTCCTGAGTCGGACATATAAAAATGTGTTTTTTCAGTTTTCTGATAAAACATCGTTGCCCGGGATTAGATAAGCTGATTGCTCAGTTGGTTTGGCACATTGTGGGTAAGAATCTTCGGCTAATCGTGGGTGCACTAGTTGTACCTCTGCTTACGTCTGTGGGGATCCGGGCGTGAAGATGCTTTTTCCCTATAATCAACGATCCGTCATTCGTTGCAATAACTATTAGCAATCAATTTAATAAAAACAAGGCCTTTTACAAGTGTTTTGGACATTCCTAATTTAACATTTATAGGAACTGTTGAAAATTTACTACTCGTCTAAAACTAATACTAGTCGATTTACTGATATATGAACCGGACAGTTAAAAATCAGTGTTTGCTATCCATCGTATGCTATGAAAATACCTTGATTGGTGCCTTGATAAATAAAACCAACAAATAAAACCTGATAGCATTAAAAATTGTGTACTTTTGAGTTTGCCAAATGAATTATAAACAGAAATATTTCTGCGTTTCTGTAATGCGTTCTCATTCCACGTAGTCACATGTAAAAATTGCCATTCACGTACAAGTCGCTGCTACAAAAATTCTTTACAACTAACGCGGTTGAAACTTGGTGCTCAGTTTTAAATTTATTTCAAAACTAACCGCGTTCACGAGAAAATGCAATATTTTCCTTTTGTTCCATGGTACATATTTGCAGGCATTCGTATCTTTAATTTTATTTATTTATTTAACGTTATTATACCCCTTGAAATAATTTGTTAGAAAGACGATCATAATGCCTATTGGCATTCTCCTCCAGTCAACCTTTAGGCTAACAGAAAGTAGGTTTGCGGTGCCTCTAAATTGTAATGACTTATTATGTAGCCCTAAACAAATCCTAAAATATACTACATAAATTATGTAAAACTAGCTGACCCGGCAAACGTTATTGCTTTAGAACAAGGTAAGGCACTTCCCTTACCTTGTTCTAAAGCAATAGCGTTAGCATTTGTAACTATCATATTCCCGTTTAAAGTGTGGGGGCTGGTAAATTTAAGCATATATTTCTGATGCTCTAAGAATTAATAATACTAGTGATCGTACTTTGGTCGAAATTTGACCATAGATCAAATAATAAATATCTTTTAAGTTTTACAACAGACTTTAGCTGTAAAGAAAATAGTTAATGGTTCATAGTTCTTTTTTTTTTTTGTTTTTTATATTCCTGTACTTACGCAATTTAAAAACATAGATGTGACTGTAATTTATTTTCTGACACTTACTTACTTTCAATTTTTATCATAGATTCTGTCTCACAGTCACTTTTAATAGAAATTATCAAAGAAGCAATTTTACCTTGCATTTATCCTTGTTTATTTTGTTAAAACTTGTTTTAGTCTGCGAGGGAATCCGAGTTCGTTGGTTTTAGATAGTTTTTAATTTCAAATGTACACCATGCCTACTGTTTATAACTAGTTACTTTTTCAACAACCTTTATGGCTGGTTTTGCTCGAAGAAATCTCTTAAAGAAATAAGCACGCCATTGTACATAGGTATAATTTCTTTTTAAATAAGTGTCGTTTTGTGTTTCAGTGTGTACAAAAGAATAAATAAATAAATATCCTATATACCTACATGTGTGTATAATATTATCATTTTTGTCACATGAATATAGTGAGTGGAATGTCTACTTTTATTAATTTAACGTATTTCTAATCCGTAGTATATAAAAATATTACATTTCTGCAATTCTCACAATATAAGTTTTAACTGCGCCAAATTTCATAATTAATTACTAAATAATAATTGTTTACTACATGCGTAATTGTCTTAAAAAGAGACATACCGTTTAAATATAGTAAAGTTTTTGCTTTGCTTATTAATTTGTAGACATGCCTTGAAAAATGTTATAATTTGCTTTATAAAATTTATTATAATTAGGGCGAGCGAAGCGAGCCCTACACTAGGCCACTTTCTATGCACTTTTGTGGTACCTTTTACTCAAAAAGTATCGCACATTTAGGTTTGAGCTTTGACATGGTAATTTAAATTCATGTCTAGATATGATATTAAAATACCATTTTGTAAACATTAAAAAAAATAGAAGATACATGTATTAGAATTTTATTATTACTAACGCCATCTGTTATAAAATTAACGAGTTAAAATGCTTCAAAGCTACACTAGGCGACGATCTATGCCCTTTTGTGATATATTCCACTGAAAAAATATCGCATTTGTAGGTTTGAGCCTTTGCGTGGTAGATTTAATTCATTAAATTCATATTCATTCACTTTATTTTAATACAGTATTAATCTATTAATACAATTGTACTTTTTATCTTCCCGGTACGTATGTATATAAGGAAGTTATTGATTTTGCTCCGATTTTCAAAAATCGAGTTTGCACCAGATGTCCACGTTTTGAGATCTTAGTAACCTTTTTCGACTATTTCCTCGTGTGTGTGTGTGTGTGTGTGTGTGTGTGTGTGAATGTAAACATCTCATAACTTTTGAACGACTGGACCAATTAAACGCGGTGGATGGCATTCGATTGGTTTTCACTCAACTTGACTTCAAAATGCTTTTGGGAGAGAATCACCTTGTTTGAGCACCGTGAGGCGATGGTTTGCTGAATTTGAGAGAGGTCGAGTTTCTTTACATGACGAATTTCGTGAAGGGCGGCCTTCAACTGCTACTTTTAAGCGGTTAATTGAAGAAAACCCCCGGATTACCTATGAGACAATTCGAGGACAATTGGGGATTGATATGAGCCAAATTCAGAAAATTTTACACGAAGAATTGAAAGTTCGAAAACTTTGTTGTCGTCGGATCCCTCATAAACTGACAGCGGAGTAAAAGCGGGCTCGCGTGGAATGGTGCAAACAGATGGTACTGAAGTACGACCACGGACATTCTAATGCTGTTTATGACATTGTTACAGGCGACGAAACGTGGATTTATTGTTTTGAACCCGAAAAAAAACAGCAATCTTGTGAATGGGTGTTTGAAAATGAGAACAGGCCAACAAAAGTGTAAGTAAAAAAATGATATCGTTTTTTTTCTCAGCTACGGGTCCCATCTGTACAATTCTACTTGAAGATCAAAAGAGTGTTAATGTGGAGTGGTATTCTACCATTTGTTTACCCAGGGTGTTAGAAAAAATCGCAAAAGACGACCCAAAAGCCGCATTCTCCCACACCATGATAACGCTTCTTCACCCACAGCCAACAAAACGAAGTCATTTTTAGCTTCCGAAAAAGTACATCTCGTCACTCATCCTCCGCATAGCCCTGACCTAGCACCCTGTGATTTCTGTATTTTCCCCAAAATCAAAGATTTGATGAGAGGTTATACCAAATCCGAAGACGGAGTGATAGCGTTCAGTCAGCACGTAGAAAACATGCCTTCATGCGATCGAACCTTCGAAATTTTTTAAAACAGGAGGACCACAGATCTGAGTGCTAAGTGTGAGTTTTTCTTTTCGCATTCGATTGTGAGTGCGTTTGGAGTTAACTAGGAATTTGTATGTGATTTGTACAACGCCACCTAGTGGTAAACTGGTTTCTCACGTTTCACGTTCTCAGTTTGTGTAATATTTAAAAAAAGTCCGTTTATTAGAAAATGTAATTCTCAAAAAAAATACTTTCCTAACAATATTACTAATTTGTATAACTTTGCGAGCCCTTACAAAGTTCTGCTTTTGCTAGTATATATACATGTTTCTTTTTCTAAGAAAATCAAATTTTAGTGACATATTATAATGATTTAGCAAAAAATAGGTACTATTATTTTTATTTATTTATTTCTCTATCAATTACTTTATTTAAAAAATACTTTATTAAAAAAATTATAATATTATGTTAAAATGCAGTTGTACTGTTTAACAAAAAACTTTGTACTCTGTATAATGATACTGTTACGAGCTTGTAATAAAATACCACTTATATTAAAACCGTGTTTATTTACCACACAAATATATGGTAGACCACAATACAACACGTATATAGGACGCACCACCTACGCACTGACTAACACTGACAACAAAACCCGTCACTATACTCACACTAGAATCAACCGACTAAACAGATCACTAAACCAAAACACTTTCTGTATGCAGAAAAAATCGTTATATCACTTTCTTAACTTTACTATAACGCTTTACTTTATCTTAGTTACACTGATCGCTTTTCAAAACTGACTTATATATCTCTCAGGTAAGCATTAGAAAACGTTCTCGAAAGTTTAGCAATAGTCGGGACAGTAACGAGTCGTAAACAAAAATGTAAACAAGTCCAAGTACACGCTATTTTTAACCTTATGATGAAAAAATCTCCACTAAGGCATTGCTGCTTGTGCAGCTTATTGTATCGGTATACAAGTACCTTTTGTTTACCGATAAAAGAAGCTGTCTCTTTCTTTTATATCTAGATTATTCTAATACTGTCGTTATTATCCAGATTGTTCTGCAAAAATAGCATAGCATATATCATAGCACTGAATATGATGATGATATAAACTAACTAAAAAGTGTTTTGTGAATCGGTAAAAGAGCATTTTAAAATAACTGCAAGGTGTTTCACCAAGTTGACTGATATTGTTAATAATTCCAATAACTACTTAGGTAATTGTCAATAGTTTTAGAAATGTTCAATTGTTTCACACCATATTTTGGTAGTATATGTTGGTATCATTAATAAGTAACTACATGTGTAAACTTTCGTCCAAAATTCATTTATTAGTCAGTTTGAGTCTATTCAACCCATTAAGACTGAAAAGCCTGAAATTTTGAACCGTGTATTCACTGGAAATAAACCGCTTGATATTTTTTAAAGAAAACTGTTACAGAATAAAAATTTCATAACACACTCGTACGTGGCTGTCAAACAATTTCACTTAGTGTTCTCACGAGCTATGAAATTTATTTTCATTTCATTGCACACACAATATAAATCTAGTACCAAAACGTTATATTTTATAATTTATACCCTCTATCGATGAAAAAAAAATTAAACAAAGAAAATAATTGATACGACATATGTGTGACACACGTGTGTGTGCGTGCGTGCGTGCGTGCGTGCGTGCGCGCGTGTGTACGTACGTGCGTGCGTGCGTGCGTGTGTGTGTATGTGTAAACATCTCATAACTTTGGAACGGCTTGACCGATCGAAACGCAGTTGGCAATCGATTGGATTTCGCTCAACTTAAACTTTCTGATAATTTGAACCAAGTCGGCCCAGGAGATTTTGAGAAATTTAAATAAATCCTCAAAAATCATTTTTGGCGAAACAGTATTTTTTTAATATAACTTCCGAATTAATGTACCGATTGAGTACAAATCTACTAAAAATTGATCAGACCTATTCCTCACAAAACTACGTATAAGCCATAAATTGCATCAAAATCAATTTATCTGTTAGGGAAAAATCGTTGACAAAAAAAATAAAATAAGTGTTTTTTCGATATAACTTCGTAATTTTTCAACCAATAACATTTGGTATTCTACGATATTTTAGTACTAAAAAATATACGACGAATGCCGGTTCAAAAATTAAAATCGAACCTTATTTTCAAAAGTTACAGCTTTTCAAATATTAAAATTACTTTGTTTTTGGCATACTTACTTAATATTTTTGAAATAACTTTCAGGCTTTGTTTTGGATTTATCAGTGACGAAAATTTTTGAAAAAAATGTTTTTTCTACATTATCGTTTTTCCTCCTTTGAGCTTAAAATAATTTATTTTAGCGTGAAATTTCAGGAATGGCTTGCAGGGTCAACCGTTTACATATTTTTTTTTATATCATAAGATATCATAAGAATAAACAAGTAATGGGTCTCTTGATGAAAAGGGTCAACCATTGCCAATAAACACCAAAGAAGTTAATGGTGCGTTGCTATTTTGTTGCGAGGCCTAATGCCACATGCGTTAGTTTACCGACTACCTTACCCTCCAAACCTGAACACGACAATGATAAACAGTGACGCTGTTGTGGCAGGAATAGGACAGGCAGTGGTACCAGACCCCGGCGAGACAATGCACAACTCTACCACCTAGTAAACATACATCTGAATTGATAACCATCTCCTTTTGAGAAGTCGTTTAAAAGATTACAAATTATAATATAAAAAAACACACCTTACTGTAATTTTGATTTCTAAGAGTAAAGTGAATAAGACTGTCAAAAACTGATCTATAAATTTATTTGGGTAGATAATAATTAATTTTAATTTTTTATTTATTAAATTTATTTTAATAATTAATTTGGTAATAATTAATTTCCAATTATTTGTAAGTAATAAACTTTGACCATAGTCTAAAACCAAATAAATTTATAGATCAGTTTTTGACAGTCTTATTCACTTTACTCTTAGAAATCAAAATTATAGTAAGGTGTGTTTTTTTTTTTTCAAAAACGGTTGAAAGAACTAATATCATAAACCAAAAAGCCTTACAAAGTATTACATAAAGAAAATATATTTTTTCTCTTATTCTGAGCTCTCATTATGAATAATAAATATGCGATCCGTATATCTTTCTTAACATTTTTATCAGACACTTATATTGTCAACGAGGTAATTGAACGAAAGACATACTGATGCGCCACTAGCTCGCAAGAGTAGACACGAATGGGGAAAAAATATATATTCCCTGTGACAGAATTGGAATGACGGAATCGTAGGAATGATTTATCCGAACCGGGAGGAAAAGAGCCGAGATAATGCTTGACAAATCAGGGTTTGTGCCCCGACATATCTATTTATAATTCGACTGACAACTTTTTCTTTGGATTTGGACATTATCCCTGGATAATGGAATAAGTTGTTGGATGTTTTTGTTGGTTTCTAGAAATTTCGAGTAATTTGTATATAAAGAATTGATACGAATATAATTACATAATTCTATATCTATATTTATATCAATTCCTTATATATTAAAAGCTAGCTGCTGCCCACGACTTCTTTCGGAAAAATTGCTGTCTGTTTCTTAGTTGGGTAAAAGAGTAGCCTATAATATTCTATTGAGTTACATGGGTGAGATGGTTTTAAAGACTATAAAAATTGAGTACTTATTATAATTACTATTAATTAGAATTAAAAATGTAACAGGTTCTTTTGCAAGACAGGCAGAATGAACTAAACGCCATTAGATGCTCCATTTTTTATATCATAGAATACCAACTAAGCTCTGGTAGATAATTGTCACCTATAGAAAATAAAGATATTATTAGTGTGTTGCTATTAATGTGGCGTGGATGTAATACCATGTGCATGCGTTTACACCTTACCCTACAAAGCGGAATACGTAAGTGACAAGCACTGAGGCTACAATGAGTTTTTAAGGTCTCATGATAATGGTTATGACATAAGGTTCCAATACAATATTCCTAACTATACATATAATCTCATGTTGTAACCATTATTAGACCCTAAATACTTCTTACACTATGGCACGAACATATTAAAACTAGGGTTTAGCAATATGGAGTCAAACCAACCTGTTTTGATTAATAAAATTAACAATCCTTTCAACATTTTTATCATTTAAAAATTAATTCATGCGAACTAGATGTTTTCAGTTCAAATAAAATCAATTCTAATAAAGTTTTACAAGCTTTTTGATGAGTCGACAAGTTCAACAATACTAACCCGTTTGTCGATGGAAGGGATGATTGGTAATCCCCATTGCCACATTATACCGATCTACTAAAGATTATCGCCTATTTATAGCGATAACTGAGACCTACAGTCTTAAAGTGCTCATTCGAAACACGGGGGCACTCCACCTCGCCAATTAGACTCCAAGCTGCTGCTGAGACTTTGAATCTTTGATATAAACCTAAAGGACACTTTTGCCCGACTCGGAGATCGAATTCGGGACTTCATGATATGATCCGAACAGGCTACCCTTTAGACCACTATTAATGAATATCTTTTTGATACAACTTTAATTATTTTATAAATTGTAATTATTTTATGTTGATTTTAACTTGTTGGGCAACTTATTATACAGGTTCTTTAAATGACATTGGACTTAGCCCGGCCTGGAGAAAATTGAAATATTACCATAATTTACATCTTCTTAAAGTACTCTCCGCCGTTTTCTATTCGGCTAACGCAACTCTGGAAACACTCTTGCTAGTCTTAACCCGATACGACAGAAATTGCTACTTCAAAGGCAGCTACGAATTCTCCAGCACTCCAAACAACTTGCAGTTTATTTTTTGCTTTTACTGTCGGGATCAAAATGAAATCAAACACAGCTAAATTGAGGCATAGGTGGGTGAGGTTGTGTTTCAATACGAGAATCCTCAATAAACGCCTTTGTTCTTAGGGACGTGTGTGAAAAGGCGTTGTCATGAAGAAGTATGATTTCCTGAAGCTTCTGGTCACGTCTTTCGCACAGTTTGTAAAACGTTCGATAATATTATTGTAGTGTAATACCAATCCAAATAAACAGATCAGTAATTTTCTAGGATGAATGTCGACAGATGTCCGCTCCGGAAAAACTGATTACCATTTTATGGCAAAGTTTCGAGGTTTTTGGAATTTTATTGGTCGTCGTTGTTTTTAAAGTTTTTCAAGTTTTCCCAAGCACAGGTTGAGTGCTATAACATAAAAATAATCAAAACACTGTAACTTTTATTAAACTTTAGAATTTTGAACTCTGAAAAACTTTATGCTTAAGTATATTTTTTGCTTGTTTTTGCTTAAAATACCTCAATTTAGTGGAAAATTTCTGTAATAGCCTTCAGGGACAACCGGTTTACAGATATATTTTTTTTAAATCAATCCCTAAACAACTGTAATAGGCGATGAAATTTTGTAAGGAAAACTATATCGGCGACATATTAATATACTCGCGGACAAAGCTGTGTGGGTCAGCTAAGTAAAATAAATTAACGTAAATTGACAAATTGCCCGAATTGACCTATTACCCCAAAAGTAAACACAATTTTGCTTGCTATGAAGATTTTAGTCAAAGGCATAAATACATAAGATTTGTTTGATTAGGTAGCAAACAAGCAATGGCTCTTCTGATGAAAAGAGAAACCATCATCGATAGACACCAAAGATGTTAATGGTACCCTGCTATCCGTATGGCGGACCACATACATAAGTTTACCGGCTACCTTACCCCTCCAAAACGGAACACGAAAATGACAAGCATTGACGCTGTTGTGACAAGAATAGGTAAGGCGGTGGTACCAAATACCAGAGCAAGACGTCGCAGGATTACGACACGTATAGCCAATCGGTCACATTTTATGACTTTTTTGGCAGAAATGCAGTTAGGTTTTTCTTCAGAGAGCCCGAACCAACACTGGGTATATAAAAATCAATTGTTGTTCGTTAGTCTCTCTAAAACTCAAGAACGGCTGAAACGATTTGGCTAACTTTGGTTTTGAATTAATTTTTGAAGTCCAGGGAAGGTTCGAAAGGTGATAAAATATAGATAAAAAGAGTAGTTAAAAAAGCAGAACAACGTTTGCAGGGTCAGCTAGTATTTAATAAATAGTCCGTTTTTACCACATTTTGGTCTTAGCCTGTTTTAAAGAATAGACGGTGCTTTATGTAGTCATGTTCCGATTTGGAAGGTAAGTTAGCCAGTAAAGTTATACAAGTAAAGTTATACCGTTACATGGATAGGTTCCGATTTGAAATTTAAGATAGCTAGTAAAGTTATGCAAGTGGCATTAAGAGCCCGTTACATGAATTGGTTTCGATTTTGAAGGTAAGATAGCCAGTAAAGTTATGCAAGTGACATTAAGAGCCCGTTACATGAATAGGTTCCGATTTGGAAGGTAATATAGCAAGTAAAGTTATGCGAGTGGCATTAAGAGCCCGTTATATGGATAGCAATCATGCACTAACATATTTGGTGTATAGGTGATAGATGTCTCTTTCCATCAGGAGAACCATCTGTTTGTTTGCTATCTTATTAAGTTATGATTTAAAAAACCCAGTCCCATAAAAACAAATATCTATCTTCCTCACACGTGTCTCGTCTCTCTCTTCATCGGCATCTTTCTGTATACTGACTTCTCGTTTAACAAGCAGGTCAATAATGAGCTTGTCCTAAAAAAAAATGCCTCCTATCATATTTAATACGCACATCCGGTACGCCACAATACACCGTTATTGAGGAGCTTTCACTCTATCATTAAATTCTATGTCAAGTGCGACTTTTACAATAGTACTTAATGCATAACTCATTTCGTTCGTCATTATGATACAGCTATTTAAATAATGTTGTACTAGCTGTCGCGTGCAGCTCGCTGCATTATAAAAGTTTTTGGCGAATCACGCGGGATCATCTAATTTTTCCGTGATAAAAAGTAGCCTATGTGCTATTCTAGGTGATTATCTACCTGTGTGCCAAATTTCATTCAAATCCGTTCAGTAGTTCTTGCGTGATTGAGTAACAAACATCCATCCATCCATCCGAACATCCAAACTTTCGCATTTACAATATTATAATATAGATTGATAATATATTGCGGAGTGAATGAAATAATTGTGAGTCCAAGTAATAATAATCTTTGAAGGATTTTTGTGAATTTTAGCAGTTATCATCATGTGTTGCGTTTAAGGCCAAATTTGTATAGACCCCAATCATTCTTTATATGGGACCAAATCGGAAGTTTACCTACTTTCCCAACAAAAAAAAAGAACTGAATTATGTCCAAACACAATGTTAAAAAAGATATAAACATCAGAACTGAGAACCTATTTCGGAAGGCGGTTGAAAATGTGTCAATGCATTATTTTTAATTATACAGCATTCAAAGTGAAGTGAAAGGCACTTATATTAGAAAGAAATGACTATGCCCTATGGACACCAGTGATGTTAATAGTGCATAGCTATTCATGTAATAGGGGTGAAATGCAGAAGTTTGCCAGCTACTTTACCCTCCAAACCGCAAGATGTTAATGACAAATACCGACGCTTTTGTGATAGAAAAGGGTAAGAAAAATGCGAATCGTTGCAGAACTCAACCACGCAATAAATATTAGTCTATAGAACATAATATAAAACTAAGTACTAAGATTTGTTTCATTTGTTATAGAAATAAATTACTGATGACAAAAGTACTGGTAATCCAAGCGGCGAGCGTCGTAAAATAGTGATGAACCAGAATAAGAAGAAATATCGACTTAATTTTTTTTTATATATCCTAAGGTAGCAAAAAGCAGATGGCTCCTGATGGGAAGAGGCAACCATTGCCTATACTCACCAAAAATACACGTATCAATGGTGCATTGCTGTCCTTATAGCGAGGTCTTAATCTGACGCATAAGTTTATCGCCTACCATACTTTCCAAACCGAAATATGACAGTTATAAGCACTGACGCTATTACGGCAAGAACAAGTAAGACGGTAGTACTAGACCCGGGCGAAATAATGCAGAACTCTACCACCTAGTAACCATGGTGGTAGTGACTAGTATAGCCAATCGTTCACATCCTACAAACTACATGGCAGAATGGCAGATGGTTTATTCTTCAAAGCAGGGTCCGGGCTTCTTTATATAACACGGAGTAAATCTATATAAATAAAAAATTATAGCTAAATGTATTGCTAAGTGCAAAACTCGAGAAAGGCTAAACCAGTTTGGCTAATTTCTTTCTTGATAATATGTTCGTCCGTATGAAGTCCGTGGACGGTTTTTACAGAGAAAAAAGTGGAGAAATGGCGATGATAATAATTGCTTGCTCTACTGGTATCCACATCTAAAAATAGATTAAATAATAAATATAAATAAATATTTACGGGACCAATTACACGTACTTACAGATCTAACCCCAAAGTAAGCAAATTATTTGCTTGTGTTATTGGTGTAACTCAACGATACTAATACATAGAAATACATATATAAATACTGGAATGTATTTAATAAACACCCGAACCCGGAAATACAAACATTTATGCTCATCACACAAATGCTTGTCCCCGTCGGGGATCGAACCCGAGCCCCGTCGATTGCATAGTCAGGGTCGATAACCATTCGACCAACGCGGCGGTCAAATTTATTTTGTTTTTGTAAATTAATTATTACTGAATTACTGAACCGATTTCAATGAAAATTTGTAGATTTGGTCTACTACTGTTTGATCAACTTAAAAGATTTGATCTCAATGAATCCCCTCTCCCTCCTCCCCCTCCCAAGTATCCGACCTAAACAAACAAGTAATTTGTATATATGTCGTAATGAAATTGTCAATAGCCGTAAGATTATAATCTACCTAGGGATTTTATAATTTGGTTGGGTTAGGTTAGCAGTTAAATTATAATATCACTTAGGTAGATTATAATCTAACGGTATTGACAATTTCACTGCGACATAATATACATACTAACAAATATCTAAGTATTATCATGATGACTAATACCCATATCTGAAGCAAATAATTGCCAACTTTGGGGCTACATCAATTCGTGTAATCAATATTATTATTGGTATGTTATACAACATAAACCACAATGGAACTAGAACTGAAGCTAATAGCTATTGTTGGTGGTTTGTTCACTTGTACGTACGGATACAGTCCGACAAAACTGTGGTAATAAAGCGGTCGATTTCTGCAATAGCTTAACCACAGTACATCTAGTTCTATTATTGTCACAAATCTAAACTGGTAACTTGTGAGATATTAATATAGATTTAGAAAAACCATTCTATCTAATTTTACCCGAGTACATTAGAAGAAGGGATTTATATGTATTTAAGTGTATTTTGAGCGTTTCTTTAGCCTAAACGGTATTCAATTATTAGTTTGTGTTATGACTGTTAATCTATATATATAAAAATCAATTACTGTTCGTTAGTCTCGCTAAAACTCGAGAACGGCTGAATCGATTTGGCTAATTTTGGTTTTAAATTAATTGTTGAAGTCCAGGGAAGGTTTAAAAGAGGAGAAAATATAAGAAAAAAATAAGAGTAGTTAAAAAGGCAGAACAACGTTTGCCGGGTCAGCTAGTCAACTATATTAATATCACATCAAAAACCTGCCTGCAAAACAAGGATAACAACGTATCAATAACATTTTTCGTGTTAAGGTGATGGTCGTTTCTTTCCATCAGTAGATCTATCTGCTTGTTTGTTTATACGTGCTTAGAATTTTTGACCTGACAAAAAGTAAATATAATGTTATTTGTATTCGCAAGTTTATTACGTAGAAACAGATGGAAAGCAAAAACAATAGGGAATACGCAAGTGATATGTTTTTATTTACCTCAGACGCTTTATGATCTTGACATTACACATATACTATTATTTTTTAATTTAGTTTGTATTTAGTTGCATAAAACTTTTGCTAAAGTGTGTAAATTACGCAAAAAATATTCAAATTTGCGAAACTCGTCACTATTAGTTGATTGAAATGTGACGTCACACACCGTAAAATATGGAATTTATCGGCGACGGTATCAATACATACTATTGGTGTTTGAGGCTCTGTGACGTCATACAACGCGCATGGAAAATGGAGGCGTACAGATTCATCAATTTTATCCGTTAAATTTATTACCAACGGTATTAATATTTATTACTATTTAAAACAAACTGAAAAAAAAGGTTAAGTGCGTGTCGAGCCACGCGCAATGGAGGGTTCCGAAGATTTACATCACAATAATGCTAACTAAGAATAGGCCTTTTATAGTGTCATACTATGAACATTTAACCTATTTAACGTCAATGACGGATATATCCGCACCACAGTTTCACCATTTATAAATACATCTCCAAGTATATATTGTAAGTTAGTCGATTATTACTCGAAAACTTATAAAGCATTTTTAACCTTATTATGTTTAAGTACCTACTACTACCGTGATTTTTTTCATACTTTCAATACCAGCCACTTGTTGGTAGAGAGAAAATATTTGACTCTAATAAAAATAACACTTTAAAGCTTAATTTCTAGTGATGGGCCGAATGTGGTTTGAACCGAATTCGAACTTCGGCCGAACATTCGGTGAAAATAAGAAATTCGGCCGAATTTCGGCCGAATTTCGGTTTAATTTTGGGGAGCTTTCTTAAAAGCGATATGTCGTGACTTTTTTACGAATTTGCTTAAAATTTAATTATTTCATACTAGCTATTTACCTATTTTACTATTTACTACTAGCTATTATATTGTCCGCGGCTTCGCTCGCGTAAAGTAAGAGAAAAAAGTAACCTATGTCACTCTCCATCCCTTCAACTATCTCCACTTAAAAAATCACGTTAATTCGTCGCTCCGTTTTGCCGTGAAAGACGGACAAACAAACAGATACACTTTCCCATTTATAATTTTAGTATGGACTAGCTGTTGCCCGCGACTTCGTCCGTGCGGACTTTATTTACTCCGCTTCTACTGGTCGTAGCAAGATGTTATATAACCTATAACCTTCCTCGATAAACAGGCTATCCAACGCACAAAGAATTATTCAAATCGGTTCAGCAGTTTTCGAGATTACCGCGTACAACCAAACAAACAAACAAACTACAATTTTATAATATAAGTATAGATATATAGGATATCGTTAATGGGTTTCGCAACGCACGTGAATTAATGACGTTAAAGCAAACTTTTGATACCTTGAGTTATATTGTTCCAAATTAGGCATGGATTTTTATTTTTAACTTTCTGCTATGTAGGTATATAGATAAGGAAGTTACTGATTTTGCCCCGATTTTTGAAAATCGAGTTTTCACCAGATCTCCACGTTTTGAGGTCCTAGAAATCTTTTCAGATTATTTTCACTATGAGGTCAGCATGTCTGTATATATGTGTATGTGTATATGTAAATATATTTTTTTATGTCATAAGATAGCAAACAAGCAGATGGGTCTCCTGATGGAAAGAGTCAACCATCGCCTATAGACACCAAAGATGTTAATGGTGCGTTGCTATCTTGTGGCGAATTTACCGGCTACCTTACCCTCCAAACCGGAACACGACAGCGACAAGCACTGAAGCTATTGCGGTAGGAATAGGTAAGGCGGTGGTACCAGACCCGGGCGAGACAATGCAGAACTCTACCACCTAGTAGCCACGATGGTAGTGACTCGATAGCCAATCGGTCGCCTTTTACGACCTGCCTGGCAGAACGGCAGTTGGCCTATTCTGCAAAGGAGGCCGGGACCAACACGGCGAAGCACATCATCTCATAACTTTGTACATAAATAACATACATAAATAAATAACTTTGTATAATCTAAGTACATAAATGTATAGATTAGGAGACAGCTCTATTCCTACAAAAACTGCGTTCAATGCATTAATTGCATCAAAATCGGTTTTTCCACTCAAGAGCTATCGTTGACGAAAAACTTTAGAAAAGTGTTTTTTGACATAACTTAGTAATTTCTCTAACTAATTTTTTTGACCTTCCACAATAGTTTAGTGCTTAAAAAACTACGTCAAATTTAATTTCAAATTGAGTTTTCAAAAGTTACAACTTTTTTAATATTAATATTTTGTTGTTTACAGAAAACTTCTTAATATTTTTAAAATAACTTTCCGGCTAATACACGGCTTGATTTAAAAATCTAACCAGCATTTCTTTCTAAAAATCTTTGCCAAATATCGTAAATTGTATCAAAACCGGTTTATCCGTTTGGGAGTTATCGTTGACGAAAATTTAGAAAAAAGTGTATTATTTATATAAAATAAGAGACTTTTGGACCAAAACTTGTTTGAATGTCAAACTTTCTGCAATATTGTGGTACATAAAACAATTACGTCAAATGTAGTTTCAAGAATCAAAATCGAATCAAGTTTTCAAAAGTTATAACTTTTGAATAATAAAATTTTGCTGTTTACAGAAAACTTACTTAATATTTTTAAAATAACTCTTAGGCTTATACACCGATTCACTTGAAAAATCTAATCAACTTTTCTCTTTAAAAATTGCGTTAAATACCGTCAATTGTGTCAAAATCAGTTTATTAGGATTTATTATAACGAAAATTTTGAAAACTGATATTACTTCGACATATTTTAGCCTATAGACTATGTAGCTCAAAAACATTTTAGAGCTCAAAAATTTCGTTGAATGCCATTTGAAGGATGAAAATCGATAATCGTTTTCAAAATATACAGCTTTTTAAAAATTAAATTGCTGTCATTTTCAGAAGTCAGAAGTCAAAAGTCAGAAGTTTGAAAAAAAAATGCTTAGGTATAGTTTTTATTCCTTTGAGCCTAAAATACCTCAATTTAGCGGGAAGTTTCATGGATAGCCTGCAGGGTCAACTGATTCAGCTATTTTTTTACCTTTTTTTCATCATTTTTTAACCTACTGATTTTTGAGCTAATAAAACCATTTAAAGGTAAAAACTACGTTGAATGCAATTAAAAAGATCTAAATCATCATGTTTTAAAATATATGCATCTTCATCTATATCAAACTTTAGATTTTTAACTTCCCGCTACGTATGGAACATTTTCTGACTATTTTCGCGATGACGTCAGTATGTATGTATGTATGTGTGTGTGAGAGAGAGTGTATGGTTGTATGTATGTGTGTATGTAAACATTTCATAACTTTTGAACGGCTTGACCGATCGAAACGTGGTTAATGGTATTGAATTAGATTCTGCTCAACTTAGACTTCCAAAAATTTTATCCAATTCGGACTAGAATATTTTGAGAAATTTTGAAAAAATCGAAACATATTTTTATAATATAACTTCCAGATTAATGTATCGATTGAGTATAAAATTTTAGCAGCTCTTTTTCTTAAAAAACTGCATCTTATTCATAAATTGTATCATGATCGGTTAATCCGTTCGGAAGTTATCGTTGACAAAAAAATTTGGAAGTGTTTTTTCGACATAAATTCGAAGTTTTTTCAAATAGTTTCAAAAATCAAAATTAAATCAAGTTTTCAAAAATTACGGCTTTTCAAATATTAATATTTTGTTGTTTACAGCAAACTTAGCGTTTTTAAAATGACTTTCAGACTAATATACCGATTGACTTAAAAGTCTAATCAGCTTTTCTTTCTATAAATTGCGTCAAATAAGCAAATTGCATCAAAATCGGTCGATTTATTTGGGATTTAGTAATATCGAAAATTCGAAAAAAAATTTTTTTTGATATTGCTTCGACATTTCTGAGTCTGTAGATTACGTAGCTATAAAAACGTAAAGTATTTTGCTATTTGGCAACAGAATCCTAAAAAGTATGGTATAATTTATGATTACTTAGAAAGTTACACAAAAGTAAATACTTACTTCCGAAACGTTAAAACTTTCGTCGCGAACCTGCGGCCAATAGTAACACGTATAAGATCGACGCTGTTATTCTGGACGATAGCTTACAGGTAATTTAGGTGTGTAGCTTTTGATCTTTTTAATTAAACAATCATTATTTTCTATGATTTCGGAATGCTGAATACTTGAATCGCCTCTGTGAGCTAGTGGTCCCCCATACAATAAACGCTTAATGTTTTTTTTGTATTTTTTGCTCAATATTAATAACCGTAATAAGTAGACGCTTAAAATTTTCACAGAATAGTTAGTTGTATATTACCTTTCAAAATAAGTGATCAAATAAAAATAACATAATATTAAAGGGGGGCTCCCATATAACAAACATAATTTTTGAGCAATTTTTACTCGGTTTTAATAAACAGGTAGAAACTTGAATATTTAAAAAAAGTAACTATTTGGAAATATAATAACTACAAAAATAAATGGCTTACACAAAAAATAAATATTTAAGTAAACATACAACAAACGTGATATTCTTTCACAGATGATGGTGCGGAAATGGATGGTCACAATGTAATGAACACAATGTGTTAATTTTATAGCTCTTTTGGATTATTAGATCAAAAGGCTCTTAAAGACGAAACACAAATTACGTAAAGTCAATCTGTGGAATGTACAATAAATATCAGGATTGAAATAAAATTACTTACTCAATTTTACAAGAAACAACCATATCGAAACCAATATGGACAAATCTGCAAATATACCAGTTATAAATAAATTCCATCACACTATCCGGCGACGTCAGAGTATTTTCATTTCAATATACCGAGCCGCGTGTTCCGCGTAAAAATATTTTCTCGTCAATTTCAATTTTCCCAGCGCTGCGTAAAAAGAACAATCTGCATCAGCCTGACGAAATTTAATCAAAACAACAATAGGGATTGTCCGCTGTTGGTTTACACTTGACGTCTTATTCTGGATTCCATTAAATCAAATCGCTTCGTTGTTAATTTCTATGTCAAATATTATCGTCGTTCAGTATTGTAAATACTTGATGTAGGTCTCCCAAAATTAATATACCGTCCCATCGTATTGTCTTGAAAAATGTACTTGTAGATTATTATTATTATCGTAAATAATTGAAAAATTCAAAGTACAATTTTATAACTTCAAAATACTGATAATATTTTTGAGTAGTTTCTCGCAAAAGTTACACGGATAGAGGCAATTACATATCTTTTAAACGGATAAACCGATTTTGATGCAGTTTACGGTACTTGGCACAGTTTTTCAGGAAATAAAGCCGATTAAACTTTGTACTTAATTGATACATGAATCTGGAAGTAATTTAAAATAATATTGTTTCGCCGAAATATTTTTTGAGGTTTTTTCTAAAATTTCTCTAAATCTTCTGGTTTGAATCGGTTAAGATTTTCAGAAATTATAAGTTAAGCAAAACCCAATCGAATATCATCAACTGCGTTTCGATCGGTTAAGCCTTTCAAAAGCTATGAGATGTTTGCATACACACACACACATTTACAATTAGACATATTGACGTCATAGTGAAAATAGTAAAAAAAAAAAATTTAGGGCCTTAAAACGTGAAAACTCGATTTCCTAAAATCGGGGCGAAATTAGTAACTTCCTCATTTACATACGTAGCATGAAGTTAAAAAACTGAGGCAGTAATGAAGACTGCTGACAGAAGTGAAGACTCGGAACTTAACGAATTTTAAACGTCAAGAGTATGTAATAAGCTCAAAATAATTATTTATTATGTTCTGAAAATCAAATTTGCAACAGCAGGTATGTATTATTGTCAACTTAATTGTACTGCGCGTAAACCAAAAGATTAAGAACTACGTTTTATACTGCTAATCGTCAGCACTTGGTAAAACTGCATTTTGATTTTAATTACAAAACACTTGTACTGGTTTCACTATATATCTTATACAGTGAAATCAGTACAAATGTTTTGTACTTAAAATTGACTGTCTTTTACTGCCTGTACACAGGCCAGTAGGGCTACTTTTGAAAACCAATTTCAATTTTAAATGAATATTTAATGAATTTTGAAGTATTTCGTACTCTGGACAACTATATTCAATTATTGGATTCGGCGACAGCACCATACAGGACAGGACAGGATTTGGAAATTGTTTGGAACTACTTATTATTGCTTTTATTCATTTTTTTGTTTAAAACGGTACTTAAAATTTCCACTTGTAACACTAGCTTGACGTCTAACGATGACATCTATTTCCAATAATTAGGTCGTTACTGTATGTTGGGGCCAGTGCCTTTGCTACTAGCTCGGGAATTCTGGCTTGAAATAAGTACGAACTGTCGGGCTATCTTTATATTGTGCAATTATTATACTCTTTCAAAATACAGTCCACACTTATTTCAAGCCAGAATTCCCGAGCTAGTAGCAAAGGCACTGGCCCCAACACTGTACTGAATCAATGTGGGCAATATTGGTTTCAAGAGTAACGTTTTTTGACGATATTCGAAACATATTGTTTTTATCAATATTGGTTTAAGATTTATATTGTTTTCAAGAGTAGGCCTGCAGGTCGCTGATCTGGCGCAACGCATCTGACGTTACGAGTATGTCAGGCATTTCGGTGACGCGAACCAATACTTTTTTCCTACTAAAAACCGCTCTGAACGACTAAGAACTTTTACTTAAAAAATATATCTAGAAGTTTGAGCTATGCGTTAATACATCAATCAGGCAGTTAATTATTTTTTTATTTTACATATACATAAATACATATCTTTTATAAGTACTATTTTTATTGGTCTCAGTTGTTGTTATAAAGAAGTGATAACATTTAATTAATGTAAGAAAAAGAGAAGAAATATGTTTAAATTTTTGTTAAAAGCTATTGTTCAGATTGACTCAAGTATTTCCAGAATAAGGACGCAAAAAAGGTTATCTTACAACTAGGATTCAGCGACACTTGAGAAAACAAACCTTGACGTGAAAAATGAGTGTATTATTATTTCATATACAGAGAAAAATATCACTAAAATTCTTCTTTTTAAATACTATCACATATGAAGTGCATGAGTGCATATAACTTTGTTAACTATGATTCTGTCTGAGTCTTTCTTGAAATACGTAAGATATATCATCTATTATTAAACAAAATCGTGTTAGTTACACCATTTATATTTCAAGAATGGTTGGACAAATTTTTATGATTTTTATGTTTTTGGATTTATCTTCGCCAAGAATAGCATAATAAATAATAAAATATGATATTCATTAGTAAAAAATTATCAATACAAAATTGTCTTACTGGCACGTCATTAAAATACTAGATTTTTAAATTTTATATTTATTATTCTAATAAAAATTAAACTTAATAGTTTTGTATTAATTTCAAAATCCTAAATCTGCACATTTATTGACTGTGGCGGAACGCAGTTCGATTGTTCAGCTAGTTAAAATAAATAAAAAAATTAATAGGAGATGAATTTTTTCAGTAGTTAAATTGTCTTTAAGAGTAAAATTTAATTTAGCCATGTAGATATCGATTAATCGATTTTATAGTTATTTAGTCTATTATAATCGATTAATCGATAGCCTGTTTTGGAAAATAGACTAACTTATTGCTGGATATCTCATATAAGACGAGAAAAGGTCATACTACCTGTCACTATCTTGGTGACTATAAGTGGAGAATACTGCAATATCTCGGTCGGGTTATATACCACCTTATATAGGTGCATGCCTGTAGAAATAACGTCGGTGCTTGTCACTGCCGTGTTTCGGTCTAAAGAATAAAGTAGCCGGTAGACTTATGCATGTGACATTGTTCTCCCGCCACAGGGATATCAACGCACCATTAACATTTTTGGTGTCTATAGACAATGGTTTCTCCCTTTGAAGAATAGACCGTCTACCGTTCTGCCGGGCAGTTTGAGAGACAAACGATTATCTATGCGAGTCACTTTAATTATGCACTCTCTCGCCCAAATCAGTCAGGCAGTGGTACCACTGCCTTACCTATACCTAACGCAATAGCGTAAATGCTTGTCATTTGTCAAACGTAGTATATAACGATATATTATGATAACAAGTTAAAAGTTCATAATTTATACAATTCATTAACAATTATATAGCAAAGTACCTAATGTTAATTGTAGTTTTCACATGTATTAGGTATAAATCTATTATTTGGTTGTTTTTAAACATACTATATTACGTTGTAGTCAAGGTAAATAGTGATACTTTTAACAAGAATGAAAAGATTATCGGTTACCTTACCTTAAACTGGATCACGTCAGCGGCTAGAACCAACGCCATTATGACAGGAATAGGTAAGGCGATGGTACAAGATCAGGTTGAAATGTTACAGAAGTCGTACACCAAGATAGTACCTAATCACGACGATAGTGACTCGCATTAGCATTCTGTCGCCTTTTACGAAATGCCTAGATGTAAGGCAGTTTATATGTTCCTAAAAATGGAGTTATCTATTATTCTAGTCTCTGTGGTTCGATACCCGGGTCGGACAATTCAAAATGTGCTTTTTTCAGTTTTCTGATAAAAATAACGTTGCCGGGATTGGATAAGTGACCGGTTGGCGATAGGCTTGCCACCTTTCACATTGTGGAACTAAGTATATTTGGCTAATTGTAGGTACACATTGTTGTACCTCTACCTACCTCTTCGGGGATACAAGCGTGAAGATACTTAAAATGGGGTCCGAATCAACACGGAGGTCTAATCAGAAATCAGTAATCAGAATTACTTTACTCAATAAAACTTTTTACAGGTTATTTTGACACGTCAACATATTTTTTAAAAACTACTACCGGATCGGAAACGCGGCTACACACTAAGAAGATCCGGTGGAATCTATATTAATATTATAATTGCGAAAGCTTGGATGTTTGGATGGATGTTTGTTACTCAATCACGCAAAACTACTGAACGGATTTAAATGAAATTTGGCACACAGTTAGATGATGACCATTTTATCCCGGAAAAATTAGGTGATCCCGCGGGATTCACCAAAAACTGTCATAATGCAGCGGGCTGCACGGTGCAGCTAGTATAATGTATATCTCACCGTAAAATTGTAAAATACCATAAGTTCATATTAAAGCTAGGTTTATTATTTGGTTTGGTAACTCCGCTCGCTTATAATATTACTATGGTAGAATTTAACTGTACACATTTTACGACGATTTACACTTAAATTAAGTTGAACACTAGATCAACCATATAATTTCTTAATTAAAAATACATTAGCAAATTGATACCGAAAGCTAATTGATAATAAAATGAAATGCAACGCTCCAGTGGACAACGCGCGACGTTGTCCCTGAATAAAATAAGTTGCGGTAATGTTACCAAATTCTTTCCTCACCTTATCTATCCAACTATAAAAGAGCTATTAGGAATTGACACAACACAGACAGAAGAACAATCAACATGAAGTTGGTTGTAGCGATCGGCCTTATCTGCCTTGTGGCAGTATCTGCTAGAGGACTTGCAGAGGAAGAAAAAGATTTAGTCGCAGCTGCCAGCGGCAAATCACATCATCATGAAGAAGGTGGTGGTAAGGAACACCATGGACATCATCATCATGAACATGGTGAAAAAGGACACAAAGGACATAAAGGACATCATCATCACCATAAAGGAGAACATGGGGATCATGGATCACATCACCATGCAGATCATCATCACGAACATGGAGGCGGTCATAAAAAGCATTGGGATGAACATGATCATCATGGACATCATCATGAACACGGACATCATCATAAAGGAGGCAAGCACGGTCATCATAAGCATCACGATAAAGGAGAGAAAACCGATGGTTATCATAAAAAATACCACAAGGATCACTTCCACAAGGACCATCACTTCTACGATGACCACCATAAAGAAGGCAAACATCATAAACACGGCAAACATCACGGACATCATGAGCATCACGGGGGTGGTCACAAGAAAGGAGGTCATCACGAGAGCGGCCATCATGATCACCATCATGGTCATCATGGACATCACGATAAACACCATCACGACGAAGATCATAAGGGTCATAAGGGACATCATGGTCATGAAGAACATCATCACGGACATCATGACCATGGCAAGAAGGGAGGTCATCATGACCACAAGGAATGGGGCTTCCATCATGGAAAGCACTGATCTCTACAAAAACTGTGATACTATTATAGGTATTCTATGTGTAACATAACTAAGAAAACTTAGAAATATTATATTTTTAATATTCATGTTCTAGCCAAATATCAAATATTATTAATCAAATAATATTCTAATCAAATTAGTGATGTGATAATTTCGTTATCTTATTGTTATTTTTTTCATTATTCTTGCTACAATTTCTTTTTCTCTTAAATTGTTAGATAGATAAATGAAAAAAAAATCTTTGTTGTGCTACCATTATTGCTTGTTATGTTGTTATTGATGCGGGTGATTTTTATTTTTGTATAATATAATTAAACAAATTTAAAGAAACGTTTGATATCTTTGTTTGATTTTTTCTATAATTACATAGCAAACCTACCACCACCACCTTTAAAAGACCTTTATTATCTGTCGGGAAAGGTAGTCTTTAAAATAAAAGACAACCTTTCTCTACAAATAATAAAGGTATATATAACTGGTGCTAATAAAATACCCTATAGAAGGAAAATAATACCGCATCCATAAATTTACCACTTAGTTTGCATTTTACTCCGTGTCGGTCCCGGGTTCCTTTGAAGAATAGGCCAACTGCCGTTTTGCCAGGCAGGTCGTAAAAGGCGACCGAAGGTTATACGAGTCACTGCCATCGTGGCTACTATGTGGTAGAGTTCTGCACCACTGCCTTACCTATTCCCACCGCTATAGTGTCAGTGCTTGTCACTGTCGTGTTTCGGCTTAAAGGATAATGTAGCCAGTAAACTAATACATGGGGCATTAGACCTAGTCACAAGATAACAACGCACCATTAACCATTAACCTTTGGTATGTGTAGTCTGACTCTTTCCGTCAGGAGACCCATCTGCTTGTTTGCTATCTTATAATATATAAAAAACATGACAATAGCAAGCACTGACGCTACAGGCACAGAAAGAGGTAAAACGGAGCTATCAAACGGGGGTGAGACGTTACAGTACACTACCACCTAGTAGCCAAATGCCACAATCATCGAGACTACTAGTGATGGGATTCCTGCAACGACTCACGATAAACGACTTCTTGCTTTAAAGAATGATCAAATCTTGAGTAATTTTTATCTTATCTATTGCCGTATATCGACTGGTAAGTGACTTCCAATGAGGCTCGGGTTCCTTACAAAAGTATTTGACCACCCCGTTGGTCGAGTGGTTAGCGAAACTAACTAAGAATCAATGGGGCTCGGGTTCAATTCCTGACATGGACAAACATTGGTATCACCGCCTTACCTATTCTTAGCGCAATAGCTTTAATGCTTGTCACTGTCGTGTTCCGGTTTGAGAGTTAGGTTAGATTTATGCATGTGGAATTTTCATCCCGCCACACGGATACCAACGCACCATTTACATCTTTGGTATCTATAGGCGATGGTTATTCATTACATCAGGAGACCTGTCGGCTTGTTTCTTATGGTATATATCTCATTTTGCGATATAAAATGAGATATATGATATCTTATGATATAAAAGACATGTTTTTGTGTATGATCGGGTGTAACGCACGCAACGCACGGAGATATTACACGTATTGATCTAACCCCAAAGTAAGCAAATTATTTGCTTGTGTTATGGGTGTTAGTCAACGACAACATTAATACATAGAAATACATATATAAATACTTTTAACATATTGTACATATAATAAAATTCCAAACTTAGAAATACACACATCTATGCTCATCACACAAATGTTTGTCTCTGTCGGGAATCGAACCCGAGCCGTCTCGATTCGTAGTTAGGTTCGCTAACCACTCGACCAACGGGGCGGTATATAGACCAACTAGCTGTGCCCGCGACTTCGTTCGCGTGGAAAAAATTCTAAAATAAAAACCCGCATAGTTCCCGTTCCCGTGGGATTTCCTGGATAACAACTATCCTATGTCCTTTCTTGGGTCTCAAACTATATTTGTACCAAATTTTATCCAAATCGGTTCAGTGGTTTGGCCGTGAAAGCGTAACAGACAGACAGACAGAGTTACTTTCGCATTTATAATATTAGTATGGATTTGCGAAATTATAAGAGAGTATACTTCTGGTTTGGGTCCATATAGATATGGTAAAGATGTGATTGATGGTTTCAGAGATATCGGATGTTGAGTCTGTTTTTGCAGTTTCACTGCAAAATCAAAATATTGTATAAAAATCAAAAACACTTATTTATTAATGTAGGCTTTTAAAAAGTATTTGTAGATCTTTAAAGAATGAAATTACTACCATTTGCCATTCTAATTCAATGTACCATATGATAATCTATTGATATGCTACATATTAATGTATTTCGGTATACTAACGATTGCCCATGGCCGAAATTTCACTATAGACTGAACAAGAAATCTCTTTTTCGTTTGACAAATTAGATGTAAAGAAAACAATATATATGTGTGTATGTTCATATAATGTAGTGTGTACCATGTTCATTTCTAATGCATTTTATTTAAAAAAAGACGTGTGGCACTCGGAGACTGCCGCGGTAAAGCTATTGCATAGCATTTTTTATCAACTTATGCAATTACAATTATATATTTGTTTTATTTATGCAGTATTTCTTTTTTCTTTGTTTATTCATATTTAAAACACTTTGTAAACAAATTATACGAGTACAGATATTCACTGTTATACGTAGATGATAAATACCTATACACCTATATACTTTCTCACAAACAGCTGATTACGGTAGTTTTCCAATACAATCAATGCCACCTAAAGGCGGGTTACTGAACTAAAGAGACAAGCGTGATATTTCAAAAAGTCATTAAAAGTTCTGGTATTTATCGATAGATGGAGAAACTAAAAAGTATCACCGCTGTGCCGGTCGGAGTGGGGGGTGCTAGGTTTTTTTCGTTACGGAATTTCTGGATTCGGTCTCCACACTCAAGGCCCGCGATATAAGCTAGGCAATAGCTTAAAATATTAGGTTTCTGCCACAGATTAAACTGGATACACATTTCAAGGTATTTTCTTAGATAGTGTCGCTTGCATTTACTCAGATAAATACAGAGTTATAATACTTACCGATGAAATAAAAATCTCAACTTGTAAAGACAAACAAACGAGAATAAAAAGCATTTTATGCTCTTTTGTATGTCTTTACAAGTTGAGATTACTCTGTTCTTAAGTAAATTAAGATGCACCACCTCTATTAGTCATGATCTGTTTTGCCTGAGGTTGGCTATTAGCCAACTTCATGCAAAGAATGCTCTTTGGCACAGAATACTGGAGACTAACAGTAGTCAATGTTCCATACAAGTAATATTCGAACATAACACCATAGACACCTCTAACGGACGTGATATCTCGGACTGGTGCGGAACAAACTGTCCCGAACCACTCCGAGATATCGCGTCCGTGAGAGATGTCTATGTGTGCGTTGCTCGAATATTACTTGCATGTAGATTGACTGCTGTAAGTCTCCAGTATTATGTGCATTAGGCGTTAAGTTTAACCTGCGCACGTTTTTATTGTGCATGAATATAAATAAAAAAAAACAAAATATAATAGCACAATATGGCATCTTTCTATTTTTTTACGATATATTTTATCTAAAAGCGTTTGACATTTACATACATTTGCTCATATGAGCGGCTACGCATTTTGCCCCCAACACCGTGTCTATTAGTATTTGCATGGTCTGCGGCTTCTGAAGTCCTCCGCAATGTAAACTTTAACTTTGCTAAAATTCGTAGTCCACATTTCACGGAATAATCTTAAAAAGGGGTCCTAAGTTTTTCCTTCGCGTCTTATTAGATTACATATTATTCTTCGTTTACGTTAATATTTCCATTTTCCTTTTTAGGTCGCCAATCAATTTATCCATAATAATAATAATAATAAATATTTTATTTCGACCAACAGGGACCATATATCATTGTTGTTAGCACACACATATTACATATAACTTATACCTATTTGTTAGTAGAAACCATTGATATAAAAACCCTAGATACACAATCAGTGTGTCAAAAACGTCCTCCAAAAATGAGTGCACAATTTTAAATTGTGCACTCATTTCAAATAGAATCGCGTCGGCCGCGTCTCTGTCTATTTTATTTATTTTCGTACATTGCTTTGTAAAAACAACTATAAGTCTTGCACTTAATGCTGGATATGCAGACATATGCTTTTGCCATATCTATAACTACTTAAAAGAAATTAAGGACACTTTTGAGTGTCAGTTTTGTTCGGGATTGTGCATCTAGGGTTTTTTATATCAATGGTAGAAACTAAACACTACATCTTAAAACTAGGACAGGATCGATTTTCCAGTACGTGAATTATACAACAGTGATTCAAATACTGGCAATCAAACCTATCAACAAATACCCTTAGGATGCTACTGGGGGTAGAGCAACTCTAAGCAACAAGGATGTACACCGCTTTCGCATAGTCGAGTAGAAGCAGTCTACGTGCGCCTCAGCGAACATCCCTGACGCGCTGCAGAGTCGTGGCCGTCCCATCAGTATCCTAAAAGCATTATTGTATTGCACCCGTAGAGTGTTATACTGTTTTTGCGAATAATCAATCCACAGGCTACTCGTGTAAAAGAAAAAAGCTAACCTAAGTTAATACAAAATTATGAAAAACCATCAAGCCAATATTTTCCATAATTTTACCAGTTTAGGGATAATATACATGAAATGTATATTTATTAATATCTTCGCCTTCACCTTCACCAATCACCTCTGTGTTTTAGTGTTTTGTTTTCTGATAAAAACAACATTAACCAGGCTTGAATATGTGCCCGGTTATCATCTATTACATAGTGGGACAGAGAATCTTCGGCTAATGCTGGGTGCACTGGTCGTACCTTTGCCTACTGCCTGCCTGAAGATACTTTCTTTATTAACATCTTACGCATCTGTCTATACTAATACTTTAAATACGAAAGTTTGTTTGTATGTCTGTGATGCTTTCACGGCTAAATACTGAACAGATTTTGATTGGATTTGGTAAGGAGATAGTTCAAAACTCGATGTCAAACATAGGCTACTTTTTTAAAATCATTCTCCAATGGGCTGAAATAGAATATGAAGCTATGCGGGATAGCTAAAAGCCTAAAGTATAAGAAAAAAATATATTAACGTGTTGGTCCCGGGCTCCTTTGAATAATAGGCCAATTGCCGTTCTGCCAGGCAGGTCGTAAAAGGCAACCGATTGGCTATACGAGTCACTACCATCGTGGCTACTAGGTGGTAGAGTTCTGCATTGTCTTGCCCGGATTCCTACCGCAATAGCGTCAGTGCTTGTCACTGTCGTGTTCCGGTTTAAAGGGTAAGGTAGCCGGTAAACTTATGAATGTGGCATTAGACCTTGCCACAAGATAGTACACCATTAACATCTTTGGTGTCTATAGGCGATGGTTGACTCTTTCCATCAGGAGACCCATCTGCTTGTTTGCTATCTTATGACATAAAAAAAAAATAAAAAAATACGAGATGAACCAATATGACCTCCAATAGGAGAGTTATGATTATCTTTTAGGATTTTAGGAACTTCGTTTGGAGTAGGATATCAGGAAATCCATCTGCTTGTTTGCTATCTTATGATATAAAGGAACAATTAATTAACACCATACTTTAGGATAAAAATGTCATAATTACAAACACCACCTATTGTAGATTAATGGTATTTAAGATGAGACAATTTACGTTACATTACGTTATCTTTGTACCTGTTTTCTTCAGTAATTTTTTTGTTATTATCTACTACGATGTAAACAGACGTTACTTCACAACATTTTGTTCTACTCAGCTAAACATGAAAACAATATACGCAACTGTTAAAAACTTCGTTTCTTGCTTGGTATTTTTTTGTGTTGCTTAGCCAATGGCTCACTTTTTAAGCTCGTTTGGTGGAAAAATATTGGATCTATTTGTAGAAAAGGGCCGTGAAAAGTTTGACAAGTGTAATAGTTTTTTTGTATAAAATTAGGCATTTGAGATGTGGTAAGTGATCATTGCCGCCAATGAATATCTGCAGTGCCAGATGTCATGCAGTTGCGTTGCCAGCCTTTTAAAAATAAATAATCTTTTTTTCAGAAGATCCCCAATTTGTATCAGTTCGAAAAGACCCCCACCAGTAATTGATTCTACAGAGAGATTGTGCGAGGCAAAAAGTATTCAGAAAATCTCATGGTTGTGAATTTCTAGACATCGAGATATCTGGAAATGATGATTTCCAGACATCTTGTAAAAATATTCACGTAAAAAATGACAATCGAGTCGAAGTGTTTAGGGTTCCGACACATTTTTTATACATTATGCCACGTCGCAGCACGACGTGACGTTGCATCGTGTTTATGTGTGTAAGAGCCCCCAAGGCTTTGACCCGATTGAAGTGTTGTTACAGGAATTGGGAGGCTAGTCGTCATCGATTCGAAATTCGAACAATCGGTCGACAATACCCGTAGTTGTACATAATTCCATAGATAGCAGGAACATCAAAACAAGTATTTTTTTTATCACATAGGATTGTAAACAAGCATATGAGTATCCAAATGGAAACAGAAAAGTATCGGCTACATACACCAAAAATATTAATGTAGCGTTGCTATGCATATGGCAGAGTTAGAACGTCACATCAACAAGTTTACCGTCTACCTTACCCTCCAAATCTGAGCACACATTGCAGTGGTAACAAATATATAGAGTTCCTGATAAACACGGGAATTCGAAATTAATTGGCATAAATAATAAAGGATGTTTCAAAAACAAATATGTTTTACATTGTTCAATATTGATAACAGAATTGCCCGGAGATATAACTTCATCGTTACGAACCCTAACAGCAATATTTGACCTAACATTCTACGAGTATGATGTGCTGGTAACTTACACAAGCCGAACTATTCAAGATGCTACTAAATTGCAACTTTGTGGTTTCGCTTAGATGAATAGTCTATTTCTAAATCTATACTGTTATGTGTATAGATTTATTTTTATTTCTTCAAAACTATACACTTGTAATTGTGTAATTTGTAATTAATTGTTAAATAAGTTTAGGTTGTATGTAATAATATACTTTATTCCTGTCTCATCGAATGAGGATTAAAATTTTGTGTTTAGTTTGTAACTACAAATTGCCCTGATGATGCTTCTTTAAGCGAGACCGGTTGGAAATAAATGAATAGCTTTATTGTGAAACAGTACAAGTGTATAAGTGATAAAATATTGCATTAAGATTTTTCTCCGTGTTGGTACCGGGCTCCTTTGAAGAATAGGCCAACTGCCGTTTTGCCAGGCAGGTCGTAAAAGGCGACCGATTGGCTACGCAAGTCACCACCATCGTGGCTACTACGTTGTAAAGTTCTGCATAGTCTCGCCCGAGTCTGGTACCACTGCCTTACGTATTCATACCGTAATAGCGTCAGTACTTGTCACAATCGTGTTCCGGTTTGGAGGAAGGTAAAGTAGCCGGTAAACTTATGCATGTGGCATTAGACCTCGCCACAAGATAGCAACGTACCATTAACATCTTCGGTGTCTATAGACGATGGTTGACTCTTTCCATCAGGAGGCCCATCTGCTTGTTTGCTATTTTATGATATAAAAAAAGATTGAGAATAATAACAATGCTTATCAATAATTTTCCCCCGTGTTGTCTAAGTTCTTATTAAATAATAAACCATCTGCCTTCTTGGTAAGCAGTTCGGAAAGGTTGCTGAAGCCACAGTATACTGGAGACTCAGTAGTCAATCTACATACATGTGATATTCGAGCAACCCACACAGACACCTTTCACGGACGCGATATCTCGGAATGGTTTGGTACAATTTGTACCGCACCAGTCGGAGATATCGCGTCCGTGAAAGGTATCTATGTGTGCAATGCTTGAATAATACTTCTATGTAACACTGGTAGTCTCTAAGTATTCTGTGCTGAAGTCGTGACTACAATAGGATAGAGATACGTTGCATCTTGCCCGGGGTAATCGTTCATCGGTGTATTATTGTTTTTAGGGTAAGAGTTACTTTATAAATTAAGTAATTTCAATTCACATGGATTGTATCTTTTTTTACGAGGAGAAATCCTCATGGGTACTCAATTATGGTAGTGGGGGCTTTAGGTGGGGTATGTTGGACTGTCCCAGGAAAGAATATGAATAGGCTCAATGGTAGAGTTCTGGCCCAGGTTTGGTACCACAAACTCAACTATTCCTGCCGCAGCCTATCAGTACTTGTCACTGTTATATTCCGGTTTGAAGGAAAGGTAGCCAGTTAAATTAAATATGTATTTATCATTATATTTAGCCACACGGCATTTCACTGTTAACATCTTTAGTGTCTATAGGTGGTTGTTTCTTCTTTCTATTAGAAAAGGGATAATATTTTATTTAGTTACTAATAATAAAAACATTTTTATTTTTAAAAAGGTGAAATTAATTAAATTTGCTATTATCCACGAATTGAGTTCGCGGATAATATCAAATTTAATTAATTTCACCTTTTTAATAATGGATTTCCGTAAAGTAACGCCTGAATCAATAAAATGTTTTTATTTTTATTTGAAACAATTTTTATTTGAAAAATATTGCCTTAGAGTAACTCTCAATAAAAAATTAAAAACCCTGACACTTTTTTAGTTATCAAACTATTTTTTTGTTTCATGTGTCACCATCCTCTTTCAATAAGCAAAAAACAAAAAGAGCTTATGGTCTCAAAATGTTATTCCTGCGTCCTGTCTACAATATCATTGATGTAGTAGAAAACGTAAATTTGTATCAATCAGGCCTGTATAAATCGCTTATTTTCTTTTATCAAGCAGAAAATACCTGATGATTGTCTTTATAATACCCGTCTGAACAGATTTTGTTAACTCAAAGCTAAGAACTATCTCAACAGAGAGGGTTTTCGATAAAAAAAAACACTTAAGTCTGTTTATCCGTTTGGGAGGCATGCTGCCATAAACAGACAGGTTTAAACCCCTCGTTTTTACATCTAGGTTAAAAATGATACTATAGGATCTGCTAGTACTGTTTTCAACTTTTTTTTATATAGAATAGGGGACAAACGGACAGGAGGCTCACCTGATGGTAAGTAATCAGAGCCGCCCATGGACAACCACACAATCAGAAGATTTGCAGTTGTGTTGCCGGCCTTTTAAGAAAGAGTAGGCTCTTTTCTTGAAGGTCCCTAAGTCGTATCCACTTGGAAAAAACCCTGCCGGTAATTGGTTCCACAGAGGAATAGAAAACTTTTGTTATCTTGCTAGCAGTAGACAGGATTAACAGATTAGTTGGTTACGAGTCGATAGTAAACTAGCTGCGCCCCCATAAAAGTACATTGGAGACACGGAAATGCGCATGGAGCGTACAGTTTTATAACTAAACCAATTTGTATTCGAATCCCTAAGCTCCGATAGCAACTGCTATCGAGCTATAGAACACAGCTATCTCAAATTGTAGTCACTGTATTGTTAAGGTGGCCTGATTTGATACTATGTTCTATATTTTTATTTTTTATATGAATGGCAATCAAGCAGGTGAATTTTACCCCGTATTGGTCCGATCCAGAAGAATAATATTCTTGAAGAATAGACCATCTGTCGTTCTATCAAGCAGTTCGTAAGAGGTGAACGATCGGCTATGCGAGTCAATTAACATCGTGATTACTAGGTGGTAGATTTTTGCGTTGTCTCGCTTGTGTCTAGTACCATTGCATTACTATTCCTGCCGTAATGACGTTAGTGCTTTTTACTACCTATCGTGTTCGAGTTTGTGGGGTAAAGTAGCCGGTAAGTTTGCCGGCTACATGTGGCGTTAACACCCTGCTACACGGATAGCAGCGCATTATTAACATTGTTGGTATCTATAGGCAATGGTTGTGTCTTTTCTATCTACTTTATTATCTACCTATACTATCTTACGATATAAAAGACTCTACTGTACGAAAGAGAAAACCATTAGCCTATAGATACATATCCACTTACACCAACTGTTTAAAATTTTTTACACGTGGTTAACCATACTAATAGACGCTCAAAAATGTATTTAATTAGTCTGTTCTGTGTGTTTGTAGTTAAAATCGTGCGAGGTGTCCATGTAGTAGGATGGTAATGCGGCATCCATATGTTTACCGGTCACCATGCGCTCTAATCTGTAACGTGACTGTGACAAGCATAACGCTATAGCAGCAAAAATAGGTTAAGCGACGGTACCAAAACTGGACGTTTATTGTAAAATTCTACCACCTAATAGTCGTGATGGTAGTGACATATAGGGCAGAAGTACCGGTTCAGGCTACTGTACGATTTGTGGCCAATTAATATCAAAATTATTATAAGAATAATTTAATAAATAAATTGTTATTTTTGAAATTGTAAAACAAATAAAAATTAAATCACTATTTTAGATCTAAATCCGTGTCATTAACGTAAATCCCGCAATCCGAAGCTAATACTGAGAGTAGGAGCACAAATACGAACAAATATCTAGGAAACATTTAACGGTAATGCAGCTGCTAGTGCTTACCTTTATTGCCTTCGCGACTTGACAGTTACTAACAGCATTGTAATACTCATACTTAATTAAATGTATTTATAGAACGTTAATTAAATAGTAATTACTCCACGCTACTGGAAGCAGATTTAATATAAAGCTTATCGAAAATTTTCAGTTTCCTCGTTGATTAACGCTCTATAATTAAAAACCGGCCAAGTGCGTGTCGGACTCGCGCACGAAGGGTTTCGTACCATCATCTTTAAAAAATTCGAATAAAACACGTTTATTGTACAGAGACCCTAAATATTTTATTTTTTTTATTTTTAGTATTTGTTGTTACAGCGGCAACAGAAATAGCAGCTTTCTAGCTATCACGGTTTATGAGATACAGCCTGGTGACAGACAGACAGACGGACAGACAGAGAGCGGAGGCTTAGTAATAGGGTCCCGTTTTACCTTTTAGGTACGGAACCCTAAAAATAAACATTAAACATAGTAAATTACATGTAGTAACTACATTCATGTGACATACGTGATAATATACGCACATGTGTACTTACCATTTTCTTTACGGTAAAAGTCAGTTGCCAAACTTAAAAGAGATGTTAATTTTTCTAAAAAAAAGATGTCTTTGTTATTTAGTCTATGGTCGAATTTCGGCCATAGGTGATCGCTAGTTTATTTAAATATGGAATTTCTAAGCATAAAAATATGTATCTCAAAAATTAGAACTTTTCAATGATATTTAAATGAAGCAAAACAAGTGTCATTGTCAAATGTTCACGCTTCACTAGGCTTTCGATATCAGCATATTTGTGGTGCAAGACGTAAGCGATTGCGAATGATAAAAAATAAACTACTACGTTACATAATAAGCGTAACATTTCATTTTTTACCGTAATATTTATTTTATTAATATTATTTGTTAAAATTTACAAATAATATTTGAGTAACTCATGTTGGATAAAAGTTATTAAAATTCCATCTACAATAGCGAATGGCTTTATATTCAAGAAATTCAATAAGCTACATTACCCTCCAGACTGATAAGCATTGACTTTATAGCGGCAAGACCGACAAGGCGGTAGTATCTACTCAATACCCGGTAGAGACGTTGCAGAACTCCACCACTTAGTTACGATAGAATGTGACACGTAAATCCAATTGTTTCCCTTTTGCAAAATGCCTGGCAAAATGGCAGATGATCTATTTTTCAAAGGCGACCCGGACTAGTATTGAGTAAAAGCGTAATTCAATTCTCGACCGGAATTGTCGTCAGCGCTTTTTGCTGCCGTGCGCTTTGCGAGGTAAGGTAATCGGTAAACTTGTGTGTGTGGCATTCCATTAACGCAAATGGGCGGTGACACACTACTAAAAGTTTTTGAGACTATAGGCATGGTAGTCTCTTTTCATCAAGAGTGCCATCTGTGTTAAACAAATAGTCCTGACGAATATCGTTTGTAGAAAATCAGGCCTAACAGCAACAGTCTGTTCACTTCTTGGCACAAAGCTCATGTTACGTAAAAACTTAAAAGATTGTACTAAAATATGATGACAGGTATGCGTTTCATGATCAATTACTGTCTGACTTTGGTATATAATGTTTATTTTCTTTATATTATAGATATTAAAAAAGTGTCTAGAAAAGACACTATTTTAAGAACAGACCAACAGGTGAATTGGTGTCTTCTTGCCAGCCACATGATGTTTTTCATATTAGACCGGTTCTAATTTCAAGAAAAGAGTATCTACTATTCTGCCAGTCATTTTGTAAAATGCGCGCGATTGGCTGAATGTATTACTATCGTCTTGATTACTAGGTAGAGTTCTGCTACATCTTGGACGGGTTTTGTACCACAGCCTTATTTATTCCTGCCGCAGTGACATCGAGGCATATCACTGTCGTGTTCCAATTTGGAGGATAAATAAACCAGTAAACATATGGCGATAAAACCCCAACATAACACCACAAGAATAGCAATATACTATTAACATCTTTGGTGTCTATAGATGATATTTGACTCTTTCTATCAGGAGAACCATGTGTTAATTTACTATCACTACATAGTATAAAACAAAGTCGCTTTCACTGTCTGTCCCTTTGTCCCTATGTCCCTGTGTATGCTTAAATCTTTGAAACTATACAACGGATTTTCATGCGGTTTTTTTAATAGATAGTTTGATTCTTGAGAAAGGTTTTAATATATAAACCTTTCCGTTCCACGGGAACAAAAGCTACCCGGTTGAAACCGCAGGCAGGTCGCTAGTTAAATAATATAAAATGAAATAAATGTATTTGCTTTCTTATAACTTACACCTTACGTCGTGATCTATGAACTGAATAAATTGAACTGCTGCATGTAAAAGTTATTACCAAGCCATCGTTTAAAATATAAACTAAAATTGGATATTTTTGTATCATATGGTTCTATGTTAGGAGATGATTTGCTGGACAATAAAGCCACACACGCAATGATAATATAGGTAGATTTCAGATCAACTGATTCACATCAGTGCAGCTCGCACGGAATTCTACAATGCAGTAAAAGAAATTGAAATATGTAAACAGGAATTACAATTGATATTTTCGTTACATTCACATTCTATGGTGGGTAAACGTCTCCGGGTGCTCCGAGCAGCTTTAAACAGACTACGCGACAGATAGCTGACTCCATCAGAGTCAGAGCTGTTCGGAGACGTACAACCATCACGGATCATGAATAAAGATAAGTAAAGCAGCGAGTCGAGTCATTCGAGTGAAGTACCGCTGCAGTGACGCGCGTACGGGTTCGACGAACTGTTAGGGTGTCCCGCGTTGTAGTCTTAAAAAAAACTATTTTACGAGACAACCACTTTTATCCGACTTTACTTTTTTACACGTCACTTTTATTAAGCACTCAGATCGCAATACTACTATTTATGCACGCGATTAGAGGGGGTTACGACGCGGATGCTACTATCCCTAGTCTCCTCACTGAAGGCCAGCCGGCGGGCAGAAACCAGGTCCGTTGCTGGGCAGCGATTTGACTAGTTCAAGTACTGACTGCCCGTGCATTAGAAATGCACGGCTTATATAGTAAAATAAATGTTTGACTCAGCGATTTAGAAAAACTAGCAATTAAGGGTTGTAACACCTCCCCCCTTAAAAACGAAACATCCAGAAATGAAGGATGTATCATTATGAGATCTGAGAGCTTTAACAATACACAAGAGATATAGAATACAAAAGATCTGGAATTAAAATAACATAGTATCAAAATGTTAAAATTGGTTGTGTATATTATACAAAATTAAAATTGAATTTAGTAAACAAAAGTTTAATAACTGATTCAAAATTATTTATTACTAGCTGTGCCCGCGACTTCGTTCGCGTGAAAAAAATTCTAAAATAAAAACCCGCATAGTTCCCGTTCCCGTGGGATTTCCGGGATAAGAACTACCCTATGTCCTTTCTTGGGTCTCAAACTATATTTGTACCAAATTTTATCCAAATCGGTTCAACGGTTTAGCTGTGAAAGCGTAACAGACAGACAGACAGACAGACAGACAGACAGAGTTACTTTCGCATTTATAATATTAGTATGGATTATTATTATTTAATAATCAAATTATATTGAAAATAAGCAAATTTAAAAACATTTATTACAAAACAATAGAAATACAAATTTAATTAAAAATAACTTTTAGCATTTATATATTATGTACAACATAGCTATCTCCTATGTAACACCAACTTTCAAAACAAAATTAATAGTAACAAATTATTAGACTGTTTATGATATTTAGAATTTGATAGAAATAGTAGATTTAGTATATTGCTACAAATTAAGAAATAGTAGATATAGCACATTTTTAGAAATAGTAGACATACATAGTAGATATGGTAAAACAATAGTAGAATTTTATAATTAATAGGTATAGAACATTTATTAAGTTATTAAGGAATAGTAGATAAATTAAAACAATAGTACAAAATCTTAAATTAATTCCTAACTAATCATCGTATATTTATACATCATCAATCAATTGTCAAAAAAATTAATTTACATAATTATATATAAATATACGATGATTAGTTAGGAATTAATTTAAGATTTTGTACTATTGTTTTAATTTATCTACTATTCCTTAATAACTTAATAAATGTTCTATACCTATTAATTATAAAATTCTACTATTGTTCTACCATATCTACTATGTATGTCTACTATTTCTAAAAATGTGCTATATCTACTATTTCTTAATTTGTAGTAATATACTAAATCTACTATTTCTATCAAATATCATGGCAAATGACTTTAAGTTGGAAGCATCATGAAATGTAGGTAGAGCATATACGTGATATAAATTATATTCAGTTAAAAGAGCTAGAGGAATTCTTATAACAAAAATTAGTTTAGAATCAACAAAGTAAGAGGATATTTCCGATATATCTAAAAGTAAATGAGCATTATCTAAAGTTACGGGTATAGGAAAGTTTTTACAATATTATTGGACATAAATTCTTTATATAGCTGTCTAGGACTTAAAATAGAAGGGTGTACAATATTGAGCTTACCAAATAAAATAGCGGCAATAAGATTATTTAAATTAGTACTAAGAATCGTCAGGGAACTTTCTAAGGCACTGAAAGTCATAGCGAGATGTGAACTTACTTCTAACTTATTATTATTTTCTGAAATAGCATCTAATATTATATTTAACTTATTCATATTATTATTTAAAGTTTGCTCATTATCATTAAGTTTTTATATAGAATTATTAAATGTAGAAATAATAATAGAAATAGAAAGTAGAAGTAATAACGTGAATGTTGTTTTTCATTAAAGATGCCAAGTGTCTTTGGTCATCTTGAACAGCATTTATAGCGTCAGTAAATGTCTTAGCATCATCTTCGTCTAGAGAACCGAATAATTGCTTAAGGATTGGGCCACCAATGCTGAACCAAGCTGATCTTTTGGATCTAGTTTTGTTATTAGTTATATGCGAAAGAGAAATTAGTTGATTCTCAATGTTTATAAACATGTTATATAGCGGATTTAAAATGTTAAAACAATCAGTTTGTAATTTTGTAGATTTATGTTTACTGCAAATCTCTTTTGATGAGTCTAGTATCTTCCTCAAGTTTGTTAAATGAGGTTCTGTGTAAGAGGTTTCCGAAAAGGTTAAAATATTCCAGAAAGTATTGTAATACTTGATAATACCTACAGGGTCAAAGTAAAGACCGGGACTATTTATGATTAGAGTAATCATAATGGCTGCAATTCTTGGCGCAATCGCCCTGGAATAGAAATATTAGAACATGTTTTATAAAATAAATATAAAAATATCAACATAAATTAAAACATCATGAAAATAGTAATATCGATTAATAGTAAATTGTTAAAATTAGTTAATTAGCTATGATCGACTAAATCGTAAAATTTAAGAAAATAGTAAAGTATATATCCTAATTATAGAGGTAAGTAAAATTAAATGATTAAAATTATTTAACAATAATTATTAGAAATGGTAGAGTTGGCAAATTTGATTAGGGTAAGATTAGTAGTATAAAGTAGACTATTTTTATTAGTCCAAGATTGGCATATCTAGAGGAGTTGTACTAACAGTAGGCATATCTACATTAGGCAAATCTGTACTAGATGGTCCGGGACTAGAGATATCGTGAGCTAGTTTTATTTCGTCAAAATGATAACGAATCTTTTTTCGTTTAATGAGGACCGTGACGTTATTGTTATTATGAACCTGAACTATGCGATAAGGTCCCTTCCAGACTGGTGACAAAGCTTTACGTAATCTATGATGACATTTAACGAATACCATATCATCGACTTTGTATTCAACAGTTTTGGTATGTTTATCGTAGTACATTTTCGATTTTTCCTTACTCCTAATAATATTTTCTCTAGCGAGATTTCTAGTGTGAATTAACTTATGTTTGAGTTTTTTAATATAATCGGGATAGGTAACATTAGGATTGTTTTCCTATATAGAACTAGGAATATAGGGTTCGCATCCAAAAAGCAATTCATGGGGAGAAAAGTTAGTAGTGGAATGAGGACATGAATTATAGGAGATTAGAGCAGTAGGTAAGTATTTGTGCCAATCATTTTGATTTTCATTGACATAAGATTTTAAATATTCTTTAAGGGTCGCGTGAGACCTTTCAAGCGCTCCGTTTGTTTGCGGATGATACGCGGAGGAAAATAAATGCTTAATTTTAAACAAGTTAGTTGTTTGTTTGAACACTTCGGCGATAAAATGCACGCCTTGGTCCGATAGAATAGTTTTTGGTATACCAAAGTGGCTTATAAATTTAATCAAATACTCCGAGGTTTTTTCAGCGGTTGACTGGGTAATCGGGTAACCCATAGAATATTTGGTTAGATCATCCTGGAATGTTACGACATATCTGAATTTTTCCTCGCCAGATTCTGGCAATGGACCAACAATATCCAAGGCGATACGTTGTAGAGGCTCATGCGATGTGGAAGTTATTTCCATAGGGGATTTATTTATTGCCCTTAATGCTTTGTTTTGTTGGCATTTTTGACAAGATTTTACAAATGTTTCTATTTCACTCTTCATTCCCTTCCAATAATATAAATCTTTTAATTTGTTATACATACGAGATGAACCAATATGACCTCCAATAGGAGAGTTATGATTATCTTTTAGGATTTTAGGAACTTCGTTTGGAGTAGGATAGGTTGGTTTATTATGATAGATATTCATTTTTATACCAGTGTTGTGAAAGATAAATATAATCATATCGTAAATTAAAACAAATTTAAGGTTATCAAACGGGTTATAAAGATCAGAAATAGCAATCTCTTTTACGTCGGGATGAAAAATTATGAGATTGTTTCTTAAGTCTTTTAAAACCTTAAACATTTCCTTATAAGTAGTAGATTCGAAGTGATGAACTTTAGTGAACATATGGAAATACAATTTATCGTTAACAATAGAAGTTTTGACAGTAAAAAGTTCTTTTTCAGAGGATATAAACAGTTCTTTATTATCTAATAAATTAAGGATGTCTTCACAATAAGGGTTAGAATTATCCAAATCCATAGAGGTAGGATAGGCGACAGATTTGCATGTTGATTTTAAAAGATTTTGATTAAATTCTGAGACTTGAGTATCATAAACTGTAGGACTAGATCTATTTTTCATAAAAGTTTCATAAGTGACAGTATCTACGTCATCAATGGCATAAATAGGAGGGCGAGACAAAGCATCTGCGTTGCTATTCATTTTCCCTGCTTTATAAACAATTTCATAATCATACTCTTCTAATTTTAACCGCCACCTTACGAATTTGCTGCTAGGATCTTTGCAATTAAATAGCCATGTCAAAGGGCGGTGATCTGTAACGATTTTAAACTTCCTACCATAGAGATAAGGTCTAAAAGTTTTGGTACCAAAAATAATTGCTAGTAATTCCTTTTCCGTTGTGCTATAATTGCCTTCTGCTTTATTAAGGGTTCGCGATGCATATGCGATTGGGAGATCTTTGCCTATTTCTCCTTGTGAAAGAATAGCGCCTAAAGCAAAGTTTGATGCATCAGTAGTAAGGATGAATTCTCTTGAAAAATCGGGATACTGTAGGATTGGAGCATTTGTTAACATTGTTTTTAGAGTATTGAATAATTTTTCTTGATTTTCGGTCCAATTGAATTCTACGTCTTTTTTCAGTAACGAAGTTAAGGGTTATGGTTATTTTGGAAAAATCTTTAATAAATTTTCTATAGTAACCTACAAGACCTAGAAAGCTTTTTATATGTTTTGGAGTTTTAGGTGTCGGATACGATAAGACTGATTTTACTTTATCCGGATTAGGAGAAACGCCTTTATCTGTGATGATGTGACCTTAGTATGCCACTTCCCGTCTTAGGAATTCACACTTATCAGGTTGTAGTTTTAGGTTATGTATTCTTAAGGCATTGAATACAAGAGAAAGTTTTTCGATATGGGATTTTAGATCAAAGGAATAAATGATGACGTCATCTAAATATATGAAGCAGTGGAGACCTTGCGAACCGGAGAGAACTGTATTCATTAACCTTTGAAACATAGCTGGGGCATTTTTAAGTCCAAAGGGCATTCGAGTGTATTCGTAATGTCCGTTGGGGACTGAGAAAGCTGTCTTCGCAGCGTCGAGGTCGTTCATTTTTATTTGGTGGAAACCTGATGCCAAATCTAAAGTAGTGAAATATTTGCTGTGACCCAATTGGTCTAAAATATCGGTTATGTTGGGTATGGGATAGGCATCACCTATGGTTATATCGTTAAGTTTTCTGTAGTCAATAACAACACGCCATTTCTTTTGTTCTGAGGCGTCTTGCTTTTTGGGTACTACCCAAATTGGTGATGACCATGGTGACATGGAGGGTCTTATAATTTTTTGGTCTAACATTTTATTAATTTGTTTAGTGACCTCTTCTTTGTGACATTCCGGATATCGGTAAGTTTTGACGTGAATGGGTTGAGAAGAAGTAGTTTTGATGTCATGTTGAATGGTATTAGTAAAAGTGAGTATATCTTCTTCCAAATAAAATAAATCAGAGTATTCGGAACATAAATTTAAGAGACTTCTTCATGATTTAGATGTTCCGTTCTTATTTGTTTTCTAACATTATTTACTCTAGAATTATTAGAAAAAATGTTGGTTACGAGAGAATTAATTTGAGGTTCAGGATTTGAAAATATATCGCAAGGTTGAATCTTAACAAGCAAGGATTTAATTTTAACATCGGAATTTGTAGTATTTAAGATAGAGACATTAGCTTGACGATTACGTTTAACATTCACTAGACAAATGGAAAGATAGACCCCTTGTTGAATTTCAGCCTTTTCAATAATACCCAAGGCAATTTCTGGGTTTGACACGTTACACTCTATAATCATTTCCGAACGTGCTGGTATGATATATTCGGGTTTGGTAAAGTGTATGTTAATTTTATGATTACCGAGTAAAAGGCAGTTGTTGCGGTAATTGATGCTAGAGTTGTAGATTTTTAAAAGATCATTGCCTATTACACCATCAAAGATAATGTCAATCGTTTCAGGTATCAAATGAAATTTACAAAAAATTGTTTCGTGTTTAGACACTTGTATGTCCAATTGAAAATGACCTAGACTAGAACAATGTTCAGAGTTTTTATCAATCCCTTTGAATTTAACCTCAGGTGTATTTAGACTGGGTTATTTGTTAAGAGAAGATTTTTTAACTAGAGAAATAGAAGAACCTGAATCTATTAGAAAAATCAAAAGTTTATCCGCGTATTGGGTCTTGATGTAGACATGAGGTAAATGTGTTTTATTATTTATATTAACCTCAAAGATTTGTTGATGGTTATCAGTAGATAACTTATTGTTATATTCATTAAAATTGTTATTATCGTTTAGTTGACATTCCGGAATTGATTTGGAAGATGCAGTAGAGTTGATAGATGTAGTAGATTTGGTAAAAATGGTAGGCTTAGTAGATTTGGTAGAATTAGTAGGATTAGTAGACATAATAGATTTGGAAGATTTGGTAGATATAGTAGATTTAGTAGAATTTGTAGGATTAGAAGACGTAGTAGATTTGGTAGAATTGGTAAATATAGTATAATTATTCGATGTGGTAGATTTAGTATTATTAGTAGAACTAGTAGAAATGGTAGATTTAGTAGAATTAGTAGATTTGTTATGACACATAGGCTTAGTAGGTATCGTAGGATAGATTTAATCCTGTGGAGTGCATGATTTAGTAGGAATTTCTTTTTTAAAATACGATTTATTTGAAGAAATGGTAGGCATAGTATCTTTATTTGTTTTGGCGCCGTTACCATTTACTGATTCCGTTAGGCACCGAAACGGAATCATTCCTCGTTTAAATCATCATTAGGACTAAAAGACTGACTGTTTATATTATAAGTATTTTTACAATCGCCTTGCTCTTAGTCTATGAAATTGATATTTCGATGTTGCGAGTTCGTGGAAGTTGATTGTCGGTGCTTCATATTATTGTATTCTCTTTTACGACAGTTAAATATATAATGACCAGGATTTTTACAGTAATTACATATTTTAGTATTAGAGTTTACGTTGTTTGAAAAAGAAGGTGTTGTTTTGCGATGTATGTTATATATAGGCCGCTGATTCATAAAACATTTATGTGTAGGGTGACCAACTTTGCCGCACTTGTAACAACTAATTACGGGTTTTTGGTCCCCTTGCTTTCTCATGTAGTTTTGAAGTTTTTCCTCCTGAGTGGCTAAATCTATAGCCTCATATAATGTTTGAGGATTTCGACATCTAACTATAGTCGAGATGTTTGTAGGTAATCCTAATAAGAAAGTGTGTAAAGATAGGTCTTCTGTACTGGCTATTCGACCTTCTAGTTCAGATTTCCTAGTAGTAGAGTGTGTAATGTCTGTCTGTATTCGCGTCAGGCAGGATTCTAAGCGGAGACTAAATTGACAAACATCCTCATTACTTTTCATTTTGCAGGTTTGAAGATCAAGCAATAGGTGATCCCTGTGCTTAACTTCACCAAAGGTAGTTTTTAGAAAAGATTTTAATTCTGGCCAATCTCTGAAGCATTTAAGGGAGCAGACAGCTTCGGCTTTCCCTTCTAACTGAGATAAGATGAATTTAAAAAGAATATCCTGCTGCTCGCGCCTTGCCAATTGCATCGCATTGTTGCAGTTGGTAAGGAATGGCGCCAGCCTACTCCGGTCGCCATCATAAGGTTTAATAAATTTTGTCAACATATTAATGTCAATGCACATAGATACGGCGGATACATCTGATTTCAACATTTTTAGATAACTAGCAAAAAGCAGAGCTTTATAAGGGCTCGCAAAGTTATACTACCTAGTAATATTGCTAAGAAAGTATTTTTTATGAGAATTACATCTTTTAATGTATGGACTTCATTTATAATTATCTAACCTAAAAAAGCCAGCGTATTTTTACCCAAACATTATATTCCCATCAAAGGCGTCGTCAGGCCTTGATCTAGAAGGCGCAGGAAAATAAAACCAAAATAAAAAAAACATGTTTCTAAGATATTTTTTTTTAAAACTTACAAGAAAAATTCTTTAAAATTTTGCTATGATAAGATAGATTTTCGAAATATTTTTTTTTATTTAATTAACATTCAAAATTTTTAGGATTAATATTGGACTTACCGCAGGCACGAAGAATTTGCGGTAGAAACTCAGCGAATAAATTTTTCGAATTTTTCTCTCAGGGAAACCCTCGGGGTTCGATTTCGAGTCAAACAAATCAAAAATGTGTTTTTTTTTTCAATTTTCTAATAAAAACAACGATGCCCGGGATTGGAAAAATGCCCGGTTGGTGATAAGCTGATCACCTATCACGTTGTGGGACTAAGACGTATCTTCGGCTAATCGTGGATGCACACGTTGTACCTCTGCCTACCTCTTCGGGGTTACGGTCAGGACCATACCTTTTTGTAGCTTTTTACCCTCGGGCTAAGATTGAAAATTATTCTCAATACAATATTAATCAATTAATACACTTGTACTGTTTCACAATAATCATATTGTCAAAAACTGTAATCTGTAACTGACCTTGCAGGCCATCCCTGAAACTTCCCGCTAAATTAAGGTATTTTAAACTCAAAAGAGTAAAAACTATAAGCATAGATTTTTTTTTTCAGTTCTAAGTAATATTGAAATATCTCAATTGCTAAGTCACAAAAAATAGCAAGAAAACACGAATGAACCAACGAAACAATCATACATGCAGTTTATTTTGATAAAAATGTCAGTACATTGATTTTTGCAAAAATCTGTATATTTTGGAAACGATGATCAAATTGATTAAATAGGTATAGCGTAGGTTCAAAAATTTCGAAGCAATTTCAAAAAACATTTTTTCAAAAACTTTCGTCATTGATAGTGTCACGTCACCAAACAAAGTGACTGATTTTTATCCTGGTAACGGTACTTGACGCAGTTTTTAAAGGAAAAAAAACTGATAAGATTTTGAGGTCAATCGGTACATTGGTTGGTCGGTCGGATCGGTTTCCGATCCGGTAGTAGTTTTTAAAAAAAATGTGTTGACGTGTCAAAATAACCTGTAAAAAGTCTTATTGAATAAAGTATTTCTGATTTCTGATTAGCCTGAAAGTTATTTCAAAAACATAGTAAGTTTGCTAAACACAACGTAATTTTAATATTTGAAAAGCTGTAACTTGCATTCGACGTTATTTTTTTAGTACTAAAATATTGTAGAATAATAAAAAATGATTGGTTGAAATATTTCGAAGTTATGTCGAAAAAAAAACTTTTTTTATTTTTGATGCAATGTATGCATTAAACTTAATTTTTTTTGAGAATATAGCTGATTAGTCTTTGTACTCAATCAGTACATTAATCCGGAAGTTATATTAAAAAAATCTGTTACACCAAACTTTCTTTTTGGGTTTTTTCAAAATTTTATCAAAATCCCTTGGGCCCAATTGGTTCAAATTTTCAGGAAGTCTAAGTTGAGTGGAATCCAATCGAATGCCATCAACCGCATTTCGATCGGTCCAGCCGTTCAAAAGTTATGAGATGTTTACATACAGACATACATACACACACGAACACACACACACACACATTCATACAGACACACTGACGTCATCGCGAAAAAAGTCGAAAAAGGTTCCTAGGACCTCAAAACGCGGACATCTGGTGAAAATTCGATTTTTAAAAATCGGAGAAAAATCAGTAACTTCCTTATCCACATACGTAGTAGGAAGTTAAAAAGTACAAGTGTATTAATAGATTAATATTGTATTAAAATGGAGTGAATGAAAATGAATTAAATCTACCACGCCAAAGTAACATTTTAACTCGTTAGCGTTTTAACTCGTTAATTTCATAATAGATGGCGTTAGTAGTAATAAAATTCTAATACATGTATTTTTTATTTTTTTCTTAATGTTTATAAAATGACACTTTAATAGTAGATAACATATCTAGACATGAATTAAAAACTACCACGTCAAAGCTCAAACCTCGAAGTGCGATATTTTTTTAGTAACAGATACCACAAAAGTGCATACAAAGTGGCCTAGTGTAGTGGCCCTGATAAGAAAACAGATATAGACAGAGTCACGATATAGTACTAGATGTGTGAAATAAATTATTTATGCACTCACAGTAAATAGAGAATCGGCGTCATATGTCGTTTGAGTCAGGCCACGTCGTCGTCGGATTGCGTTGCGGTATGCGCGGTGATGCAACTCCGTTTGTCCCTGGTTTTTTCCACGTGCTGAGCAGAGAACCCTCGGGCACTGTGGTACCTTGTGCTTGGTGCTGGTGCTGGTGCTAGTGATGCGTGATGTATACTCGTATGACACTCAACAGGCCCTTGTGGTTTCTTCTTTTGCTGGGCAGAGAACCTCAGCGCAGAACTCGGTGATACAGCTGTTGTCTACTTGAGTTGGTAGCTCAACGCCGCCTTTAGGTTGCTACGTCAGGATGAGGGCAACCAACGAGAATTGAAAATCCCGCTTTTCTTCTGACACCAGAATGTTAGGGTGTCCCGCGTTGTAGTCTTAAAAAAAAACTATTTTACGAGACAACCACTTTTATTCGACTTTACTTTTTTACACGTCACTTTTATTAAGCACTCAGATCGCACTACTACTATTTATGCACGCGGTTAGAGGGGGTTACGACGCGGATGCTACTATCCATAGTCTCCTCACTGAAGGCCAGCCGGCAGGCAGAAACCAAGTCCGTTGCTGGACAGCGATTTGACTAGTTCAAGTACTGACTGCCCGTGCATTGGAAATGCACGGCTTATATAGTAAAATAAAAGTTTGACTCAGCGATTTAGAATAACTAGCAATTAAGGGTTGTAACAGAACGCAAACGGCTCCTGTGGCATGCGTAAGTATGCGTTCTGGCGCGGCCGATTTTTTTTTTCATAAAATTGGAGTATACGGACACAGACACACTGATAGTATCCGCATCCGTAGACAGATTTACTACCTAGGGTCTTGCAGTTCCATTGACCTTTTAAGAATGAGTAAGCTCCTTTCTTGAAGGTATGTATCTTAATTATTTCTTAATGTATCCCCGAAGAGGTAGGCAGAAGTACAAAAAGTGCACCCACGATTTGCCGAAGATCCACAATGTCCCACAATGTGATTTGTGGCAAATTTATCGCCAACCGGGCACTTTTTCCAATCCCTGGCAACGTTGTTCTAGTCAGAAAACTGAAAAAAATACATTTTTGAAATGCTCGACCCGGGAATTGAACCCGGGATCTCGTGTGGTCAACTCCACGGCCTAAGACTTAAAGACATAAAGTAGGAATATTTTAAAATTAAATAAATATAAATTGTCGTTTCGTATGACAGGGCAAGGTAAAATGATGCATGTTGGGGAGCTGATCCATGGGTTTCCGATACCGACACGTATGCGTGTGTACAAATATAACGTTTATTTTCATGTAATATTCTTTGTGTACCATATCCACATTTACTTAAATAAATATTGTCCTTCATTGTACGTGCGTAATAAAGTTATTAATAGTGTGCCTTCTATTATTTTTTGAGAAATAGAACTGATTAGTTTTTGTACTCAATCGGTACATTAGTCTAGAAGTTATATTAAAAAAAGCCTTTTCTGCTGCAATAGCGTCAGTGCTTGTCACTGTCGTGTTCCGGTTTGGAGGGTAAGGTAGCCGGTAAAGTTATGCATGAGGCGTTAGACCTCGCCATAAAAATAGCAACGCATTATTAACATTTTTGGTGTCTATAGGCGATGGTTGACTCTTTCAATCAGGAGACCCATCTGTTGTTTACTATCTTATGATATAAAAAATATATTATGTATATTAATTATATAATATTTAGAATATTCACACATTAATGAGATTACAACAATGCGTTACAAATACTTATTTTTTCATATCTTTAACTAAAAGATCTAAGTAAACGTGGGAGATTTTAAGGAAAAATCCCACCATGTAGGAGTTTCTGTATTAAGACGTAAGAGATAACAGAGGCCAAAACAGCTATTGTTAGTATTTTTGAAGGGCATACAGATAATTTTATATAGAATCATTTAAATTTCGTGAAGCAGGTTTTGTGGGAACAAATCCTGCTTCACAAGCAATTTTTAATCAAGTTATGTTACCACCAAACCTGCGTCATAAAATTTAAAATGGTTTTAACTGATGTTATTCACATAAATAAGGTTTTATTTAAAATCAGGTATATGTTTCATCTTGATACACCGTTTAGAAACCAAATTATTAATAAAATGAAAAAATATAAAGTATCACTAATATATTTCATTATATTCGTACGAAACAGGAGCGAATCTCTAGCGTACCTGTATACGGCGTGTAAAGAAAACCCTGTCCGATCGTCAAAGACATTATTAATTGGTAGCTTAATACAAACATGTTTGTATCAATATTTTATGGATATTGATTCATAAATTTTCAAAATATTTTCTTGATTTAAGGGGGAGTTGCTGAGTTTTAGTACTAAAATGAGACACTTTAAATTAAAATATTCTTCTTATTTTAATAAAAATATTTTTTTTTTGATAATGTCATTGACCTACCTATATACCTTTTTCGGATCGGAAGGATTTTCTGTACAGCCTGTATATGCCGCCGTGAAATTGTCAATACCGTTAGATTATAATCTACCTCGGAAGTTTATAATTTTGTTAGGTTAGCAGTTATATTATAATATCACTTAGTTGAATTATAATGTAACGGAATTGACAATTTCACAGCGACATATACATGAAGCGAACATTTTGAATTCTTTTTCAAGAAATTGCGAACGTAAAGGAATCATTTCGGCTTAACATTTATATGAAGAAAAAATACATAACATTAAAAATTATGTTTATTCTTAAAGCTTTTTTGTACAATAAATATAAGAAATAATTACACACAACATTTAAAATAACAGTAGTATCGTCATGCCCTATTCCCTTTCAGGGTAGACAGAGTAAACTAAACGTCTATAAACTTTCAGTTCACCACGATTCACCGGTTTGTCGTTTGGCGGGATGTTTGGTGATCCCCATCGTCGTATTTAACCGACCTGATAACGAATATCCACTATTCTACCAATAATCGAGACCGATGGCATTACTCTGTAAGACAAGAGTGCAAATAGACTAAGAAATGCAAATAAACAAGATACTGCCATTTTTAACAAAATAAATGTTTGAACTGAAAAAATCCATACTTATAGTTTTTACTCTTTCGAGCTTTAGCGGGAAGTTTCGGGGATGGCCTGCAGGGTCAACTGCTTACAGATTTTTTATATAGTAGAGGGGGATGGTAAGTAATCACCGCCGCCTATGATTATCTGCAATACCAGGGGTCTTGCAGTTGCGTTGCCGGCCTTTTAGAAATAAGTCAGCTCTTTTCTTGAAGGTCCCCAAGTCGTATTCCTTAGGAAACACCCCCACCGATAATTGATTCCACAAAGGAGTAGTGCGAAACAGAAAGTGCCGAGAAAAGTGGTGGTGAGGATGAAATTTTAAATTTTGACGCGATGTCCGATAATGGAATTTAGCAACAGGAATTAATCCATACAATTCGTCGGAACAATCCCCAAGATAAATGCGATAAAAGATGCAGAGCGAACCTACATCTATGCGTAACGCCAAAAAGTAAAGCCGATTAGAAATAGCCTCGTCGTAGACGATTGGAATCGCCCTACGTTGAATGCGATCAACGAAGTTGGTACTGAGGAGTTCCGGCCTAGAGATGGGAACAGTACTCTATGTGACGTCGAATTTGTGCCTGGTAAAGTTGAAGGTAATGGATACCTACCTGCTACTACTTTTGCCCCATGTTGGTCCCCAGCTCTTTTGAAAAATAGGCTAACTGCCGTTCCGCCGGGCAGGTCGTAAAATTTGGCTATGCTAAAAGTTGGTTATGCGAGTCACTACCACCTAGTAGCCACGATAGTAGTAACTCGCATAGCCAACTTTTACTATCGTGGCTACTAAGTGGTTGAGTTCTGCATTGGCTCGTCCGAGTCTGGCACCACTGCCCTATCTATTCCTGCCGCAATAGCGTTAGTGCTAATCATTGTCGTGTTCCGGTCCGGTCCGGTAAGGCAGCCGGTATACTTATGCATGTGACATGAGACCTTGCCGCAAGATAGCAACGCACCATTTACATCTTTGGTGTCTATAGGCGATGGTTATCTTTCCATTCTTTAAAGGAGAACGGGCCAACACGGGGGAAAAGCCCGAAATAAAATGGGGGTTAAAAAAATTTTTATTAGCATATCGCTAATTCTCAATAACAATAAAAGTTAATCGTATGTTAGCAATACTCGCCAGAGGTTTCATTTCATTTCATCCAAGTTGTAAACACGCAAAGAGTAAAGCTATTTGTCTTGGTACAAACAATATTGGGCGTTTAGGGGCGTTTGGCCGTTAGCTTGGCTTCAATCCAGAAGCGATAACCGGTGAATTACTTGGACAGATACCTAAACAAAAATAATATTGGAAGATGGAGCTAAGCATTTGTGTTTTGATTTTCGATGCAAATCTATTAATAAAAGCAATTTATTTATTTTAAGAAGAAGGCAAATGGAAATGCCTTATTTAGGAACAAACTTTTATCAGAAAACTTGTGATCAGATTGATTCAGGTAATCAATCTGACCACAAGTTTTCTGATAAAAAAATAACTGTGCCAGGGAGTAAATAAGTGCCCGGTTGACGATAGGCTTGCCACCTATCACATTGTGGGAGTAAGCATCTTCAGCTAACGGGATGCACTGGTTGTACCTCTGTCTACCTCTTCAGAGATTCGGACGTGAAGATGCTTTTTTGTTGCTCCACTACTAATGAAATACGTGTACAATTGTACACTCTAAACTCTAAAAGCACTAAAGACTTAAAAAAACTGGTATTTCATTTGGCTTGTGTTATAAAATAATGAATACATTTAAAATTATATAAAAGCAAAAGCCATTTTATTCCAAACCTAGCTGTTGCCAGCGACTTCGTCCGCGCGGACTTCGTTTACTCCGCACAGAACCTCCCCCGTAGGTGATAGCGTTATAATATGTAGCCTATATGTTGACCCGACCTGTTAGAAATATTCATGCAAAATTTGCAGTACTTTTTGAGTTTACCCCGGACATACATACAGACAAACAGACAAACAGACAAACAGACAAAAATTTTAAAAACTATATTTTTGGCTTCGATATCGATTGTAGATCACCGCCCAAGTATTCTTTAAAAAAAACATTCAATGTACAGTTTTGACTTTCCTACGATTTTATCATATGTATAGATAACGGGGAAGGTGGACTAATCATAATCATAATCGACTAGCCACAAATGTGAAAAGTGTTACTGTGTGTATATATCATTTGTTACTGACCTATGTGTGTTGAATTGATGTGCAGTCAATATTATGAATATATTTTCTTGCCTCTCGCTTTGGCATTTAAATAGGTTTTACAGAAGATCAGTGTTGAGTAGGCTTGCACCAAAATGATTAAATGCATTCAGTCCCTTAAACATTTTTAGCAAATGTCAAAACGCCTGAAATGCCGTCACTTTAGACGTATGTAGTGATAAAATGATTTAAGCATTTTGGTGCAAGCCGCCCTATATCTCAACTATAGCTAAATGGCAAATTATTTTCAGACATCACACCAAAAATGCTAATTCAAACTATTTTTTAATAATTCGAGCACCAGAGCGCAATAGCGCACGAATGCAAGAGCGAACGAGCCCATGAGCTCATAAGTGCACGAGCGCACGAACGCACGAACGCATGAACGCTAGGGCGCGCAAGCGTGCAAGCGTACAAACATACACACACGAAATATAGTACACGTGCTTAGACGTCTAATTATATCATTATACTCTAATATTATCCAATGCCAACAATATTACATACATACCTACAATCTGCATTATAGATGGGCGATTTTACTGATTCCAATAATCGAATAATTTGATACTACTAATATTAATACTCGAATACAAAAACAATCGATCGCTAGTTTGCAAATTCAAATAAAACCGCTAGTTCATTCCTTCGATTTTCCATACAAAATTAGTCTGTATTCTCATACATTACAGTCTACTTTTAATTGATATTCGTACTAGTAATAATTAAAATACAGTAACTAATTTGCGAACCGCTAGTTTATTCATTCAGTTTGCAATACAAAAATGACCGTTTTTCGTATTATAAAGATTACTTTTAAGTTTTATTTGATAACAATAATTAGTTAAGTTAGGTTTTACAATCAAAATATTTTTATATGGGTGCAATAAAAACTATGATATCCGAATACAAACTAGTAATTATCGTTAAGTTCGATTATCAAATTTGTCACACGAAATAAGTACTTTTTCTCAGTACACAGAGCTTACATTTAGATGAGGTTACAGATATTACAATATATAAACTAGTAGAAATGAAATTTGAATCGAAAGGAATAAGACGCAATACATACGTATTTACTTCTCGCTTCTTTTCAAGTTCGAATGAGTCATAAGGTTATTCGAATAATTTGAATGACTGCTACAATCGAATTATTCGAATAATGTCATTCACAATCGCCCATCTATAATCTACATACATAAATGTCAAACTGTATCCTCCATTTTTACGTCGGTTGGTTAGAAATAAAGTTAAAAAAATAAAAACTTTTGTATGTATACTTATGTACGCACGTAAGACGTTATACTTTTTGACATAACAAGATAAAAATCTTTCTAAAAATTTTATCCTTCTCTAAATTTTTTATTTTTTTATTTTATTATAATACACCCTATGTTTGTAGAGAAAATTAAACTAATAATAGACAAAAAGATATTTAATACATTGAAAAAAAGTTTTATTATAACGCATTATCGTTTAAATAAAATTGATCAAATTATCATCAAAGAATCATTTGTACATAATTAAAAAATGGACAAACATTTTATTAAACTAAAATGTTAGCTAGCTAATTTTATGGTGTCGCTTTTTTGTGACGGTGTGCGCGCACTGTAAAAATTTACTCACATTATTTTTCCCTAATATGCCAAAAGAAGTATAACTTAAATTATGTAATCTTTCCACGATTTTAGTAACCGATACGAAAAAAGAAAAGTATAACAAATGGAATCGTTTTACTATAAATTAAAAAACCCAACATCAAAGCCGATAAATTAATAAACTCAACGGCAAAATGACCCACTCTCGTTCACCTTATTTTTCCAAAGTATTACAATAAAAAATGACGACTAGGTAACTGTATGGTAAGAAATGACGACCACAGAGTTTATATCTGTTATTGTCAGTGTTAGTAGCAACATACATATGACCAATCCACCAAAGAATTTTAAGTCCTGGTTAAGTTTAATGGTAATTACAAGCCACACCGGGCCACAAAAATTTGCTTTGCACAGACCTACTTAGGTTTATGTCATTGAATACACAGACTAAAGGCCTAAGCCCAGACTAATTTTTCTTTCAACACGTCCAACTAATAGATCTTATAATCATCTGAAACGTTTAGTACTGATCATGGATTAAAAGGATTCGCCTTTCAAGACAATTTCTTTGTTTGTCAGTGTAGCTTGCAATTACATACAGAAATACAGAGTTATACCACTTACCGATGAAATAAATCATTTCTAATATATTTCTAATATAGGTAATATTTAAAACCTTGTTATCACATTCGGTACGACATGGTACAACACAGTTTATTTCTATTTTTCACGATATCAAAAACAAGCAGTTTGTAAAAAGCAAACGATAGCTCAAATTTGTCACTATAATCGTGACTATTAGGTGATGGAATTCTGTAACGGCTCGTCTGGTTCTGGTATGTCACCTTAACTATACCTACCGCAATAACGTCAGTGCTTGTCACTGTTGTGTTACAGTTTGGAGTGTAAGGTATTCGGTAAAATTAGGCATGTGGCATTAAAACCCGCCACAGAGATAGCAACGCATCATTACCATCTTTAGTGCCTATAAGCGATAGTTTCCATTTCAATCAAAAGAGCCATCTACTTGTTTGCTATCTAATTATATAAAAATGAAAAAAAAGAAGTGAAATAAAGCCACCTTAACCAAGGCGCATACCATCTGCCATATTTCCTTGTTAAAGTATGTATTACATAAATGAAGATACATGGTGAATTATACTTACATTTCAAGCAGTACAATACATGAGCAGAGCGGGAAGGAAAATAAATCATTCGTCAATATTTTTTAACATTTTTGCATTTGGGTCAGAGTAACTGCTTCGATTTCTCTAATGCTGAAATATTAAGTACTTGCAGGTTACTAAATCTTTCGCATTCACCTATACACCTACACGCCTATATCGCATTACATCCTGAAAAGCAAAACAGTGGTGTAAATTAAGCAATCATAATCAAACAACGGAATTCATTCCCGTCAAGTGACGGAAGACCAACAATATACCCCGAGGTTACACTATTGTCTAAGCACTTGTACTTTAATTTCACTTCCCAACGACATACTTTTAGTATACCTTTGAACCCGTGACTCAACCAGAAAAGATGTTTTCTCTTAATAACTTTTTTTAAAAAGAAAATTTTTGAGACTACAGGAATTGATCCAGCGACTATCAGGTCTTAAAGCCGGCTGAGGTACGTGTCAGTGGTTCAACGAGGCGAAATTCTCCTGTGCTTTCTACGATTGATTCAGTGGTGATAAATGATTTCATCGTTGCAGATAAAATTTACGTTTTTAATATTGATCAATAATTTTATTTGACCACCCCGTTGGTCGAGTGGTTAGCGACTCTGACTACGCAATCAACGGGGCTCGGGTTCGATCCCCGACGGGGACAAGCATTTGTGTAATGAGCATAAATGTTTGTATTTCCGGGTTTGGGTGTTTATTAAATACATTCCAGTATTTATATATGTATTTCTATGTATTAGTATCGTTGACTTACACCCATAACACAAGCAAATAATTTGCTTACTTTGGGGTTAGATCTGTAAGTAAGTGTAATTGGTCCCGTAAATATTTATTTATATTTATTATTTAATCTATTTTTAGGTGCGTGTGGATGCCCGTAGAGCAAGCAATTATTATCATCGCAATTTCTCCACTTTTTTTCTCTGTAAAAACCGTCCACGGACTTCATACGGACGGACATATTATCAAGAAAGAAATTAGCCAAACTGGTTTAGCCTTTCTCGAGTTTTGCACTTAGCAACTCAGCTCTTGACAACGTCAGTCACACGTATCGTTTAATATTCTATAGCACAATGTGACACTAAGACCTGAGAGTGGTTAGCGACCCTGAATACGCAATCGACGGGGCTCGGGTTCGATCCCCGACGGGGACAAGCATTTTTGTGATGAGCATAAATGTTTGTATTTCCGGGTTTGGGTGTTTATTTAATATACTCGAGTATTTATATATGTATTAGTATCGTTGACTAACATAATATCACAAGCAAAAAATTTGCTTACTTTGGGGTTAGATCAGTAAGTGTAATTTGTCCCGTGAATATTTACTATTTATATTTAGCACTGATTCTCTCTAGGAAAACTTAAAAACTTTCTTAAACAAAGAATAATTTTGACGCGTCCGGATTTTAACCAGCGACAATTTTTTATGCAGCGAGGCAACGCCCCTATTATTGAGTTCAAAAAGTTTGTGTTGATCCCAGACCACATGATTTAACGATAAAAGTAACTCTAGTAAAATATAAGGACATTGTTAACTAACAATGAAATTGTGATACATTTTTTTTAATATCATTAGATAGCAAACAAACAGATGGGTCTCCTGATGGAAAGAGAAACGATCGCCAATATCATTCATCATCATTGGTATCTACCACAGATCTTAATAATCTGTTGCTCCGTTCAATGTCACATACATAAGTCTACCGGCTACCTTACCCTCCAAACTAGAACACGACAATGCGTCGATGCTATTGCGCCAGAAATAGGCAAGGCGGCGGTACTCTACCACCTATTAGTCACGATGTTAGTGACACGTATAGCCAATCGGTTGCCTTTTACGACTTAGTAGAACGCCAGTTGGTCTGTTCTTATTGGTCCGGGCTCCGGACCAGCAGGACGGGGAAAATATAGTAGAATGTTTTTATTATAAACTAACCAACTGTTTCCGCTACAACCTTTGTATTAAACTATCCAGTTCACCTCTCAAGTGAGCTCGTAAAAAGTGTCGATCATAAAAATATTTGATTAGTCTTCCTCCGCTCCCGGAGTCGACAAAGCAGCAATTTAGCATCTTGAAACTTTCATCAGCTACGCACCGTTGAATAATTTAGAGTAATATAAACCATTTGAGATAAGGTTATATTTACGTCAGCTTTGATGTTCTCATTAGATTACGTAGATTTTGCTATTTACTTGTAAGACAAGTTATATTTTACTTGTGAATTCACAGGTGACGGCTCTGAGAAATCGAGTATATTCAGAGAATTATTAAATCTAAAAATTTAATTTAAGGATTTTGTTTTTGGGTAACTATATCGGCCTGTAAGGAAAATTTCTCACTGAACTTACATATTTTAATATTATGCCAGCTTGCTTGTAGAGTATCTTTGGCGAATAACTAATTAGCCAAGATACTACCTTGACACATTACACAACTTTCTTCTGGAGATTTAAGATATATGCCATAATTTATTGACCGCCCCGTTGGTCGAGTGGTTAGCGACCCTGTTTACGCGGTTCGATCCCCGACGAACAAGCATTTGTGTGATAAGCATAAATGTTTGTATTTCCGGGTTTGGGTGTTTATTAAATATATTCATGTATTTATATAATATTATGTATTTCTATTTTCTATGTATTAGTATCGTTGACATGCCCATATACCCATAACACAAACAAATAATTTGCTTACTTTGAGGTTAGATCAGTAAGTGTAAATAGTGTGAGTATTTGTTTTTAATAGAAATCCAGTTACAGTTCAATCCGTGATATAAACTTTCTATTACGAATTGAACCGGATACGCCTTTCAAGGCAATTTCTTAGGTTGTAAGTTACAAGCTTGCATTTATAACAAAAAATTACATGAAATTGCATATTTCAACTTTTTACCCCCGACGCATAAACGAGGGGTGTTATCGATTTCAGGTGTGTCTGTATATCTGTGTGTCTGTCCGTGGCATCGTAACGCCTAAGCAAATAGACAAAGAGAGCCCTTATTTGGGTGTGATTTTTGTGATTGAAAGCCCTATCTTTTGACATGGTTTTTAGCTGTGTTTCAATAAAATCTATTCAGTCGTTTTTACGTTACTAGCTCTTTTCAAATTGACGAAAGGAATTAAGCAACTTATAAAGAATTTGTCAATACTAAATTTTATATTCTGTTTAATGATATTGCAATTATATGGCAATATTGATCTGATGCTGTAAGATCTTTGTCCGAAAATTAGCAGCTTCTATTTAATTGGCAATTTGAATAACAGATATGCTATAATATGTTGTAAACCATTTTTATTGACTTCCTGATATATATTGTACTAAGACTTCGCAAACTTGTGCAAGTTCAGTGATGATACAATTTTATGGTACCATCCAGCTTATCTCACGATGTAGCCGGAAGTAGGGGCTGGGACTGTCAGATGCAGAGTTTGGACAAAACAACTAAGTTTAGGCTTATTAGTTTTGATACTAAGTTTAATTAGTAGTCATGATGACGAGAATCTAAAGATGGGACTGAATGATTACTAACGAAACTCGTATGTAGAAAGCGATGAGATATTCGAGTTTAGGCTCGTTGGTTTTTTGACGTGTATTTTCTATTACATATTATATCGAAGATCTGAAGAAGCCGTAGAGTGTCATTGTAACTCACAGATAGAAAGTGCTAAGATAGTGGAGTTTAGAGTCGTTCGTTTTATTGCAATCAATTCTTTCTCGTGATGACGAGGCTCTAAAGATGGAGCTGAAAAAGTGACATTGGACCTTTCCGAATTTAGATGCAAAATGCAAAGTTTTAGACATTCTAGTCGTCTCAAAATTTTACTTTCTTAAAAAAAGTATGACGTGAAGTGAAATTAAAGTACAAGTGCTTAGTCCATAGTGTAACCTCGGGGTATATTGTTGGCCTTCTGTCACTTGACGGGACTGAATTCCGTTGTTTGATTATGACTGCTTTATTATCACTAAACTTCTAAAACTCAACAAGGCAATATTATATACTTTCCATCGTCGGCACTTGGTGAAATTCCATTATTGTAACACAATTGGCTAAGCACTTGCACTCTAATTTCACATCAAAGCTTTGTTTTTGTATATCACTCGACCGGTTTGACTTTTTAAGCATTTTCAGGATGTAATACCATAATATAGATACCTACCACACTATAGATTTTGGGGTAATAAGCTATATATATATATATATATATATATATATATATATATATATATATATATATATATATATATATATATATATATATATATATTATAAATTGTGTATATTTATACACTATTTAGTTGTTTCCTTATGCTATTATATAAATGTTAATGTATGTTAATGTATCTAGTTAATTGTGATTAGATTTTAATACTTCAATTCGCAACAATATACTCTTATGCACTACCCAAGTTTTTTCTCTCAACATAACGAAGGTAAATTGTGAGAAAATGCTTAATAGCATTAAGTTAAACCTGTTGTACTGATTTGTGGAATAAAGTATTTAAATAAATAAACTATGGTCACTAAAAATGTTAATGGTGCGTTGCTCCGTGTGGCAGGATGACAATGCCACAATATAAGTCTACCAGCTACCTTACCCTCCAAACTGGAACATGACAATGACAAGCATTATACAAGGAATAGATAAGGTGATGGTACCAATTACCCGGGTAAGACGTTGCAGAACTTTATTTACATATTTATTTATTTAACTCTTCATGTACAAAACCCAAACTAAACTCAAATATTACATAAATTAAACTATGTACGTAGGTGTGCTTATCTCTTTAAGAGATCTCTTCCAGCAAAACCTGTACAAGGACAGGTGTTGGAGAAAGATTATAAAAAAGCAGGTAAGCGTACATTAGAGCTTAAAAGCTTAACTCATGCAGCATATAGGTTCATGCAATTAAAATTAAACCAATAATTATATTATTTAAAATAAAAATTTAAAAAAAAACAAATCATAATATTGAAAAAAAAGAATAGTAAAAAACAGGAAAAACAAAAAGAGCTAATTTCCCAAATCGATACATCATAGTTATATAGTTATACTAACCTCTAAAAAAATAAGACCAAAAAAATCCAAACAAAACTAATAAATAATAACAAATGTAACGAGAAGAAAAAGACCTCCAGGATTACATGTTGGAAAAATAATATTGTTTTATTTTCTGTTTGAAAGAACCAACAGTCTCACACTTTTGTATATGGTAAGGTAGCTCATTCCATAATTTATCCGCCAATATTGTAAAAGAGTTACCAAAGAAACACGTATTTTACGATAGAACTGAAAAATATTTGATATTAATACATCGGCGAATTGGTCGACTACTAGGAGGAGCTAAATTAAATCGCTCCCGCAGATAAGGCGGATTAGATTTGTTAATTATATTATATAATAAAATCAGTATATGAGCATTCCTGCGGAGACGAATCGGAGACCATTGTAACTCTGAGCGGAAATGGGAAACGTGGTCGAATTTACGCAAACCATAAATAACCCTGATGCATAGATTCTGAAGACGCTCAAATTTCATATTTTGCTCATCTGTGACATCTAAGTAGCAGACATCAGCGTAATCCAAAAGCGGAAGAAGGAGGGTCTGGGAGAGCAGTATTTTTGTATGATGGGGAAAAAAGTTCTGAAGTCTTTTCAGTAATGAAACTTCTTACTAATTTCATTTATATGATGGGTTCATGTTAAATTACCATCCATGATAAGGCTTAAGTTTTTTACCTTATCGGTGAAAGGAATAGGGATATTATTATATTTCACTTGTTGTAATGTTGCAAAATCAATCCTATTACGAAACTGTCTACTGCCTATAATAATAGTCTGTGACTTCACTGGATTAACTAAAAGACCATACGACTCAGCCCACTGCCGAACGGAGTCCAGGTCACACTTGATAACGCTAATAGCTGAATCCAGATTAGCCAAAGTTGCGTGTCTATAAAGTTGCAAATCATCCGCATATAGATGGTAGGAAGAAGATATGATTTTAGTGACAACATTAATAAAAATAGAAAAAAGTAAAGGTGATAATACGCCTCCTTGTGGAACTCCGGCAACCAGAGAAGTCCAATCGAAGCTGGCTTTCTCAGACCGTTTACTTGTAGTCACGATAGTAGTGACATGTATAGCCATTATTTTTTATTAAGGTAGAAGAGCAGTTGATTTCTTCTTCGAAGGAGTCCGGATCAACGTGGCAAATAAGTTAAAATTGAGCAATTCAGTAGATTTCGTAGATTCCGTTCTTTAAAGGACTTTGGACCAGGATAGCGTCCAGTGTTTGATGATAGAGCAGGAAGAAGTCCATGAGTACTCCTAAACTACAGCAGGTAATGCCATCGAGTGTTGGTTACTTCGGGTTGTTTGTGTTGGTGGTTGATTTACCTAATAATTTAAATGAGATTAAATCTTCCATTTACAGTACGACCGCGTAATGAAATGGAACTACAATTAAACAATTCCACCACGCGTTATTATAATACAGTGAAGATCTTTCCAACTATCTTCTATTATATTTACTCATCCTTTTCGTGGTCTAGGGGTAGCATATTCGGCTCAGACCATGAGTTCCCGGTTTCAGTCCTCGGTTCGGGAAAAAATGTTTTTGAGTTTTTTTCGAGGTTTTCTCGAAAATCTAATCCTCAGTAGTAGCTGGCGGAGTGGTGTATTACTACTCCCGTGCCTCGGATAAGCATGTTAAGCTGTCAGTCCCAATTATCGCTAGATATAGTCAATAATCGTTAACATGTCGGTAAATGCGCCGATGAGGATCATCACTTATCTCGCCAACCAACAAACCAGTGAATCGTGGTGAACTGGAAAGTCTATAGACATTCTTTTTACTCTGACTACTCCGCAAGGGAACCGGGCGAGATTATACTTTTTTATTTACTTGTTATAGTATGAAATTTTAAATACTTCCACGTGCAAGTTTTAAAATTTAAACTATTTATATACATACACATTATTAACATTTTTGATACCTACCGGTGACGGCTAACTCTTGCTGTAAACGAAGCATTCGATGAGCCGTGAATTAATTGACAATTAATTAAAGGACTATCAAATATACACATACGCAAGTAAACATAACAGAGAGAGAGAGAGAGAGAGAGAGAGAGAGAGAGAGAGAGAGCATGAATTTGCATTTATAATAGTGACGTGACAGTTTTATTTATTAGATAGCAAAAACACCATGTTTTTATAAGGTCGGGGCAAAAGTATTTTCGTATTGTTTATCCAAAAGTAAAATATTTTTAGATACATTTTTCATTTATATATAATATTTATGTGCCGTTTTGATCGATGACTTGTAGCCATCTTGTAGGTAGTGCCATGATCCCATTCCTGTAGAAAATTTAAGATTTTTGATTTAAAAAATCTGTCAGGTATTCAGTGTTCTTTTGAGATTAGATATATGCTACGTTAGTTTTTTTTTTTTAATTTATTACATCGTCAGAATGTCACATTTAATGGTATTAAAACCAGCCAGTTACATTCAGTATAGCCAAAGAGGTTTGTTTACTAATAATAGATTCAAAATACGAAAATACTTTTGCCTCGACCTATTATGTAGAAATTTTACCCCAAATTTTAATGTCTAGCTAGTTATTCAATACAATAAAACGCTCTATTTCGGGAAAGCTTTCGATATCACACTTTATTGAAAATTGTGTCTTGCTTCTTACCCACATCGTTCCAGAGAGCGCAATAAATAAATTATATAAAATTCCATCCCAAGATAATCTGCCACGTACCATTGTTATTGGTAATTTTATGTTTTTGGGGATTTGCATTCTATATTATTTTTTTAGTAATCACATTCAGTTTTGTAGTAGTTCAAATTTCATACCCGTAAATTAATATTTGGATAAGTTTCCCCGTATTGGTAGCCCGGGCTCCTTTGAAGAATAGGCCAACTGCTGTTCTACAAGGCAGACCGCAAAAGGCGACTGATTATACTGTCTATACGAGTCACTGCCATCATGGCTTCTAGGTGGTAGAATTCTGCATTGTCTCGCCCGGGTCTGGTACCGCAGCCTTACCTATTCTTGCCGCAATAGCGTCAGTACTTGTCACTGTCGTGTTCAGGTTTGGAGGGTAAGGTAGCCGGAAAATTTATGTATGTGGCATTAATTCTCGCCACAATATAGCAACGCACCATTAACACCTTTGATATCTATAGGCGATGGTTAACTCTTTCCATCAGGAGACCCATCTGCTTGTTTGCTATCTTATGATATATAAAAAAAAGATTGTACTCTTTGTCGATCCCGACCCCTTTTAAAGAATAATCTATCTTTCAGCCAGTTTGTTAAAAGAGAACTCTTAGGAAAAAAAGTCACTATCAGCTACTACGATGAGTAGATTTTTTCATCATCAAATAATTTTAAGTAGATAGCTCCCTTAAAGGAACGGGAAACCATCGTCTATTGACACCGAATATCTAATGGTACCATGGTACATTACTATTCGTGTGACGGGATGAAAACGCCACATGTATAAGTCCACCGGCTACCTTATCCTCCAAACCAAAATACGACAATAGTAAGAATTGACGCTATTGTGACAGGAATAACTAAAGCGGTGGTACCGAAACCCCAAGCCAAACGTTGTGGAATAATTCTATAATCTAATAGTTATATAAATAAAATGTCTTTACGCCCAATAGGTAGGCAGAGGTACAGAAAGTGCACCCACGATTATACGAAGATGCTTGGTCCCACAAATATGATAGGTGGCAAGCCTATTGCCAACCGGGCACTTTCCAACCTTGGGTAACTTTGTGTTTTTCAGAAAACTGAAAAAACACTTATTTTTATGTGCCCGACCCGGGAATCGAACCGGGGACCTCTTGTTGTCAACGTCAACGCTGGACCACTAGACCACAGAGGCGATAGTTACATTAGTTACATAAATCTACTAGCTATCTTATCCTACAAACTGAAACACGAAAATGAAAAGCAAAGATGCTTTTGCAGCTGGATTAGGTAAGATGGTGGTACCAAATACCCAAGCCACTGACCATCCTATCTTCCGTATCAGAAAACGAATACATTTACATCACAATTTTTTGGTCTTACACAAGCTACGCAGGTCTGTGTCCACCATTTTGCCCGTTCCTTCTTAGAACATTTTTTCGAATGATCAAAAACAATATTATATAATATATTATATGCCCCCATTATGGTAAATCAAAACAATTCAATAAACGAGGGGAATTCGGGAATTTTTAAAGATACACGATAAAGAATCGATAGAACCAAAGACAATTTATTTAACACTAGCTGCGCCCACGCCTTTGTCCGCGTTAAAAATTTTCTAAAACACCCCGCATAGTTCACGTCTCCGTCAGATTTGCGGGATGAAACCTACCCTATGTCCTTTCTGGGGTTTCTCACTATCTTTATACCAAATTTCATTAAAATCGGTTCAGTGGTTTAGGCCTGAAGAAGAGACATACAAATCTTCTAAAATCAATCAATTTTATAAAAATTAATGTAGGTGCTTATTTTTATAGTATACTAGCGAACTGCCCGCGGTTTCACCCGCGTAGCTTTTGTTCCTGTGGGAATATCGGAAAGGTTTTTATACTTAAACCTTCCCCAAGAATCAATCTATCTATTAAAAAAAACCGCATCAAGATCCGTTGCGTAGTTTTAAAGATTTAGCATACATAGGGACATAAGGACATAGGGACAGACAGAGAAAGCGACTTTGTTTTATACTATGTAGTGATTAAGTTAAACAAAAAACTTTGAAAATGTCAGTAAAATCGTCGTGGAACACAGGAAACAGGGGAAAATTCCATTTTCATTCTAAAATGGAATTTTCCCCTGTTTCCTCTTTTTCTCCTGTACTCCCTCTTCTGATTTTTCCCCATTTCATCTCCCTATCTCAGACAAATGGCCCCTATTTACGACTATTTAATTTTTCGTAAATTTTGTGTTACGAGTTTTACGAGTTTTTTTAAATCGCTTAAAGATTTGTGCTGAAAACTCGTGACAGAAAATTCGTAAATTTTTTCTCCTAGCCCACCATCGTCCGTGGTTATCTAACATCCGCCAAATCCGTACCGTCCAATAAGGAAGTTCGTTCCAAAATTTATTTTGGAAATTCGGAGATGAAAAAATAAAGTCATTTCATGTTTATTTTTATTTTCATTTATTTTTTAATATTTTTAGACCTTAACCCCAGACGTAGATATTTTAGCTACTTAATATTTTTGAAATAACTTTCAGGTTAATTGACGCATAGCCGGCCACGCAGGCGATGCACCATCGCAGCGTTACTACAACGCAGTCATAACGTTCCGTCATCGCAGCGGCGACGCACAGTTGCGGTAAGCATCAGTCTATCGAAAGCATGGATCGGAAAAGACGTCCTACTACTACGTCCTATTACAAAATTCGTCTCGGGGGCTGGAGTTCCGCAGTATGTGCGTTGCGTCGACGCAGCGCACCGTGTGTACGCTATGCCTATTAGTATGTAAAACGACGCAGCGGCAGCGCTCCGTCGATGCAACGCAGACTCAACGCGCCATGTCGACTGGTCCTAAGTCACAGAACAAATATCTGGGGTTTCTTTATTAATTCTTAACTAACCATACCAATTAAATTTACAATTTAAAACATTATTTTTTCTTTTACAAGGTGAAAATTACATAGAACAGGAACTGCCCGGCCACGAGAACCAGCGGCGGCTGCGGCGTGCGGCGTGTCGGCGTAGTTTGCAGGCCACGGGAAGTGGCATTCACTGCCGCTACAAATATAGTCAGACAGCGAAATATCTTTTTCAACTTTATCGCGATATTGCTTGAAGGGGAGTAGTTTTGTACTTCAGACTTACTATTTAAGAGAGAATGTGGAATACATGATTTACATGAAAATAGGGGTGTGGTAAAAACGTTAAATTTCACTAAGTATAATACTATATCGTTAAACAGCAAAACAGTCGATAGCATCGAGTATTTACGATAAAAAAATAATCTGTTAAAAATAGTGATAATGTCGATAGTATTGCTATTTAATATTGCATTAATCACAATTATTATCGACAGCATCGATACTATAAAAACTATCAAAATCAAGTTTATTCTAATATATCTAAATTAGTCGATAGTATTGAACGGATCGATAGTATATATATTTGCAAGAACATGGGTGTTACAAGTTGTTAAAAATTAATTAAGTTACCAACATATTCTACCATTATATGGTGTGCAAATATTTAAAAAAATATCATTGTATAATATTATTATATAATTAACAGACAACTGAAAAAACACTTTTTTATGTGCCCAACCCGGGAATCGAACCCGGGACCTTATGTGGTCAACGCCAATGCTGGACCACTAAAGCTCGGTCAACCAGGTACAGAAAAAAAATTATATATTCTATAGGAATCGATTTATCAAGGTTCAAGGTCCAAGAAAAGATCGGTTCCAAAAATATGTGAAAAACCGAGCAAAGCTCGGTCAACCAGATATTATGTCTTTATAAGAGCAACCGATACCAAATCAACATTTTTAGAATGTTTATCTGTCTGTCTATTTTGTATGCATATCACGAAAAAACTACTATAAAAAATGAACGAAGATTATATCGATATTTTGTTGGGGGTCAAACTTTTAACATAGACTAGAGTAGATTATAATTTTTATATTTTTTCATAGAATGGAGCCTATATTAAAAGCTATATATTTCAGTTGTTTTATTTAAATTTAATATTGCCCGAATTTGGTGGGCAATAGCTAGTTCTTATATGAATAAAAGTTTATTGACTTAATTATTATCGTTTCACGGTCTTTAAAAATATTTTATACTAGCTGTTGCCAGCGACTTCGACCGCGCGGACTTCGTTTACGCCGCACAGCACCTGGCTGCTAGGTGATAGCGTGATAATATGTAGCCTATATGTTGACCCGACCTGTTAGTAATATTCATACAAAATTTGAAGTAAATCCATGCAGTACTTTTTGAGTTTACCCCGGACATACATACAGACAAACAGACAAACAGACAAACAGATAAACAGACAAACAGACAAAAATTCTAAAAACTATATTTTTGGCTTCGATATCGATTGTAGATCACGCCCCAAGTATTATTTTAAAAAATATACAATGTACAGTTTTGACTTTCCTACGATTTTATTATATGTATAGATGCTCACTAATCCTAATTTAAATATTTTTTACATCATAAGATAACAAACAAGCAGATGGTTGTCCTGATGGAAAGATAAACCATCGCTTATAGACACCAAAGATGTTAGTGGTGCGTTGCTATCCGTATGGTGGGATGGCAATGCTACATGCATAAGTCTAATATAAGGGTATTTCTGCAACTTTTTTATGTTTTTATTTTAAAACCACTTGCGAAAACTAAGTTGCGAAAACAAACAAATTGTAGTAGTGAAATATCTAATGGAAGAATTTACTCTAAGAAAATAAATTTGATGTAGTTTTACCAAGTGCAAATAAATGGAAAACAAAAATTATTTTATGGTAGTAAGTATTGTATAAGATAAAGACCCTATAAATACAATACATATGTCAACTAACGTATTTCTCACATTAATATGTAAATGAAAAAGTTTGTACTATTTTAATACAACAAATACAACAAATACACAAATACAAACTTCATACTCCCCGTATGAAGTTTGGCAAGTTTAAAGGTAAAATACGGAGGAGTGCAGAATCCTAAAATATTTAAATATTATGAATTAGAAATACATTACATTAATAAAAATAAACATTACACACAATACATTGATGTGACATATATGATGATGTACACACATGTACCTATAAGTACTGTTCTCTTTTCGCCTAAAGTTTGCTGTCAAACTTAAAACAGATTTTATTGTTTAGACTATGGTCGAATTTTGACCACAGGGCGATCGCTAATGTTAAGAAAATTTTAAATATGCTACCTTAATTACGAAACTTAGTGCATTTTTAAGAATATTATACATTTTTTTATAGTGTGCGAGTGATTTATTTAGGATGCATATGGATACGGTACTCCCCGTGAGTACGTTTAATGAAAGGTTAACTTTAAAATCAGCGTGCTAAGTGTGAGTTTTTCTATTCGCATTCGATCGTGGGCGCGTTTCGAGTTTACACGGAATTTGTATGTGATTTGTACAGCGCCACCTAGTGGTAAGCTGGTTTCTCACGTTTACCACTAGGTGGCGCTGTACAAATCACATACAAATAGTAAACTCCAAACGCGCTCACGATCGAATGCGAAAAGAAAAACTCACACTTTGCACTCAGAGATATATTAACTTCACTCAGTACAAAGGGTTTATCTATGATTAAGTCTAACACGTCATCGTACACAAATAGGTTGGAAATCCAGCCAAATATCTTCAGCTACAACTCGTTTGAAGTTGTAGTCAGTAACTGGTAACGTCAAAGGTGTTTTTTCTGTGGTACGAATTTCAAATTTATTAAGAATAGACCACGTAACAGCACGCACGATACGCAACGCTAATCGTTCACCTAAAACAAAGAAAAAATAATTAATTCACAGTTTCTAACGATTTACAATAATTATTCAAATTTATTCACTGAATTTCGGTACTTCAACTATTAATTCATTAACCATCAGATTAACCGACCCGTTGTTCTAACAGCTAGCGACCCTGACTACGCAATCGACGGGCTCGGGTTCGATTCCCGACGGGGACAAGCATTTTGTGTGATGAGCATAAATGTTTATATTTCCGAATTTGGGTGTTTTTTAAATATATTCCAGTATTTATACAATGTATTTCTATGTATTAGCATCGTTGACAAACACCCATGACACAAGCAAATAATTTGCTTACTTTGAAGTTAGATCAGAGTGTAATTTGTCCCATGAATATTTATTTTAAATTAATGTTTATTTTTATATCAAAAACTAGCTGACCCGGCAAACCTTGTTGTACTTTTTTAACTACTCTTATTTTTTTCTACATTTTCTCACCTTTTAAACCTTCCCTGGACTTCAACAATTAATTCAAAACCAAAATTAGCCAAATCGGTCCAGCCGTTCTCGAGTTTTAACGAGACTAACGAACAGCAATCGATTTTTATATATATAGATGTGAATACAAACATTTTAAAATTTTTGTTACTTAAACACAGAACGTAAGACAAATTAGTGTTTTTTTTTCTCTTTTCTTAATTTATTAGTAAGATTAATAAGATAGTCAACGGAGATTCTTTCGCTATCTCCGGTTAGACGTGTGATTTAAATGGAACTCGACAAAGCTGTCTACTTTTAAATCGTGATATGGTGGAAACTTAAGGCGAGGTATTTCGACGCGCGTCAATTCTATAGAAAATGGGTGGCGTGGTATGTTCTGAAACGACTGGGAAATGTGTTAATTTTCGGATAAATAAATATAGGACATCGGCTGAAAACTAAAATTTAGCACACTATTTTTTGTTTTTAGAACTAAATATCACCATATAAAAATCATGTGGAAGATTAGAATTATTATTAACAAATTATTTGTTTTATAGATTTTTATAGCCTGTTTTCGAAATTTTATATGATCGACTAAAGTACATTTTATCATGTAATGTGTTAGCACATTCTTTAGATAATATCTTCAGGTATATCGTGTAATTTTTGTAAAATTGTTATTTAACAATCAATACAAAAAAACGTGAATTAACAAACCAGTTTCCCCATATGTCGCGATGCCTCGCCTTAAATATATTAATCGATTATTTTTACATACATTCTATTTACATAAATAATAAAGGCAAATTAATTAGTATTTTTCTGTTTCAACTCCAAACTCACAATACGTGGCTAGCGAGGAAAATAATAAAACAACAAGATTTTTCACAATTCTCTTTCCCTCCCTTTTTTGACCCCATGAGGTCCCGGGTTCGATTCTTGGGTTAGGCAATTCAAAAAAGAGTTTTTTAGTTTTCTGATAAAAGACAACGTTGCCCGGGATTGGATAAGTGCCCGGTTGACAATAGGCTTGCCACTTTGTGTTTTTTTTTATATCATAAGATAGCAAACAAGCAGATGGGTCTTCTAATGGAAAGAATCAACTATCGCCTATAGACACCAAAGGTGTTAATGGTGCGTTGCTATCTTGTGGAGAGGTCTAATGCCACATGCATAAGTTTACCAGCTACCTTACCCTCCAAACCAGAACACGACAGTGGCAAGCACTCACGCTGTTGCAGCAGGAATAAGTGAGGCGGTGGTACCAAACCCGGGCGAGACAATGCAGAACTCTACCACCTAGTAAACTAAGTATCATCGGCAAATCGTGGGAGTACTGGTTACACTTCTGCCTACTTCTTCGGGGATATGAAGATACTCACTCTCGCATATAAGATTAGAAACCTCTGCCACTCCCATCTCCCTTCTTTACAACTCTCAAATCGTCGTGTTGGTCCCGGCCTCCTTTGAAGAATAGGCCAACTGCCGTTCTGCCAGGCAGGTCATAAAAGGCGACCGATTGGCTACCGAGTCACTACCATCGTGGCTACTAGATGGTAGAGTTCTGCATTGTCTCGCCCGGGTCTAGTACCACCGCCTTACCTATTCCTGCCGCAATAGCGTCAGTGCTTGACGCTGTCGTGTTCCGGTTTGGAGGGTAAGGTAGCCGGTAAACTTATGCATGTGGCATTAGATCTCGCCACAAGATAGCAACACACCATTAACATCTTTGGTGTCTATAGGCGATGGTTGACTCTTTTCATCAGGAGACCCATCTGCTTGTATGCTATATTATGATATAAAAAAATTGATGGTCGCTAAAGTGCAGTTTTGCCCTAGGCTGTAGGCTAAACAAGTTATTCAAGGATAAATATTTTACAAAGTGGATTTTTGGCTGTCATTCAACTATTCATTTATGGTTTAGATTTGAGTATTTTAAATAAAATGGTCATCACAAGTTTTGAATTTAGGGCCTAGAAATTAGTTAGCTATCGCTTGAACTATCAAAAGTTTAAAAACTTTCAGAAATAATCACAAAATATTGCTTGTAATTGTTCCACTGTTTAAGATAAACATCCTTGATGCTGCTATAATTAACAAATTCAGTTGGGTGTATCCCAATCTAATAAAGTAATCCCATTAATATTGACGATGTAAACTAGAATTACAAGTACGTAAGTTTGTGTGTATATGTATGTTTTGTGTGTGCGTGTACTTATGAGTGTGTGTATGTGTATGTTTGTAAAATCGTCACGCTGAAGCGACTGTTTGATACATATTGAAACACAGTATCCTTTAACCAGAGTATATGGAACGCGGTTCCCATGGGAACTAAAAATCATTTAATGACAAGAAGTGCATGGTAAGTCGCTAGTTAAATTACAATTCCCAAAATTTCACTTACCTACACATTTTCTCGGTCCCATACCAAACGGAATAAATGTGGATTTCTCTAAACTTTCACGATGCAAAAATCTGTCAGGTTTAAAAACTTTGGCATCTTCGTAATATTTCTCATCCTTATTAATATTTTCCACTGGTATAGTGACAGTTATCCCCTTATCCACCTGTAAGTCTGTTTCAGGAAAATTATACATTTTTGTGCATTTTCTAGTAATAATTGAGTACGTCGGGTAAAGTCTTAAAGTTTCTTTAATTACTGCATCTAAATAATCATCAGCATCAGTATTATTTGAATTACATTTCCTGATATTTTTTTGTACTTCAAAATCCTTAGCCACTTCGTATAATAAAGATATTAATAAATTATAGCATGGAGTATAACCTTCGCTTATAAAAATACTTAAAATTGAATAGCATAATTCAGTGTCAGACTCTAGAGCCTTTTTACTTTTTATATTACTGCTATGAATTATATCATAATTTTGAATTTTCTTGTTTAATTTTGAATTACTCAGTATCTTATTCATATGAACATCTTTCTTCGATCTTAAATTATATTCAAACATAAGGTATAAAGAGGGGAATACATCTTTTAAATAGCTCTTAACTTTTGCACTGAATGTACGATTTTCTAATAAGAGTCTCAAGTTTTTAATATAAAACATGTCCGAGTTATTGTCGAGAAGTAAATCTGTAAAGACAACATCTAATATCTCAGACAATAACTGTTGAACCTTCGTATATCCGTTGGTTCCTGACAAACAGTCGTGTAGACCTTCTTGAATATCATCATCCATGTGTTTTAATATTAGGTCTAATTTACCGCGGAGTAAGGTCCATTTTTCTCCTTCAGAATAAAACAAATTGTTTCGTATACAAACATCACGCGACTTGTCCAGCCCGGAACCCCGATAATGGAAATTCGAGAAATCTGCCGACAATATTTTCTGGATCGATATAGGGTCCTTAATTATTAAGTCTGGTATTCTACCTTTTATTATTCCCACATATTTTTCATTTGGATAAATTTTATACAGCGTTCTTACTTCCTGTGTTGTATTTCGGAATCCGAAAATTCGATGATAATCACTACCGAAGAATGGGATAGGTGTTTTATAAGGAATATGTCGGATATACCAATAACTGAAAAACTTGGTTACATAGTCAAATATCAAAGCCACAATTAATATAGCGAGGACAGATAAATTTAAAAGAAAACTTTCAAAAAACATAGTTACGTTCACACTTCGCAACCACGCGGTTAAACTGAGAATTGGCGGCTTCAGTAGGTCATGTTAACGGTACGGAGGCTGTCTGTCAGTATAGTACGAAGGCAGAATAAATAATGGGATAAATAAGCACCTTAAAGCGTACGTTTAAAGTTCATACTTCTAGGGCCCAATTTATGCGTACTTAGTTACGTAAAATGACTGCGCAGTGGCAATGAACTTGATATATTAGGAATCTTTTGCAAGCATTTTCTTCAAAGCATACAATAACTAATCATCAGTCGAATCATTTATGACATAGATTTTGAAAATGAACAGTTAGAATCACATTTTGAATATTAACTGTAAACAAAAATCTGTAAGTTATGACTTTCAATTAAGAAAAAATTATTTTACCAATTACTGTACAATATATTTTCGTAACCAACATGATTTATTGTTTTATCAAGTGAATTATTATTGTAATATGGGATAGTAAACAAGTATCTTCATAATTCGAACCTTTTGTAAACAAGTATCTTCATAATTCAAACCAAGATTTTTGAAGAAAAGGCCATCAGGCCATCTACCAGGCATTTCTAAAAAGTGAAAGATTGACCAAATATGTCACTATCGTTGTGACTAGGGAGTAGGGGGTGAAGTTCCGCGACATCTCACACACACGACATAGTTTATGTTCGTTGCGTGTCACTGTCGTGTTTTGGATATAGATTATATTATGTCATAGTTGCCTCATTCCAGCAAAAAAACAATCCCATTACTATGGAAAATATGCATGAGCATAATCAGTAAGCGAAGAAAGCCTTTACTATGATGAAAAATTTTATAGTGCAAAAAAATCTACTGAAATAATTTTCCATATGTATAATAGCTGCAATTTTTTGGTGGAATTTATGATACACTATAATAACTCAAAAAAACATAGAAAAGGCCTCTGTTTCACTTCGAAATTACGCTTAGTTTTTTAACTAACATAATATTTTTATTCACCGAAGCATACAGTACACAGTAACCATAATATTGTCAAGAATATGAACGATGCTCACTTCATTATTTCAAAGAAATAATTTGTCTATAAAGTTTGAATGGATGGATTATAAACTTTAAATTTTCAAATTCTGATGTTCGTTGGCACCAGGAAGTTACAACATTATAATAGGCGGAACAGATAATTTATATCTCTTCTCAAATAGGAAGTCATTATCATCAAAAAGGGAATCATATGTATTAAAAGTTTAGATCCCTCAAATCTAGATCCTATCTTTTACTAAGTAAAAAGAACAGTTATTATGTATGCGTGTATATGTGTATGTTTTTGCGTGTGTTCATATGTGCATGTAAAATAAGAGTGTCTCTCTTAGAACTTCAAAATTAATTATTATTTTATAAGATGTGATCACTTAAACGTGTAACGACATAGGCAAGAACCTCTAAGTTGATTTTAATGACGGTGCAGCTTTAGTAGTTAGAAGTTAGCTCAATAAAACATATTAGAAAGCGTCTGCCTATTTTCGATATATTATTATATTTATTTTTATATACTAGCGATCGCCTGTGGCCAAAATTCGACTAAAGAAAATAGAAATAGTATAAAACGTAGTGATTGTATACTCTATGGAATATAACAGTATAACATCATGTATGTCACATATATAAATATGAATGTTTGTCTGCATGTCACTTTACTAAAGATTATCATGTGGTAATCTTTAGCAAAGTTGTTGTGCCTGAGCTCACGAAGGTTTGTGAATTGGTAATGTAATGTCTTTTTTTCAAATTTAATTTATTTTGTAGCGACGCAACGTGCACAGGGTCCAGCTATTTTGAATTTGTAAGGCGTATTATTTAAAAATATTAGGTTTTTGCAGTTCCCCGCTATGTAAGCTTTAACTGTGTCAAATTTCATACTTCACCTTTCGCGCAATTGTTTTAATAAGAGGCACAATATTTGCTTTCGCGTTATTCGCGTATTAATATATAGATCTTTACAATGTGTTTTATTGAACCAACTTTTACTAACTACTAACTGTGCTATCTCGCTAATTATTAGCTTGGAGCGATCAACTGTACGTCAACCTCTTGGTAGGCCTAGATATGCTCTCTTCACTCCCCGATCTTCTCTCATTCTTTCAAAGTGGCCGAGCCAACGGAGTCTTTGAACTATTATTTCTCCTATTATTTTAGAAACAGCCACCAATTATTCAATATCCACATATTTCCTGAACCTTCAGCTTCCATCAGGTTTCTGGACTGGGCCCAATATTTTACGTAGGATCTTTCTTTCTGCTACCATAAGTTTTTGATCTTATTTTTTCTGATAGTGGCCAAACTTCACATCCGTTCACCAGTTTGAACACTGACACTTTGTTTAATGCAGCACTACATTGCTGGGTGTTTATATACGGATGTCAATCTCCTCTTCTCTTGTATTGGCATCCGTGATGGTATATCTTAGATATTTAATTTGTGTGACGCCTTTGTGTGTGGTATCTCCTACATGTAAGTTAGTTCGGTGGGTGCGTGTGTTTTCTTAACGTTTCATGTAGACGTATCTTCAAGCCTACTTTTTGAGCTTTAGCTTCAAGAACATCTTCTGATTTCTGGACCTCTTCCTTGGTTTTCCTAACAAGGCTAGATCGTCTACGTATTCTATCACTTTATGCTTTCCTTTTAGTTCCAGTCTAACATCCAGCAATAGCACGTTTTTTGAGGATATACTCTAAGACTAAATTGAATAGCATAGGTGATAGAGCGTCTCCCTGTTTCAGTCCAGTAACTACTGCAAATTCATCTGTTAGCTGGTTCTCTACCCTGACTTTCATTTTGATTTTTTGTGTGACAACTTCAATATGTGTATGGATATCCTGCTCATACTCGCATTTCTTTTCCATGACTTGCTTTAAAAAAAGTATTTGGTCAACAGTACTACGATTTGGCCAGAACCCACACTGATAGTAAACACTTTTTTACGAACGATTCCAGCCTCTTCAATAATACGTATGATAAAATTTTATACGCTGTTGCTAATAAACCTATGCCACGATGTTTCGTGCATTTCTTTTTAATCCCCTTCTTGTAGATTGGGCAAATAATGTCTTCGTTCCACTCTCCTGGCTGTTGCTCCATGTCTCTTACATCCGTTCTGATTGATTTTCTTTCAAATGCCAGTACCTTTATAATACTAAACTCACTAATAAGGAAAACCTAGTAATGTGAAGAATATAGTAAAGTAAGAAAAGCTAGTAAGCCAATGTTCTAAAACAATAATCGAAACAAAAGTAGAAATTGAAAAAACCATAACTATACCTATTTCGAGCATCGATAGTGCCAAAGTACACGCTTCAAATATTTTGAGTATAATATTTTAGGAGACTGTTGATGATTTATACATAGTAGGCATCAAAATGAAATAATAAAGACACTTTTTTGCTAAGAATCAGATATAAGTTCCAAAGAGAAATTTCTTGATTTCTAAAATGTGACCGACGTTTAGCTGTCTCTAAGAGAGATTAGTACAAAAGATTCTAAATTTGGGGGCCAAGGCCTTATAAAATGCCACTGTAATAAAAAATGCTCCTCAAAACTCTATAAGTGTAAAAGATTTAACGCATATTTCGACTCAAAATGCCGTAACGGATCAGCCTTTAAAAATATATAGCATATTTTTTTAAATTTTTGTCAGAATACAAAATACAAAAAAAATATTACTTTCATTTTTTTTATTTCATTCCTATAATATACATTATAGGGATACAAAACAATAAACAGAATAAAAAAAGATATAATTTTACTATGCTTACCTAATCTAACATTATCCCAATTTAGTTCTGACAAATAAAACCCCGATTTCCCCAAATTGAGTTTCGGCGCTTGACTGTTGAAATTAGTCTATTCTAGGATTAGATCAAAATTCGTTAGGCAAAGGTCGAAATCAGCCATTGGTTTGGACTTTGACTGAGGTTTTATGTCAGATCTGAGACCGACGAGCGTCGGAGCTTTCATGTTTGACTGTAACATATGTATATGTTTCTGATTTATTTGAAATGATATATTTAAAGTAGCCTATAGGCTACTTTAAACTTTTTATTTAAAAAAATTAGCGTGATCCATACCTAGCGAAATTATAAGTTAGTAACTGGATGACCGAGCTTTGCTCGATATTTTTTTAGTAAAAACGACGTTTCCTAAAAAATGAAACCTAGCTAGATCGATCTCTCGTCCCCGAAAATCCCTGCATACTAAATTTCATGAAAATAATTGGAGCCGTTTCCAAAATTCAGATTATAGATTTATACACAAGAATTGCTCGTTTAAAAGTATTTGATTTAACTTTTTTTGACACAATCCAAAAAAACATTACCGTTTCTCAAAATACAATCGTTTAGAGTTGAACACACAGGTTGTATTTAGTATAAATTTTAAAGTTTGTATGTTTAGATGTTTGGATGTTCGATACTCAGTCACGCAAAAAGGGATATGCTTATGGGGATGAAATTTGACATACACCTATATGACTTGGAATAGTGGCGATACCCCTGCATAAACACAACAATCCCACTACATATACATTGATTTCGCTGACTACATATGAAAAAACGCCTGTATTTGTTTGTATTCCTGCGTGTATCTTTGCATGTACATATACATGCAAGAAGAAAGTAAGTAGGTTTAGGTTAGGATAAGTTTATAAAATTATTATGCTATGTAGAAATTATTAATTGTTACCTTTGGTATTATAAAATTATGAGAATAATAATCAGGAATTTCAAATAATTGAGATTAGCCTAAAAATTGACTTGAAAAGTTAAAATCCCTATCAAAGCTTAGAACAAAACACCTGTTGTAGATATAAAAGATTTCCGGCAAACACCAATTATGCAAAATATACTTATGCTAATAAATATGACAATGCATATTGTGTAGAATACTCGTAAAGTAGACAATCGCTTTTATGATGATTTATTCAAATGTCTTTTATGTAATATGTCCTCTGTGGTCTAGTGGTCCAGTGTTGGCGTTGACCACATGAGGTTTCGGGTTCGATTCCCGGGTCAAGCATAAAAAAGTATTTTTTCAGTTTTTGATAAACACAAAGGTGCACGGGATTGGAAAGTGCCTGGTTGGCGATAGGCTTGCCATCTATCACATTTGTGGGAACAAGTATCTTAGGCTAATCGTAGGTGCACTTGTTGTACCTCTGCCAACCCCTTCGGGGATACGGGCGTGAAGATAGTTTATGTAATATCTATTCAGATAATTACATATATTTTATGCAAAATACTTCACGTACTATACAGGAAGAACTCAGTTTTATACATCGTTGTCCAAGCAGCCCCGCCCCGCCATGCTTTCTTCATATACATGACTCTCTAGTCTCGTCATACAAACACGCAGGTTTTGACCACCCTCAGACCCTATATTTGTATATTTTGTTAAGCTTATATCTGGCTCCCTATATGTTCAAAGCAACAGTAAGTATGCTCTTGCGGTACCTATATTAAATTAAAAGAAAATTATATTTGTAAAAATGAGAAAAAAATAAACCGATGAGCTAACTAAAACATGCACTAAACAGTAAAAAGTAATTTAAGCTTGACAAATGACCTTAGCCTTAAAAAAGTAAAATATACACATGTGTACATATTATTATTATTATTGAGTAAACATACTAGAAACCTAATAATATACCAATTGTTCTGTCAACATATCAAAGTAATAGATCTTGAAAGTAATCCTAACTGAAACGCAGAAATTACTACCGATCAATCCGATTTTTAATTAGTCATTTGGCAGAGCATATTTCTTTTTCCCGCGTGTTTCAAAAGGGGTAAGAAGTTTCCTTCAGGTATTAATATTATCTATACTAATATTATAAAATTGTAGAGTTTGTTTGTTTGTTGTTTGATTGTTTGTTTGGTTGTACGCGGTAACCTCAAAAACTGCTGAACTGATTTGAATATTTTTTTGAGTTGGATAGACTGTTTATCGAGGAAGGTTATAGGCTATATAATAACCTGCTACGACCAGCAGGAGCGGAGTAAACAAAGATGTAGTAACGGACATCCATGTGTCGATAAATGTTTTCCAGGCAATATTTCTATCTTATCAAACATCACGTGTCTTAAGATGTTAGTGTGTGTATGTGTAAGGTATTATATAAGGTAAGGTATTATAAACATATGTTAATATTCAATCATGGTAAATTATTGTTGCACCTTAAAATATTTAGTGGCACCTTTAGAACTGTTTCTGTTGGCTCAAAAACTAACTGGATGTTCAATGTTTAATAGGAATTAAGTTCGTCCTTGTCGTTGAATCTTATCGTAAGAAATTGTTGACTTACACCCATAACACAAGCAAATAATTTGCTTACTTTGGGGTTAGATCAGTAACTGTAATTTGTCCCGTGAATATTTATTATTCTTTATAAAAAAATTGAAAAAAATATTTGGTATGACAACAGCTGTATACTTTTATACAGCTCTACCACTACCACTCTTCGTGATCAATAACTACATTTACACAACCGGGACACGTGTTCTTACATTTAAAAATGTAGTTTAATTAGAATTTTTAGTTTGCATTACTAGGTTGAGGTACTGTAACGCCGCCCAGCGTACTACGTGCCGGACGTGTTACTTTGCCGACGATATCCCTTTTTTATTCAGGGAACCTTCTTGGTACTCGCTTGGCTGCTCGAAGTACTAATTAGTAGCAGGACCTTTTGGGATTCTTTAAGAAATTAGACTTTTCGTATATATCTTCGTTTATTTTCAGAGACGTCTATCTTACGTCAAATCTTAAAAGATACTCCTATTCTAAAAACAATTTATTCTTTCTCTACATACTAAACAGTTCTACATTTGAAAGTCGACAAAATGGCCAGTTCGTATGTAACACCATAAAGGTGTTACATCAGCTACCCCCCAAGGTGGGAGCAGCTGAAACTGGATGGGCATTTGTCTACCTTCATATGGTCTACCTATCCTTATCCTGATTGCCCTACCTACGAGGGGAAGGTACATTTTGGTGGGACTGTCTTTTCCTAAAAGATAGTTTGCCCCATGTGTGGTTCTGTTCATTTACCACCACACCATGGCACAAACTTTGGTCTCCCAAAACCCCTCTAAAAGACAGACCACAGTCCCCTCACCTAACCTATCCTACCGCAAACATTTTTATTTTATTACAATTTAGCCTGAAGGGCTCTAGCTGTATAAGAGATAATAAGAGATGGAAAGGCATAACAATTCAAACTTCTTTTCCTTGGTGGACCAAAAGAAAAAAGATTGAAGTATTACTTCCTCTCAACATCGAGCTCGCCCCAATATATACATACCACGATCATAAATATTCCTTACTATGAATCATATTAATACCATCATTATAATATCTCCCATAACTATCCGAGTTCATGTATATCCTATACAGATATCCTTTGTGTCGACTATGTCGTACTACAAAGTTGAACTCTCCTTCAAAAGACTTTCAACCCTTAACCTATACTGACTCTTACGACTTCATACTAAGGCGGCTCTGCCCCTAGTATACATTGTATTCATAAGTTTATTATTAAATAGAAGAACTTGAGAGGAATACATGAAATATGACATTTCTTCAATTAATATTCTTTTGGTCATCTTTTTTCTTTTAGCTTCGGTCCATCATCACAGCATTGGTTGAGCCCCGTCATATTACATGAAACAAATACAAGTATTAGTATTCTCATACATAAGCCCAAACAAAAGTAATGGTCTAACATGTAACAATTTTTATTACAATGAATGACTATAAGTACACTATATTTTTTTTTTACATACGTACATGAAATGCTTTCAACCTATTTATATGTACAATATCTCTATATCTCCTATTGCTTAATTTCGTAATTACATAATTTACATTAGATATTCTTTCCACTATTCTGAACGGCCCTTTATATAACCTACATAATTTCAAACTTCTATGGTCCACCCGTCTTGGTGTATAAACTAATTCTAATTGTCCCGGTGAAAAGTCCTTTACTTTAGCCCTTTTGTCAAAATATCTCTTTTGCTTAACCTGTGCCCTCCTAATGTTTTGTACCGCCTTCTGAACTAACGCACCTTGTAAATTATGTCTCTCGGCATAATTTACTTCTCGGCTTTGACTATCCCTATTTACCCCCATGTCGCTTTGGAATATCGGTTCCCTAGCGTACATCATCATATATGGTGAAACTTTAGTGGTTGATTGTTTGCTAGTGTTATATGCATGACATACTAATGGCACAAATCTACACCAGTCCCGTTGGTCCCTGGCAACATACATCGATAACATTTGAACCAGCGTTTTATTGAACCGTTCTACTAACCCATTCGTTTCTGGTCTAAACGCCGTACTAAATCGCGACTTTGCCCCAAATCGATTCACAGTCTCTTTTACTAGGTGTGACGTGAACACTACTCCCCTATCAGAAATTACTTCCTTAACACCTCCGTATCTACAAAACACCTCCTCAATCAGAAATTCACTCACTTTCTCTGCCGTAACTCTTTGTACCGCTTTACATACCGCATACTTCGACACATATTCAACACATACTATAATATATTTATTTCCGTTTAAAGATTTCCTAAAAGGCCCTAAAATATCGATTCCTACCTTTTGCATCATATGGGTCACAGTTATAGGTTGTAGTTCCGCTACTTGTTTGACCTTTTTTCTTTCTTGACACAACCTACACGTTTTTACATACTTCTCGATCTCCTTCTCTGCATTCTCGCAATAATAACTATCTCTGAATTTAAATAACGTTTTTGCCAAACCCAAGTGACCCCCTGACCATGGGTCATCATGCAGTTCCTGTAAGATCTCACATAACAAACCCTTTGGTATAACTACAAGATCTTTCATAACATGTCCACGCTTTACTCTCTTACACAATATCCCTTCTTTCAAAATATACCCCTTATATATTCCGGTATCGCTCATCCTTACTCGGGATAACCAACGCCTACATGACTCATCCATCCCTTGCTCTTCTTGGACCTTAACTACCTCTAATTTATATACTTCCAAACCATCCTCTTGTTCTTTCTGAGCGTTCTCGGCTGTACTCTCCACACTCAACGGGTTTCTACTTAAAAAATCGGCAACTACATTCTCTCTGCCTGCACAATGCACAATATCGAAATCATATGCTTGTATGCTCAGTGACCATCTCGCCAACCTTCCATTCATATCTTTCCTATCTCTAAGCCAACATAACGCCTTGTGATCGGTTACGACTTGGAACTTTAATCCCCATAAAAAATGCCTAAAATAATTTAACGCCCACACTAGACCTAAACATTCTTTCTCAGTAATGGAATATTTCTTTTCTGCCTCACTCAACTTCCTCGACGCATACGATATCGGATGCATCTCTATTTTTCCTTGCATTAAACAACATCCCAAAGCTTCTCCACTAGCATCTATATACAGTCTAGTTAAAACATCCCTATCACTAGAATAATGACTTAAAATAGGCGGGTTACACATTCGATCTATGATAATGGAAAACGCGTTTTGATGTTCCGAGGACCAACAAAACTTCGACCCCTTCTTTAGTAATTTTGTTAAGGGTAGAGCAATTTTGGCAAAATTATTAATGAACTTACGGTAATAGGAGAATACTCCCAGTACCGATTTTACCTGTTTTGCATTTGTAGGTGCAGGCATTTCTTTTATCGCCTTTAATTTCCTGCTATCTGGTCGAATACCAACCCCCGATATTTCATGCCCTAGCACACTTATCTTTCCATACCCAAAACTACATTTATTTGGTTTAAGCGTAAGGTTCGCTTCCTTAAGGCGCATTAACACCTTTTCTAATGCTTCCTTAAATTCTGTGAAAGTTTTCCCCCATATTAATATATTATCAACATAACAGATGGCATTCTTGTATTTGATATCCCCTAACACCTTATCCATTGTACGCTGAAATACTGCCTGACTTGTTTTTAAGCCAAAAGGTAACACGTTAAACTCATACAATCCTGACGGTGTGATAAATGCCGTTTTATGCCTATCACTTTCCGAAATCATAAGTTGCCAATAGCCAGAATTTAAATCTAAATCAGCGAAATAGTGGGCACCTGACAGATATATTAAAATGTCCTCTATAATAGGCAATGGATCTATCCATTACAGGCAGTATTTCAGCGTACAATGGATAAGGTGTTAGGGGATATCAAATACAAGAATGCCATCTGTTATGTTGATAATATATTAATATGGGGGAAAACTTTCACAGAATTTAAGGAAGCATTAGAAAAGGTGTTAATGCGCCTTAAGGAAGCGAACCTTACGCTTAAACCAAATAAATGTAGTTTTGGGTATGGAAAGATAAGTGTGCTAGGGCATGAAATATCGGGGGTTGGTATTCGACCAGATAGCAGGAAATTAAAGGCGATAAAAGAAATGCCTGCACCTACAAATGCAAAACAGGTAAAATCGGTACTGGGAGTATTCTCCTATTACCGTAAGTTCATTAATAATTTTGCCAAAATTGCTCTACCCTTAACAAAATTACTAAAGAAGGGGTCGAAGTTTTGTTGGTCCTCGGAACATCAAAACGCGTTTTCCATTATCATAGATCGAATGTGTAACCCGCCTATTTTAAGTCATTATTCTAGTGATAGGGATGTTTTAACTAGACTGTATATAGATGCTAGTGGAGAAGCTTTGGGATGTTGTTTAATGCAAGGAAAAATAGAGATGCATCCGATATCGTATGCGTCGAGGAAGTTGAGTGAGGCAGAAAAGAAATATTCCATTACTGAGAAAGAATGTTTAGGTCTAGTGTGGGCGTTAAATTATTTTAGGCATTTTTTATGGGGATTAAAGTTCCAAGTCGTAACCGATCACAAGGCGTTATGTTGGCTTAGAGATAGGAAAGATATGAATGGAAGGTTGGCGAGATGGTCACTGAGCATACAAGCATATGATTTCGATATTGTGCATTGTGCAGGCAGAGAGAATGTAGTTGCCGATTTTTTAAGTAGAAACCCGTTGAGTGTGGAGAGTACAGCCGAGAACGCTCAGAAAGAACAAGAGGATGGTTTGGAAGTATATAAATTAGAGGTAGTTAAGGTCCAAGAAGAGCAAGGGATGGATGAGTCATGTAGGCGTTGGTTATCCCGAGTAAGGATGAGCGATACCGGAATATATAAGGGGTATATTTTGAAAGAAGGGATATTGTGTAAGAGAGTAAAGCGTGGACATGTTATGAAAGATCTTGTAGTTATACCAAAGGGTTTGTTATGTGAGATCTTACAGGAACTGCATGATGACCCATGGTCAGGGGGTCACTTGGGTTTGGCAAAAACGTTATTTAAATTCAGAGATAGTTATTATTGCGAGAATGCAGAGAAGGAGATCGAGAAGTATGTAAAAACGTGTAGGTTGTGTCAAGAAAGAAAAAAGGTCAAACAAGTAGCGGAACTACAACCTATAACTGTGACCCATATGATGCAATTCATCGAAATTGGCCGTGTCGGTATATATCATTTTATAAAATGCTAATGCCGGACCGTCGAGATATAGTCCCAGAAGTAACGGTAGGCTCTCCATGTCCCATTTATTTATTGCCGCGACCATTTTGAAATCTTTAATAAACTCAGCGAACGCCAAGTTTTGCGTTCCGTTGAAGCGCTTGATGGCCTCCATCTCAACTCTTACCCTCTGACACCAATACTTAGCTCTCCTGGTTTTTCTAGCGTGGTGATTGCGCGTAGCGCCTGAACGTGGGGACTTCCGTAGCCACTTCACACAGCGACTTCCCGCAGCGACTTCCCGCAGCGACTTCACACAGCAACTTCCCACAGCAACTGCACACCGCGACTGCACGGCGCCTCCGCCAATTTGTAACGCCGCCCAGCGTACTACGTGCCGGACGTGTTACTTTGCCGACGATATCCCTTTTTTATTCAGGGAACCTTCTTGGTACTCGCTTGGCTGCTCGAGGTACTAATTAGTAGCAGGACCTTTTGGGATTCTTTAAGAAATTAGACTTTTCGTATATATCTTCGTTTATTTTCAGAGACGTCTATCTTACGTCAAATCTTAAAAGATACTCCTATTCTAAAAACAATTTATTCTTTCTCTACATACTAAACAGTTCTACATTTGAAAGTCGACAAAATGGCCAGTTCGTATGTAACACCATAAAGGTGTTACAGTACTATCTTCCTAAGCGAGTTTTTCCCGAGAAAATGACATGGGATCCCTTCATGGGCGGGTCACATGATATATAAAGATGTCAATGGTGCGTTGCTAGTCATATGGCAAAATGGTAATACTACATTCATAAATCTACTGGTTACCTTACCCTCCAAAGTGAAACATGACAACAAGCATTGACGCTTTTGCGCCAAGAATAGGTAAGGTGGTGGTAGTTAATACCCGGGAGAGATGTTGCATATTCTACCATCTAGTAGTCACAGAGTTAGTGATACGCATAGCTAATCGATCCCCTTTTACGACCTACCTGATAAAGATGGTCTATTTTTTAAAAGAGGGCCTGAATTAGCACTGGGGAATATTACCCTGGAATTAATTTAAAATTTTGATTACTTGTAAAAAACTAGTCGCAATTTAAGTAAATTATACTATACAAAATAAATATGTATAAAATTTAGAAATCTCTCATGGTTAGTTATTAAGTAATCTATATATATAAAAATCATTATTGATGTTCGTTAGTCTCGCTAAAACTCGAGAACGGCTGGACCGATTTGGCTAATTTTGGTTTTGAATTAATTGTTGAAGTCCAGGGAAGGTTTAAAAGGTGAGAAAATATAGAAAAAAATAAGAGTAGTTAAAAAAGTACAACAAGGTTTGCCGGATCAGCTAGTTTTTGATATAAAAATAAACAAGTCCAGGGAAGGTTTAAAAAGGTGAGAAAATGTAGAAAAAAAATAAGAGTAATTAAAAAGGCAGAAAACCGTTTGCCGGGTCAGCTAGTTAAAAATAATTATTAGGAAATACGATCATTTGTTTTTATTTAGAATGGTGCCATCTAGTTTAATGATGCTAAACTAAATTTACATTGAACCTAGCGTATAATAAAATATTTCATATATGTTACCACAGATGACGCTACTAGAAGCCAAACGCAGCGCCATCTATAATTTCTTAGATGATTTAAAATACGAAATAACGAGTTGATGATATACATGAAATTACATACAGAGGGCACCCTGAGAAGGACATAAAGCTTTGATGCATTCAAACTTGAAGTACTAAATCTAATCGTCTTTCGGTTCTTTTTAAGTGGATTCTTTTTTGATTTTTTTGTTATATCTGTATCATCTCTTTAAGATCTAAATAAATACGGAAAATGCTGAAATATATCCCTGTATTAACAGACCAGAATCTGCAACCTTACTATTTAGGCGTATCGTAAAAGGCTAGAGAAAACTAATACGAGACACATCGTGACTAATAATTAGGTGGGAGATCTGCAACGTCTTGACTGGGTTTGATATTACCGCCTTGCCAATTCCTGCCGCAATAGCGTCGCTGCTTGTCGCTGTGGTGTTCCGGTATGGAGGGTAACTTTGAGTAGTATAATATATCTATGGAGGAGGGTAAGTTAAGGTAAAATTTACGTGTACAAAATACGGTGAATGTAAGAGGCAAAAAGTTAAATTTTGATTCCTATTTCAAGTGGGATTTTGTTTCATTTTCATCATTAGGTACACGTTCCGTGTGAAGCCAGGGAGGGAGGCTAGTTTACTACATATACTTCCAGTTCCATAATTCTCAAGATGTAGGCAGAAGAGCAACTGATGTACTCAGATGACAAAATTAAATCCGATTATATGACATCGCCCAATGATTGAATGCCTCTTGTTCAACGAATAGCCTATTTATTTATTTATTGTACAGTTGCATTACATAATATTTTTCACTTTACGTGCATAAGACGATTTACATAATATTATGTACCTTGTCAGGCGCAGCAACTGGAATGGCAATGGGGTAGCAACTTCTTATTAGAGTGATTTGTCTTCTAATGACAGAGTAATAGGCTTTTTCAATTAAAAGTTTATTTATACTATTTTTGAATTTAATATAGTTAGATTCACTTTTCAGATTTTCTGGTAATTTATTATATACTTTTACAGACATGGGATACGGTCCGGAACTATGTAATTTTAACTTCGATGTTATTTGATACTAGCTGTTGCCCACGACTTTGTCCGCGCGGACTTCGTTTACTGCGCACAGCACCTTCCCCGTAGATGATAGCGTGATAATATGTAGACTATATGTTGACCCGACCTGTTAGTAATATTCATGCAAAATTTGAAGTAAATCCATGCAGTACTTTTTGAGTTTACCCTGGAAATACATACAGACAATCAGACAAAAATTCTAAAAACTATATTTTTGGCTTCGATATCGATTGTAGATCACGCCCCAAGTATTCTTTTAAAAAATATTCAATGTACAGTTTTGACTTTCCTACGATTTTATTATATGTATAGATAAATCATTTTTTGAACATGATTCGTAGCGACGAGGTATGAGTCCTAATTTGTATATAAGTGGTTATTTTTCCTAACAAATTTGCAAAGTTTCAATATATATGTAGTTCAGATTATGAAGTCCCGGGTTCGATCTCCGGGTCGGGCAAAAGCGTTATTGAGGTTTTTTTGAAGGTTTTTTTTTGAAAATTCAAAATCTGTGTAGGCAGCTCAGTCTGACAGGTAGTGTGTTACTCATGGATTAATGGCCTTTCAAGGCAATTTTTTCAGGTTGTCAGCGTAGCTTGCATTCACACACAGAAATACAGAGTTATACTACTTACCGATAAAATAAAATCTTTCCAAGGATAATTTGTAAACCTTGCCATCACATTCAGTACGATAAAACCGTACAATATGGTTTATTTCTATTTTTCACAACATCTACAATGACGTATGACACTTTTGTCAGTGATAGGAGCGTTTGCTCATATGCCCGGCGACACATTTCCTTCTCAATGCCGTGTTTAGTATTCATATGATTTGTGATGTTACCATTCCCGTGCCTCGAATGAGTCCGAAAAGCCGTTGATCCCAGTTATCGTTAGAAATAGTCGATAAACGTTATCAGTCGGTAAAATGTGGCAATTGAGATTACCTCTCCGACAAACTGAATCGATGAACTGGTGAATCGTGATGAACTGGAAAGTCTATAGACGTTCAGTTTACTCTACCTACACCGCAAGAAAACCGCTGTGATAATAATTTGCTAAATTTTTTAGTATTTAGTTCCGGGAAATAAATGTAATTTATTGAAACTGAAAATCTCAGTCAGCCCGCGATGAAGATAAAGCACGCTATATGTCGTGCATGATAAAAGTGAGAGTTGACGAATAAGAAGACCAAATTTCTCGTTGATTCGACGCGGCTCAGTGAAAAAACGTTTTTCGTGGCATTAAGCGAGATAGACGTTCTTATTATTGGTCAACTATCTCTTTTATCGCGTGCGATATATCACATGCTGTGTATCCTAAGCGGGCAGAATAATTTGTTTTATTTTAAATTCATCAAAATGTTATGCGTATATATTGAAATCGGTACATTTATGAGGTAACGATAGATTTTATATGGTGTTTTTGGAATATTTATAGGGATATAAACAATTTAAAAAATATCGAAAGGTGGCATGGTACGTCGCATATAAGATAATATATGAAGCATTTAAGAATTAATAACAAGAGAACCAGTTTGACAAATAACAAAAACAGGAGTAAAAATAATCTATACACAATAAAATCGTAGGAAAGTCAAAACTGTACATTAAATATTTAAATAAAAATACTTGGGGCGTAATCTATAATCGATATCGAAGCCAAAAATATAGTTTTTAGAATTTTTGTCTGTTTGTCTTTATGTCTGTTTGTCTGTATGTATGTCCGGGGTAAACTCAAAAAATACTGCATGGGTTTACTTCAAATATTGCATGAATATTACTAACAGGTCGGGTCAACATATAGGGTACATATTATCACGCTATCACCTACAGGGGGAGAGCAGTGCGGAGTAAACGAAGTCCGCGCGGACGAAGTCGCAGGCAACAGCTAGTATTCTATAAAAAGAAGTTTACCAGATTACTTCACCTTTCAAACTGGAATACGTAAGTAACACGAACTGACGCTAATGCAGCAGAAATAGATCAAGGGGTGTTATCAAACCTGGGTGAGATACTTCCGAACTCTACCTCCTAGTAGTCAACAGTTTTGAAAACAGACTCTGAACATCAAACGACCAATTAAACATTTTGTGCGAAAATTAAACCTGTTCAATTACTATGACAATTTATACACATAACAGAAATCGCTAGAAGCAAAATCGTATAGATGTCTCATATCACAATATTTATAGTGAATATTACAGTGTCGTACACCCAGTAGTTGCCTGGCGAGGTGCAAGCTAGACGTATTAATCAGTATACACTACATCCCATACATAACTACTTGCTTCAAATCTAGTGGCGCTTGCGTGTCGTGTTTTGTATCAGTAAAGTTAAAAAAACCCATTAAAGAGGTTTTTGGGCTATACCGGGCAATATTTTTTTATATTATCAGAAAGCAAACAAGCAGATGAGTCTCCTGATGGAAAGAGTCAACCATCGTCTATAGATACTAAAAATGTTAATGGTGCTTTGCTATCTCGTGGCGAGGTCTAATGCCAAATGCATAAGTTTACCGGCTTCCTTGCCCTTCAAATCAGGACATGACAGTAAAAAGTAATGACGCCATTGTGACAGGAGTAGGTAAGGCGTTGGTAACATTGTATATTTGCATTAAATATCTATCTATACATATAATAAAATCGTAGGAAAGTCAAAACTGTACATTGAATATTTTTTTAAAAGAGTACTTGGGGATCTACAATCGATATCGAAGCCAAAAATATAGTTTTTAAAATTTTTGTCTGTTTGTCTGCCTGTCTGTCTGTCTGTCTGTATGTCTGTCTGTCTGTCTGTCCGTCTGTCCGTCCGTCCGTCCGTCCGTCCATCCGTCAGTCTGTTTGTCTGTTTGTCCGTATGTATGTCCGGTGTAAACTCAAAAACTACTGCATGGATTTACTTCAAATTTTGCATGAATATTACTAACAGGTTGGGTCAACATATAGGCTACATATTATCACGCTATCACATACGGGGGAGGAGCTGTGCGGAGTAAACGAAGTCCGCACGGACGAAGTCGCAGGCAACAGCTAGTTTTATATAAAATTACAAGTATACGAATTAGAATTTTATAGATCTATATTTTGATTAGTTCCGTAGCTAAAAGGTAAAACGGGACCCTATAACTAATCCTCCGCTGTCTGTCGCCTGTCTGTCTCTCACCAGGCTGTATCTCATAAAACGTGATAGCTAGAAAGCTGAAATTTTCACAAGTTATGTATTTCCGTTGCTGCTATAACAACAAACTAAAAATTTTAAAAAAAATATTAAGGGGGCTTCCTTTACAATAATCGTGTTTTTTGCCGTTTTTTTCTAAGTGATGGTACGAAACCATTCGTGCGCGAGTCTGACTTGCCCTTGGCCGGTTTTTTTTTCGAATCAAACTGCGAAACTGTTTTTTTAGATGAGTAGAATATTCAGCCAGAGTTTAAGTTCAAGGAGGTTAGAGCCAGCCCTAAAAGTGAGACCAAACCTTGGCTTGGGGCATTATCTTAACGATAAGTGGGAGAGAATCTGGCATCAGTTTATCTTCGTACGTATTTTAAAACAGTGGAACTGTTTGGCTTGAGAAGAAATAAAAATACTTTAAAGCAGAATAAGAATATTTTTATCTTATCGGTAATTATAAACGTGGAAATCTGTCTGTTTTTCTATCTGTTTGTCTGTTACGCGTTCACGGCTACACCGCTTAAGGGATTGATGAAAAAGAAAGTTAAAGGCTCAGCTTTAAATATATACCCCTTTTTTTTCAAAAAGTGAGCCAAGCGCGGGTTAGCTAGTCAAAAAAGTGTGTATGTACTCATGTACGCATGTAAGAAGTTATACTTCTTTGGCATAAAAAGAAGTGACAATATTTTTTTTAATTTTATCCCTCGCGTTATCCTATGTTTGTAGAGAACACGACACTAATAATAGAAAAAAAAGTATTTATTACATTGAAAGATAGTTTTATCATGACAAATAGTCAAATAAATTTTATTTAAATATCACAGTACAAATAGTACATGATTAAAAAACTAAAATGTTGACTAGTTAATTTCATGATATCGGTTTTTTCGTAAAAAATAACTGTCGTCGTCGTCGTTTACCTAACACGCAAAAAGAAGTATAACTTCAAAATTTAAAAAGAATTAAAAAATGCATTCCACAAAAGCCGTAATTCGTGTGTCCCGCAATGGTGTGTAACGTATTAATCAGTACAAACACAAGCCTGCGAGCAATCCCGGTCTGTAATCACAGTAGCACGCATCGCTATGCGAGCCCTGGGCTGTTCTTTTTAGAATACAAAATGGCTGATATGCACCCATTAATATTTTTTATTTCATAGGACAGTAAACAAGCAGATGTTTCTCCTGATGGAATAAGATAACCATCACTTTGAGATACCAAAGATGTTAACGATCTGTGTGGCGAGGTTGGATTGCCACATGCATAAATCCTTTTTCTTTATATCATGTAATAACAAAAAGGCACAATGTTTTTCTGATGGAAAGAGTCTATAGACACCAAAGGTGTTAATGGTGAGTTGCTATGTAGTGGCGTGGTCTGATGCCACATGCATAAGTTTACCGGCTACCTAACCCTCCAAATCGGAAAACGAAAGTGACAAGCACTGACGCTATTGCGGCAAGAATAGGTAAGGCGGTAGTACCAGTCCCGGGCGAGACAATGCAGAAATCGAATCACCTAGTTTTTTTTCACCTTTCTTACTTCAGTTACTTTAAATCAGAATACGACAGTAAAACGCACCGACTCTATTAAGACACGAATAGGTAAGGCGGTGGTACCAAAACACGGTTAATACATTGCAGAACTCTTAACACCAAGTAATTACGATATTAGAGACATATATTAGACTTATCTTGTGTGTTACAAAATGCTTAGCAGCAAACCAGTTGAACTATTCTTCAAAAGTGAGTCCAAACATATTAGTGGTGCATTGCTATCCGTGTGGCGAGGTTGGGATGCCACATCCATAAGTTTATTGGCCACTTTACACTCCAAGTTATAACACGACAATGGCAATCGTTGAAGATATAGAGGCAGAAATAGGTAAGGCGGGCGAGATGTTGTAGAACTCTATCACCTAGTAGCCCGTATATTTAATGTTCGCCTATTACAACCTGCCTGGCAGAACGTCAGATAGTCTATTCTATGGGGCCCATTCCAACATCAAATGACGTGGTGGTGTATAATGTTTTGTAATTTATTTCTGAAGGATATAATATAAAAATATTTGTTTTCCGCATTAGAATGCAGTGGACCGCAATGTAAATTTTAAAGGTGTCAAAATTCATACTCTACCGTTCACGTAATTATGGGATAAAGTGGCATAAAATTTTTACTTATCATAGTAATAAATAATTTTTAGACGTAATAAACTGTTATTCTACTCTCAAGCCAATACACCATCCAATATAGACATAGGGTCATATTACAAGCATAGATAAAGAATGGTAATTAATAATTGATAATTAACAACGTCTCGGAACATTATTGAGCGGAACAAAGCATGAGTAATGATGGCTGCGGTATCGGTATCTCCCATCATGTCACGTACGTATGAGGCATGAGTATCGATTGGAACGACTAGAACTGTGGACTTGAGGAAGAACAAAACCAAAAAGCAAAATATTACATGTTTTACGCAGCAACGTCTATATCTTTACATATTACTAGCTTTTAACACAATATTTGCTAGCATATAACACTTGTACTGTTTCACAATAAGTATAAGTATAATAATAATACTAGCTTTTACCCGCGGCTTCACTAGGGTTTAATTGGGGGGATTTACAATGTAATTGTAATTTTTTGTAAGTCACAAATAGTCCGCATACCAATATTTAGCTTTCTACCTTAAAAGAACGCGGGCAAGACTCCATACATCATTATTTTTAATATTCATCTTAAAATTTCATATATTCCGTAAGATTCGATATTAACTCCTCAACTTATCCACATTTATTATATATTTTTTAAGCTTGGGTAATAATAGTTAGATAAAGATAAAGTTGGAATTTAGATTAGATTAACGTAAACATTTAGTTCTCTTCTTAATACTCTGTGATTACGATTCTTATTGACAAATGTAAAGTTGTCATTTGGCCGATGCAAAATAAGCGACGAGTGACAAGACGTGTAGACACTTGACATAGGTACCCAATAACCATTTACCATAAATTACACATACTGTTGTCAGAGGAACTCTCAGACACGAATGTCGATTAAGTAATTGTTGTAAAATAATAAAAAAAACTATTTGCTTTAAACTCTTCCTTTGTATAAAACAGTAAAATTTTTTAATTTGGTTATTATATGTAATAAAGATATTGTATATTAACTTATTTATATTTAAAGTGCATGAAATAAAATGTTTTGTATTTGTACAATGGTAACATTTAAGACAGCAGAAGTCAATCAGTCTTTATATTTTTTTAAATTACTATTCCTAGATATATATTTTGTTTTATTGATTTAAAAAACGTATAAAATTATTCGACTTAATTTAATATTTGCCACTCCAAAAGACACACAAGGGATGTCCAAAACTAAAACGGCCCGTGTTCTTTACGGAATGCTTGATACAAACTTCCACCCCCATTTTACGGAAGTGGGAAGTTAGAAAGAGACAAAAAGTAGCCTATGTTACTCTCCATCCCTTTACCTATCCCCACTTAAAAATTCACATCACTTCGTCGCTCTCCTTTGCCGTGAAAGACGGACAAACAAACACACACATACACGTTCTCGTTTATAATATTAGTATGGATAAAACAAAGCCGCATCTGCTGCATGTTCATATCTTTTAAATTACGTAACGGTTTTTGATGCAGTTTTATCAAAGTGATTCAAGAGGAAAGTTTATATGCATAATATTAAAATAGAAGAAAGCCGAGAATTTCAAAGATTTCATAATTTTAAACACTTCATGTATTTTTTACGATTCCATTTCCGAAGGGTAAAATCCTATCCCCTAAAGGGGATCCTATTACTAAGACTCCGCTGTCCGTCCGTCTGTATGTCTGTTATCAGGCTATGTTTCATGAACCATGGTAGTAATACAGTTGAAATTGTCACAACTCACAGATGACGTCTTTTATTGTCGCTGTAACGAGAAATACAGTCGCTTCTTGTTCGCTTACATCTTTAAATTACGCACCGGGTTTTAAATTTGAATGCGGTTTTTATCAACAGACAGAATGATTCAAGGGAAAGGTTCGCATATTTAATACATGTATATTATAGTAGAAAAATAGAATTTCAAAGATTTGTCGTAAAACCATATTTTTATGCGTTTACATTACACCCGTAGGAAGCTGGGATGGATTAGAAGTATATTAACAAATGAAGCAATAACTTTGCTACTCTTTAACATCAAAAAATTGTAATGAGAATACGGTGACTATATTTGTGTAGTCTGTGGTTACTATACACAACCAACCAATAAATAACAAAGAATATTTGCCCGAATATCGTTCATGTGCTCTGAAGAAACAAAGAATTTCATTACTTTCATCATCTGTGGTTACTATACACAACCAACTAATAACTAAGAAGATTAAACTTAATACCCTTCATGTGCTCTTAAAAATTTAAAAAAATCCATTACTTTCATCATCTGTGATTACTATACACAACCAACCAATAAATAAGAAAGAAGATTTGCCCGAATACCGTTAACGTGCTCTTAAGAATTAAAGAATTTCATTACTTTCATATCTGTGGTTGCTATAAACCACCGACCAATAAATAACAAAGAAGATTTGTCCGAATACCATTCATGTGCTCTTAAGAATTAAGGAATTCCACTACTATTATCATCTGTGGTTATTAAATACAACCAACTTATAAATAACAAAGAAGATTTACTCGAACATCGTTCATGTGCTCTCAAGAATTAATGGATTCCATTGCTTTCGTCATCAGGTCCTTGACCAAATTTCTATACTACATCTAAAAAAGTTACACGATATTGTACATATAAAAAAACTTACTACATCTGTCCAACCTGTCAGAAAAAATTCTGACAAAACAAAACGAGAAGTGGTTGAGAAACAGCTACTGAATCCATTGCAACCATTTTTAACATGTGTCATAATATTTTATAACTTAATAATTAAAAATAAAAATAATAGAAATCTTTCATAAAAAGTTGAAATAAAGAAAAAAATAAGCTCAAATCAAGGTAAGGCCTAAAACATTAAAATCTTTAAATTTTCAAACGTTCGATCAAAAATATATCAAAGAAAAACATACTTTCGCCCATACTAAGCAAAAATGAATGAATAAAAAAATAATATTCAAAATCATAAAAAAATCTCAGTGCCGAATTTATGGTTTTATTTAAAAAAATTGATGTGTTTCATAGTGTGCTCCCTTTCTGTTACACGTTGTATATGTTAAGATTAAATAAAAAAAATTGTACCTCTTTTTCCGACAATTACGCAAATGAACGCAACGCAAAAAGTATGAAATTTTGCACAGTTAAATTTACATGATGAAAGTGTACATGCTAATATATAAAATTCTCGTGTCGCGGTGTTTGTAGTTAAACTCCTCCGAAACGGCTTAACCGATTCTCATGAAATTTTGTTAAAAAAAATATAGGGTAGGTCTGAGAATCGAACAACATCAATTTTTCATCCCCCTAAATGTTAAGGGTGGTCCACCCCTAAATTTTATTTTTATTTTTTAGATAATTTTTTTGGTTTATTTTTTTTCCTAGTTGATCCGGAAAACTTTGTTGTGCTATATAAATTATTATACATATTAACCTTCCTCTTAAATCACTCTATCTATTAGAAAAAACCGCATCAAAATCCGTTGCGTAGTTTTAAAGATCTAAGCATACATTGGGGACATAGGGACATACAGCGGAAAGCGACTTTGATTTATACTATGTAGTGATGATACAGCCTTAAAAATACATACAATCCTTAATTTTCAACTCTCTACGATCAACCCCTATTTTTTAATTTCATAATTTATATGGCAAAACAACGTTAACCGGGTCAGCTAGTATTTTTATATATTCTATACTTTCCATCGTCAGCACTTGGTAAAATTGCATTACTATTAGACACTATTATACACTTGTAGTTTAATTTCACTTCAAAAAATATATATCTTAACATATTACTCAACTGGTTTTAGTTTTAAAAACATCTTCAGGATGTAATATACTATAGTATACTAGAATATATTGCATCCTGAAGATCTAATATGATAGTGAAAACAGACCTCGTCCGTGGCAGGGGTATACGAGTATTTAAAAAATTAAAATAAAAACAGTACGAGTCGTTTCAAAACATCACCATCTTTAGAAATCTTGATGCTGGTGACAAGTATTAGTTTTCTCTCACCTTTTACGAGTTGCCTAGTACAAGCAGCACTAAGATTTATTCTTTAATGATGGGCCTGGATAAATACAAGGTATTAATTATTATTTTGATTTGTGTAATCCATACTAATGCGAAAGTGTGTTTGTGTGTCCGTCTTTCACGACAAAACGGAGCGACGAATTGACGTGATTTTTTTAAGTAGAGATAGTTCAATGAATAGAGAGCAACATAGGCTAGTTTTTGTCTCTTTCTAACTCCTCCACTTCCCTAAAATGAATATAACGCGAGCGAAGCCGCGAGCAAAATCTATTTTTCATAGTTCCAAGTTTTATTAGTTTTATTTATTACGACAAATTACACAAAATCGATCTAATCCCAAAGTAAGCTTGCGTTATAGGTTACCAATACTTATACATAAAATACATATATAAATACTGTTACATGCATAATAAATACCCAAACCCAGAAATATAAACTTGTATGTTCAATACACAAATGTTTGTCGCTATCGGGAATCGAACCCGAGCCCCATTGATTCGTAGTTATGTTCGCTAACCACTCAACCGATAGGGCAGTGAGTTTTATAAGATAAAACAACAATTTAGTTTTTTTAAATATATATTTTTTAAAGAGCAATGGGCCCACCACCTTACATTCCCACCTCTGTAATTTTTGTAAACCAGAATCAACAGCGGTATCCTTTCTGGTAACTATAGAGTTGTAAGCTCAGGGTGCCTTGGAAAAAAGCTAAATTCTCGTAAAATAAGCAATGAAATTAATCAGAAGTATTTTTTTCAGTTTTCTGATAAAACAACTTTGCTTGGGATTAGAAAAGTACCCAGTTGACGATAGGCTTGCCACCTATCACATTATGGGACTAAATATCTTAGGCTTATCGTGGGTGTACTATGCCTTTGTCTACTTCTTCAGGGTACGGATGTGAAGATACTTTTTTAAAAAGTTTTACCTTTATTAAAAATTAATATTAATATTAATAGACTAGCCGCAGCGTGCAGCCCGTTGCATTATGAAAGTTCTTGGTAAATCCCGCGTTAAATTATTTTTCCGAGATAAAAAGTAGCCTATGTACTATTCCAGGTTTTCATCTACCTCTGTGCTAAATTTCACCTAAATTTATTCAGTAGTTTCAGCGCGATTGAGTAAGAAACATCAATGCATCCATCCATACAAACATCCAAACTTTCGCATTTATAATATTACTAGCTGACCCGCGCAGCTTCGTCCGCGAGTATATTAATAAGTCGTCCAAATAGCTTTTAATAAAAATTTCATCCCCCATTTTAGCCCTCCAGGGACTGATTTTTGAAAAAAAAAATAGCCTATGTTTGACCCCATATCTTCAACTATACCCATGCCAAATTTCATGAAAATCGGTCCAGCGGTTTAGCCGTGAAAGCGTAACAGACAGACAGACTTTCGCATTTATAATATTAGTATGGATATAATATAATATATGTAGATTACAAAATATTTTTATGACTCATATGGTTGTGGTAGTTTTATAGATATACAATATGTCATCGAATGAAATGACACAAATACAATTTCATTATGAAAAAACCTCACATAATGACCCCTTCATGACTGTAAAAAATGACCGTTCCGCGAACCTAATCGACATCTAGATCGATTCCGTCCAACAAAAGATCTATAGATCACTGATCGATCTCTCACTGTGATCGGGAAAGTGGTCTTTTTGTATGCGTTATTGATTTTAAATCGACCGTAGCGGTTCTATTGTAGTTGCGTTGAATGTTTACGCACGTGGTCACATGGACTTATTATAGAAAGGTTGAGGAATTTTAAAAGATTTTTAATAACGACACTTTTTTAACGTTATTTTTGTACGCTCACATTTTAACCAATTTAAAAATGAAAGAGTTTATCGACTACACGTTTATTTAATACTAGCTGTGCCCATGATTTCGTCCGCGTGAAAAATTTTCTAAAATAAAAGTAGCCTAAATTACTCATTATTATATCAGCTGTCTGCCAGTGAAAGTCCTGTTAAAGCCATCCATAAAGAAGAGTCATCTTGTTTATACTCATGTTATAAAAAAAAAACAAGAAAACTTGCTTTCTGTTTTACGATTAAGAGCAAGATCAAAATTATTTATTAATTAAATCGGTATATACTCTTTAAAACAGAGTTAAAAACTAATATTAAAAATCTTACATTTGCAGCTAGCTGTCCTTAAATAATTCAGGGACTGGCGACATAGAGACGCACCTGAGGCCATCCTGAGCATTACCCTAATGACGGCCATTACGGTATCTGGCCATATACACTCGTTTATTAGCCATAATAACACTAACGAGTTTTTTATACCATCCATCATGGTTTTCGGGACCAAAAACTGCGACCGATGTCAAATTATATTCTAGGATACGTTTTTTATTGAGCTTTATGGGTTTGATAGGGTTAATTTTAAAATTGGTGGATAATCAGCGTCCACATTATTCTGATATAATATGTAGAGTGATTTTATGATTGGACTATAAGTCCTTTTAAAGAATAAATGGCGGTTTGTAAAAGGCGAACTATTGGCCAAATAGTCACTACCATTGCTACTATTCAGTAAATACTATTAGGTAGACTACTGCAACGTATTACCCATAGATAGTAAGTGGTCTTATTAAGAGGTTTATATTTCAAAGGTTTTTACCTGATTACCTGATTACCTAAATACGGTATAGTGGTAACATTTTTATCATAATCTATACATCTTTACATATTATAATAAAATCGAAGGAAAGTCAAAACTGTACATTAAATATTTTTTTAAAAGAATACTTGGGGCGTGATCTACAATCGATATCGAAGTCAAAAATATAGTTTTTAGAATTTTTGTCTGTTTGTCTGTATGTATGTCCGGCGTAAACTCAAATAGTACTACATGGATTTACTTCAAATTTTGCATAAGTATTAATAACAGGTCGGGTCAACATATAGGCTACATATTATCACGCTATCACCTACGGGGGAGGAGCTGTGCGGAGTAAACGAAGTCCGCGCGGACGAAGTTGCGGGCAATAGCTAGATATCAATAAATTAATCAATCATTCACTGCAGAAAATAGGGTTGCTTACATGGCTCTTACATTATATAAATATAGTTCCTCATATTTTGCCGCATGAACAGCATACAACTTAAATTTTATTTATAGTAAAATTAATATATGAAAAAAACATGTTATTGAAAATACTAGTACATTATTATTACAATATCGAATTATATTAGTCATAGGAATAAGATAATTAGTATTGTACAAAAAAAATATATGCCTCAAGATTGTAAAATGTCAGAGAAAAAAAATACTTATAGTTAGGAATAAAATATACAATTTATAAAACCTAAATTGAATTAGGACTAATTTACAAGAAAAGAAAATGCTTTATAAATTCATCCTATGACAAAATTTTGAGATTAATAAAAATTTTGGTACACTGTAAAAATGTTGCATCATAGCCACTCCAATAAACCTTTTTTGAATTTTTTTAGGGGTAGTGACTTAAAATTATCCGGCATAGCATTATATTAAATTAAAACGGTGGTACTAAATTAGTCAGGTTAATGAACGCCAATATAAAGTAGTATTTATAAGATACGTGTATACGTTTAATATTGTGCTGAATTATCATTAAATTATATACCTACTATTAAATTATTATTATTAGGAATAAATATCAACTGGCAACATGAGACTTCACAGTATAAAAATATGGTTAATAATACATACAGATAACAAGATTTTTTGTTACATATCATAGACATATGCCCATTTCTTTGACACTCGTGCGCATGGTTGCACCAATTATGAAATTAAAACTTGCGTCAATCAAACACTATCAGTGACGTATCTCAAGCGCGACAATCTGAGAGCCGATGTTAATACAGTGTCGTATGGAAACTGGTTGTTTTAGATCGGCTTCAGCTTGCTTTAATTGTTCTTTTTTTATCGAATGCTGTCTATTAAAAGTGACAGTATCTATTTTTGATGGTTGAGTGCAAACTATTAGAGGAAGTGTAAGGCGCCCCATAGATGTACAATAATCGCCGTGTTGGTCCCGGCCTCCTTTGAAGAATAGGCCAACTGCCGTTCTGCCAGGCAGGTCGTAAAAGGCGACCGATTGGCTATCGAGTCACTAACATCGTGGCTACTAGGTGGTAGAGTTCTGCATTGTCTCGCACGGGTCTGGTACCACCGCCTTACCTATTCCTGCCGCAATAGCGTCAATGCTTGTTGCTGTCGTGTTCCGGTTTGGAGGGTAAGGTAGCCGGTAAACTTATGCATGTGGCATTAGACCTCGCCACAAGATAGCAACGCACCATTAACATCTTTGGTGTCTATAGGCGATGGTTGACTCTTTCCATTAGGAGACTCATCTGCTTGTTTGCTATCTTATGATAAAAAAGAAGTCACTGATTTTAATGTATGACCATGCAAAACTTTTTACAGAGTGATCCGATTTTGACAATCCTTTTCTACTGGAGGGTAAAAAAAGAATTACATACCCCGAAGGTTGTCTCATGTAAGGTTCTTTAAGCATTGAGGTTAAAATTTACAATTTAAAATTTACAAAAAATTTGTAGATCGTGCTATAATCTATACAATTGTAACTAATTGTAAAGATTATAGCGCGATCTACATATTGATACGAAAGCGAAAACTTTGTACAGCTTTTTATGAAAACTATGTAGACAGAGGAGCATGAAATTTGGCACAATTCAAGTTAATATGCAGGAGGAGTGCAGAAATCTTATATTTTTTATATTCATTATAAACTTAGAAATGAATATAATATTTTACACACTTTCATGTATAAAATACATACACGTGTATACAATTTGCTTACCTGTGGTTTAAATCTGAGGTCAGACAGGAGGAAGATACAAACAGAAGTCTAAAAGTTATATACATTATGTCATTGATATAAAAAACCCAAGATACACAGTGTGTCAAAAACGTCCTCCAAAAATGAGCGCACAATTTTAAATTGTGCGCTCATTTCAAATAGAATCGCGTCGGCCGCGTCGCTGTCAATTTTATTTATTTTCGTACATTGCTTTGTAAAAACAACTATAAGTCTTGCACTTAAGGTTGGATATGCAAAGACATATGTTTTTGCCATATACTACTTGTGTGAAATTAGGGACAGTTCTGAGTGTCAGTTTTGTTCGGGACTGTACATCTAGGGTTTTTTTATATCAATACTTTATGTGGTTGAATTTCGATTACTACTGGATCACTAGTTTTACTACGCTTAGAAATATTTGGTTCTATTCATGATAATTACGCAAAAACAAATTGAAAATAATGTTGATCAGTTGCTTGTTTCTGATTGCGGTTAACTGTACAAAAAAATTTGGCATTAGAGTCAATTCAGAATTAATGTAAACGATAATAAATTACGTTTCGCGAAGGGAACAGGTCCAAATGAAAGTTTGAAAGGTACAAAAAACTTAGTTCCACTGACCTTGCGGTCTCGGGACCGTTATAGCGAACCCTTTTTTCCAAATAAAACCTTAGGCCCAGCGGCTGTTATTCCTCTGATGTTGTGACCGCAAAAGGAGTCTAGTGATACTTTTATTAGAGCGCGTGTACACTAGACAAATACATTTATAACTAGAATAGTTATATTGCAAGCATTTATCTTTAAGTTTAAGCATTTAATATTTAAAAGAACAATGTATCGCTTTTTCTTATTTTGGCATATTTTTCGTAAGTATGAATGATGGACTAAGAATATTCGAGTATTTTTCTACAAAAATTACTAAATGTTTAGAGATTTTAAACTTGTGAGGACATTAGTACTATGCCGCTCAGTAGTAGCTACAAAATAGTCGACCAAGCAAAAGTGTCTGTTAAAGTTAATTTAAAAATATAGTAATTAATTTAAAAAATAATTTATTTTAAAATATGTAATAATTATTTAAAAATATACAATAATAATAATAATAATAATAACAGTAAATAATAATAAATATTACTGGACAAATTATACAAATTGATCTGACTCCAAAGTAAGCATATATGCTTATAGTATGGGTGTCAGACAACGATACTAATACATAGAAATACATATATAAATACTCTAATAAATAAATAATAATAAATAAATAAATATTAACGGGACAAATTACACTTACAGAGGGCCTACCATGAACTCTTATAATACTTGTCAAGTTCCAGGCAGTTCAACTATGAGTATTAACCTGTCAGGTTTTACGATCGTACCATGAACTAATTTTTGTTGAACTGCAATGCGTCGTCTTCTAGCCGGTTACATTATCTCTGGCAGAACATACCAAATTAACGTTGAGAAACACATATCTTGCCGATTTTCAAATTTTAGTATAAAGTTATTATTATTAATGCATTTTAATTAGAAATCTTGAATTTAAGAATACAAATTGTCAAAAGAGATCGAGTTTTAAGTTATTTAAAGTCTACGTAAAATATATGGAACATAAAGTAAACCACGTAATATTTGTTAAGTGGCATCCATTAAAGAACGCAACTTTGGGAATATTACACATGACCTTGAACTGTTTAATAAAGACATTTATGTTATGAGCGCGGTTTTAAATTTCTTGAGTACGTTTTGATTTTTTGAGATTAGAGTTTTAGAATAGTTTGTGACTATTTTAAAGCTTAAGATTACACATTGATTTAATGAACGTGATTGATGTCGGATGCAAAACGATCGTATGATAATATATTCAATGAACAATTGGAAGTTTTATGAGATTTTTTAGATACTTATAAAGATATTGCAACGGGATTCAATAAAAGTGCACACTCAAAACGTTAATTTTCATCACACATTTATGTGTATCTCCTCTGTGGTCTAGTGGTCGGCGGGGTTATTACATAACTCGCAATGCGAAATTATCGTAATTGTTTAGTTATTGCAAGACACATATCAGCCTTGCATATTAGTGTCAGTCATTGCCGCTTGATTAGTTTTGGTGCTGTGACATAGCAAAATGTGCATCCAGTGGCCAGCAAGCATTTGGCGACGTTTTTGATGATTTTTTTCGTTACGTTTAAGAGTCATCGCTGATCGCTGGCGCATTGCAAACGTTAGATGATACGCCGACCGGTGTCGGAGTTGATCAAATGAGGTCCCGGGTCGGACAATTCAACAAAATGTGTTTTTCAGTTTTCTGACAAAAGCAATGTTTCCCGGGATTGGACAAAGTGCCCGGGTGGCGATAGGCTTTGGCTCATCGTGGGTACATTTGTAGTACCTTTGCCTATCTCTTTGAGGATACAGGCGTGAAGATACCTTTTTATATCTAAAATTAAAAATAAATAAAAAATGCTTTAAAAGTAAGTAAATATTAAATAGGAAATAAATAACTTTAAATAGAAGTAAATAATTAAGTACTATATTTTATTCCAATATCAATAATTTTCTAATATACATTATAAATTCCAAATAGGACTAGGGCTACAGTTTACAGTGTATTTAAGACAAAGCAATCCAATAAAAGTTACTTTTTTCCACCTGTAAGTGACCGGCAATATTATGACACTTTAGCAGTTCAAATACCGATTTCGGTCTGTCAAAAACACTTCATAGTACGCTAACGCAGGGCAGAAGTTGGTTTGAATAGTAAAACGATCGCTCGCCGGCATAGGTCACGTGGTCGCTGACTGGCCTGTTAAATAACGCTTTCATGGTACGAAATAGCAGGACAGTTTAATTATCGGCTAAAATTGACCTGCTATAAGAGTTCTTGGTAGGGCCGCTGATCTAACCCCAAAGTAAGAATTTTTTTTTTTTATGTCATAAGATAGCAAACAAGCAGATGGGTCTCCTGATGGAAAGAGTCAACCATCGCCTATAGACACCAAAGATGTTAATGGTGCATTGCTATCTTGTGGCGAGGTCTAATGCCACATGCATAAGTTTACCGGCTACCTTACCCTCCAAACCGGACCACGACAGCAACAAGCACTGACGCTATTGCGGCAGGAATAGGTAAGGCGGTGGTACCAGACCCGGGCGAGACAATGCAGAACTCTACCACCTAGTAGCCACGATGGTAGTGACTCGATAGCCAATCGGTCGCCTTTTACGACCTGCCTGGCAGAACGGCAGTTGGCCTATTCTACAAAGGAGGCCGGAACCAACACGGCGAAATTAGCAAATAAATAAATAATAAATAATAGAAATACATATATAAATACTTTTACATACATAATAAACACCCAAACAAGTAAATACAAACATTTATGCTCTTCACACAAATGCTTGTCCCTGTCGGGGATCGAACCCGAGCCCCGTTGATTGCGTAGCCAGGGTCTCTAACCACTCGACCAACAGGGCGGTCATCCAACGGGGTGGTCTAATATATTTAATAAACACCCAAATCCAGAATACAGACATCTGTGCTCATCATACAAGTGCCTGTTCCTGCCAGGAATCGAACCCGGACCCCATTGATTGCGTAGTCAGGGTCGCTAACCACTCGACCAATGGGGCGGTCAAATACAGTGAATAAAAAATTGATTTTGAGTTTTATTTTTACTATCTACGCGACGTCTTTAGTGAGACTACTTCTGGCCGAGAAAAAAGAGTAATAATTTTGGGTCACATGGACGTACAGATAGTTTGATAGATATTATTTTAGGAACCGTTATAGCAAAATATTTTATTTAATATATTAAATAATTACCAAATAAATTCTTAAGCCTGACTCCTGTTATTCATTCAATTTTATAACTGCAGATTAGTATATTTAGAGTAAAATGATAATAAAGGTAGCTTGCACATATGATTACCTCAATTTTTATTTTATGCGACTGCCTTTTAACTTCAGCTGTTATCTATATATATAAAATTCAATTGCTGTTCGTTAGTCTCGCTAAAACTCGAGAACGGCTGAACCGATTTTGCTAATTTTGGTTTTGAATTAACTGTTGAAGTCCAGGAAAGGTTTAAAAGGTAAGAAAATAAAGAAAAAAATAAGAGTAGTTAAAAAGGCAGAACAATGTTTGCCGGATCAGCTAGTATGAAAGAAAATCACAGGACGAACACGAAAAAATGTGCTAAACACACTCCTATTTATAATTTTTAACAATAATTCTCGAAAGCTAAATGTACAATTAATTTCGTGTTCATATACCTATATTACCTACTCCTTGATCAAATTAAGTATATTTATTATACCGATATATACAAAACAGTATGTTTATATGTTCGTACTCATTGTATTGACCTACTACTTAGGATAAAACTTTTTCAATTGTTTACACTTGCAAAAAGACTAAGGAATAGTATAGCTTACAATAGGTGGAGCACGTGTCGTACTAGTAAATGTGTTTGAAAGAATATTTTTGCAGCAATGGAGCGCTAAATACCAGTTGGCATACGATTGTAAAAAATACACTACAAATTCTTAGTATATATATATGGATATTAGTTTATTTTCAACGAGATGCAAATATTTTAAACTTCTTTCTCTATTTTTACTGTGATACATAGAAAATAATTTGCGTATCATGAATTCTATACAATTACTGTAAAGCATGTCTACAATCTCCCTAAGAATGCGAGCCGGGACGCTATGGCGAAGACAGTTTTGACTATAAATAAGTGTTGTATTGTATTCAATGTATGCCGCTACTGTTCGCTCTGGCGGCAAAACACAAAAGAATTTGGAATCTTTATCGTTCAACTGCGCATCAGCCCTGAGCCAGTTTATATACCCTCGTAGAATAGATCGTGAAGATCGTTTGATCTCACGTGAGTTGAATTTCACATAACATTTAATTGCATTTTTTTTGCTTTGCTTCTTTAACCGCCCCGTTGGTCGAGTGGTTAGCGACCCTGACTACACAATCAATGGGGCTCGGGTTTGATTTCCGACAGGGGCAGGCATTTATGTGATGAGCATTAAGATGTGTTTATTGAATATAATTATTGAATATTAAATTCAAATAAAATAAAATATTTGAGTCACATATAACAAACGGAAACATTCGTGCGCAAGTCCGACACAAATTTGGCCAGTTTTTTAAGAAAAGATTAACTCTCTTACTGATAGGCGTCTCGTATAAGGTTTTTTTTTTTATATCATAAGATAGCAAACAAGCAGATGGGTCTCCTGTTGGAAAGAGTCAACCATCGCCTATAGACACCAAAGATGTTAATGGTGCGTTGCTATCTTGTGGCGAGCTCTAATGCCACATGCATAAGTTTACCGGCTACCTTACCCTTCAAACCGGAACACGACAGCGACAAGCACTGACGCTATTGCGGCAGGAATAGGTAAGGCGGTGGAACCAGACCCGGGCGAGACAATGCAGAACTCTACCACCTAGTAGCCACGATGGTAGTGACTCGATAGCCAATCGGTCGCCTTTTACAACCTGCCTGGCAGAACGGCAGTTGGCCTATTCTTCAAAGGAGGCCACCAACACGGCGGAGAGAAGTCACCAAAGGTGAGAGAAAGTTTAATTTGTCTCAGTAAAGCTCATCGTCACTACTAACTAGGTGGTACTGTAACACCTTCTTTGTGTTACAAATATATATTAGTACTGGCCACTTGTTCCATCTTAAATTTTTATAAGAACATAGTAGAATCTGTAATCATTTTGATATTTTACAAAGATTGTAATTTTGTTTCTTAAGGGGCTCGGACGAGACAGCACTTCTAATACCTACTTAAAACACAACTTTAAATACTGCTGTCATCTTCTGAGGTCTCAACCTCTCTTTCTAACACAGCTGTATAAAAAGAGATGGGGAGACCTCAGAGACAGAGATATAATGTAAATATTTGTTTTAATTGATTAACACGTGCTAGCTCCACCTATACCTAATACTTCATGGCTCGGACGTAATGACCAATAAATTAAAGATATATAGAAATATTTCTATTGAAAAGTAGTTAAAAATCGATCTTGTGTATCTCTTTCAACAAAAGAAGTTGAAGTTAGGTTGTAGAGTTCTGCATTGTCTCGCCCGGGTCTGGTACCACCGCCTTACCTATTCCTGCCGCAATAGCGTCAGTGCTTGTCGCTGTCCTGTTCCGGTTTGGAGGGTAAGGTAGCCGGTAAACTTATACATGTGGCATTAGACCTCGCCACAAGATAGCAACGCCCCATTAACATCTTTGGTGTCTATAGGCGATGGTTGACTCTTCCCATCAGGAGACCCATCTGCTTGTTTGCTATCTTATGATATAAAAAAAAAAGTTGCTAAGTGAAAAGCCCAATGGCGATCGGAGCATCGCTACAGTACAGTTCTGCAACGTCTCAACCGGATTTGGTAATAAAGTCTCACATATTCCTGACGCTTTGGCGTCGTTGCTTGTCGTTGTCATGTTAAGTGGTTTGGAGTAAAAAGTAACCATTAAACTTATGTATGTGACATTCTAATCCCGCCACACTGATAGCAATATTAGCAACACACCAATAACATCTTTCTATTCTTTGTTTCAAAAAAAATTCTTTTGGAGATAAGCTTGCCTTTTGTACTCTCATTATATTTTCTTTTCCTTATTTGTGTGAAAAAAATAGTTAAATAAATAAATAAACATGTTTGGGTTAATGTCAAATTTTGTGCAGGCAAATTTGTCCCACTTGTATTACCTCAGATAATGAAAAAAAACAGGAACAACAATATCTTACAATTACAATATCAATAATTGTTAGAATATTGTGCAAAAATATGACCATGGATAGTGTGTCAATAATCGCCATGATTTTGAAAAAAAGTAAAAGTATCACTTTTGGTAACATAGTTGTTTTATTTCATACATAAACATAACTTGATACAAAAACACAATAGCATACAAAATGTAAATGTTTGTTTCCAAAATATACATACTAAGATTGACGTTCATTGCTTTTTATTTAGGATGCATGTATTTTACACGAAAAACAACTCTGTTTCCCTATTTACCTGCTCGAAATTTGATAATGACCGCTTTGATTCCTACAGGCCTTTTCTATTCCTAAACTTGACTGACTATAACCTAAAAATTTAATTATGAATCTGATGAGGCGGTTCCATATTAAGTAACAAAAACCGGTCAAGTTCGTATTGGGCCGTGTGCAGTGTTAACGGGTTCCGTAATTGTCCATCACAATAATCGGGACAAAGAAGAAGGTTTTTTTATTGTTTCGTAATTTTACCATTAAACTTATTTAACCCCAATGATGGATACATCCGTACCACATCTGCACCGTGTATAAAATCTTTTTATAAGTAATATTTATAAGTCGGTCGATGATACGGATAAAATTGTAAAAGCGGCGCTAGTTTTCCTATTAGTTTCATTATATACACCACTTGCGTGATTTTTTTATATATCCAAGAACAATTACTTAGCTGGCAGTGGGGTATTTGACTCTAACTAAGATGATCACCTCAATATCTAATATTTAACAAAGGAATTCCTTAATCGAAAGATGAATGGTTATCCCGTGTAGGTCCGGACCCCTTTTAAAGAATAGACTATCTACCCTTCTGCTAGGAAGTTTATAAGAGGTAAACGATTGGCTATGCGAAACACTACCATCATGGCTACTTGTTGGAAGATTTCTGAATTGTTTCGCCCGGATCACGCACCACCGCCCACCTTTTAATGCTGCCATAGCATTAGTGATTTTCATTGTAGTATTTCAGTTTAGATTGTAAAGCAGTAGCTAAACTTATGCATATGTGTGTGATATTAAGACTCCGCCACAAGGATAGCAACGCACCATTAAAATCTTTGGTGTCTATAGGCGATTTTTGTTTTTTTCTATCAGGAGAGCCATATGTTTACTGTGATATGAAAAAAAAACTCAAAATATTTTTTGAAATATATTTTTTTATAGTAGAGGGGGCAAACGAGCATGTGGTGCACCTGATGGTAAGTGATCACCGCCGCCCATGGACATCTGCAAAACCTGGTGGTTTGTAGCTACGTTGCCAGCCTTTTAATAATGAATAAGCTCGTTTCTTGAATGTCTCCGAGTCGTATCCGTTCGGAAACACCCGTGTGGGCAATTGATTCCACAAAGGAATATTGCGAGGCAAAAAGTGCCGACAAAAGCGCACGGTTGTGGACTTCCAGACATCGAGGTGGTAAGGATGGAACTTTAAATTTTGACGCGATGACCGATGATGGAATTTAGAATTTAAAATATATCAAACGATACTATACACACCATAATGTAAGCGAGAAAATACAATAAAATTTTCCACTTTACATGTCGAGGAGAAGCCCTAATATATTTTCAAGTTTTATTTAAAATTTTGTTGGCGTAGCTAATAATATGTATATTTATCCTAAATCACTATTTTGTAGTACTAATAATTCTAAACTAAGCTGCGGACAAACGAATGGATGGATATGGCGAAATTATAATGGTTATTTTTAGGCTTTGGAACCCTAAAAATCGATATCTTTGTAATGAAATCGTCAGTCTCTCATTTGCAAACTTAATAAATCAGGACTTAAAGACAGGTGAATAGTTAATAAATTAATCGATCGTGAATCGATTATTATTGTAATGACCGGCTCCCGGGATCCGTACCCTGGACCGCCTCCCGTATCGTAATTGAATCAAGCGCTCCCAGTAACGTACTTTAAACGTTAATCCCCAATGACCATAGTGTTAATAACGACCGCTCATATTTTGTTTGACGCTCGGACGATAAGTATTATACAGTCCTTTATCTTCGAAAAATGTAAAGCATAAAAGTATACTAAATGTTATTCAACAACTTACTTCTTTAAAAGTAGAGATCCCCAACTTCTCCCCTGTTAGATCTTCCTCTCTTTGAAAAATATACCTTTTGCTATTTTGTCAGGTAAGGCAAGGCGGACGTTTGGATGATGGAAGAGTATTGAGTCACTATCATTGTGACTATCAGGTAGAGCTCTACAACCTCTTACACTGGTTTGGTACCACCGCATACCTATTTCTGTCATGTATTAAGCAAAATTGCGAGGCACTATTATCAAGTCGTGAAAAAAGCAGCGTGGTATTAACATATTATCTATTTTTTTTTATTTTAATTGGAATAAGTGTTTATCTTCCATCGCACCTGATGGAAAGTGTCAAAGACGAAGGTGGTACACACTCATCCAAAAAAAACCTATTAAATAGTTGTGTATATTAAAATACTAGCTGTGCCCGCGACTTCGTCCGCGTGGTTTTTTTTTAAAGTAGTCTAAGTACTCTTTATTACACCAGCTATCTATCAATGAAACTCCCGTCAAAATCGGTCCAACCGTTCCAGAGATTAGCCGAAATAAACAGACAGACAGACAGACAAAAATCGTAAAAAGTGTTGTTTTGGTATGTGTACCGTGTATACATCCATATGCATTTAGTTAAAACCGGTTATTTTAATATTACAAACAGACACTCCAATTTTATTTATTTGTATAGAAGATGTACAGTATAGATAGTGTAAATATATTATGTGTACGATTTATAACTACAATACATAGGTATTTATAAATACAATACATAAGAAATACGTAATATTTAACGTAAAATAATTTCATCACAAAATTTCAACTCAATCCGTCGATAGGAAGTGCTCAAAAAGGGCACGGAAATGAGACAGGTATCAGAACAGCTAGCCAAGGCCGCCATTCTGTAATCAATAGTTTTCAAAATAAATAGTTTCAGAAACCGCTATTGCGTGGCGATAAATAGTTTCATTTTGATATGGCAAAATCGCGAAACGACCCACCTCTAGTTAGAGGTACTTCTACTCATGTACCATAAAAAAACTATACTTCTACTCATGTACCATAAAAATTAAATTATTTTCGACACCCTCTAAAAAACTTCTTTTTGATGAAAAAACACTGGGATTTTTTTTAATTCAAAAGAACACGTGCCTCTACACGATTTAAGTTAATTTTTGTGTATAATCATCTTTTTGGGGATTTTTTCAGGAAAAATACAATTTTATTCGAAATATAAAAAATTATAGAACTCAAATCAATAAAAATAACAATATTTGATCAAAATAACAATCAACAAAAATCCAAATTCAAAAATTTTCCCAGTTGATTTTAGTCTATTAAGGGGAACGGGTGGTCTAGCGGTCTAAAATTTAACCTATTTTAAAAAAAATATTTCTATATGAAGGTAATGACTAATCCTTTCAAATTTTTTTTGCACTTATTCTATTGCTTATCAACTACACAAAAATAAAAATTATGACAAGAAAAATTTTGTTTTCAAATTATAAAAATGGCTCTGAATTTTCCCTCTTCAAAAAAAAATGGACCTGACTGGCGAGGGTTGATTGATCTTTACCTCTGATCTGAAATAAAAAAATGACGGATTTTAAATTAGTATAAGTAGAGTTATCACAGGAACTAGAATGGAAAAAATATTTAAAAAAATGGCACGTAGTTAAAGTATTTTCTGAAACCGAGTTTCAGATTTGTATTTTCTGAAAACGAGTTTTAGATTAATACTTTCAACTACGAGCCATTTTTTCAAATATATTTTTTTTCATTTTAGTTCCTGCGGTTACTATACTTACACTAATTTAAAATCCGTCATTTTTTAAATTTCAGATCAGATTCTTTCTGATCGATCGACCCTCGAGATATAATATATATATATATATATATATATATATATATATATATATATATATATATATATATATATATATATATATATATATATATATATATATATATATATATATATATATATATATATATATATATATATATATATCACATATGTTAATGGTGTGTTGCTATCTGTATGGCGGGGTTGGAATATCACACGTATAAGTTTGCCTGCTACCTTACCCTCTGAATCAAAATACGACAGTGTTAAACAACGACGCCATTGTCTACCAAAAATGGTAGTCCACGTCCTCGTAGTAAATAGTTTTGATCCGGGCTCCTTTCAAGAATAGACTATTTGCCGTTCTGCCAGATAGATTATAAAAGACGATCGATTGGCTATATGTGTCACTGCCATTTTGACCACTAGGTGACAGAGTTGTGCAATGTCTTACCCCGGTATTTCGTACCACAGCCTTACCTATCCCTGCCGCAATAGCGTCATTGCTTGTCATTGTCATGTTCCGATTTGGATAACTACGCACCATCAACATCTTTGGTGTATATAAGCGATGGTTTTTCTTTCCATTATTATTTGCTTGTTTGCTATCTAATGGTATAAAAAAAGTCAACATATTGCAGAACTCCACCACCTTAGAGTTTAGGATGCCAGTGACACATGCCTTTCAGTAATTCAGTTGATCTTTTCTTCAAAAAGCCTGGATCGACACGGGTACAAGATTATGTTTTATTTTAAGTATAAAATATTTCGATTTTCGGACCCGATCCCCAGGTCGGGCAAAAGTGTTTTTGAGATTTTTCGGGCATTTCTCGAAAACCCAAAATCTCAATTGCAGCTCGGAGTCTGACGAGTGTTAGCATGCCAAAGCCATCGGTCCCAGTTGTCGCTAGAAATAGTCGATAATCGTTATCAAATCGATAAAATGTATGAATAGTGGAGATCTCTCCGACCGACGGACTGATGAATCGTGGCTAGCTGGTAAGTCTATAAACGTTCGATTTACTTTGCCTACCTCGAAAGGGAACCGGGCGTGATGATATTATAACATATTTTGGTGCAAAAATAAATAGTTATTGTCGAACCAGTTTACTTTTCGAGTAGGCAAGATGAGCTATAGCTATAATATATTGTCACCATGAAGTATTAGGTAAAGGTGAAGCTAGTATTCGTATTAATCATTTGAAACCAATATTTACTTTATAACTCACTCTATGAGGTCTCCCCATCTCTTTTTATACAGCTGTGTGAGAAAGAGAGGGTAAGACCTCAGAAGATGACAGCAGTATTAAAAGTTGTGTTTCATGTAGGTATTAAAAGTGTTGCCTCCAGATATAATACAGCTTCATGTATTGTCACAAACCTAGCTGACCCGTAGCTTTGCGTATAATATAATAACATATCTATGCTTGCCAGTATGGTAGTTAATTTTTTTTAAATTATCGATAGGTAAGCGCTTGACCTCGATTATGCCTGATGGTAAGCTGAAGATGGAACGCGCTTCCCTAGAAGTGTCTCTATTTGAAAAATAAATCAACTGTCTTAATTTAGATGTAGTTCTACACAAGGATCTTTGTCATCTGATCATCTGATAATTGTGTCGAGGGAACGAAATCTTAACTCATAATGAACACCAAGCCCGGTAAACAAAGAACTAAGAAGGTTAACTTAAGTGTTTTAAGTTTTTTTTTTTTTTTTGTCTTGTCTACAACAGTTGGCTTTATGGGTCGTTACTGCGTCACCGGACTTATAGGGCGAGCAGACTGCTCAGCCAAAAGTTTCAAATATTCAAAATATATATACATCGTGCAAGGGGCGGTCTAAAACATGCCATTTTTACGTTCCGATCATTTGATCGCAGGCAATTCATTGATTATTTTGTGAATTTTCCTAAACTTTAATTTTTACAAAAACATTGTGGGGTATTAAAGTAAATCAATGTATTATACAAAGTCAAGCTAAAAATCGACAAAAATTAAAGAAACCTACACAAATTTCCAACAGGTTCCGTCTCAGAATCATGGTTCAAATTCATGATTTCGACTTTCGATAGACCGACCCTTACACGCTGTAAGAAAAATATATCCAAAAGGCACATCATATAACAATACGAATACTTACAATAATCATAACGCACTACTCTAAGCTTTATGGTTTTTCAATCTATATCTTAAACGGCCTCCATTCTGTGTGGTGACCGTTGATACGAGTGAATGATAGAGTACAGTTCGCAAATAAATACTACTTTTTTATTGAATTTGTTATAGACTAAATATGGCTTCACTGTATAATACAGTAAAATGGACCTGAATTAATAATTCAGGCCCATTTTATAAAATAAACTATCTGCCATTCTATCAGGCAGTTCGTAAAATGTGAACGATTGGATATACCTGTCACTAAGTTTGTAAACATTAAGGACAACGGCAGATCTACTTTAAAGCGTTTTGGGCTGCAGCCAGACAAAAATGCCCTCAAATTTTACTAAAAATAGTAGAAGATATTGTAAAAAAAAATAAAGTAGGTAAACAAAATTAAGCAATATAAAATCCGACCATAAAAAATATTGTCCTATTTTGGTGTCACCATACAAAACAGTTTTTTTAAAGAATGGTAATTCGTACAGTCATTAAGATGCCAGCCAGTAAGATGTGAGATTTGGCACGACAAATAGCCTATTTGGGTGATTCCGTTCTAACTGTGATATTCAATGTCCTGTATTGTTTGTTCTCACAGGTCGTTAATTAATAATTAATTTATGAAATTTTTGTACTTATTGGAAAATAATAAACATATTTCAACATTATTTTCATATAATATAACTTGCCACTTACAGAAAACTTACAATATATCACTTAAATGTCAATACCGTGTCATGTCCATTTCTAGAATTTATTTATAAATTGTTAGTTTTTTGTCGTAATAAATGATTTAAACTAATTACCTCATAAATTCTAATGTTTACGACAAAAAAAACTAACAATTTATAAATAAATTCTAAAAATAGACATGACACGGTACTGACATTATATCACAGTTAGAACGGAATCACCCATTTATCCTTGATAGTCGTAATCTCAGCAGCAACTCGAGATCTGGTGGTGATGCGTTAGTATTTCTATACCTCGTATGAGGAAGCAAAGCTAATAACCCTAGTATTTGCAAGAAATGAGCAATAGTCGTAGGTAGTCAAGTTTTAGTATCAACGAATAAGAAGAAGTTAGCAGAATAAACCTTACGAATTTCCAGTTCACTATAATTCACCGGTCTGTGGCAAGATGAGTGGTGATCCACACCGCCACATTTTACCGACCCGATAACAATTATAGACTATTTCTAGCGATAGCTGAGACCGATGATATTTTAGATTATAATAATACTAGCTGGCAGCTGTATCGCGACTACATGTACGCGTGAAAAAAATATTAAAATAAAAGTTCCGGGGTTTTACGCTCATAACCGTAACCGTGGAATTTCTAGGACAAAAACTATTCTATGTCATTTCCGGGTCTGAAACTGCCATTTTACCAAATTTCATCCAAATCGTTTCAGTGGTTTAGGCGTGAAAAAGAGGCAGACAGACAGAATTACTTTCGCATTTATAATATTAGTAAGTATAAGTATAATAATATAATAAAGATTATCAATAATCTAATTTTACTTCATATTTGTTTTAGGCCTGGTTAGTCTACTAATATTTCAAATTAAGCATTAAAGTAACAACTAAACACACACACACACACACACATACACACATAAATTTTATATTGTTTGATTAATATGTGCATAGCCTTATGCATACTCGAACATAAAATGACCAGTAACATCAATTAAACGCTCGATCAATCAATCGCAGCGAGTCTCATTAAATGGATCCCGCTTTTTATTTAAAATCTCTCCATTCCGTACCACCTACACGTAACAATCCTTTTTGAACTCACAAACTGCAATAAAATAAACCTTTTTGATATAAAAATAAAGTTTCATTTCCTTTTGACTGTAATTTTAATGGCATAGGTACACAATGTAATTACCTTTCTAGCTGGTTGCTGTAATAAAAATAAAGAGGCATATTCATAAAACTCATCCGGTACTACGATATTAAGTCGATATAATGAAATCGATACTGACGTAATGTGTAGCAAATAGCAATCTGTGCGTGCTTCAAAAATTACTGTAATTTTATGATATCGTTATTACGTTCGGCTACTGTAATATATCAGGCCAGAGTGGCATGCAATCTGTATATTTAAATTTTGTAGGTTATAAAGTAGATAGGTGTTTTTTAATATACACTTTTTATCTAATAGTTTAACAAGCAAAGAAGGTAAAATTTAAAACACGCTATAAAAACTGTACTTTAAAAACTTGAATTTTATTTAATATAATATTTATATAAGATACTAGATGTCGCCCACGAACTTCGTCCACGCGGACTTCGTTTACTCCGCACAGCTTCTCCCCCGTAGGTGATAGCGTGATAATATGTAGCCTATATGTTGACCCTGCCTAGTTAGTAATATTCATGCAAAATTTGAAGTAAATCCATGCAGTACTTTTTGAGTTTACCCCGGACATACGTACAGATAAACAGACAAACAGACAAACAGACAAACAGACGAACAGACGAACAGACAAACAGACGAATAGACGGACAGACGAACAGACGAACAGACGAACAGACGAACAGACGAACAGACGAACAGACGAACAGACGAACAGACGAACAGACGAACAGACGAACAGACGAACAGACGAACAGACGAACAGACGAACAGACGAACAGACGAACAGACGAACAGACGAACAGACGAACAGACGAACAGACGAACAGACGAACAGACGAACAGACGAACAGACGAACAGACGAACAGACGAACAGACGAACAGACGAACAGACGAACAGACGAACAGACGAACAGACGAACAGACGAACAGACGAACAGACGAACAGACGAACAGACGAACAGACGAACAGACGAACAGACGAACAGACGAACAGACGAACAGACGAACAGACGAACAGACGAACAGACGAACAGACGAACAGACGAACAGACGAACAGACGAACAGACGAACAGACGAACAGACGAACAGACGAACAGACGAACAGACGAACAGACGAACAGACGAACAGACGAACAGACGAACAGACGAACAGACGAACAGACGAACAGACGAACAGACGAACAGACGAACAGACGAACAGACGAACAGACGAACAGACGAACAGACGAACAGACGAACAGACGAACAGACGAACAGACGAACAGACGAACAGACGAACAGACGAACAGACGAACAGACGAACAGACGAACAGACGAACAGACGAACAGACGAACAGACGAACAGACGAACATACGAACAGACGGACAGACGGACAGACGGACAGACGGACAGACGGACAGACGGACAGACGGACAGACGAACAGACGAACAGACGAACAGACGAACAGACGAACAGACGAACAGACGAACCGACGAACCGACGAACAGACGAACAGACGAACAGACGAACAGACGAACAGACGAACAGACGAACAGACGAACAGACGAACAGACGAACAGACGAACAGACGAACAGACGAACAGACGAACAGACGAACAGACGAACAGACGAACAGACGAACAGACGAACAGACGAACAGACGAACAGACGAACAGACAGACAAAAATTCTAAAAACTATATTTTTGGCTTTGATATCGAGTGTAGATCACGCCCCAAGTATTCTTTCAAAAAATATTCAATGTACGGTTTTGACTTTCCTATGATTTTATTATATGAATAGATTAATTGAAATTCAAACTTGAGTATATTAAGAGTATATTTCAATTTTGTAGGTTATAAAGTAGGTAGGTATTTTGTTAGTTATACACTTTTTCATTTAATAAGTTAACAAGCAAATAAATTAAAACACAATAAAACCGTACTTTAACAGTTTGAATTTCAATAAGCCTTTAATATTAATAGAGCATATTTAAATTTTGTAGGTTATAAAGTAGATAGGCGTTTTTTGAGTATACACTTTTTTATTTAATAGGTTAACATGCAAATAAATTAAAATTTGAAACACAATAAAACTGTACTTTAAACAGTTTGAATTTTACTTAACATTTAATAATAAAAGAGTATATTTAAATTTTGTAGGTTATAAAGTAGATATGTTTTATTAGTATACAATTTTTTATTTAATAAGTTGACAAGCCAAAAAATTCAAATTTAAAGCAGAATAAAACCGTACTTAAAATAGTTTAAATTTCACTTAACATCTAATGTATTCGTATCTAGAGTTTTTTTATAAAACTTTTCGACTTTATATTCTGTAAGGCCGCGATATAAAATTTACTGTACGTTACGTTAAGCTTTATATAACGGACGATCATATTCCTTTTAATTAATTCTAATGCCTAATTTGACATATTATAATGAAATGTTTAGAGGTTATAAGGAAATATATGAACGTACATAGGGGCTGAAGCATAAAAATTCTCTAGCTTTTGCTGTAGTTAAGTAATTATTAGTACATATTCATGTATGATGTTTTTATTGCTGAAATCGTTAAATTTCTAAAAAAATATTTATGTGGAACATTTGTTAACTCGTGTTTAGGCATACCTATTATGAATACACTGTCTTCTAGTTATCTTGTAAGAGGCAAGCAGAAATTTTGTATCAAATTAGGAGCCAATTTTTCGAAATTCCGATTCGATCCGAAAATATTTCGAATATTTAATTTACGCAGGACCAATGGGAAAGTATTCCCTTCCAAACAAATAAATAATTTTCAAAAAGAGATGCCCAAGTTTTGAAGGTAACAAACATAAAAATAAAGCTAACTAAAGAACCTCCTCATACTTTAGAAGTCGGTTTTTTCAACTGACTTACGATTTTACAATTCTAATGCACAAAGATGCTTGATACTTCTTACATATAGGATATATGGTAAGGATCTTTTTGTAGGTACAGTGAAACAAAGGTGTTAGATAAAACTCTCTAAAGGTTTCTGTAATCGGCGTATTTGCACGAAGAGTCTCATGGATGTACCGGGTAAATTTGGAGAGTAAAAAAGTCTGTAGACATTTAATTCATTCTTTCTACCCCGTAAGGGAACGGGTGTGATGTTATTTTACTTTTTTAATTCTAAAAGAGTTTTAAAATTATACTAGTGCTATTCAATATATAATATTACAGGCATTTCTTAAAAAATCCACAGCAGGCTCAAGGCAAGCTGTAAATTAGACAGTAACACAGGAAATGGCTTCTTAACCCGTCAGTGGGCCGGTGTGATTAGCGATCAATGTGATCACCGCGCTATCACTCGTAATCAGTGATTCAGTGTCGGTTGAGTGCCGACGTCAGTAAAAAGATTTCATCAAAGAATATGCCACTTTACTGCCTATTATCAATAAACAGCTTCTCGGTAAATTTATTTAAGTTTCCTCCACATGATATGTTTGTTGATAAACAATTACATCACTAATAAAGAACACGGGCTAAACTTCATACATCGTTTTTTTTAGTTATTGCCTTAAAGTTTAATATATTCCGTAAGTTTTTATCAACTCCTTAATGTATCCGCATTTAATAAATATTTTATAAACTAGAGGAATATAGTATCTAAATAAAGTTGGAGGAGTAGGTAAGATTGACATAAACATTAAGTTTTGTCTTTAGTAGTCTGTGCTTAGAATTTATCTTATCATTGGGTGTTTTTAGTATAACTTAGATCGAAAGAAAAAAGAATTTATCTTAGAAATCTAAGATAAATTGTCAATAATATTTTGCCAAGACACTTTTTAAATACCTAAAATACCAAAAAAAGAAATTAGCTTTAAACTATTCTTTAGTACAAAAACAGGGACAATTTTTATTTGATACCTATTATGAAAATTATGATACATAAACTTATTGCTGATTTAATGGAAATGAAATCTAAGTTTTATATAATGGTAACACTTAAATATGATGATAGCAGTTAATCAAATTAGTCTCAATATTTTTATATGATTATTCCTAGCGATATATTTTATTTAATTAATTTAAAACATAGATAATTATTCTAGTTTATCTAATATTCCTCACACCGAAAGATAGACAAGGGATATATGAAACCAAAATCACTTGTGTTCTTTCATAGCTATCTTACTTAGAAGATGTATAATTACATAGTATGCATAAAAATATAGCTTATTTAGTTAAAACGTGTATGGGAGGATACTAAATGTATGGCAGTATCTATTAAATTTAAAAAGTAAATTAAATAAGTAAAAAAATATATGTATTGACTAGACAATTTGTTTGTTACTAGGTCTCTAGTCTGTTTACCCGATGATTGACATTACTTTGAACATTTGACGATTGAAAAAACGAAAATTTTCTTCAATTACTGTCATCGTATTCTATAACAAATAAAAACAAGTACCTTTTATATATTTCAGTAAATAAGGCACTTTAATTAGGGTGGTGGCTTAGAAATCTATTGATAAATAATCTTTTTTGTGCATTAGGCAGCTCGTAAAATGTAGACGAAAGCAGAACGTGTCATTACCTTCGTGACTTGGTGGTAGTATTCTTAAGAGATTCACCTGCACTTGTTACTTACTCCTATTGTAATAACATAAGTGCTTATCACTGGTGTTTATGTTACCCAAATAATAAGGCACTTTTAACAAGTTTGGTATTTATAAGAAATAATTGTTTATTTTGCATAAGTATAATTATCTGCTTACTATTGAAGAAAAAAAAATATTGGTCTACTTATCGACGACAAAAAGACTTTTTCATACTATTATAATTATATTTATTTGCGGCAATAAACATCAAAGTTCGCTTCTGTAAATGTATTTAGTCTATGATAAACCAGTAACCGTAGGCACCGTGTATTTAAGTAAGGCACGATAATTGAAGATATGCTTTGTATGATACTAGTCTACTATAAGTGAGTGACGTGAAGTTATTTATACTGCCTTGGATGCAATTGAATCGAGTTTAAAAAGGGATACTCAATTTTATACAATTAAAAGTACATAATATACTGATATAAGACAACTACATCCATGTTTATGAAAAAACATGTTTTATATTATTATAAAACATGTTTTTTTTATTTGACAAATTAAATAACTATTCTTTTTTAAATAAACTATTTAAATTTAAACACTAAGAGAAAAAGTTGAAAAAAATATCATCACGCCGGTTCTTTTGAAAAGTGGACAGAGTGAACCGAACGATAATATGTGTCATATTATTTACCTAAAAACTTCTATAGAATCGAAGCATTTAGGGCTGTTACACATTTTCTTACACACTATGCCGCGTTACGTTGTAGAAAAACGCAACGTTATGTCGTGTTTATCTAGGTAGAAGCCCTAAACGTTTCGATTCGATTGAGGTTATGTTTAATGAATAAGGACATAGTTTACAAAACACTAAATATTGTCGGCACTTGGTAAAATTCCATGTTAATTTGTATTATTAGTATGTTACAACCACTTATCCTGTTTTACTTAGATTTTATTAACAAACACCAATCGTTTTCGCGTTTTAACGCATCATCATCATCGCATCATAATCAGGCCCTGATGATGCGTTAAAACGCGAAAACGATTGGTATTTGTTAATAAAATCTAAGTAAAACAGTACAAGTGATTGTAACATACTAATAATACAAATTGATAGTTTACAAAGATTTACCGGTTTTTAGGTTGTCAAAGTAGGTGGTGGGTGGTTTAACCTAGATTTTACTCTTACTTTTTTCTTGTGATAAAGCCCCGTTTTCACTTTGTGTGAGTGCGAGTGTTTAATGCATGTGCTTAGTATTAAGCAAAAATTTTGACTAGTAGATGGTAGAGTTCTGAATTGTCTCGTCCGGGTCTGGTACCACCGTCTTACCTATTTCTGCCGCAATAACGTCAGTACTTGTTACCGTATTCCGGTTTGGAGGATAAGGTAGCTTATGCAGGTGGCATTAAACCTCGCCACAAGATAGCAATGCATTATTAACACCTTTAGTATCTATAAGTGATGTGTGACTTTACATCATGAGACCCATATCTGCTTGTTTGCTATCTTATAATATAAAAATAAAACGCGAAGACAACTGTTGATTCGCCTTTACTACGCTGATTACTATTTCGTCTATTCACTTTTACTACGCTGATTACCTATTTGTCTATTCACTTTTACTACGCTGATTACCAATTCGTCTATTCAGTTTTACTACGCTGGTTACTAATCACTTGCACTGATCAACGGCTTAACACTAAGCATCTACATAAACACTCCCACTCGCACTAATCAAAGTGAAAACGGGGCTTAATCGAGGCTGACCCTTGTACTTGCTCAAGTGAGGTACGGCCTTGTTAAAACAGTACCATAGATCGAATCGCTATTAAGGTTTTTATTTATAAATATAACTTCGCAAAAAGTTGTTTTTTTCAAAGGTTTTTGTTTGACAAAGGAGACTGATACCGTTGCATACAAACTTGGGCCCCCTTGTAATAAGATGAATATTATGTTAATTAATAGCTAGTTTAACGTTATATAAATACTGAAAATTTTACAAATTTTAGCAATCTGAAAACAGACATATAAGATATTCACCAGAAGTAAGGTCACGGTACTACGGTATAGTTTAACTCACTATAACCGTTTACTATTATATAAACAATTTATACTTGTAATACAGGCAACTATGCTTCATGTTTATAAATTGACACAATACTAAAACACAGATTTTGGAAAACACAAATTAAAGGATGCCTTTCTGTAGGTAGTAGGTACGTAAAATAGCGAAGAGTGAAGTCCGCGACTTGCGAGTACGACTCTTGCGAGCCGTCAGTGATGTCAGTTGTAATTGTCAATTTTAGCTGTATTAAATCCACAGACACTAAATCGTATTAAGTTTGAAGTAACGTAATCAATCGATTATATAAATTGTTTCGATTATATTTTCTATTTTTATATTATAAATGGATTGTAAAATAATGATGGTACTTCCTGTTGATTATACTAAATATTAATCAAAAATACACTTTTACATATATTTATTATTTATTACGAGCTTATATTTCGATTAAAATTATTTACATAAATCGATTATAATTTTATCGATTATACAATTATAGTACCACAAACTTATTTTCGTGATTTCTTTTTTCTCAGAAAGCGGATTAAGCTGATATTTTGAACTTTGAAATAGAAAAATAGTATCATTTTTTTGAACCATACTTCAATCCTTTACATTTGGGCCCAAAAATCCCCCTCTCCTTTAGATTTAAACAAAAATCTCGGTTTCAACTTATAACATTTTTATTCTAGTTTTATTGGCAAAGATAAGTAAATGTGATTTTTTTGATAATATGATTTTTTATTTAAATTATTAAGTACTGGATGATAACACCGGGTCGAGAAAAAATACTGTATTTTTTCATCTAGAATATTCTTACCATTAGTGTGCTTATAATAATAGCAATTAAAGAATTTGGCAAATTGAATTGTACATATTTTACTTGTAACATCTATATTTTTCGAAATTGAATAGAAATTAAAACTTAAAAATAATATCTATAAAGTCTGTTATCACTACCGCACAATGCTTTGACTTAAAATAATGACAGCACATAAATGTAAAATCTGGCTCCTGTTGTAATATGAACACTGGCATGAACTTAAAAAAAATATATCTGTTTTAATTGGAAAATATAATTTTTAAATTTTATCCAAATGCTCTAGAATATGAGTTATATTTTTGGAATATCCATATTTATATGTAAAGGTATGTACTCGAGATATGTCATTAGATTCGTCTTAATTGTGAAGGTGAGATTATCAGAGTATATAATTGTTACCCAATTGCAGTGGAAGGAGACTATCTAAACATTATATATACATATAATGCTTAGATATTTTATAAAAACTCATATGCCAGCATATGTATATTATTTACTTCATTTTTCTATATAAATTTTAATAATAATAATTGTTAATTATTTTAGATTTTAGACTTTCAATTATTGTCGGTACTTGGTGAAATTTTGTACGTGTTTGTTTATTTCACTTTACTGAAATAAAAGTACAAGTGCATTATTAACTAATTTTAACTAATGTTAATTGTTTTTTTTTTTTAAATGAAATCTAGCTTTTTCCCGCGGCTTCGCGTTAATTTCATTTTAGGGTAGTGGGGGGTTAAAAAGAGACAAAAAGTAGCCTATGTCACTCTCCATCCCTACAACTATCTCCACTTAAAAAATCACGTCCATTTGTCACTCCGTTTTACCGTGAAAGATGGATTAACAAACACACACATACAATTTCCCATTTGTAATATTAGTATGGATAAGGTACTTTGTTGGTTTCATAAGAATTAACTGAAGATAGATGGAGCTGCAAATTGGAATCGAAAGTTAAGGATATATTTTTATCATTGCTAAAATCATGTTTTACAACCACATTGTACGTCCAAATCGAAATTCCATAGGATTAAGCGATGTTAAGACAGAATTTTTAGTCCCCAGTCCCGCGATCCTGACTACGCAATTGATGGAGCTCAGGTTCGATTTCCGACAGGGACAAGTATTTATGTGATGAGCATAGATGTTTATATTCTGGGTTTAAGTATTTATTAAAGATATTTCTGTATCTATATATGTATTTCTATGGATTAGTATCGTAGACTTGCATTCTTATCACAAGCAAATAATTTAATTACTTTGGAATTTGTTCGATTTGTGAAATTTTCCCAGCAATATTATTATTATTATTTCTGCGTCTACTAAAATAAATACTGACACTCAAGGTAACACAAAAGATTATTTTTGCAAAAAGCAATTTACGTCATCGTAAGGATGTCGTAAAATATAAACAAAAACATTACTTATTCAGCAGATTTCTCGAGAATAGATTAAAAATACCATCTCTATATGACTTGTTGGTAATCAAGAAGGCTATATTTATATTCTTTAGTCCCGTCCCTTGATGCATACGGTACCAATAGGGTAACCAAATAAGACTCAAGAAACTGTTTGTCGAGTGGTTTATACATAAATTATTAATTTTGATTAAATAAGATTACAAATTTAATCATGGTAACAATTAACTCCATTCCCATTTTCAAATTCATTTAATAATTAGTCCTTTTAGCTGAGACTGAGGTTTAAGGTACGATATAGAGACTATGCAGATTATAATACAAATTAGTTTTTTATACTTTCCATCGTTGGCACCAAGTGCCAAAAAATGCCAACGAAACGCTTCAAAACACAACGTATTTGTTAACAATTTAAGTGTTAGCCCTGATGATGCAGTAAAATGCGAAATCGGTTGGCTATTTAAATAAAAAGTATATATAAAGTATATAAAAAAATAAAAAGTATATATTAGTGAATTGTGAAACTGTATAAGTGCAAAATTTAAAACAATAATTAGTATTTTCATGCCTATATCTTCGAAGAAGTAGGCGGAGGCACAACCAGTGCACCCACGATTAGCTGAATATTTATTCCCTCAACGTGATTGGTGGTCAGCCTATCGCCAACCGGGCACTTTTCCAATCCCAAGTAAAGTTGTTTTTAACAGAAAACTGAAAAAACACACATTTTTTAATTGCCCAGTCTGGGAATCGAAGATGTGTTCGATCTCATGTGGTCAACACTGACACCGAACCAGTAGACCACCGAGGCGACTAAACCACAAAGTAGCCAATAGTTTAAAGTATTATTAAATTTATTTTATTTGGAAAAATATTAATAGTAATTTTGAACAGAATGGTATATTACAAGACAAAAATTCATTAGGACTAGCAAATATAAAGATTATCACCAAAAATCCGACATCGTTATAAACTGAAATACTTTATGTCATTCAGTAAACTCTTCCTTCCCTACAAGTAACTGGCAATATATTTTTTATCTATTACAATTTAAAAACGAATACATAAACATTTATAAACCAAACTTGATTTCTTAAACCAAATTTTAATGAACAGATATTTTAAGAATTTTTCTTATTTAATCGATCAACGAATAAAAGCAAAATATATGTGTTTTTATTACGACGTCATGTTTTATTTCCTTCCTAAGTAATGTCATCCTCCCAGACAGTTCGTATAACACAAGCTATTAGTCAAACGTTTCACTGATATCGCGACTACTAGGTGATAGAATTCTGCAACGTCTAGCTCGGATTTGATACCATTGCCTTATCTTTTCCTACCGCAGTAACGTCAGTGCTTGTCACTAGAACAAGATGTTCTAGTTTCAACGGAGGCCGAAGTGTTATGGTATTAGATTCCTGCAAGGAACTTATATACGATAACTGGAATTATTACGAAGCAATGTTTGAAAAATAAAAATGTACTTTATTCGTTCTTTATAAAGTTGACATTTGTTTCTTACATAACAGAGGGGAAAAACGTTCTGAGCAAGATAACGACATGAGTGGATGTTGTCCCTTTCTTGCAATTGCCAGTGTAAATAAAACTTTCGGACGATAGATTTTTATATATTTGTTAATCGTTAAATCCCTTTTATTCATACACGTCGATAGATACATTAGCTTAAAATGTATTGTAATTAACATAGTGAGTTCTAAAATGTGCTTATATATATATATATATATATATATATATATATATATATATATATATATATATATATATATATATATATATATATATATATATATATATATATATATATATATATATATATATATATATCCTTAGGGTAAGGTAGCAGTTTAATTATAGCATCATTTAGCTAGATTGTAATGTAACGGTACTGCTCCCTTATTATAGATTATAATCTAACGGTATTGCCAACTTCACCCCAACATGTATAAAAAATGAAAATACATACATAAAAATATTATTTTTATGTAATTTAGACTTAAGTATTATGAATATAATAAGACTTAACTGTTATAAATATAATAAGTTTCAATAATAACACTTTTTAAAGCCGTATAGAAAAAAGTAAACAAGCAAGAAATAACATAATTTGTTTAAAAAATTGCACGAAAATAAAAGTAATTTACCATTAAAACATTGTACGAAAATCACAAAAACCATAGCCACATTAGCAGTAATAACCGAGAGCCGGTATCGAACCCGCGTTAATGATGCGCCTTGGGCAGCCTCCGTATCAGTAGCCATCACTTTATCTCCTCCAACCAATATGCGCTCGCAGGATGAATGAATTATGATCATAATCCTTTAAATGAGTTTCTGCAACACAATATCAGACTATACCTGTAACTTAGTAATTATGGTTACCTGTTACGCATAGTAGATCAATATCCTAGCTTTTCATGCATTAAGATTTAATTTTAAACCTATTTTATATGTTGATCTAATCACCTTTTTAAACGACTTCTAAAAAAGGAGAAGTTTCATTCAATCAATTTGGCTGTATTTTTTATATCATTAGGTTGCAAACAGGCAGATGCCTCTCCTGATGTAATAAGAGAGACAATCGCCAATAGACAGCAAAGATGTTAATGGTGCGTTGGTATTTGTGTAGCCGTATAGTAATATCACATGCATAATTCTAACGGCTACTTTACCTTTTAACTGGAATATGACAAAGACAAGCAATGACGCTATGGCGGCAGTAATAGGTAAGGCGGTGGTACCAAATTCCCGGGAGAGACGTTGCGGAACTCTACTACCTAGAAGTCACGATGGTAGTAACATCTATAGACAATCGGTCGCCTTTTACGACGTGCCTGACAGAACAGCAGTCGGTCTATTCTTCAAAGGGCGGCCGAATTCACAGGAGGAAATTTGGAAGATTTTATTTAATTTGTCGTGTAATTTAGTTTGTGTGGGTCAAATCTCCCAAACTAAATTTGACCCCCCCCAGTGCCCAATTGATTGAACTGAAATGTAAAATACATGTTTAGTTCTGATGCAACTGCAGTTATTTAAAATCAAAAGCTTGTTTTAAAAAACGTTTTTAACGAAAATTTATTTCATGTTTGTTACTTTAGAACTAACTCTCTTATTAATCGATATAAAAAATTGCTTTTTTGTTTGTTTGAGATTTGTTTATATGGGATAAAATGGATAGCATACCTACTTACTTCCAATTTGGTCCTGTATAAACATAATAAATATCTAATTTAGAGATCAAGATATAGGATATTAGAAGTCGGTTATATATAAGTCATCAGCAATATACAAACAAATATCGCTAGATAAGAAATTACTTGAATTGATTTAACGCCAAAGTAAGCAATTTATTTATTTATTATATGGGTGACAGAAAATTATATTTACTATTTTGTAAAAAATAAAATAAATATATTTAATAAACGCCCAAACCCAGAAATACAACATCTGTGCTCATCACACAAATGTTTGTTCCTGTTGAGAATCGAAGTCGAGCTCCGTCGGTTACGTACTCAGTGTTGAGTGGTTAGACTCAAGTAAAGTGGTGGTCATGGTACACGCAATTTTATCAAATACCCGGCAAACGTTGTTCTGCCTTTTTAACTACTCTTATGTTTTTCTATATTATCTCACCTTTTAAACCTTCCCTGGACTTCAACAATTAATTCAAAACCAAAATTAGCCAAATCGGTTCAGCCGTTCTCGAGTTTTAGCGAATAGCGACACACACACACACACACACATATATATATATATATATATATATATATATATATATATATATATATATATATACCATTAGGAGGATCAGAGGCTTGTTTTCTTGTTCTGTCCGGAGGCTTTTTCGGACCAGAATTGAGGTTCAAGAGACTAACAGTGTAACTGTTATTTTACAAATAGTATATTATTTTTCTAAAATCTATATTTTTTAATTAATTTTATAAATGCGAAAGTTTGGATGTTTAGATGAAAGGATGGATGTTTGTTACTCAGTCAAAAATGAATTTGAATGAAATTTGACACACACGTAGATGATTATCTGGAACAGTATATATACAGTATACATTACAGTATACATTTGCACAGCATGGGCGTTAAGTCTACACTTAATGCCCAAGAGCATTCTTCATAAGTCAACCATATCTAGTTTTCTTTCGTTGTTTATATTAATGCACTTGCTAAAACAACACAAGATAGTCCCATATCATTCAACAGAAATCAGATGTAAAGTTTTGGAGATACAAAAGAACTGCAAGACTTTTCTGTACTTACTGCTTTTAAATTATAATTACACATTCTTCACATTACATCTTTTTTCAATGTTGTAGATGCTGTAAAAATGTTAGCGAGAGAGCCAATTACTTTTACAATACATTATTACATGGCATAGTTATTAAAGAACCATTTAGTATGAGCGTGCTTTGTTCAGTACAAAATATAATACGTAATGTTGAGGAAAAGTGTTTTTATAGAACATACAGTAGCCTGCACCCGCCGCCTGGAGCGTTCAGTAGTACAACGAACGTGAAAAGTGTTATGCGTTTAATATGCGTTATTTTCCCCGTGTTGATCGAGGGCTCCTTTGAAGAATAGGCCAACTGACGTTCTGGCAGGCAGGTCGTGGCTACTAGGTAGTAGAGTTCTGCATTTTCTCACCCGGGTCTGGTACCACCGCCTTACCTACTCCTGCCGCAATAGCGTCAGTGCTTGTCACTGTCGTATTCCGGTTTGGAGGGTAAGGTAACCGGTAAACTTATGCATTTGGCATAGACCTCGCCACAAGATAGCGCCGCACCATTAACACCTTTGGTGTCTATAGGCGATGGTTGACTTTCCATCAGGAAACCCATCTGCTTGTTTGCTATGTAACGATATAAAAAATATATATTCTGAATAGCATACTGTGTGTCCGTCCGTCCGCAGTCTAGCTCAGAGATTATTCGAGATAGAGAATATACATATTAATTACATTGACAAAGAGGTAACATAAGATCATGAAAAAAATAAATTTAAGGTGTCTCCTGTACACGTAAAGTGGCGATCTAAATTTTTTTTTTATGAAGGGAATGAATCCCCTCCCCCCTTTTCTGACAGTTAAACGGTTGTTTTCGGATATGTGAAAAAAATTACGGTAATGGTACACATAATAAATAATAAATATTCACGGGACAAATTACACTTACTGATCTAACCCCAAAGTAAACAAATTATTTGCTTGTGATATTATGTTAGTCAACGATACTAATACATATATAAATACTCGAGTATATTTAATAAACACCCAAACCCGGAAATACAAACATTTATGCTCATCACACAAATGCTTGTCCCCGTCGGGGATTGAACCCGAGCCCCGTCGATTGCGTAGTCAGGGTCGCTAACCACTCTCAGGTCTTAGTGTCACATTGTGCTATAGAATATTAAACGATACGTGTGACTGACGTTGTCACGAGCTTAGTTGACTGAATTTGAAAAACTGTTTAAGAAAAAAATATATTTTAAGATGACTTTCAAAAAGAGTTTGTTATTTATATAATATATATGTATAAATTAAACCTGTTTTGAATTTTAAAAAATGACTTTGAATTTAAATTTGAAGAATTTACCTCATTAGGTATACAAACCAAAAATTTATTTATTTTTATTGAATAAAGTACATTTACACCAAAAATTTCGCCTTTCAAATTAAAATTAAAATTTATTGCGAAAATGTGGACTCTGGACTGTCATGGCGTCCTAATAACATCATTCCGTCCAGGGTAATATCTAAATTATATTACATACTCTGTGGTTTCTATGAAAATGACAACATCAAGATGACATTTTAACACAGCTTGATTTAGCGTTTCTATATGTGCGTTCAGTGGCAATGATTTAATGTCTATTTTTGCCGAATTTATATCCTAAAAAATATAATTAATCCTCCCTTTTGGGGTTCCGTACCTAAAAGGTAAAAAAGGAACCCTATTACTAAGCCTCCGCTGTCTGTCTGTCCTTCTGTCTGTCTGTCACAAGGCTGTATCTCATAAACCGTAATAGCTAGAAAGCTGAAATTTTCACAAATTATGTATTTTCGTTGCATCTATAACAACAAATACTAAAAATATCCCATATTACCCCCTCAATACAATAAACGTGTTTTTTTCGTTTTTTTTCTGCTCAACATTAATAACGGTAATAGGTAGACGCTTAAAATTTTTACAGAATATTTAGTTTCCTACCTTTCAAATACGCTACCGTAATTACCTTTCAAAATAAATAATTAAAAAAAAAAAATAAAGTAAACAAACGTGATTATTAAGCAACTTTTTACTCGATCTTAATAAACAGGTAGAAACTTGAATAGGGATGGTACGGAATCCTTCGTGCGCGAGTCCGACTCGCACTTGGCCGGGTTTTTTCTTAAACATATTTTTAATATTTGTTATCTTGATATCATAATTAATCATTATAAACTAAAATATATCCGATTTATTCTAAATGAACACATGCTTATTATTGCAGGGCATGAGTTGCACCATGCAATAATATTAACATTTAGGACTGTCCATAGACAGTCGTTCCACATGGAACTTTCACACTGAATTAGTGTGAAATATGCTTAAGTCAATGTCAGGCAGGTTAACTTACATTAAAAATATTGTAAAAAAGAAATCCTGGGTGGAGCAAGCACTTTGACTAATCGCTTGAAACACAATCCCACGTGATATCTCTGTCTATGAGGTCTCGCCATCTCTTCTTATACAGCTGGGTTAGAAAGAGAGGGTAAGACCTCAGAAGGTGACAGCAGTATTTAAAGTTCTGTTTCAAGTAGGTATAATAAGTGTTGCTTCCAGATTTAATACAGCTTCATGTCCTTTATATTATGTTGTACTATACACTATATTATAACAAACAACTAAAAGTTATGGTTTAAGCACATGCAGACTTACATTCCCTAACTACCTAAATAACATTAAATCATTGCATATTAGATTTTTAAAATGTTAGTGGATATAAGAATTAAAGTAATTACAAAATAATCATTATATACTGTGAGATGATGAAGATGATAAAGATTTGTAAAATTCTTCCAATTGATGCAAAAATCAATGGTAATATTAGAACAAACCAGGATTTCTACTTATAAGAAATTAAAACATACCGGCATCCAAAACGCCAGGCCTCACAAAGAAAGAAGTTCCTAATACCTAGAGTTAATAATAATTTTAGCCGTCACGCTAGACAGTGGCTCGTCCCAACACTGTGTAACGAGCTGACAAATATATATTATAATGAAACGATGTCTGAACACAGTTGAAAACTATCCTGAAGAACATTGCGTAACTTTGTGCCTATGACGACACACACTAGAAGTCATACTTTACGTGGTATAAATATTACAATCCTCACTACTATATAAATATGTAGCTTGTACATTAAATCCTCTTGAAAGATTTCAATGTACATATATATTTGTTTACATGACATGTTAAAAACAAAACTAATAACTGTATGTACGTCCCATTATAACCCAAAACTGCTAAACAAATTTTGATGGAAACTGGTAGAGAGTAAGAACAGATAATTACGCAAAGAAAGTTTATATACATTTCGTCTGTCGGTTTATCAGTATGTATGTCCTAGTGTCACTCAAAAACGGCGGGACCGATCTTGATGAGAATTAGTAAGCAGTGAGGACACGTGATTGTTCAAAATATATAATAAGCTCGCCTGCTTCAGAAGTCTTAACTTTTATTTTACTGTGGTTTAGTTTAGTGTAGTTTACTTTTAAAGCTTTTTATTTGTAACAGACAATAAATAAAGCACCTACATCAAAGACTGCTAAAGTTCCAAGAGAGTTATTTAAGAAACACTAAAAGAATTATAAGATTACAAATTTGTCCTAAGGACACAAGTGCACATGCACTTACAAGGAAACGCCAATCGATTTAAGTTAATTTTAACAGGATATTGAACAAAAATATATTAATTTTTATTTTTTGAGATTTGTACCTACACATCCTTATTCTGCAGGAAAGTCCATTGAAAAACAATCACAACAAAAGCTCTTTATTACTGAATCGTAGAGAAGTTTAAAGGTCTCACATTAATTTAAATCATCTTATTTATAATTGGCGCTAATTGCTGCTCATCGCTTTTTTCATAATTACTTTAATTTAGCACATTTTGGTCTGTATTTTTTTAAAAATTTATTTTACAACAATAATGTAGAGTTTATTATAATTTATGTGTGCCAAACTGGTAAGCCAGTTTGTCGGTATGATCTAATATTAAAGGTATATGCAATGTTAATCCATATATTTAACTTTCAATATTAAGTAAAGTATCTTCACTTTTTTTAATACTAGCTGTGCCCGCGACTTCGTTCGCGTGGAAAAATTTCTAAAATAAAAACCCGCATAGTTCCCGTTCCCGTGGGATTTCCGGGATAAGAACTATCCTATGTCCTTTCTTGGGTCTCAAACTATATTTGTACTAAATTTTATCCAAATCGGTTCAGCGGTTTAGCCGTGAAAGCGTAACAGACAGACAGACAGACAGACAAACAGACAGACAGACAGACAGAGTTACTTTCGCATTTATAATATTAGTATGGATATGGATAATACGTATACACAATGTTAGATAATGTAGCTAACTTTATAACATTGAACTTTTTATTTTTATTCGCTATTTATTATATTTTTATATATTTATATTTTTTATAGTTATTTAGCGCTAAAAATTAGCAACACCGATTAAAGTATGAGTATCGACTATACTCGTAGTTATAAATAAGCGCGATTATCGTCTTGAGCGTAAGATACTCGCTTCATGGTAAATGATTTTCAAACTAATGTTCCATGTAAAGTATTCCAATACAATAATATTAGAAATACCGATAAAAGGAGAGTGATGAGATCGGCCTAAATGGACTACAAGAATATAGCGTCAGCCGAAATTATTAAATTAATTTTATTCACAATAAGTCAATATTACAATTCAACGGACACTTTTTAATAGCAAATTAATTTAAAAAAGATTTTAGTCGGAAAGTCATGAAACTAATCAAACTTATACGCTTTTTCTTATTTCTAATTCAATCAAAGATTTTTTTATTCTGCCATAAAGTTAACATTTTCTTTTATTTCTGACCAACCAAACAAATTATAAAAATGTTGGATAGATAAGACGTAAAATTGTAAACCAACTATTGTATAAAATGAAACAAAAATGAAAATATTTATTATTATAATCAAAATCTACAACATACAAGGCCGTATAAATAAGTACTCTTGTATCATCCGAAAGAAACAAAAAAAAACAACAAGTGTCATCTATTTACGCTGTGAGCAAGTAATAAACATTTTATGTAAACAAAAGTTTTATCGTTTTTTAACATTTAAGTGGTTAAAATCAAATAATCTTCATGATAAGTAATACATAAATGAATTATATTTGTGTTGACGATATATTGCGATGTGAGTGTCTTAAAATGGAATGTAACAATTGTGAAATCAAGTAATATTAATCTTTAAAGGAGTTTCGCGAATTTTAGTATTATAAAAAGATCCGTGATACAATTTACATTTCAGAAGAAATTAATAATATATTACAATACGGTAAGCAGCCATTATCATCTGTTGCGTTTTAGGCCAAATTTATATAGGGCCTCATCAATCTCCTTTGGCACTAAATATTTGTAGCAGTTTTTTGTGACGTATCACATTTTTAAGCATATTTTTTGTGAATAGACTTAAATATTTGAGTTAGGATATTTGTAAGCTAATGCGTTGTTTAAAATTATCATAAAAGCTAGCTAATAATATTTTCTTCTGGAATATTTTGTAAAAGCAAAGTAAAATGTATTTTATTACTTGTACTAGCTGACCCGGCAAATGTTGTTTTGCCATTCATATTAGGAATCCATAGCGGACAAACAACGTGACACGTAATTTATATAAGTCTACGCCCTACGGGATTGTCCTTCCACGCAGTCAAAATGGCATTAAACTTTATATGGTGGTTAAGTATTCTTAAATTTTCTATTTTCTCGCGCAATTTTCTGAATATTTTCTTTTATAAGAACCTTCTCCTTACAATTACAAACACAACAAAAAAAAAAATACCGAATTTGGTCCAGTCATTCAGGCGTGATGTCGTGACCTAGGAAAATAGAGATTGATTTTTATATACCCGGTCGCCTCACGGTGGATAAAATAATTTGAACATTTTTCATACTTAGAAATCAAACCTTAAATATATAGTCATATTGTCCAACTCAATACCCAACTCCAGCTAAAATTAATGAGGTAATTATATAAACCATCTACTAAAATAAATATTTAAAAATATCAAAACATGTGTCTCTGACGGTACCGCGATGTGCTGTGATTATTACCAGTTTTTGTACACTAGGGTCCTCAGACACGTGGGATGATAAAATTATGGTAATCACTCTTGGGTCCATTGCAGCGTGTGTTTAGAGTTCAGCAAGTTGTCTTGAATTTTAAAATTTCAAATACATTTCGTATATAGCATTTTTATGATATAGATACTAAACTTGCAGAAGGTTTTTTTTAGTTTTAATAGATTTCCGCTACATACAAGAGTTCTGCATTGTCTCGCCGGGTCTAGTACCACCGCCTTACCTATTTCTGTCGCAATAGCGTCAGTGCTTGACATTATATATGTTGGAGGGTAAGTTAACCGGTAAACTTATGCATGTGGCATTAGACCACGCCACAACATAGCAACGCACTATTAACATCATTGGTGTCTATAGGCGATGGTTGACTCTCCATCAGGAGATCACCACCCATCTGCTTGTTTGCTATCTTATAACATAAAAAACATACAAACACAATGATTAATTTTGCGTTAATATACACACCGTAAGGATGAAAGGTGCATGGAAGGTTAAAAAGTTTAAATCACCAGCAGGATTAGGTCGTTATAAATTTTGATAGAAATCCCCATTCTACTTTCTGTTTAACTTCTAAAATTAGTCAAATCAAAATACTCTGGTATTTTAGTAACTAATATTTAGAATACACACCTTGTCGACCACACAGCAAGTTGAAATTTAAATTATGATGGGTTTGTCCTGGTTCGTTGTATATTTACTTGATGGAATAAATTAGGCTGAAATATTTTTATATTTTATTTCAATAATAAGCAAACAAGTAGATGGCTATCCTGATGGAAAGAGAAACCATCTCCTACAGACACCAAAGATGTTAATGTTGCTTTGCTATCCGTGTGGTGGGATGGCAGTGTCTCATCCATAAGTTTACCGATTGCCTTACCCTTTAAACTTAAGCACGACAATGATAAGCAATACCTCTATTGCTGCTGGATTAGTGAAGCAAAATACCCGGGCGAGATGTAGCGGAACTCAGAACGGAGTGAAAAGTGAATGAAGGCAGCAAATTTATGGAAGTAAAAATATACAATATGTAAATGAGTAGGTATATTTGTAAACTATCGCCATTCTATTGGTGTTTTCAAAATGACTAATCATCTATATCTATACATATAATAAAATCGTAGGAAAGTCAAAACTGTACATTGAATATTTTTTAAAAGAATACTTGGGACGTGATCTACAATCGATATCGAAGCCAAAAATATAGTTTTTAGAATTTTTGTCTGTTTGTCTGTCCGTTTGTCTTTTTGTCTGTATGTATGTCCGGGGTATACTCAAAAAGTACTATATGGATTTACTTCAAATTTTACATGAATATTACTAACATGTCGGGTCAAGATATAGGCTACATATTATCACGCTATCACCTACAGAGGAGGAGCAGTGCGGAGTAAACGAAGTCCGCGCAGACGAAGTCGCAGGCAACAGTTAGTTTAAAATAACGTGCTATTACCGCATAAAATAAAATAAAAGAGATTTTTGATATTTCGATGCAGTTTCAAGCACCATTACTTCAGCTTCAGGAAAAAACTCGAAGGTAACAGAGTTGTCTCTTTTAAGGCGAAACGGTAACAGGTTCACATCGAGTGGTATCAGATTTTTTCTTTTCTTAAAAAAATAAGTTTTTCTAAAAATAGGATTGATACTAAAACACATCAATAAATATATACAGTAGACCAATAAATCAATATAAGATGGGCGACCGAGCTTTACTCGGATGAGATTTTTCTATGTAAAAACGGATTATCACGGAGAGGACACTTACCTAGATCAATTGTAATAGTAGAAGACTATCTAAATACAAAATTTCATCAAAATTATTGGAGCCGTTTCAACTGAACTAATTACTTACAAATATACAAGAATTTATCGTTTAAAGTATACCCTCGTGTTGGTCCGGGCTCCTTTGAAGAATAGACCAACTGCCGTTCTGTCATGTAGGTCGTAAAAGGCAACTGATTAGCTATACGTGTCACTACTATTGTGTCTATTAGGTGGAAGAGTTCCACAACGTCTCGCCTAGGTATTTGGAACCACCGCCTTACCTTTTCCTACCGCAATAGCGTCAATGCTTGTAATTGTCATGTTCCGGTTTGCCATCATTGCCATCCCACCACATGGATAGCAACTCAACATTACCATCTTTGGTGACTGTAGGCGATGGTTTTACTTTCCATCAGGAGAACCATCTGCTTGTTAAACAAAAGGACAGTTTTCATAAAAAAACATGTCACATAATATGGATGACGGAACCCTCATTGTCATATCTTAAAAGTAAATTATTTTTTTACAAATAACGCTAGCACATTCATGACCAGATGTTTTATTTGGCTCATCACTGTCACGCATGTTTTTACACTCACCAGTAGCGTGTGCTACTTTGGAAATTACCTATTGTCTTTGCGGATATGTGATTCTACGACTATTATTCTACACTACTACGCGTTTTCCTTGACTTTTACCGTATGAACTTATTTTTTTCTAACATCTACCACCACAACGAATATCAGCATAAAATCCTCTTCAGGATAGGCAACAAATGTCATGGAAATTTGCACCTTCACATTCAAGACTCTCTTAGTACAAATATTCCGGTTACGTAGAATCTTGACACCGACTTCAGATAGCAACCGATCAATTTTTTATCATACAGAGGCTTGATTTTGTTCGGGACCATACTATTTTTGTCTAAATTCTCTAAATGAGCTTAACTTTATTCTTTCTATACAGTTTATGAAACAAAAATGAATCGTTTTTATCTTTTTCTTTTTTATTATATACTTTTCTAATAACACTGGATTGAATGCGTCTAAGACTAATTTGACAGCGCATAATTTCTATATCGATCGATATAAATCGATAGAAATTGGATATAGAAATTTATATCGTTCGATTGATATCGATTTATAAGTTGAGGAGGAACATAAAATTATATATACATACAATGACATATTGATATCAAAAACATAACTTTCCATTTGCTGAAATACTTGTGTAAAAAGGAATTCCTGTAGTTTTGCACTTTTCTTATTCCTTAAATATTATAGAAAAATTACGTCATTATTTTAAAAAAAAAATATTATCGCGCCTTGCGGTATAGGCAGAGTAAAGTGAACGTCAATAGACTTTTCAGTTCACCACAATTCGCCGGTTGGTCGGTTGGTGAGTCGAGTGGTGATTTCCATTGCCGCATTTCACTGATCTGATAACGATTATCGACTACTTAGCGATAACCGGGATCGACGGTTTTATGCGTTCTGCCGAGGCATGGTAGTGGTAAGACACCTCCCGCCCCACTTCGAGCTACTGCTGATATTTTGGATTTTCGAGAAAACAAAAAAACCCTAAATAATACTGTTGCCTACTGATTGAGTAGCCTGGTTCGCTAGCCACTAGACCAACTTGGTGATCAATCATAATCCTTCTAGCGTAGTCGGGTAAAAATTCACTGATCTTATAACGATTATCGACTACTACTCGACTATTCTAAAGTATACATTTTAAACTAGTTATTATATGCAAGCTACAAAAAAAGGTTTGTTTAAATCCCGTAACTTTAATGAAAAGAACAATTTATAATTACTGATATATTGATTGATTGCAACTTCCACATCTCAAGTACACATCTCAGTATGAATGGAGTCTGGAACTGGTTTCTAATGGATATTGCCGGCCATCATTATTGAAAGGGATTCATTATGATGTTACGTGACAGCAGACTATTTACAATTTAAGTTTCAAGTTATGGTGCATACAAAGTTCACCCTTATGTCCCTAAGTAAGGATCATAATATCTTCTTGTGATTACTATATTAAAAAATGAATCTATTTCAAAGAAAACGTACAGTAAGTTACAAATACGTCTGATAATTAAATACATTATCTTGGTGGCTTAGTACGATCTTATATATTTTGTTATTATTTTACAGACACAGTAAGATATTTTAAAAATATTTACCAAATTTAAAGAAGATTTGTTCTTTTGTTACATAGTATCATATTATCATGCCGTTCTCTTGTCTTTATTAAGAATCTTGGATTTATTAAGAATCCCGAAGAACCGAATGCATACATATATCGAATTTTTATCAGGTCGGTAAAATGCGGCGATGGAGATCACCAATCATCTCGGCGCTGCCATTATGTGGTGATCACTTACCAGGAGATGGATCTCATGCTCGTTTACTTATTTTTTCTCAAAAATCGTGGTTAAGTCTACAAACGTTTACTGTGTCTGCTTCGCAAGGAAATCGAGCGTGATTAAATTCTTTATTTTAAGGTTAACCATATTTATTGGCTTGTAATTTGATAACTCTTTACTTTTGAACATAACAACTGACAATAAAATAGCGTGTGTTGTTCACATTTGCCGCTTATTCCCGTTAGAAAACAAATAGATGTAAAGTCCATTATCGTCATCTAAATTTTTAGAGATTAGAGAAATTTTTCATTGTTACTGTACATAATTGCAGTCTGCAATTATTACTGTCGCGTTTCACATATTACACTCGTCAAAACTAATTTATTTTGTTACAGTTTTGTGGTTATCTAAAAAAAATTGTTCTTCTATAGAGTTTAAAACAGCACCTCGCTGTGCGCACCGTTAACATCTTAGATGTCTGTAGGTGACGGTTGTCTCCGGATTTAACTGAATACGCCTTTTACGGCAATTTCTTAGATTGTCAATGTCGCTTGGATTCACACCCCGAAAAGCAGAGTTATAATACTTATCGATGAAATAAAATCAATCAACAGGTATTATTTAAACCTTAGCTTTTTATTGGATAGGATAAAATAGCAAAATACGGCATTTTTCAATTTTTTCACGATAATATATCTACAATCGTTTTACATTTACGTACATTTGCTCATATGAGCGGCGACAACTTTTCCACCCAACACCGTGTCTAATAGTATTTGTGTGGTCTGTGGTTGTCTCTTTTCATAAGTAGAGTCATCTGTTTGTTTGCTATCTTACGATATTTAAAACAAAAATTTGTGTATAGATTGATTTGTGTAGTAAAACACGGCAAGTCTTTATCATAATGTTTGTGAAATATTTTTGTAAAATAATAATAATCTTTTTTTTGTAAAATAATAATAATCTTTATTTTCTTCCTTTTTTTTCTTCAAAGCCCGGTTTCGAAGTAGCGGTCATTTAGACCAACTGCTTAAGTTCTTTTCGAAAAAAATCTCTTTTTTACAATGTACATTCAGTATAGTATTAGTAAGCGTAGGATTGTTTAGGGAGACAGGAGTCCAAACTGAGTTGTACCCGTATTATGAATCTGCTGACCTCCGCGTCTTATTTTAAATTACAAATTGGAAGATACAAAAGAATCACCAATTTCCCAAGGTAAAAACCTGTGTTCTATTCCAGATCATTATCTATCTTGTGCCAAATTTCATCCAAATCAGTTAAGTAGTTTTGGCGCGATTGAATAACAAACATCCTTCCATCCATACATCTAAAATTTCAAATTTATTTTAGCCTCTTTCTTCTACAGGTTAGCTAGTAGAAGACTGCAGATACTGAAGGAGAGTTCTCGGTTCAGATACCGAATATGTAATAAATAAGTATTTAAAATTTGATCTGATTATCCAATAGAAATGTTTAGTAAATATACTCGCGAATAGATATTGAAATTCATTGCGATTTTCCGCTGCGCCACCTGTCGGTTAAAGCGCGCGCCTATTGTCCGCACAGTAAGCAAATGTTTGTAGATTGATTCAAAATTAAAAATTCAAAACTATTTATTTTATACACTACTACTCCTACTACTACACTACTACTTCTACACTAATTTCATAGTAGTTAAGCAATATTGACGTTAATTATCGTGTCCTTCATTATGTACTGTAAGTACGGTCTTTTATCACGTTCCGGTATCGAACTACACGCCGCCGCAGTAAGGGGTTGCACCCACACCATCTTGACGATTGGTCATCTACATCTATTGGATTTAAACGAACCTTCTTTACACGAACAGACAAAACTTTGGAACAGACTACCTACCTCACACGATATTTTCAAGTACATGGGACACACTAAAAGTTTTGCCCTTCTAGCTAATCGAAACTATTTGAATTTCGAATGTCATATTTTTAAAACGTTGCAACCTTCTTAGTAATAAAAATAAAATTGGCGGGAAATGATTTGTCAATTGTTTTTTATCACATATCAAAGTTCTACGTACGCAACGAAAATAGAATTAAGTCGAAAAGATTTTAGAGCGATGATTTTTTATGATTTGAAAAGTTCTCTTTCTCTGCAAGACTGTGCCGCTCGTCTTCAAAATGCTTTTGGGAGAGAAGCACCTTGTTTGAGCACCGTGAGGCAATGGTTTGCTCAATTTGAGAGAGGTCGAGTTTCTTTACATGACGAATTTCGTGAAGGGCGGCCTTCAACTGCCGTCAACGAAAATAATGTGGCTACTGTTAAGCGGTTAATTGAAGAAAACCCCCGGATTACCTATAAGACAATTCGAGGACTATTGGGGATTGGTATGAGCTAAATTCAGAAAATTTTATCGAAGAATTGAAAGTTCGGAAAATTTGTTGTCGTTGCATCCCTCATGAACTGACAGCGGAGCAGAAGCGGGCTCGCGTGGAATGGTGCTCACAGAGCCTACTGAAGTACGACCACGGACATTCTAATGCTGTTTATGACATTGTCACAGGAGACGAAACGTGGATTTATTGTTTTAAACCCGAAAAAAACAGCAATCTTGTGAATGAGTGTTTAAAAATGAGAACAGACCAACAAAAGTGAGACAGGCGAGAAACGTTGGTAAAAAAATGATCTCGTTTTTTTTCTCAGTTACGGGTCCCATCTGTACAATTCCACTTGAAGATCAAAAGAGTGTTGATGTCGAGTGGTATTCTACCATTTGTTTATCCAGAGTGTTAGAAAAAGATCGCGAAAGACGACCTAAAAGCCGCATTCTCCTACACCATGATAACGCTTCTTCACACACGGCCAACAAAACGAAGTCATTTAGCTTCCGAAAAAGTACATCTCGTCACTCATCCTGCGCATAGCCCCGACCTAGTACCCTGTGATTTCTGTATTTTCCCCAAAGTCAAAGATTTGATGAGAGGTTTTACTTTTACCAACTCCGAAGAGGCAGTGATAGCGTTCAATCAGCACGTAGAAAACATGCCTTCAGATCTGTGGTCCTCCTGTTTTAAAAAATGGTTCGATCGCATGAAAAAATGTTTAAAATGTAAAGGAGGTTATTTTGAAAAGCAATAAACATAATATTTTGATTTTAACATGTTGTTTTGTTAAGTTACGCAAAACTTATAGTGTGACCTACGTATCATTTATTTTGGGATTTTTGTTGTCTCTATCACAGAATACTGAAGACAGTCAGAAGTCAGTGTACACACAAGTAACGTTCGAGCAATGTACATGCAAGGAACACACTGTTCTGAACCATTCCGAGACATCACGTCCGTGTGAAGTGTCTATGTGTGCGTTGCTCGAATATTACTTGTATGTACATTGACTTCTGTTAGTCTCCAGTATTCTTTGTCTCTGTGATTTAGTGGCCAGTGTTGACCACATGAGGTACCGTATTCGAGTCCCGGGTCGGGAAATTCAAACATGTTTTTCTTTTCAGTTTTCTGGTAAAAACATGTGCCCAGTTTGCGATACGCTTCCCACCTATCACATTGTGAGATAGTATCTTCGGCTAATCATGAGTGCAATGGTTGTACGTCTGCCTGTCTCTTCGGGGATACGGGCGTAAAAAAAATTTAATAGGAGGAACAACAAATTCCTTAGAAGCTAGCATCGCATTGACAACTAACACTTGTTGTGTTGTTGTGTTGTAAATGTCAATGGGTAACGGTGATTGCTTTGCAAAAGGTAACCTCTCCCTCTCGCTCGTAGCCTGTAAATTCATTAAAAAAGGCGATCTGAAAAAAATCTAATATTTAACAAAATCAATTTAATTGAAATCACAAAAATTTGTTGATAGTTGAATAAAAAATGAAATTGATTTAGGGTCAGACGGGACCCCTTTACATAATCAAATAAAATAGAGATCCCTAATTAGATCATAAACAGTTTATCGTGATAATATCATTAGCGGGAAGTTTACGTAGGTGGTTTATAGGCTTTACTACACTAAATCGTAGACAACTATTTCTAACAATCTGATCCAATTTACTGCCAATTAACTTAATAAATACCAAAGGTAGGGATACACTGTGGGCGAGTACTTTGTGGCCATGAAACACTATAGTTTCAACTCAATGATATACTTATAAAGTAATTTACTTCCGTAATTGAAAAAATAATTATTATAAATAGGTTTATCACAGTATATATTATTGATTATTGTTTTAAATTTTTCACATGTACTGTTATGTAAAAATTTAAAACGATAATTGTGACGGACTTTCACCAAGTGCCGACGATGGAAAGTATAAATTACATATTATTGATATTTATAAGAGGATATTTAATATAATAAAATTAGTGTAGTTATATTAAAAAAGTATGGACATCTCACGTTGTACTAACGAGTTTAAGAAGAACAATAATCCACGTGTGATGAACTTAGCATATCGCCCGGTATGAAGTATCATCTTGCACGATTCAGAACTCGAGTTTCCTTGCAGCTAACTTAGCTTTACCCTCCAAGTGATTGCGGAACTGGACGTCACGATTTCCTAAAATGTTTATGCTGTTTGAGATGGTGAGAGATATTCTGGAAAAGAAGAACCCTGATAAAGAGGTTCTTTTTGGTAGATAACGCACAGGCTTGTGTCTTGCATTCTTAGGACTTAGGATTAGAGACTTGCATTCGTAAGTTTTAATAGAAAATTGGCGATTAAACTTGTTGAGCAAAGATTAAGAGTTAATAAGGTTTGAAAGTATTTTTCTGTGGATAAATATATCTTATGATTAAAATTACGTTGCATTTTTTTAAGTTTGGCCAATATTTTACTACAATTAGTACTTGTTAAGATAAAACATTTTATTTTTTATTTAAATCTTTTATTTTATACAACAAATTTACAAAAAATTATTATCGCAAGATGTTTAAACTCATCTGTAGTTTTATATTGTTAATCGTCGGTAATTTGGCGAAACTGTATTTTAATTGTTGAGATTAACCTATTTGTCTTGATGATGCGTAAATATGCGAAACAGGCAGATTTTATTAATTTAAAAAAATGGTGAAACCTGTTCAAGTGATCTGAAGTATTTTTAACATAAATTTAATCAAATGCTTTTTTGTGGACACAACTTAAAGAAACCCTAAATTTTAAGAAATAAGCGTAATCAAGAGTATACTAATGTATTTTAGTACATTTATCACAAACCCTCAAAAGATTGTAAATAAAACAATGCCTTTGACAAATGACGAATGGTAGCTGACATTCAAAGATGTAATCAAACCTATTAAATTAAAAGGTTTAAGAGCAATAAAATTATCTATAACTTTTAATGAATTCTTGCGGTGGTTAAATTTTATATGCTAGTAACGACCCGCCACACAGTCCGCTCCATATTTAATAACTCTAAATGAAAAATTTAATAGCCCCCGACATATTCCTTGGTCATCGGAGCACCGTCTTGCTTCAGGTACATAGTTTGCAGAGCAATATACGAATATAAAAAAGCAGATGACTCTAAAAATATTCTGCAGAATTGGGTCAAGATTACTTTATTATTGCAACATATTCGAAGTAAAATAAATACTAAATTTCGTATCAATAAAACCTGGCCAAAGTTAGTTTATTTCTTTCAACAAACAGTTGAAAAGAACGAATGACGTCGAATCGACTAAAACAATTTTGATATTACATGTTTAGAAACCATCGCTAGAAAATCAACTTTCAATTAAAAACCGAAACAAAATCGATTCACTTATAAAATAACTGCGGTGCCAAAGACACAATATTGATCAAACTTATAACACACCCTATTTTAGCCGCGGGCTGTTTATAATATTCATGAATCCTTCAATAACAATACATTTCTTATTATTATATAAATTATATAAAAATTATATATATGATGTAAAAACCCACTTTATAGATATCAATTTTCACTATTTTTAGATAGATAATATGGATATTTACAAGTATTTATGGATATTTACAAGTATCCAAATGAATCTAATATTTCTTCACAGGGAGATATTTATTGAGGAGCTAGCTATGTCAAAATCCTCAACACATTGTGTCTGTTAAAGACTCTCTTATACTTTGTGCTCGAATAACATACCTAATATATCAGACATATATAAATACAAGATTAATTTGCTAGAAAAGGTCTGGGACTAGTAAAGTTATTTAAAAACCATTTATTATCGATATATAGAAGATATCACCAGAGTAGCAAAATCATACGATGGCAAATAAGCTGATAGCCCTCCCGATGAAAGGAGAAAACGAATGTTTGAATACAAATAAACATTAATGTTGCGTTACTATGGTGACAGGATGGTAGAGCCAAATGTATAATTTTTACTGGCTATCTGGAAATCCTAATCGCAACATGACTTTAATACGCCAACAATAGATAAAACGGTGATACCAAACCGGCCAGGAACGAAATTCCAAAACCTCTGATATTGGGGATTTCCATGGATAGCCGTGATCACTTACCATCAGATAAGCCTCCTACTCGTTTGTCCCCTTTTATTACACGCTTTTTATTAACTTCACCTGTATGTTTGTATGTTTGTTTGTATGTTTGTTTGTAACCGACTTCTTTGGGCGCGATTTTGACCCACTTTAAACGGCCAGATTTCGTTCAAACTTTGTAGATTTATCGAGGTCCGATGACAATACACTAATTTGATAAAATTATTCCAATTTTAACCGACTTCAGAAAAAGGAGGAGGTTCTCAATTCGGCTGGTATATTTTTTTATGTATGTACACCGATTTCTCCGAGGTTTCTGAACCGAATTACGTGATTCTTTTTTTGTTTGATGCGGAATAGTTTCGAATTGGTTCCATAAAAATTTGATTCAGGTAGGCCCAGTAATTTTTGTTTTATGAGCATTTTTTTATTTATTGTACCTATCTCGATGTCTGAAATCAAATCTCGCAAGTAAATTTGATCCACTTCCCGGTTACCGATTGAGCTGAAATTTTGTATACGTATGTTAATTGAATGACAATGAAACCTTATTATGACATGGAGCTGATCTGATGAATCTGAATCGGAAGGTGACCACAGGAACTTAATAATTAAATGGTTAAAAATCGGTTAATAACAAGACTATTGAGTTTGGACTCATTTGATTCATGTTGACGAGCACTTTGGTGCTTGGTGGTGACTAGGATTATGCTGGGTCCGATGATGTAGCTAGAAGATGGTCATAGGAGCTCAGCAATTAAATGACACAACTCTATCGAATTTGGGCTCATTTGATTAGTGTTGACGAGCACTTTGGTGCTTGGTGCTAACTAGGATCCTGCAGGGTTCGATGATGAAGTCAGAAGGTGACCATAGGAGCTCAGCAATTAAATAACACAACTCTATCGAGTTTGGGCTCGTTTGATTCGTGTTGACGAGCACTTTGGTGCGGGTGGAAACTAGTTGTAAAAGGAACTACTCTTAACAAAAGTCTTTGTTCTACGTCTGTCAAGTCGGACAGTTCAAGAGGTAAAGTTATAACTTCCATGTTGTTCCAGTAGGCCTGAAAAGGAACTTTTCTTTTTTTATGGTAGTCGAGCAAAAAAAAATCAAGACGTGCTTTAACTAATGACGTCTGTTGTTTTGGATATAATAATTTCTTACAGATTGTACATGGTACTTCAGCATATTGATTTATGGTGGTTATAAAATTACGCTCAGTAATTGAACGAAGTCTTTGTGACGTCTGACGCGCTACCGCTAGGCGGTTCTCACGTGGCTGAGCAGACTCAATTGCTGTACGGTTTCGTATCACTACTAATCCACGAGCTCTCTGCTCGGCGGACTCTTTAGCTAAACGCTCCTCAATGAGACTAATTCTATGAGCCTTCTGCTCGGCAGACTCGTTCGCTAGTAGTTCTCTCGCTAGTCGCTAGTTCGCTAGTTCGCTCAATAATGAGAACAACTCTAATAGCTCTCTGCTCAAAAGACTCATTCGCTAGACGCTCTTGGATCTTACCGAGTCTACTTCTACCAAGGCTAGGCCAAAGCGGGTTTACAAGCATGGGCCAGAGGTAGACAGCATTGCGCCAAGCATGGCCCATACCTGGCCCCGTCGTATTGTCCTGTATGGGAGTACGACAGGAACGCCTTGCACACTTACACACACACACACACACACACACACACACACACACACACACACACACACACACACACATGTCTATAAGCGTATAAGTAGTTCCGTGCTTCTACCGCGGCACTCGACTAGGTATGCGCATTAGAGTTTGCAACAGTGTCTGCGCATATAACTTAGATTTCACGAGCCACGAAGAGTCCGCCACCGTCTCTGTGACTGAGTTTAATTGACTGAATAAAAAAACAAAAAACAAAAACAAAATAAATATACATAATATTTATAGATATAGATATATCACCATCCATGTTAATTTTACATGGATATATATAGATATACAGTCTTGTAGTTTTCGTTTTTTATTAATTGTAATTAACGACACTGAATTTATTAGCCATTCGCATTCAATGATCTACAATTGCCGATTAGAATTAAAAAAATAACTCAAATAATTGATTTTTTCATAAGCTACAGTGTTTCCGGAGTTTCATACATGACGGACAGGAAATTTTTTGACCTATTTTCATATTTTTTTCCGTTTCTACTGCACTAAATTAATTTTTAGCAAGTATAGAATTAATCTCCAATCTCCAAATTATCTCGACAATAGTATGCAAAATATATTGATTCCGTTAACTAACAAGGCTATAATACTAAAAATAGTTGCCAAAATAAGGCGAAAAAAATTTCCGAAGGTTGATACCACCTTCGAAAATTTTTCTTCTGAGAGTCTTCGCAAACGGCGTGTGTGTATGAAAAGAGTGATGAATGTGGAGGAAGCGAGACAAACCTGCAAGGATCGTGATGTATGGCACTCGGTTCTCTCTGCCTACCCCGTAAGGGATCTGGCATGAAGATATGTATATATGAAAAAAAATTTTCGATCGTAAAGCACTCTCTGATGCTTCGCATCATGAGTCGTGCAATAGTTTAAAATTAAAAAAAACAAGCTATTATAAATAAACCAAACTAAAAAGTAGAAAATAAATAATAGTTTAAAAAACTAAAAAACACGCTTTTTTATAGAAAACCGAACTAAAAAATAGAAAATAAATTTTAATAAATTTAAATTAAGAATAGTGTTAAAAATTTCAATAATTATAAATTAATAATAGTGTGAATAAAAAATAATAATTTTATTTAAAAAAAAGCGTGGGGTGCATGGTGTCAATAGTTATAAATATTTTATTGACACATATGAGTAGAGTGATTATCATTTCGGTAATATCTTAAAAAGCACCCCACGCTTTTTTTAAAATAAAATTATTATTTTTTATTCACACTATTATTAATTTATAATTATTGAAATTTTTAACACTATTCTTAATTTAAATTTATTAAAATTTATTTTCTATTTTTTAGTTCGGTTTTCTATAAAAAAGCGTGTTTTTTAGTTTTTTAAACTATTATTTATATAAAAAAAACCGGACGAGACGTTGCAGAACTTTATCACTTAGTAGTCACCTGTCACTTCCAAAAGTTTGGCAATTTGTTCGCTTTTTACGAAAAGCCTGTCAAGATGACAGAAAGTCTATTCTTCAAATAATACCCAGACCAATATGATTTTCTAATAAGCTATCTCTTTGTCTATTTGGCTCAGATTACAAAAATTAAGTTTAATGCGATTTTTTAAAGAAAAGAGTATTTCAATTGTAATCCAGTTTGGAGGCTACTTTAGCCTTATGCATACGGCATTAAGACTGCGCCACAAAGATAATAACGCACCATTAACATTTTGGTGTCTATAGACGATAGTTATCTCTTTCCATCTGGAGAGTCTTTAGCTTATTTGTTATCTTATGATTTAACTTTTTAAATAGATGTCGATATATGTTTACGTAACTTACAAAATATTATTGTTACGTTTGGTAAATGTAGTACTTATTAGAAGCAAATCGGTGAAAGGTATCAGGCTGAAGAGTTTAACGACACTTTCTTTTAATCTACTAATAATAATACTATATTCTTTAATTATAAAGTAGAAGAAGAATATACTATAATCTAATATTATAAAGAAAAAAGTTTTAATTTTTTGTTTACTCATTTGTTATGGCTTAACTGAAAAGTACTCGACCGATTTTAATACTTATTTTACCTCTAGAAAGCTAAGAATTATCCAGGAGTAACATAGGCTACTTTTTTACCCGACTCAAAAAGGGAAGTAATGACTATGACATGATTACTGCTAATGATATTATAAAAAAATATTTTTGTATGTTTTCAATAATAATCTCAAACACTACTGAACCAATCTTTTTTTTATGGTATAAGATAGCAAACAAACAGATGGCTCTCCTGATGGAAAGAGTCAACCATCGCGTATAGACACCAAAGGTCCATTGCTATCTCATGGCGAGGTCTTATGCCACATGCATAAGTTTACCGGCTACCTTACCCTCCAAACCGGAATATGACAGCGATAAGCACTGACGCTATTGCGGCAGGAATAGGTAAGGCGGTGGTACCAGACTCGGGCGAGACAATGCAGAACTCTACCACCTAGTAGCCATGATGTTAGTGACTCGTATAGCCAATCGGTCGCCTTTTATGACCTGCCTGGCACAACAGTAGTTGGCCTATTCTTCTAAGGAGCCCGGGACCAACAAGGGGAAAAAATATTTTAGCATTAGAAAGCTGCATTATCCAGAAGTGACAGGCTATTTTTTATCCGACTGAGCAAATGAAAGTAATGATTTAGGGTCACGCACATCAAGTCTCGAGTAACAGCCAGTACTTTATACATCTGCTCTCAAACTACTATGACTAGAACAATATAGTGGTTCTTGTTTTATCCACATACCTGCTCTCATAGTGCGCTGCAAGGTTCGTCATAAAGAAAAAGGCCAAAAAACTATTTTCTTTGATAATAACCGATTTGAACACCCTAGCCAACGCTCAAGGCGTTATTTTTATTAGAAATCGATTTTCCTTAATTTTGTTCATCGTAGTTTGGGATGCAAATTACACTATTTATAATAGGGAGATTGACTCTTAATCTCTAGCGATAGAACTTATAATCGAATGTAATTGTTTACTTTTATACATCCGGTTGCTAGAGGCAGCAATTTATTAATGTTCCTCCAACTAACTCTGATGGCAGTTATTAGAAGAAGTCTTAGAATTTACATTACCATAGATCGTGCACACTATAATCAGTACAATAAATTGCTGGTTGTATGACACGAAATTTACATCAATATATTTAGTGTGTTTAAGAGAAAATTTAAGCTTAATATTTTCATCGTTTTGATAAAAAATATTTTGTTTTCCAAATTTGTCTTTAAAAATTTATTTATTTTCAGTAATTATCTTTCATATAGTATAAAATTCTGCGATCAAAACTGTGTGGGTTAGCTGTTTAAGAATTAAAATGAAAAGTAGCTTCCATACAAAAAACATGTTTATTTCAAGTATTGGCTGGATCTTAGTGGTAGCAATATACACAAATGTGTAAATGTTTCACCCTGTGTGAAATTACGTACGGAATTTTTATTTTGCTAACCCGATTCTCACTTAGCAAGTCGTTTCATTTTCTTATTCTCAATCTCGTTACTAGTCTAGTCAGTCAGTTTCCCATGATCATGCATGGATAAACAATATCAGTTTAGAAATTGTGGAGGCTTTTTACTAATAAAATTAACACAAAAAACTACAAAACTTTAAAGACAAAATATGTCAACGTGGCTCCTAACATATTATTAATTATGTAACAAAAAACGTATTATCTTTTAACAATAATAATTTTATTAACATAGTGTAGCAAAAAAGCAGACTGGTTCTAGAACTTATAAGATAACTGTCACATATAAATATAAAACATCTCAATGGTATGTTTCTATTTTTGTGCTTAAAATAAATGACACATGCTGAGGATTATACTAGCTGTCTTGTCTTCTAACCTGAACATAACAGTGCTAAGTACTGGTATTATACTAATAACAATAGATAAGAAACTGAAAACTGAAACATAGGAGGGTATAGATCTTAGCAACTAATGGTAACGACCACTTTTATACCACTCACTATTAGCATCCAAATGCCTGCACTCTATAGTAAAATATGCAATGAAAGCAGTCGATGTAGATCAAACTGAGCCATGAAGACATCATTTCAATTTTTGAGTTATGATTGAGATATGAATGGATTTTTGATAATATATCATCGCTTAAGATTTAATGATCGATTCGTGTACTTTGTTTGAAATCTCTTTATATTGATTTATAGATCTAATGTCGCGTACCTATTGTTTTAAATTTAATTGCTGCATTCATTTCAATTAACGTTGTAACAGTGTATAATTTTTAAAATAATAGTTTCACTATATTTTTTGCAGTTGCTATTAAAACTAAACAATGTTTTGATTAAAGGTTTTTTCATATCATATGGCATCAAAAAAGGCTTTCCTGATGGTAAGAGACCAACCGTCGTCTATAGTCACCAAAGATAGTAATGGTGCGTTTCAATCCGTGTGGCAGGATGGTATTGCAACTGGCTTTTACAGGCTATCTTATTCTCCTAATCGGAACAGGTATAGACGCTATTGCAGCAGGAATAGGTAAGGCGGTCGCACAAAAAACCCAGGTGAGACGTTACAGAACTCCACCATCTATTAATCATAATGATAGTGTCACGTCTCGTCTCATCGGTAAAATTACCGATTCCATATGAATGACTGGGTATCCAACAATTTATGAACTGCCTGGCTGAAGGGAAAATGGGTTGTTTTTCAAAAGAGATTTGGATCAACACAAGGAAAGCTACTCACATGTTAGTTACTGTTAAGTACCTCTGTGATTTCTTCTTCTTTTACTATTGCTATTTAGCCTATTTAGCTCAAACCATAATGTTTCGGGCTCGATTTCCAGATCGGAAAAAGAAAAAATATCTTTGAGTTTTTTCAAGACGAAACGATTTATAGCAGCTTGAAATCTGTGTTGTTGCATCAATTATGTTGATTTAAAGATCTATTGCAGCAACAAATAAAACTGGAAACGCCTTTCAAGGCAATTTGTTAGGTTTTCAGTGAAGCTTGCATTTACACCCAGAAATACAGAGTTGTAATGCTTACTGCTGTAATAAAATCGCTCGTCTTTTTTAAGCCTTGGCTTCCTATTTGACACGGTGAAATAGCACAAAATACCATATTTCTATTCTTTCTCGAAAAAATATGTCTACAAGTCTTTACATTTACAAGTTCTTGCTCCTCTCTGCCACATACCGTGTCTGTCAGTATTTTAAGGTCTCTGATCGCGACCTATTGTTTTAATATATTGCAACTTATTCAATTAAGGAAGTAACAAATTACATTCTTTTAAATATTTAGGTATATTTTGCAGATGTTATCTTTTTTTTATATCATATGATAACAAACAAGCAGATAGCAATTGTGTTGGAAAGAGGAACCATCGCCTATAGACATCAAAGAATCAAAGACGTTAATTGTGGGTTGCTATCCGTGTGGCGGAATAGCCGTGCTACATGCACACGTCTTTCGGCTACCCTTTAAATTAGAACACGATAGTGACAAGCTTTGACGCTATTGCGGCAGGAATGGGTAAATCGGTGGTACCAAATACCTGAGCGCGACTTTGCGGAACTCTACCACCTACCACCTAGTAGTGAGTATATTGATTGATACGTGGCACTACCACAATGGTAGTGCCAGGTATCAATCAATCAACCAAATTTGTTTTATAAAAACTTAGTCTAAGTAACATACATACATATAACCAATTGGTCGCCTTTCACAACCTACCTGGCAGAACGGCAGCTGAGGCTTAATTCACCTAATTAAACGGCAATCGAGTCAAAGCGCTTAAGACTCTTACACATTTTCTTACATATTATACCGCGTCGTAGCACATCTCGACGTTCTATCGTGTTTATGTGTGTGAGAGTCCTAAGCGCATTGAATCAATTACGTGAATTGGGAGGCTGGTCTATTCTAGGAGCCCGGAACAATATGCTAAAATATGAAGATTTCCGTGACGCCGTTTTCTTTAAATTTAAAGCCTTGGTAGGTATTTGTAGTGCACTGATATTAAGAGGCGCAACAAAAGTAATAATTCTTATTAAGGTTTCGGATAGCTCGATAGGACTATAGTAACAGAAGTAACACCGTCACACCGCGTCCTCGTCTCCGAATGTTCCCCCCTACCCGTGCGCCGCGCCGAGACAACCATGTTGTTACCACAGATTAAATAATAGTATTTATATACCATACTTATAGTAGTATTTATAGACCACACTTTTTTTAAATAAATAAAGTGGAAAAATTACACAAATTAATCTAACTCAAGCCCCTTCGCTTCGTAGTAAAGCTTGCTAACCACTCCACCAACGCGAACAGGGTGATCAATCGGTTTATTGCACAATTAATTAGACTATTTGGCTCTCATTTTTATATCTTGGGTTTGAACTGAGATTCGGGAAAAAATTGAGGTTTTTCAAGGCAAAAATCTTAGTAGCAGTTCAAAGTATGTATGTTCTAAGTATTGGTATATTAATTACATTGATTTATAGATTTAAGTTGCCTCTGTGGTCTAGTGGTCCAGCGTTGCTGATAATCACAAGAGGTCCCGGGTTCGATTCCTTATCGTCAGGTCGGGCATATAAAAAAAAGTGTTTTTCAGTTTTCTGATAAACGCAGTAAAGTGCCCGGTTGGCGATAGGTGGCCAGCCTACTTTTGTGGGACCAAGTATCTTCGGCTAATCATAGGTGCACTTGTAGTACCTCTGCCTACCTCTTTGGGGATACGGGTGTGAAGGTACTTTTTTATAGATTTAATCGCTTCGCGTTACTTACTGTTTTAAACTGTCACGACCAATTCAATAAACATGGTAACAAATTTTAGATTTATCAACTACATTATTACCCTTTAAATCGTTTCCCGATATTTATAAGCACTGACTCTACAATAGCAGAAAAATGAAAGGTGATGGAAACAATCCAGGGGAGGCGTTCCAAAAATCTATCACATCGTCGTTACAATGTTAGTGATATGTTTAAGTTATCGTTCGACTTTTATGAAGTCCTGACAAAAATACTGATGATCTATTCTACAGAAACGGCTCTAACTAACATAAAGCTTACACATCAGCGTTATTGCTAATTTACACGAGAGTTTTAAGTAAATTACTATAATAAATACAGTAATGTTAGACACTGCAGTCTAATATACGTAAATTAGGAAATATTCGAAAAATAATTCTAATACTTATATTTATTTATTAATTGCTTTATTGTACACGATTAAAAGAGAAGTAACACATAGAGGCTTATTAAAAACAGACTGTACATAATATTACTATAGTCGATAGTTTTGTCAAATTGCTGTTACTTTACTGCTTTCTAATTAAAATTTAGATTTAAGTGTTCCGTTTTTTTTTTTAATTATTAACTTTGGCCTAGAGATATGACTTACTCGGCACGGAACATGAGGTCGATTTTACGGTTGAAAAAAAAATTTACTAAATTTTTTGCATGGCAACATAGATAATGTATGTTATCAGTGCGGCAGTGTTATCTTAATCGTTGTTGCGGTTATTGTGGTTAGTGTATTATATTGCAGTGCAGTAATCCTGTGTGTAGGTGAAAATTAGTAATAACCTCTGAGAATTATAAAATATGGCGGTAGGGTTCAACACTGCGAACTTTACAAATTTATCCAAGGTTTATATGGTTTAGATTAGATAGAAAAAAATTGAATCGATTGTGAGTTTGATTCGCATACCGAGGGTTCTGTACAAATCGGAAGGACAAATACACAGTTATTGTACCAACAACAAATAATTACAGATTTTTCCCTTACTGCCTGTGTGCTGTGAGATATTGATTATTGCTAAGTTACATGATTCAATTCAAAGTACCCTATAGGTTGTGAGTCCCTTGTGAAATCACAAAAGTATACTAAAATATGTGACCAGAGATATCTTATCCTTTGATCGCGTTGACAAGCTTTATTTTAAATTATATATATTTTATATTTTTATATTATATATATATATATATATATATATATATATATATATATATATATATATATATATATATATATATATATATATATATATATATATATGTATTTTTGGACTGACATAATCGCCATAGCGACATAAGTCCCTAATAAAAAAAAGAATTAAAAAAAAGGTTTATTTTCACAGTTGAAATAAACCGTAAACCTAAGTATTTGATACGTTTATAAGTTCTTGAGGAGAGAAGACGGATGGACAACGAACCAAACCCTAAAAATTACAATAACACCCAACTCAGGAATCGAAACGTAATCTGAGTTGAACAAGCTAACGACCAGATTAACGAGGCAATATGAGATATTAAATTATAAGTTGTATTAAAATATGGTGTCTTAGAGCCATCGGACTATACATAGATGCGATACTTAAAACAAAATTATAACTAACAATTTGGTCTGCAGTACCGTTGTACTATACATCAGTTCAGGTGCTGTCTGCCTGCGGGCGAGCTCTTTGGTTTAATTCACAAGCGAATGAAAAATGAGATAGCTATAAATAAATAATTATTGTTGTGTAAAATACTAGTAACAAGGTAGAATGCGAATGCGGGAATTTCAGATTATTTATAGTCTACAAGGATGACAATAGCAGCTTGGATCTATAAACTGTTCGGATATTAACATTTCTTTGATTCCAAGTTTTCAGTATCTACCGGTTATAGAAAGAAGAAAATAAAAGTTGTATTTTTTAATTATGCAATAACTCGCTAGTTGATAGATTTGAGTGCTGATTCTTGGTATCTAAAGATGAAGCTCAATTTATCGTTGTATATAAGACTACTTGTTACTGGGTCTGGTTTCGTTCCCATGGCTCAAAATCATTACTTTGTTTTGTTCATTCAGGTAAAAAAGTAGTTTGTTCATATGTTACTTCTGGATATTGTATTTTTATATTTTATAGTAAAGGAATTTTTAAGATCGGTCCATTATATTTTGAGTTTATCGTTACAAAGATACAAAAAGACAAAAATGCAAATATTTTCTTTATATACCCCCCCTCCCCCACCCGGTTGACCGAGTGGCTAGCGACCCTGACAAGGCAATTGACGGGGCTCGTGTTCAATCAGTAAGTTTTGTTGTATGAGTATGCATCTTGAAAATTATTGGTAAAAATTATCAATATATGTTAATAATTCCTAATTCAAATAAAATGCCATGTATGATTTTAAACAAGATTTTAGAAAGTGAAATTATTTTCATATAGATATATATTTCATATACATTATAGATATAAATATAAGCAATATATATATATATATATATATATATATATATATATATATATATATATATATATATTTAGAGTCGTATTATAAACTTGCTTTTACATCTACAAAAATATGTTATCGATCATGTTTTTACGGCAACACCGTTGATCCAATTTTAACAAAATTTGAGAAGAAGATATTTGAAGACCCGGGGTCAAGCAGAGCCTAATTTTTCTTCAAAATTCAACGTCTGATAGGGTGAGACATGGAATTAAATTTTGTCTTGATAGTTGTGTTGTTACTTGTAATGTTACTTCATTTGTGGGCAAAGCTGCGCGGTTCAGCTATTTATATTATACAAAGTGCCATTGATATCATAAGTTTTTATGTAATTTGCTTTCACTGTTCCATATAAATACTTCATAATAATAAAATTATTATTTTATTTTAAGATAGAAATAAATTTGATGTAAAAAATGTCGTTTACGATAACATTGTTAGGGTCAGTGTAGTAGTAAATTGTAAGCGAAAGAATTACAATTTCATTGATTAAACAACGTACTACAAAATGTATATATAAAAAATGCGTAAAAATTATAAAAAAAAATGTGTCTAAACCACGGATTAAACTGGATACGCCTTTTAAAGCAATTTTTAAGTTATCCATGTAGCTTTCATTTAAAGCCAGAAATACGGTGTTATAGCACTTGCCGAAGAAATTAAATTACTTTAGGAGTATTCTTTAAGCCTTGGCTTTCTATTTGGCATGATAAAAAAGCAAAACATGACATAATTGTATTTTTAACGTTATAATCTACAAGCATTTAACATTTACAAAACAATTACTCATATGCTTATAACGGCTACACCTTCCTACCCCCCTTCCTCTCTTCCCCATCTCAGTGACTATAAGTATTTGTGTGGTATGTGGGCTAAACAATAGAGTATCTGAGGTTAATTTTCTTGTGTGCGGTCTAAAAACCAAAGACATATGTACTCACATACTGGACAACGCATGTGCCATGCCACTTTTGTTTCACTAAGTACAGTCCATGAACTGCACCTACGTCAGAGTTCATTGAATAAGACGCGTAAGCGCCATGAAATTCACGGTGGTTATTACCTCTTGGTCGCAAATATATATTGTACGCAAAACGTTTAATTTCGGCTTTATTTCAGCGCTGTAGTCAGAGTTAACGAAATGTAACACAATTTATCCTTAGCATAGCTTCTGTAGTACGTACTACAATGAATTCTCTGCTAAAAATTATTATTTTTTAAGCGTCGTATCAGATAAGTGGATACCTACCGTTATTCTGTATACAAACGCTTGCGCTCGTCTCTTGAGCAGTGTTTCAACGGACTGGCAGGTGAGTTGCTATGTTATTGTAACCACCACACCCATCCATATGGAATAGTAAATTTTGTATTAATCGTAAAATATTATAAGCGTTAGGCAGAAATAATGGCACTGTCAATTACCAACTCAGAAACTTTCCTTAAATATGATATCCATCATGCATAATAGAGCGAATTTATTCACCAAGCTTTGAGTGATGAAAAGAAATATTATTTATATTTACTTTGTATTTTAGCATTATTGGACTTTATTCTCCAACTTTTATTTGAATCAAATTTATTTAAGTCAAAAACATTTATGGCTAATTGCACCAACCTTGACGTAGCTTAGGACAGTCTATAAGGTGTACAAAATAATTTATCTTACATGATCTAAAAATACCGCATAAAATAAAACAGGGGGTTTTGATTCCTTCAAGAACATTATCAGACTAAAAATTTTTCGACTTCATATTTTTATTGTATGGTTATCGGATCTAAGCTACACGGAAAAATGTGCCCAAACAAAATTGAAGGTAATATTCAAAAATATTATTTAAGATTAATTATTTGATCGGGAAATTTTATCTATCAGTTTTCAAAAGTAACGAAATATGTAATATAATCGTAATAGGCTGCGAAATTGTGCCTTTGATCGGATAAGGTTTTTTTTTTATTCACTCTTTGAACAAAAATAACAGGTTTTTTTAGGCCTTCAGAAAATTTAACTTTAATAACATAGCTTTAATGTTTAGTATTGCAAATTGCATGCTACACATAGGTAAGTTTTCGTGATGTGACGCGTCTATACATTGGCTTACATTGGACAAAATAAGACCAAAACTTTATTTGTGCTCATATTTCTTTAGTTACCATTATGCTGGTTGACTAGTTTGTAAGTCAAATTCGTAAATTCACGTCTCATTAGTAACAATGCGTTTTATGAATGTTGGGTCGAAATTGGCTCGTTCTAGCATGCCTTCAGACCTTATTTAGTGATACAAAAACTCTAAAAATTTTAGAAAAAAGATATACAACCCACATCATCCACGGTTTAAGCGCAAAATATGAATGTGGAGCTAAATGCAACGGCAATACCATGACCTTTCTTCTGTTTCCTCGGTTTGCAATAGGCGTAAAGTGTTTCTCAATCACTCTAATTTTTCTAATTACATTTTACAATACAATTAGGTAATTCGGTGCTTTTGTATAAAATTCTACACACATTAAATTCAAATTTAATTATAGCTCGTCTAATTTACAATGTCACAAAACTTCATTTGATTTTGCCTGTATTTAAAAATATATGGGCTTATAATGACTACACAATTAAAAATTATGCAAAACAGACGTGATGTGATGATATGATAATATGATAGTGACGATATGCTAGTAAAGACCAAATTATTAATATTATCGAAAAATCGGAACAGTGTTTTTTCTCTTAGATTCAAATGTCAACTGTCATAAGAATGAAAGTTACACAACAAATAGCGAGATGTTGTAAAATTTAAACACATTTATTTAAAGCGGCTCACGTAATAAAATATTTAAATTTATGTAAGCTATTCTTAGTATGAAAGTTTCTGATTGTTTTTGATGAATGTGAATGAATAGATTAAGTTACAAAAGAGGAGAAAGCATTAATTACATTTGACTTTAACTATGTTTCCCGTGACGCAGATAGTAGTAGGTAGGTAGTAAACCTGTAGAGAGTAAAATGCACCGCCACCAATTATTCATATATTTTAGTTTTAGGTGATGCACTTAGTAGGCATCTAGACATACATCATACATCATACATCATAGACACCTAGACATACTTTAATATCCTTAACAAAATGTATTTCAACAAAAGTAAAATAAGCCAACAAGAATTGGTCAGATTTGTACAATAACATGATTTGAGTGTTAGGGAGATTTATTTTTTATTTATTTATTTATTTATTTATTTATTTATTTATTACACAGTACATGAAAAATTACTTAAAAGCACAGATTTAAGTCTGGGTGCCCGTCTCACCCTACATAATTATGTGTTTATCCCAATGCTATTGTATGGAAGTGACAGTTGGGTATGTCAGAGAGCGTATGAAATTATGTCGTCGAGATGAGTCCGATACGAAAAATATGTGGCGTAATACTCGCTGACCGGTTTCGTATTGCGGAAGTGAGAGATTGGCTAGGCTTGAAAGAAAGTGTCGGTGTTAAGATAAGAAAGGACATACTCTGTTAATCCAGACATGTACATATAAAGAATGGTAGATGGAAGGTTACACAATGCGAGTGTGGAAGGGTGTAAGTACCGACCTAGACTGACGTACCATGATCAGATTGATCAAGTACTGTACAAAGATGGTGTCAAGTGTCTTTGCAATCGGCTTGTGTGCGTGAAGAGTGTAATAAATATAGAGGAACGAGACAAGCCTGAAGGATCATGATCTATGGCACTCGGTTCTCTCTGCCTACCCCATAAAGAATCTGGCGTGTAGATATATATGTATGATTTTCTGTTATGTAATATGATATGGATATATGTATGATTTTCTGATATATAATAGGATGTGGAGGAGGATAGTAAGCCTACATATTGTTTACATATCTCTAGCAAGATCAAAAGAAATATATCGGGAATAGAAAATGTGTTTCCAAATTTAATTTTTGTTCTTTTTTGGTCAATTTTGACGAATTTTATAATGAAAAAAACATCGATTAAAGAATTTGTCTGGAATTTTGCATCACCAATAGTCGACACAATTTGTCGACTTTATCAAAAACATGTGCTTATGAGTTAAATTATGAAGGAGTCCAAAAGCAGTCGTGATGGAGTGCAAAATTTTCCTCACCCGGTGACTTACCAGTTCAACGTTTTCAACTGAAGTTAACATAGCAAAAGTGAAGGAAATTGTAACTAAAAATATTTATTCAAGTTTAAAAATGATAGTCGCTGAACTTTCTGTGCCTGACAAGCCAATTTCGGGCAATTTTTTTAATCACTTGGATTTGAAAAATGTTGGTTAATCTCAAAAGAGCTGAATTTTCTCCAAAAACTCAGTCGCATAAGACGCGTTGAAAATATGCTAAATCGAACCAAATCCGACTCAACAGTCATGAAATACATTTTTACTAGTGAAAAACTATTGAAATACTAACATTCTTTTTTTTATACTTAATAAACTTCAGCGAGACACCTTTCAACTAAACCGATACCGAAAAAACCACGGCAAAATCTATCAAAAGTCATGTTGACTGTTTTCTTTGAGTATTCGGAATTCCCGTTGAAAGATTAAGAAGTAAATAAAAATATTATTTGAGTATTATACAGCGTTTAAGAAAGTAAATTCGACGAAAAAACCAAATTTGTAGAAAGAAAATTCTTGGATTTTCACCTAGATAATGCGCTTTCGCGCAAGGCCGTTATTGTGTACGAAGATTTGATCAAAAACTCAACAACTATCATCAAGGAACCACCTTATTCACCAGCAAATTACCACTTCGTAACACACGTTTTCATTCGGTAGAAGACATATAGGAAAATTGTGGCGAGAACTTAACTCAATTCCGGAAAAAACTCTTAAAATAATGTTTCGACGATTGGCTTATTCATTGGTATAAGTGTATCGTTTCTGGAGGCGCACACTTTAAAGGCGATAAAATAAATTTGGATGAATAACTAACATTTAGTGTATTGTTAAACGTTTCCCAGTACTTTCTTCACAGAACAGCATTTCAATAAAGGTTTACTTTAATTTTATTGGAATGCGAAACACTACGCTTTACGAGTATGGATAGCTTTTTATGACTTAGGCAAAAGCTAACAAGTCTATTTCTAGTAATAGGTGAATATCTGGGACGAGCTATATTTCAATAAAATTAAAATAAACTCAAAATAATTTGATCAATCAAAATGATTTGAATATCCGTGAATATCAACCAAGAACTAGTAGTTAGAATTTTATGTGCCAATAGCCACTCCAGTAATACTAGGTCAATGATCAAACATAGATCAGTGGACATCTCACACGAGTTAATTTAAAGTAAGTAAGTTTCAAGTAAGTAAGTTCCCCCAAGTTTCGTGTGAGTCAATCTCTTCCAATTTTCAAAAAGAGTCTAAGAGAACTTTTTCTTGCTTGGTCTACATAGTATTTATTTTATTTCTATCGATTGTTATTCATTTTTAAATATTACGTGGCTAAATTTATTATATTAAGACTGTTATATTCATATGTATCTAGTTTTATGATTATTGTACACTATTTTAACATTTCGATAATTATTGTGTTTACTCTTATTCGGGTCAGCTGGAAGAAATCTCTTTTATTGGGGATAAGCTCACCTATTGTATAGTCTGTTTTTAATAAGTCTCTATGTATTACTTCTCTTTTAATTGTGTACAATAAAGCAATAAATAAATAAGTATGCGGTGGGTGTTAATTAAAGATTCTAAAGTACATAGGTATATTTTTGGGTTAACTGAGATATATTTAATAAACATTCTTATCCAGAAATGTATAATTCTGCGCTTACGCATAAATGCCTTTTTATTGAGTTCGAACTGAACTCATTTTTCATTGATGATGTTAGATGTATATACTGAACACTCGATTAATAAGGCTATAATAAAAATTAATTAAGAAAAACGACCACATTATTCGAGAGTTTGAGTAGCTACTAGATCGAAAGAAACTTGTCACATACTTACATTAGAAAAGTAGCACATTTACAAAAATCACTCTTTCGGAAGCACTCAAGTAATTCAATATTGGAGTAGTTAACAAACTGGTCTACACACATGCTCCAGTTTTTTAGTAATGTCAAGTAATAAATCACTATCTTCGATAACCAATGCAGACTATAAAGGGCCGGTGCGTAGGCGACAGTGAAATTTAATTATTAAATATATCGTGACTTGTTATCTACTCAGAGTAATTACCCTCTAACGGTAATTGGTTGTTCAGAGAACACATTCATAATTATTGAACCGACTTTATAAAAAAATCAAATAAAATTTACATTATGAATAGATTGTAAATTTATATAAATAGGTAAATAAATTACCGCCCCGTTGGTCGAGTGGTTAGCGATCCTGACTACGCAATCAACGGGGCTCGGGCTCGATCCCCGATTTAGACAAGCATGTGTATGATGAGCATAAATATTTGTATTTCCGGGTTTGGGTGTTTGTTAAATATATTCCAGTATTTATATATGTATTTCTATTTATTGTATTATAATGTGCTTACTTGGGGTTATATCAGTAAGTGTAATTTGTCCCGTGAATATTTATTTATTATAAAAAAATGCTTGAAATTACGTGTACAACCATTAATTTCGGACATAAAATGGAACAGAATATGTATTTCCTTATTAGTCCCCGGCCCTATGATTGACGACACCTTAATAGTGAAAAACAGGCCATCTGTCGTAACTGCCAGGAAGCTCTTAAGAGGTGATTGAAAACTGCTACTAAATGATTACTCACGTTACCTAGAAGTGACTGTTCGGCCTTATCTGTTTCTGCCGCCATAATATCCGTACTTTAAAATTCAAAGCTTTATGTAAAAATATCGCTGGAAAAATTATATAACAGTATAATTAATCAATCAATAATTAATCTAACCTTAAAGTAAGTAAATCATTTGCGAGGGACATGGATGTTAGTCAATGATATTAATATATAGAAATAATTTTTTTAATATTGCAAATCTATATTATTGGAACACAGATAGATGATAGACTGAAATAGCGCACAGGTTACTTTTTATTCCGGAAAAATTCGATGATCCCGCGGAATTCGTAAAAAACTTCTTTATATAATGCAGTGAGCTGCACGCCGCAGCTAGTATTAGTAATATTATGTAATACTGTATTACATAAAAACCTAGACTCACAAATACAAACTTGCGAAAATCCGAGCATTGTGTAATCAGGGTCGCGAAATACTCGTCTAAAGGGTTGATCGAAGTTTTAGATTAAAAGAATAAGTACTTGGTATTCTTCATCTATACCTATATTAATATTATAAATGCGAAAGTTTGGATGTTTGGTCCGATAAATTTTTGGATGGATGGTTATTTGTTACTCAATCACGCAAAAATTGTCGCCTCTGTGGTCTAGTGGTCCAGCGTTGGCGTTGACCACATGAGGCCCCGGGTTCGTTTCCCGGGTCGGGCAGATTAAAAAAAAAATGTTTTTTTCAGTTTTCTGAGAAACACAAAGTTGCCCGGGATTGGAAAGTGCCCGGTTGGCGATAGCTTGCCACCTATCACATTTGTAAGACCAAGTATCTTCGGCTAATCGTGGGTGCACTTGTTGTACCTCTGCCTACCCCTTCGGGGATATGTGCGTGAAAATACTTTGTCAATCACGCAAAAACTACTGAACGAATTTGACTAAGATTTGCCGCACAGGTAGATAATGTCCTGAAATAGCACATATGCTACTTTTTATTCCTATTTACTTTTTGACCGCCCCGTTGGTCGAGTGATTAGTGACCCTGACTACGCAATCGACGGGGCTCGGGTTCGATCCCCGATGGGGATTAGCGTTTGTATGATCAGTATTAATGATTGTATCTCTGGGTTTGGGTGTTTATTAAATATATTCTAGTATTTATATATGTATTTCTATGTATTAGTATCGTTGACTAACACCCATAACACAAGCAATATAATTAGCCTACTTTGGGTTTATATCAGTAAGTATAATTTGTCCCATGAATATTAATTATTTATTTATCCCGGAAAAATTAGATGATCCCGCGGGATTCGCCACAAACTTTTATAATGCAGCGGGCGGCACGCGGCAGCTAGTTAATAATTAATAATAATTAAGGAATTAATTATTATTAATTATTATAATTAAGTTAAATTAAATTATAATAATTAAGGAAATCAAGTGAATGCCTATCTAGGTCTGCTGCAGCAAAATGATTCAAACCAAAATTAACCTCTTCTAATTTCCATCGAATCACCTTTCAATCAAGTGTTTTCAAAACTTGTAATATTGTTGCTTCGGTACTCTGAAGTCACAGTTTTATCGCAGTAGCCAATATTTCTAAGTCTTACTAAAACCAATCGTTTCAAATATCATGGATCCTCCACCTTTAAATCGAATGAATTCGATATATTTGGTTCATATTTTAAAATATGAACTGATATGATGTCGCCTTTGTGGCCTAATGGTCCAGCATTGGCATTGACCACATGAGGTTCCGGATTCGATTCCCGGGTCGGGCATATAAAACAAGTGTTTTTTTTTTAGTTTTCTGAGAAACACAAAGTGGCCCGGGATTGCGAAGTGCCCGGTTGGCGATAAGCTTGCCACCTATCACATTTGTGGGACCAAGTATCTTCGACTAATCGTGGGTGTACTTGTTGTACATCTGCCTACTCCTTCGGGGATACGGGCGTCAAGATACTTATATTTTAAAATGTAAATTAATGATTGCTATTAATCATATCCACACTAATATTATAAATGCGAAAGTCTTTCTGTCTGCTAAGAAATTAACGCTAAATTGCTGCACCAATTTCGATAAAATTTGGCAAGGAGATAGGTGAAAGCTCGTAACCACGAGCTTTCACCTATCTCCTTGCCAAATACAAACAAGTAAGGTAGGCAGAGTAATCCGAACGTCTATAGACTTTCCTGTTCACAACGATTCAACGGTTTATCGGTTGTCGGGATGAGTGGTGATCCCCATTGCCGCTTTTACATCTGATAACGATTACCAACTATTTCTAGCGACAACTGGAACTGACGTCTTACGTGAACGTCCAAGTAGTGGTAATACACCACCCGCCAGACTCCGAGCTGCTATTGAAATATTGGATTTTCGAGAAATACCTCGAAAAACCTTAATAACACTTTTGCCCGATCTGGGGATTGAACCGGTACCTCAAGATTGGAACCGAAATAGCTTATCCCTAGACGACGAGGCAGTCAAATAAAGGCTGGTCAAAAAAAATAAAGACTGCGAATTCGTAGAGTATATTTTTTTAAAAATCAACCCCTAAGAGGCTGTAATAGGGGATGAAAGATAGTGAACTTAATGCTACATGGAATTCCTTTCATTCCTACCTTAATCAAATGAGAACAGTATCTAGGATGGGGTGCACAGAAAACTTATTATAATTTTGTACTATAATTATAATTTCATATTTAATACATATTGGATCTAAATCAAAAATTATGCGCTATGCAATATTTCAACATATTTTGCTTTACAGGGTAAGGTAGATAGTAAAGTTGTATATGTGGCATTATGTGCGCAAAATTATAATTCATATAAAAAATATGTAGTTCAATTTCTACTATTAGGCGATCACTATTAATAATTTTCGCTCGTCAGCGATGATGTAGTGTCGATTAAATCATGTAAATGTAATCCTTACAATATTTTTATGTTTCTTAAAACACAAACCAGACATATTAATCAAATTGTTCCGTTAACTAGCTACTATATTTATCGTATAATTTGCGATCTAATATGATATACTCGTATTAGGAAACGGAACGATCAATTAATGAACTTATTAAAATATTGAACAACCAATTAGATTCGTAAATTGAGTGCGGTAATAAAATTTCATACTATTTGGCTGTAGGTACAACTTCAAAACCTGCAAGAATGATTTTCATTTTATTTTTTTTTCTTGTATTCAAGGTTATAAATATAAGAAATCACTAAGTCCTAGAATATTATTTTTTTCTAATATCGTAAAAAAATGACTAAAAGAATATATGCCTTGGCATTGCTTTTACATAATATTATGTATTGTATTTTTTATTTTCTATTACAAAAAATATATTAATAAATAAGAATGCGCCGCTTATATAATAATTGAGATAATATATCACAGACCACATGAATATTAACAGACACGCCATTGAAAAGGAAACGTGTCGCCGCGCATAGGAGCAAACGCTCCTATTACTTTCAAAAATTTCATATATTTGTAGTTTATATTATATTGTAAAAAAATAGAAATAAACCATTTTGTACTATTTTATCGTACCGAATGAGATGACAAGGTTTAATAATTACCCTTGAAATAATTTTATTTCATTGGTAAGTAGTATATCTCTCGATATCTGTATGTACCTTATTGCAAGCTACGCTGCCAAACTTAAAAATTGTCTCAAAAGGCGTATCCATTTAATCTGTGTAACATATAAATAGAGTGCGGGCCATAATCACGTAAGTGAAAATGTTCCGGTGAAAGAGTAAGAACATTTGGTATATGTGTTTCTCTTTAATGATTAATGTAATGGTATATGTGATTGGTTTCTTATGTGATTGACGCGCGAAGCTGCCGTGCTTTTTATTATATTTCTCTGTTGCGCATGTGTCTTTAAGAAGAGAACCTATAACTAAGTTAATTTTATTTCTCCCTCTACCAACGCGATGACTTTGTGTGTCTAATTTGTCGAGATGGTCATCGCTGTTTCAAATCAATTACTGTCATTTTACATAATACTTCAGTTTTTAATTTTGAATGTACACAGGTTACAGGTTAACCAACAAAAGGTTGTATATATTGAAGGACACAAATAAACAATTAAAATGTAATAAAATGAGAATATTGTTTTTTTTTTATTCTTGTTTTGATTAGGTACTTATGTCGCTATGGCGATTACGTCAGTCCCATCGGATTAAGCTAATCTTATGTTAAAAAGAGGGTGGGAGGCATCGCTGTTCTAGGCTTCTTTTAACGAACTTATACACATCAAATGCTGACTCCGATGTCGGTATACTAAGAATACTTTGTATAGGACTACGTCAAAAATGTTAATTTGTCTTCTTGCAAATAATATCTCTTGCACTCTCTGGTTCTTGGCACATTCCATTAAAAGGTGATGTATGTCCTCTACTTTGCGACGTACAACACAATTAGGTTAATTATTCTTCTTCATCAGGTAAGAAAAACTGTTTAATCGAGAGAATATTGTTATTAATCCTTAGTAAACCTATATGAAATTGGTGTAGTAATATCCAAAAAGTATGTTCACTACACGTAGTACTAACGACTTTTTTATATCATAAGATAGCAAACAAGCAGATGGGTCTCTTGATGAATAGCGAAAACCATCGGCTATGGACGCCAAAGCTTTTAATAGTGCGTTGTTATTCATGTGGTAAGGTGGTATTATCATTTGCATAAGTTTACCGTATACTTTTTGCACAAAACCAGAGCACCAGAGTGACAGGCATTGACTTTATTGCACCTAGGAGCCAGCCTGAGGTGTCTCGCATAGCCAATCGTTAGCTTCTTACGAACTGCCTGGTAGAACGGCAGATGGTGTATTCTGCAAAATGGGCTTGAATTAACACGAGATATTTCATTTATTTCAATTTATTTATTAAATCGTGTAACTGAAGACGAAAGTTGACTTTAAGAAAATTTAGTAATTATTGACAATCATATAATTACGGTAAACAGCAGTAATAAGTATCAATATAACATACTAGCTGTTGCCAGCGACTTCATCCGCGGCGACTTCGTTTACTTCGCATAGCACCTGGCCGCTAGGTGATTGCGTGATAATATGTATCCTATATGTTGACCCGACCTGTTAGTAATATTCATGCAAAATTTGAAGTAAATCCATGCAGTACTTTTTGAGTTTACCCCGGACATACATACAGACAAACAGACAAACAGATAAACAGACAAACAAACAAACAGACAAACAGACAAAAATTCTAAAAACTATATTTTTGGCTTTTATATCGATTGTAGATCACGCCCCAAGTATTCTTTTAAAAAATATTCAATGTACAGTTTTGTCTTTCCTACGATTTTTTATATGTATAGATTATTTTTTGAACATTACCTGTTAGTTATTTGAAGTTTTACCCTGTATTGGTCGTAGCGCCTTTAAAGAAGATATGGCGAACTGTTACGTTGCATCGCTTAGCACTTATAAAAAAAAACGACTAAGTGAGAGTCACACCCGCGCACGAAGGGGTTTGTACCATCATCTATAAAAAACAGTAAAAAATTCATTTGTTGTATGGGGACCACCTTAATATTTTTTTATATTGAGTATTTGTTGTTATAGCGGCAACGGAATATATAATTTCTAAAAATTTCAGCTTTCTAGCTATCAAATTTTATGAGAGCCTGGTGACAGACAGACGGACAGAGGAAACTTAGTAATAGGGTCCCGTTTACCCTTTAGGTACGGAACCATAAAAAGCATTTTATTAGATACAAATGTTTATTATTACTTTTCTACACAACTTTATATAGCTAATTAGACTTAGAACACAATATTACTTTAAACTGTGATGTCACTTCATGATAACCTAATGAAGGGCGATTTCCACCCGGAGTATATTAGGTTAGTTCCCTTGCCGAAGGCCAGCCGACGGGCAGAGCCAGGTCCGCAGCCGGGCAGCAATTATACTAGTTAATATCTAACTGAACGAAATTAGAAAAACGGCGAATATTTATACAGTAATAATGTTAGCTGACAAGCTTATACGCAGATCAGCATTATAGTATGGAAATTAGAGATGTAACAGAATGATTGGTTATACGTGTTACTACTGTCATAACTACGTACTATCTGAGTAATAGAGTACCGCATACTCTTGCCTGGGTATTTAGTATCACCGTCACTTGGTCTGGTACCACCGCCTTACCTATTCTTGCTGCAATAGCGTCAGTGCTTGTTACTGTCGTGTTCCGTTTAGGAGCGTAAGGCATTCGGTAAACTTATGCAAGTGGCGCTAATACCTTACCAATCGAATAGCAACGAATCATTAACAACTTTGTTGCCTATATGCGACGGTCTATTTTCCATCTGAAGATTTAAAAAAAAAACACAATTTAGTTGAACTAAATTTCAAACTCTTTGTAGTAGGTTCATGTAAGTTTGTTATGTTGTGTACAGCCAGTAACATCAAAAACAAATACTACATGTACAGATTAACAAATAAAAGATTATACATACTTAAGGAGGAGATTCAATAGTAGTAAGTAGTATCGGCTAGATACACTTATGCATATTTATGGCATTAAGACCCACTACAAAAATTAACATATTTTGTGCCTAAAGACGATGGATATCTCTTTCCATTATGAGAACCATCTGTTTGCTTGCTATTTTATGATATAAAAAATCATTCTTGGCATAAATTAACTTTTACTATTTATTATTCCTTGCATGGATTATAGATAATATATTGTTAATTTGTGAAATATAATTATATTTTTAAATACTGAACAATAATAATTTTATTTATATAAGTGTGTAATGTTAAAATTATATAATATATTAAATATAATTGAATGCTATTAACTTAAAATAATATGATTGAAATAATTCTAAATTGATATAAAAAATACATGATTGCTTAAAAAATATATTTAATGTATTATGTAACTAATTTTTTTTACAGAATCCGAAAATAACTTAATAATATAATAATAATGTTATAAATTCAATAACATATAAGTTTTTCTTATGTATATAAATTTTATTGTATTTTTATAACTATTGCATGTTATAAGATGAAATATGTTGAACAAACTTAAGTAAAAACAACTTTATGTATACCATATATGTTGCAATAAATGATTATGGTTATGATTATGATTGCCAGTTGCATGGTTTTCAGTTTTGAGCGCTAAATTAAGAGGACATGATACGAGCAATTTGGTCCAAATTAATTAATAGTTAATAATAAATCATGACAAGAAAACGGGCGAAAAGGTGTTGTATATTAATAATAAAATTATTAACAACAGATTGCTTGTAGTTGATCAGCAGGCGTGGTCAATTCACACGCACTTGATTTATGGTAACTTGCTTTACCACTTTGTATGTAATTATAACGAAAGATCCTAGTTCAATGGCAGGCAAAATCGCGAGAATTTATCATCATTGTTGACAATAATGGCTACTACAAACCCGCCCATAAGATAAACCATTTAAAATTACATTTTTGAATTTCAAATTTTAATTTAAATTAGATTCATTAATCTAATCAGGCTTAAATCCGAATTGACCGATAATTATTGTTATTTTTTATATCACTAGATAGTAAACAAGAAGATGGTTCTCTTGATAAAAAGAGAAACCATCACCTATAGATTATAGATACCAAAGAAAGTTTGTAAAACATTTTTTCTTGATGACAAAACTTGGCGCTATTTTTTTTATAAGATAGCAAACAACAAATGGGTCTCCTGATGGAAAGAGTCAGCCATCGCCTATAAACACCGAAGGTGTTAATAGTGCGTTGCTATTCTTGAGGCGGGGTATCAATGCTAAATGCCGGTTAATTTACCCTCCAAAGCGGAACACGACAATTATAAGCACTGACACGGTAAAATTAAGTATGGCGGTGGTACCAAATACCCGGGTGAGATGTTTTGGAACTCTACTGGTAGGTACTCGTAGTGACACGTATAGCCAATCAGTTGCCTCTTACGACCTGACTGGCCAAACAGCAGTTGGTCTAATCCTTAAAGGAGCCAGAATCAATATGGATGGGAAAAAACCTCTATCAGCTATTACATAGAAGAGTTTTGCGATTTCATCCGAGTGTAATTCCAAAATTTAACATTTTTTTACTCACAAGTGTTTACACCTATAATGTAAGTACTTGTGAATAAATGGTTTTTCTTTCAATCAGGAGAGCCATTTGCTTGTTTGTTATCAAATAGTCAGAACATTTTCGATCTCCTTAGTAAAGAAGTTGATCTTGTGCTTAAGTCAGCGCTTGTTATATCTCGTTCGTTCCCATGTGTTGCTTCGTATTCGATGCAATAGGATGAGGGCTATGTCCGAATAGGTTTATTAATAGCAACCATTTGCTTTCTGTTGCACGCCTCATAAGTGACGCGTTTAGGTAATACTCTAAACATGTCAATGTCAAATATTCTTCTGGACGTAAACTGTATCTATTGCACTCATATTTTATTAATAAAGTAATATTAGTACAAGGATATAAAGAATAGCCCTATAAAAGTATATTTAAAACTTTTAAAAATATTAGTCGAGTATAATATATACAAATAAAAATTGGTACAGTGCGTGTCAGGCTACACGCCGGGTTACGAAGTTGCCCATCACAATGAAGCGGACTAAGAAGAGGGCTTTTAGCGTTTCATGCTATGAACATTTATGCTATTCAACGTCAATGACAAATATATCCACACCACAGGTTAACCGCCTATAAAAACTTCTCTAATACATTTTATAGCCTTTTTAGCTAGCAAAGGGAGGGAGGGACACTTGACTTTAACAAAAATTAACACTTAAAAGCTTAATATTTTACAAACGAGTTCCTTCATCGAAAAATTGTTTTTACAAACCTACAAAAAGTATCTTCACGCCCATATCCGCGAAGTTGTAGGCAGAGGTACAACAAGTGCACCCACGATTAGCCAAAGATACTTGGTCCCACAAATGTGATAGGTGGCAAGCCTATCGCCAACCTACAATATTTTTTAAATACCTTTCCAATGATACCCCATACAATGGGGTACGTGAGAAAAAAGTTAACATCTCCACTTTCCATGTAGGGGATTTACCATGTATGTATTACCACTATGTTGACGTGACTAATATGTAAATTTGTGCTAAATCACAGCTTTCTAGTAATAAGAATCTCTAAGCTATTGTGCGGATGGATGGACAGACCCCCCATCCCCGTGTTGGTTCCGGACTCCTTTGAAGAATAGGCCAACTGCGGTTCTGCCAGGCAGGTCGTAAAAACGACCGAATGGCTATGCACGTCACTACCATCGTGACTACTAGGTGGTAGAGTTCTACATCGGCTCGACCGGATCTGGTACCTCCGCCTTACCTATTCCTGCCGCAATAGCGTCAGTGCTGGTCACTGTCGTGTTCCGGTTTGGAGGGTAAGGTAGCCGCTTAACTTATGCATTAGACCTCGCCACCATTAACATCTTTGGTGTCTATAGGCGTTGGTTGATTCATTTCATCAGGAGACCCATCTCCTTGTTTGCTATTTTATGATATAAAAAAAACAGACATAGCGAGACTGTAAGGGTTGCTAGTTTACTTCGGAACATCATAGTCATCATGAGAACTTATTTTTTTAAATTACTATAACTTCCATCTTTACCACAAGTAAAACTGTATTTTTCCCTCTAATTGTGCTCTCAGCATACTATTATACCGTATAAAAGTATCTACTCATATGGACAATAAAAAAGTTATCCCGATACAATGTATATAATTGACGTATTGTCAGCCACCGTTCTGATGTAATAGGTAAAGGGTGAAGCAAAAAACCTGACAAAAGGTGTTATAAGTATAAAAATTGCCGGATTCTTATGAATATGTATGGAGTATCATTATGGTACAGCATATGCGCGACACATGGTCGATGAAGCATAAGGCGCCTGTTGAAGTGTATTGGTTGTTATTTTTATTTTATTATCGATAAAAATCGTAAGTTTTTGTTATAATTAATCGTAATGAAATATCGATATGTTTTAATAATTACTACATTTTTAATGACCTTTGATTCAGTTTCTCGTAGTAAAAAATGTTGATTGTTATATATGTTTTCCCCGTGTTTGTCCCGGGCTCCTTTGAAGAATAGGCCAACTGCCGTTCTGCCAGGCAGGTCGTAAAGGGTGACCGATTTGGCTATGCGAGTCACTAGCATCGTGGCTAATATGTGGTAGAGTGCATTGTCTCGTCCGGGTCTGTTACCACCGCCTTACCTATTCCTGCCGCAATAGCGTCAGTGCTTGTCACTGTTGTGTTCCGGTTTGGGGAGTAAGGTAGCCGGTAAACTTATGCATGTGGTATTAGACCCCGCTACAAGAAAGCAACGCACCATTAACACCTTTGGTGTCTATAGGCGATGGTTGACTCTTTCCATCAGGAGACCCATCTGCTTGTTTGCTATATTATGATATAAGAAAAAAAAAAATTCTCAACATGGTAATGCTTCTAGAATCTCCGAATGTGACGTGTTTGGATAAATGAAAAATACCAATAAACAGTGGTCCCACGAATAAACTTTTTGGATTAATAACAAGCTGCATTTTTGTTGACAGCTTCGTTTTGAGAAGACGTCCGTATTTTCTGTCTTCGTAAAATCTCGAATCGGGTAGGTAATAAACATAGATAAAAAAATAGAGTGTCGGACTAGGAAAAGTTTCCACTTTACGTATAGGATAAGGATAGGATATGTAACCCTTTAATTAAAATAATAAATAACAAGCTGTTGTGAGAAAATTGGTTTGTTTTTAAATTTATTAATATTGTTACTAGCTTCGAGTTTTCAATCTTCACTTTTATAGATTATTCGCAACAATATCAATTTAAAAATCTCATTCTGAATCTTTAGGGTGAAGGATTTGTCAGAAAAACCATCGAATGTTTAGAACAAAAGTTTTTTCATGTTTTTCATAAAAAAAATAAGCGATTAAAGTAAAAAAATAATTATTGTTATTAATAAATAATTTTCGATGCCGAATTAAAAATTTCGAAGAACTTTATGAGTTACCCGATTCTTGATTTTTGGAAAATACAAAAAATGGATGTCCGCCAAAACGAAGCTGTCTACAAAGATTCAGCTTGTTATTTATAAAAAAGTCTGTTCCTGAGACGACTGTCTATTATTATTCCTTTATCCATACACATTATATTCAGAGACTCATAGAACCATTACTATGTTGAGAATATGACAGTCAACATGTTGACTGTTATATTCTCAACGTGTGTGTATATTGAGAATATATATTATACTGGCTGGTTTTCTAATAGACAGGTTGATTTTATTTTCCTGATTCCTGTCGCAATAGCGACAATGCTAGTCACTGTCGTGTTCCAGTTTATAGGGTGAGTTAGCCGCTAAACTTATGCATTTGGTATTAAGACCCAGCTACACGCATATCAACGCACTATTAACATCTTTGGTGTCTGTAGGTGATGGTTGCCTATTTCCATCAGGAGGGCCATCTGCTTTTGTACTATTTTATGTTAAAAAATCCTTGAAGTGTACGTGATAATACTTATCTTCTAAAGATACATGTATCCTATGAAAAACCTTTATAAATTCAACACTCACAACCTCAAGGAGATATGTCTATGAATTTGTACGATGTACATTCCAAAATCACAGTCATAAGCTATATTAATGTTATTACAAGTAAAATAAGAATATCATAAAGAATGATAGATGGAGTACAAAAAGTTGTAAAGAAAATACTATACTGATATTTCTAAGTACTTTGATCCCTTAGTATTATACAGTACACGCATCAATGCCCAAGATACCACAGCGTGCCTTATTCTGATCTCATTCCAATCTCGATAATGGTTAACAATATTTTTTCACTCTATGAAATGAGAATTTAAAGATTAATTCGCTAAGTATGGTGTTCATTGCTGGTTTTTAATCCATATAATATATACAATGAATTATAGTTAGACTCGTGTTTAAAAATTTAGATAAAGATTTTTGTAGCCAGATATTTCAAAGCATTAAGAGACGTAAGAGTAGAGCATTGTAAAATTTAATTTTTAAAATGAGTTGAAACAAAGTGCTCAGCCATAATTTAGTTGTCTTGAACCTAGGCTTGAGGGAGACAGTATCGTGAAAATATGTGGTATTTTTATATTATAAGATAACAAACAAGCAGATACCCTCCTGATGGAAAGAGTCAACCATGGCCTATAGACACCAAAGGTGTTAATGGTGCTTTGCTATCTTGTGGCGAGGTTTTATGGCACATGTATAAGTTTACCGGCTACGTAACCGGCCAAACCGGAACACAACAGTGACAAGCACTGACGCTATTGCGTCAGGAATAGGTAAGGCGATGGTACCAGACCCGGGCGAGACAATGCAGAACTCTACCACCTAGTGGCCACGATGTTAGTGACTCGTATAGCCAATCGGTCGCCTTTTACGACTTGCTTGGCAGAACAACAGTTGGCCTATTCATCAAAGGAGCTCGGGACCAACACGGGGAAATAATATGCAGTAATTAGCTACTTTATGATGAATCATTAACATTACCGACTCTCGAATAAGGTCTCGAGAGCTGACAAGTAGAAACAAGGGACTGATTCACTACGGGTGGTGACGATGTTGTGTGTTTTTGTGCTGGAAACGTGTACTGTGATGTAATCTTCGGATCAGATTGGATCTGATATGAAATAATGTGGCATCTTTATAAACCACATGTTACAAAGATGTCACATTATTTGGAGGATGAGAAAACCATCACCAAACTAGTAGGTACTATGTAGTATCTTTCGACTGGTTGACCACAAAAAGTTATAAACACTTATAAAAACTTTGACACTCGTTTTTAATTTCCCACTACGTACGAGCATTTTAAGACTTTCGCTCATTTTGAAAAGGTTCTGGCAACCGTTACACTATGGTACGCGTGTGTGAAATTATACGAACACTTGAACACTACAATAAACTGTTATGTATATAGTTAGTTTAAACAATTTAAAATACGATCACCATAATATATATTACCAATTTATGAATAAACACTATTTAATAAGTAGAAAAAAGAAAATTCAAACTCAAGAGTAGTGTTGTCAATCACCTACCCGACAGTGATAGTTTAAGAGCTACTGTACATATTATATTTGTTTTAACACAACACAATCTATGATTATATTATATTTAAATTTTATATTTTTTTGAAATATGATTATTACGTACAATTTAGCTTTTTTTACTAACAACTTTGCTATTCATCTGTACAAATGGATATTTAGTATCTTTAAATTGATATAAGTAGAAATCAAACCAAGAAAAGAGCGTATGATCGTTTCGCCTCGTGGTCCGAATCGACCCATTTCAAAAAATACCTTGGGCGATTTGCACCGGTCCATCACTGCGGTGTAAAACGACTAATGCCAAAAGAGCTCTTCGGCAATTCACCCCGCGGTCCGAACCGCTCGTGGTACGGAACGACTAAATACCCATAGTTTTTACTCTTTTGAGCTTAAAATACTTTAATTTAGCGGGAAGTCTTAAGAACGGCCTGCAGGGTCAACCATTTACAGTTTTTTTTTTGTTTTAAGAAACATTCTACGAAATGTTTATATGTAATAAGTAAAATTTTGACAGGAAAACAAAAGGGGCAGAAAAATACTTATAAAGCTCAGAGTGACAATTTACATACAACAGTTAGATATTTCCTACATTAAATCTTGTCAAAGAAACAAGCTAATAAATATCTCATAAAATTTATTACAGTGCTGCGCAATGTATGTGTAGTATTATAATACTTATCGATAGGTGTCTTTTACATAGCGTTGACGTAGACCCGCACCCCAACGGTCACGCTGTCGCGTGGTCTGATTCTCTGCGGTATGACGCACCTTGCGATAGGTTTTTTTTGCGTAAAAACTTAATATAACCTGGGTTCAGTATTTATAATAAAGGTCTACGTTTTTTGTTAAAACGTTCCTTGTAAAACAAATTGTTTTATTAAGAATACATACATAACTAATTACTATTTTGTAGCTTACAAATAGTAAACACATTTTGTGTTAAAACGGTGCCATTAATCTGTTTATAAATAAAAATAACAAAGAAAAATGTCAGTTTTTTTATCATAAGATAGCAAACAAGCAGATGACCCTCTTGATAGACAGAGAACCATCGCCTATAGACACCAAAGATAGTAAGAATGCGTTGCTATCCCTGTAGCGGGTTAGTAATGCCACGTGCATAAGTTTACTGGCTACCTTACTATACAAACTGGAACATGACAGTGATAAGCTATGCCGTTATTTTGGCAGGAATAGGTAAAGCGGTGGCATCAAAACCCAGGCAAAATGTTGTTAAACTCTACGACCTTGTAATAATGGTAATAGTGATACGTATAGTCAATCAATCATCGATACACGTAGTTGAACCCGTTTTTTACTTCTATAATTTACCTAACCGTCGAAATAATAAATCTAAGTGAAAAAATATGGTGATGTTAAAAATAAGATTTAATTAATCTCTTCTATTTAGTTAAAAAAATGTATTTTCACTCCCGAATAAGTAGGCTGAGGTACAATCAGTGCACCCACGATTAGCCAATGAAACTTGGTCCTATAATTTGGTAGGTGGCAAGCCTACCGCCAATCGGACATTTACCTAATCCCGGGCAACAATTTCTCCCAGAAACCCAAAAAAAAACTTTTTTTGATTTTCCCGCCCGAGATTTGAATCCAGGGCTTCATGTGTTCAACACCGACACCGGACTGTTAGACCACTGATACGACTATATTCTTGGAAACTCTTTACAATATAATAGGAACAAAGGCCATATGATTTTTTTTAGTTGTAATAAACGATTTATTACTTTACTTATAAGCAGCAAAGAGATGCAAATCTATATAAGTAAATAATGTATTTTATACTACACCTATTCGGAAAGCACATTAGTTCTTACTAGAAAAATGAGAAGAAAGTACCTAATTCCAAGCGAACCAATATGCGGGCGGCAAAAATGTATGGGATTTACTCCCCCCCTCCCCTTGGGGAGAAAGTAATTTTCTCCTCTCCTTTAACTTTTTAAAATTCATAAGTTTGTATCTCGAAGCACATCAAAATGTTACTGGCCACTAGCATTTACTAAGGAAACTTGGCAGTATGTGCTTTATTTCATTTGCCTCCTCAATTTAAAAAAAAACGATTATACGCGCGAATTTTCTTTTTTATTGTATCTTCTTCTTACATTTTGTTCTGATGACTATATCTAGTAGCGAGAATGAAGATTTATTTACGCCGCCTGAATTAAAAGAAGCTGCTCAAACAGTCATTTTAAACCTTTTGCCAGAAAAGTCCAAGCATAAGTACAACAAAACATGTGAAGAATTTATGGAGTTTCAATAATTGTAATAATTTTAATAAACTTAAATGTTTTTATTTTCCTCATTGGTGTAGTATAAAGCAGTATGTATTACTCGGGAGAAAATGCGATACCTAACTTGAGTGTATTGAGACCCTCAGCTGCGCTTCGGGCCTCAAACTACACTCTCGTAAGGTATCGGTCATTTTCTCGCCCTGGTGAACAAACTACTATTACTAGACTAGTTCCTTGCAGAAACCTGTAACTCAAAGATAATCCCAGTTTACATTCTATTATCTCCCCCTGTGTTAATTTTGCTCGTTTGAAGAACAGATCAACTGCTATTCTGCCAGGCAGGTCGTCAAATGCAACCGATTGTCTATACGTATCACTACCATCGTGATTACTAGGTGATAAAAATCTGCGACGTCTCGCCTGCTATTGTGGCAGGAATATGTAAGGCGGTAGTATCAAATACCCGGCCGAGACGTTGCGGAACTCCACCACTTAGTGGTCACAATGGTAGTGACATGTATAGCCAATCGGTTGCCTTTTACGACCTGCCTGGCAGGACGGCAGTTCATGTATTCTCCAAAGGATCCAGAATCAACACGGGGAGTGTGACATACATAATAATATACAAACATGTATACTATTTTCTATACGAGTAAATTCATCAAACTTAAGAGGATTTTATTCTTTAGTCTATGGCCAAATTTGGGCGACAAGGCGTTAGTACAATATATTATTTGACATATGTTTTATTTTTAAGAAAATTTAAATTTTTAAAGAGAACCCAAAATATATCACCGATAGACGATGACGAAAGGAAATTTTGTGCTGGCACGAGCGACATAATTGTCATCAGCAAAAAACACCCACGCTCCACTACCAGGAGATCGTGGTCATGGCTTAATTTGATTTCTGTTGTTACTTTTAGGTGCCTTATTATAGTGTATCCTGTATAACGATGAATTAGAATTACCTTTCGTTATGATGTTATTTTTATATAAATACGGAGAGTGATGCATTATTATTAATTCTTTGATGTCTAAAATCGGAAGATACTTTTTTAATACCAGCAAAAAAATTATCAGATTATTTGTTATTCTATGCTATTAATGAAATATTGATATTAACTAGAATTTTTTGAGGTTGATGAATTGAAGAAACTTCTTACTGAAGAGAAGACGATACTATTTTAACTCTTCGAGAATATAAGTCTGAGTATATAAAATGTATTATTCAATCCCTATTTTTTTGTAGTTGTGTTAGGTTAATTACATTAAGTCTTGTAAATTTTAGGGTTTTCAGAACTCGATTCTTACACTGAATACGTAAAAAATATTGATACTTGAACCTATTTTTTTAATAAAAAATGTTTAAGATCAACACTCGCGAACGGCGCATAGAAATTCATTGTTTACAAACAGCGAAATCATTATTTCTTTCCTTAACCTCAATGGCTACACCTAGGTTAGCCTTAAAGTCTAATATTATGTTATCCACAGATATGATAGTTTTGATAAGCCACTATTTTTAAAGGTTCGGGACGCTCGCGCTGCTTAGATTTTTGGTGCTAGGAAAAATGCAAAATGTGTGTATTTTTCGAATATGAAAGCTTATTAGTTAAAGATAAACTGACATGTGAGAAATGAATCAATAACTTGAAAATTTATAAACTCGGATTATGCAAAAAACATACTATATACAGCATGTACTAATATTATTAAAAGAAAAGGCAAGATTTGTTTTGCTTGTAAAGGATAAACTCTAAAACTATTGGATGTTAAAAATTATTTTACCAATATGAACTAACGTAACATTTACCTGACTGATTAAAAGAGCTTAATGTGTGTAGGTCGTGCTAACAAAGTCACAGGAATATCTATTATATATAAGGTTGTTAATATAAGTCATTATGAGTGGGGTGTTACATAAAGAGAAATCTGTTCTCTAAAAACTAATAAAATTTTATGGTATAAATACGCAACGAACTAGTTGCACGAGTAAATTACGACTTATTTTGTACATTTTTTAGCAATTTATCTAAGTGTAGCACAGTCATACTGTAATATACTCAGGTCCGGGTTTGTAATATTAAAATGAGAGAGAAATTAGGCCTGAAAGAAATTATCGGTGTAAAAATGAGAAAGGATATGCTCCGTTGACGCGGCGATGCAGAAAGAATGTTTTTTTTATTTCATTAGATAGCAAATAAGCAGGTGATTCTCCTGATGAAAAGACAAACCATTGCTAATAGATACCAAATATGTTTTTTTTTATATCATAACATAGCAAACAAGCAGATGGTTCTCCTGGTGGTAAGAGTCAACCATCGCCTATAGACACCAAAGATGTTAATGGTGCGTTGCTATCTTGTGGCGAGGTCTAATGCCATAATAATGCATAAGTTTACCGGTTTACCGGCGGCATAAGACAGGTACACAATGAGAATATGGATGAATGTAGGTACCGATGAATACCAAGACTGACATAGTACTGTAACAAACTCTCCCGAAGACCCTCTAAACTCACATTTTAAATATAACAAGTTTGTCTGTTATATTTCGTTTATAAAGGAGTCAACAGAGTTATAATCATATTATCTGGTCAAATGATTCATCTAGTGTTAAATTGAGGACTCATTTTGTGTTATATAGTTTACCCATTCATTCTTTTCAAAGGTACACTTCATCTCTTATAAACAACCATACTTTATCAGGAAATGTATACTATAAATTGATTTAAGGACTAAAATTTAATATATTGAAGATATCTGTCTTAAGAAAGGAAGTAATATATTACATAAATATATAATAAAGATATTTGACTTAAAGGAAGGGAGTAATATATTAAATATATACATAAAATACATAATAAAATATATAGCTTAAGAGAGCAATATGATGATATTAATAATTACACTGACTTCATCTAAGGGAAAGAAGTACGGTAGTATGGAATATATGGATAAAATTATTGTATATTTAGGTTGGGAGTTGTAAAGCACTTTAGTGCCGCAATTTTATTATTGTGGGATATGTAAGAGGCGCCACCTCGCCTCACATGTGTGAATACCAAGCCGGCTGAAGGCCTTCCTAGCGTATTCCCCAGAAATATATTGAAACTAAAAGGAACTAAAGTCCTTAATCTCAAAGAGAAAATCAATATATTATGAAGAGCCAAGTTAATGGCAGATAGGCATTACTGTTGTGGGGTCACAAAGTGATAGCCATATAGTTTTAATGTCCAAATATGTAAATACATTGTTTGGAAGTTGATGAGTATAGGCATGACCAAGGTGCTTCATTAATATTGAACACAGCCAAAAAGCCAAATAATAAATATAATTCTCAAGTATACAATTAAGCATTGACTTGAAATAAGTAAATATTGATAAAAATATATACTGTTGCTATTTTTGTAACAAACAGTTTAATAAAATAATAAATAAATATTGGCATGACCAAGGTGCATCATTAATATTGAGCACAGCCAAAAGGCCAAATAATAAATATGTTTCTCAAGTATACAATTAAGCATTGACTTGGAGTAAGTAAATGTTGATAAAAATATATACTGTTGTTATTTTAGTAACAAACAGTAACAAAATAATAAATAAATATTGGCATGACAAAGGTGCATCATTTGTATTGAGCACAGTCAAAAGGCCAATTAATCAATATGTTTCTCAAGTATACAATTAAACATGAACTTGAAGTAAGTAAATGTTGATAAAAATATATACTGTTGTTATTTTAGTAACAAACAGTAAAAAAAAATAATAAATAAATATTGGCATGACAAAGGTGCATCATTTGTATTGAGCACAGTCAAAAGGCCAAACAATAAATATGTTTCTCAAGTATACAGTTAAGCATTGACTTGAAGTAAATAAATGTTGATAAAAATATATACTGTTGTTATTTTAGTAACAAACAGTAACAAAATAATAAATAAATATTGGCATGACCAAGGTGCATCATTTGTATTGAGCACAGTCAAAAGGCCAAATAATAAATATATTTCTCAAGTATACAATTAAAGTTTGTGCAAGTTTGTTTTAACAATTACTTGACAAAACTAAGACAAGATAATATGTTGTCTTCAATCACAATACCGAAACATTAATAGTCGGTACGCGATAAATAAACATATATAAAAGTAATCATTGCTCGCAATGAACTTCAAATAATCCAAATCATAAAAATTTCATAAGTAAAATCAATTAAGATAATCCTTATGACGAAAGTCAAATGAACTCAGGTTAATGTATAAAAATACATTAAAACAAGCAATTTAATATATCCAGCTCTGTGATGTAGCTCATACCTGGTTGAAGATTTGATTAGTTATGTAAATAGAGCAACTTTGCTAGGCGATAGATAGTTGGTGTTTATCTGGGTTAACCCTCTGAATACACTGTTTGCGGTAGGGCTTATCCGAGTACCACGCACTGGTAACGAGGAGATAACCATAACGACAATATTATATGTGTCTTTATATAGATATACACAATGCATGCAACATGCATACAACCCTGATGCCTTCGCAAAGTCGACACTACCTTGTGACGAAGGTATGGTCTAATCAAAAAGCCAAATAATTAAAATAAATTATTACTGAACTAGAAATTAACCTTTGTTCTAAAGATATTATAGTCAAATTTCCTCCTATAACCCTAATAATTTATAGTCACCACAAGCAATGAAATATTACTTATTAATCGAATTTGAAGTTATAGATGAAATTTAGTAAGATCTTTGAACTCTTAATATTGTGATTGAATACTCAATACATCTTAGTCAGAATCCAAACAATTCGTCTTATACTCGTTTTCTAATGAAACTAAGTTATTTATGTCTTCTCCAGACTATTAGAGTTCTATTACTCTTATTTCAATTTCTCTTTAATCAAATTTCAGAATTTAATAAGGTCTGAACTTTTAGAAATCAACGCTTATTAGATCTATTGTTGCTTTAAGTGAACATTATTATGAAACATCTATCCACCCGAATAATCATAAGTAAAGTTCATTTGTACAATCCTTATGATGTAGAGATTCAATCATGGAATCCAGGTTAATACATGAATATATACAGATAAACAATTTAGACAAATAACTCTAGTTCTGTAAAATAGTTCATGTCTGAGATGATTAGATATGAAAATGGATCAACTTTGCTTAGCGGTATAGTTGGGTGTATATCTGGGTTATCGCCCCAAACACCTTGGACTCACAACAGAGGGACATATTAACCGTGTGTCTGCACTGGTGAAGAGAAGATGACCATAATGACAACATTACATGTGTGTCTTTATATAGATATACACAGCACAACTTGTTGCCTTCGTAAAGTCGATACTCCCCAGAGATGAAGATGACATGATCTATTTAAAGGTAAAAAGTAAAATATCTAATCCAAAATTAGTAATTAACCTTAATTTCAGATTTATTTAGTAAACTTCCTATCTTACTAAAAGATCTGTTATGCACTGTCACTATAAACAATAATATTTCAATTATCCAAAAGAATTAATTTGATGAAGAAGTTTAATATTACAATTCCTATCCTCCTAAATCCCTATATAAATAATATAAAATAAGAATAAAATAAATAAATAAATAATTAAATTAAGTAAATAATTTATACAAAATATGGTTAAATAAACATAATACGTTTGGACTAAAGTTCATTCATTCCTCTCTTGCACTCTAACTCCCTGAAGCTTTATTAAAGTCATTTAAGATTTTCGCTCCAAATTTAATTCAACAATTCAGTTTATATTAATTATTTCTTTGTTAGACACGAAGAGAGTAATTTGTATTAGTTTGTGATTATCTCGTTTAATATTTGTACTCGGTTTTAAATTTGATTGTAAATAAAATAATGTTTTATGAAGATTTGATTTTAAGAGACTGGTCTATGCAATTAATTTATGTATTAGTTAATATTTAGTTTTATAATAGGATATAATAATTCGTATTAACATTTCATAATTTTAATAATTCATATTAAGGTAGGTTTTCGTGTGAATTTTGTGTAGGTTTATGCCCCCGCTTATTGGTTATAATATATTATTCCTACAATGACAGACCTTCTGCTTTCAACTCCTAAAAGATCCCATTTCCTCCTATCAATATTTCCAATTTGAAGCATTAATTCAAGTAATCATTTAAACTAGAGAAAGTTTCTATAACAAATATTTCCTAAGCTTGAATCACCTAGTTTTAATTGAAAGTCAATAATAAACAAAGTATTCCTTAAATTCCTCAATATATTAAAGCATCAGTTCTTCCACCTAATATCTACACGCCCTACCCTATCACCTAATTGTTCCTTCATAAAAAATTATAACTGCCCAAAATTATAACAATGCAGAAATTAAAATCGTATTTGCCATACCTCCAACTCTGCAACAAACCTACAGTAACTCTGCATTCAGCTCCGACGACAGCTAAGAAGTCACCCCCATGCGGCCTCGAAGACTCCAAAGGAATCAGCTCTCGATCCCTAAAGTTTAAATAACAAGCAGGATCAACTGTACTATGGAAATTATTCTAAGAACTTCCTTAGCCGGGTCTCATCTATAAAGATATGTGGTAGCTATCACTAGTTAGTAGCTTTTAAAATATAAAAACGCACGCAAAACTTACGAAACGGATTTGAATTAAATTTTACACACAGATAGTTGATGACTTGGATTAGCACATAGGCTATTTATTATCCCGGGAAAATCTAGTGATCCAGCGGAATTCGCTTCTATAATGTTGCGGGCTGTACGTTGAAACTAGTTGATAATATTAATTCAGGTGCAGTAGTATTAGTATCTAACAATGGAATTCCTTCAAAATGACGAAGATGAAAAGTATAATATAAAGTAGTTAAAGCACTTAAATCTATTCCTAATTAATAAGCTATTTAGCCAACATGCTTTTGAATTTGGTAATGCAAAGCCATTTCTTACTCCTACGAAAAATAAACAAACATAGCAATATCGGCCATTTGTAAGGTAAAGATGCAATAATGATAGTTCAAATGCATATGGTAAATGTATAGTATAAACAATTAAAGCACATAAATCTATTCCTTGTTAGATAATAAGCTATTTAGCCAACATGCTTTTGGCATTTGATAATGCAAAGCCATTACTTATTCCTGTGAAAAATAAATATAGCAATATTAGCCAATTGTAAGGTATAGATGCAATAATAAGTGTCTAGAGACAACGGAATTCCTCAAAATGCCGACGATAAAGGTATAATATAAAGTAATTAAGTCATTTATTTCTATTTCCTAGTTAAATAATAAACTGTCTTGCCAACATGTCCTGAAATTTGATAATATAAAGCCTTTTCTTTACTTATATAAAAATTAACAAACATAGGAATCTTAGTCATTTGCTAGGTATAGGTATAATAATAATAGTGTCTAAAGGCAATGGGTTTCCTTTAAATATCGATGATGAAAACCTATATACATATAATTAAGTCCATAAATCCATTTCCTAATTATTAAGTAAACTATTATCCGTCAAGCACTGAAATTTGATAAATTAAAGCCATTATTTAGTCTTGTATAGTTATACAAACATAATAATCTTAGTCACTTGTACGACTCTGCTAAAATAAAATCAAAATGAGTTATTTATCACACACACTATCATCCGATCATTACAATAATTTAATTTAAATTGGAAAAACTACATCACCTGTGTTGTTTAGAATTCCGATTTATCCTGCGTCTTGATTAGCAACCCTGCTGCAAAACTGTGAGACAGCAATTGCTCCACAACCATTGCTCACATTTTTATGGAAGGAAAAGAACATTTAAATAACAGCATAAATTATGCTTTTATTTTCCTAAAATCAAAATAGACTTCCCTAATAATAATACCACACAATTTCTATAAATCAAACAAGTCCACGTTTCTTCCATGTTATTAAACATCTTTTCAATAAGCTATTCTTTGAAAATAAATAATTTCCTTTCTTCATACAACAAACATTCTTCACTCAGTCAAGGATCGATCCACCTTTACACAACATTTTGCACGATTTCATATTTGTAAACCTAATCACAAATTTATCGGTAATATGTTTATTAAATCTACATAGTCTAGATTCAAAAGATTTACCTTCTAATAAAACTACATTCTACCAATACTACTAGATTTAAATAAACTCAACGACTACCATATCAAATACGAAGTTGCATAAATACATACGTAATCCCTGAATAAATCTCTATTCTACATACTCACGGTCTTGATCATTAAATTTTTTACAAATTATCTTTTCTCACATTAAGAGTATTTCTATTATTATTTACACTCCGGAATATCCCTGATTTATTCAGTTTTTAATATTTGATTTTCCTTTTAATAATTATTGTATCAAACGAAGAATATCTTTTATAACGTCAAGAACTTTCCAATTTCCCACAGATTTTAATAATTATTGTATCAAACGAAGAATATCTTCGTCAAATCAAGAACTTTCAAACTTTCACTAGAACTTTCTTCTTCTTAATCTCTTAAATGAAAATTTCAACATTCATTTTATGCCTTCTAAAACGAAAAATCCCTTTCCTCATCCGAGAAGCAAAAATCCCTTTTTCTCATCTTCAGGTCTATTTATAACCTCCGTTTTTCTTTCCATTTTTCTCTTTTAATTTTTCAAATTTATTTTCCCTTATTTTTCAAATCCTGTCATTCTTTTCTCATATTCGTTCCCCTTTTTTAAGGTTTTATATGTTTCTATGTTAAGTCTTATATATTATTGAGAATTAATTTTTTTTATTCATTTTCATCTTTAATTCCATTGATATTATTTATTAAACCTAACACTGACATATTTTTAACAAAAAAAAAATAGTATAGATTCTTATTATTTTCTTTTATTACACTAAACCTCTTAAGGGATAGATGAAGTCTGTTACAGTACCATAATCAAATATATCGTGTGTTGTCTAATGGTGGGTGTCAAGAGACTGCAACTGGCGTGTTTGTATGAAGAGTATAATGAATGTGGAGGATGCCAGACGAATCTGCAAGGATCGTGACGAATGCACTCGGTTCTCTCTACCCACCCTGGAGGGGATCTGGCATGCAGATATATATGTATGTATTGTATACTAAATAGTTTTTAGCGAGTTAACTAACCTATCAGTTAATCAAAGTTTTCAATCTTTAACTTTCGTCTTGAAAAAACATTACCAATCCGCATTGCGGATTCAGCTTTTTTAGGGTTTCGTACTCAAAACTCGTATTACTATTATTTCAGTATTTTGTTGCCATTTTTTTTAAATATTTTTATTTTCTAATAAAAATAATAAATACTCGGTTTTATTGTTTGTATTTTTTTAATGTTTTATTTTATGTTTTTTTTTCTACTATTACTCCTTTGTGGAATCTATTACCCTCGGGGGTGTTTCCGAATGGATACGACTTAGGGACCTTCAAGAAACGAGCTTATTCATTCTTAAAAGGCCGGCAACGCAGCTGCAATACCCCCGGTATTGCGGATGTCCATGGGCGGCGGTGATCACTTACCATCAGGTGCACCATTTGCTCGTTTGCCCCCTCTACTATATAAAAAAAACGGGACACTATTACTAAGTCTCCGCTGTCCACCCGTCTGTCTATCTGTCCGTCTGTCACTAGGCTGTATCTCATATACTGTGATAGATAGTTCAAATTTTGATAGATGTTGTAGGGGTTTGTCCAATTATTCTTATTTGTTTACATAACTGGTATAAAAACTGATATAAAACTGATACATTTTGATAGTCTGATTGGTGAGTGATCTTGCAGCTGATGATATACGGGAGGAAAATGAAACCCGATTGACTGCTTATTGATCACTGCGTTTATTAAATATTATAACAAATTAATATAATGTTAGGAAATGTATATTGTGTTTATTTTCATGTATGTCACATGAATGTAGTGTGTGTAACATTTATATTTATTACTTTGATGTATTTCTAATCAATTTTAAAAAGTAGTATGTACTAACTTTTTGCTTCATTAATTTGACAAGGGACCAACTCTTCTGGCTAAAGACTAGAATTGCAAAAAAGTCTACGTAGGTATATATAATCTGTTAATATGTGTTTCATTAACATTATATAGTAAGTTTTTATTCGTAACATGGCCAGACATAACAGACACATAGAAATGAGTTTCTTTAAATTATAAAATAGTTAATACATTTTTAATGTTGCAGTTAAATACTAACCTAAATAATAAAATGTAATCACGTGAACACGGCCGACAAAATTATTTCATAGTAATGCATAATGAGGCTAAAATGACGATTTAATATCATATCTGTTCCATACATGCAGTGTAAGAGATTAGGTGTTTTACAGATACGTCAGCCACAAACGATATAGTTACCCCTTATCTGATATACCGAGAGTAGCTTTAACTAAAGATAACATGTTTTTCATGTAGTCTGTCACTTATCGAAACATAAATCATTCGTAACAGTTAAAAAAATTAATTAATAAATCACCGAATAAAAAAAGGGTGTAAATGATTTGCTTGTGATATGAATGTTAGTCAACGATATTAATACATAGAAATATATATCTAATTACTGAAATATAATTAATAAATACCCACATTTAGAAATACAAACATTTATGCTAATAATACTTGTTTTTTGTCTCTGTCAAGAATCGAACTCGAACCCTATCAATTACTTATGTGCCCCTTAAATAGAAATCAGAAGTACTTTATTCAATAAAACTTTTACTAGTTATTTTGACGCGTCAACATCAACAACAACAACAAAATTTTTAAAACTACTACCGGATCGGAAACGCGACCACACATTTCAAAAAAGAAAGAAAAAAAGAACCAAAAAACCGAGTATTTATATATTTTTATTAGAAAATAAAAATATTTAAAAATAAATGGCAACAAAATACTGAAATACTAGTAATTCTAAATTGAATAAAACTTTGTGTTTTTGTCGGTGTAATATACATATATTTATCCCAATATTATAAAGAGGAAACATTTGTATTTTTGATTATTATATTTTAGTATGTTTGTAGCGGATTGACTCAAAAACTGCTGGACCGGTCTAAAAAATTTTTTACCATTAGAAATCTACACTGTCCAGGAGTAAAATAGTGTTTTTTTACCCGATTGAGCTGATAAATAATTATTTTGGGTAACGCGAATGAAGTTGCAAGTTACTGCTAGTTATTTATGTAGCTAGAAAAACTATTATATGTTAAACGTTATGTTTTTGGATATAGTGATGAATATATACCCTACAAGTTCTGGCTGTCATAAAATATATACGGTCGTATATCGGCAGAAAAGACACTTGAACATAATATGGTCTTACTTCCATTCTTCTTCATTCCAATTAAAAACATTGATTTAACATTTTCTTTCGACAGTTGTCGCTTACCATCAAGAGAATCATCTGCTTGTTTACTATCCCCATATATATATATATATATATATATATATATATATATATATATATATATATATATATATATATATATATATATATATATATATATATATATATATGGGGATAGTAAACAAGCAGATGATTCTCTTGATGGTAAGCGACAACTGTCGAAAGAAAATGTTAAGTTAAACATATTATACAACTTGCCACATCTGTATTCATCGTTGATCTATCCATTCACTTTGATGACTTCCAAATAATTTTTCTAAGGCATTAACAACTGTTCTACATTCATATTGGTTGGAAAAAAAACTCCAAGGCGTGCAGTTAAGTAGATAAAACAACAGCAGCCGTCAAATTTCCTCTAGACATTAATCACACTAGTATGTTCGGTAAGTTAATGTGGTGACCACCGTGGCGGGTTGATGGGGGATATATTTTTAATAACGAAACAATAAAGTAAACTAGCGATCGTCTAGGTATAATTCTACGACTGAGTACTAAACATTGAAATTTCTATGTTTGACAACAGATTTTAACAACCACTAACAAAATAGTACATATTATATCCTTGACAAGAGAAGACATTTCCTTAATTCAAGACACGCATGTACAATTATATAATATGTGAGTATTTCGATGTAAGTCAAATAAATGTTAGTGAGTGTAATTTTATTACTTGATGCATATCATACAAAAAATGAGCTTTTTCCACTCACTCATAATGTAAAATTTAAATTTGGATCTTTTTCTTTTGCATTATTGTCGTAAAAAAGATTATTACAATTTCACTAGTGATATATTTAAACGGTAGATTGTCAATCGGCTTCATTTATGTCACCGTTAAATTGTATGGCAAAATATTTATGTTGCCATATAGGCGAGTCATTGCAAGATTCTACTGTAAATTATCTGGTTTTTACATTTGCTGTTGTGTGCGTTATACATGCGTTGACTTACGGAAAATTAGTGCTTTAATATTATTTATACTATAAAGATAAATCTATATTTTTAATATTATAAATATGAAAGTTTGGACGTTTGGATGGACGTTTGGATGGATGTTTGGATAGATGTTTGGATGGATGTTTGTTACTCAATCACACAAAAACTACTAAACGGATTTGAATGAAATTTGGCACACAGGTAGATGATGACCTGGAATAGCACATAGGCTACTTTTTATCCCAGAAAAATGTAGTGATCCCGCGGGATTCTCAAAAAAACTTTTATAATACAGCGGGCTGCACGCTGCAGCTAGTTCAACTATATTTTTATTTTAATAATAATTTTATACTCAAACATTACAAATGGCTGCTAATAACCGATTTATAAAGGTTTTTTGAAATATTTCTTTGATGTTTGGCACTGGCAATTTTTGACCGCACTATGCGTAATGTACTATCCCGCAATTTTGGCTTAAACCTGTTTGAATTGGTTACAGTGAAGCGTATCTTACATATGGTCCGAATGAAACCTTTTATAAAAATTGCTAAAAAGCCCTATTACCCGGTATTTTTTAAACTGGTTTTAAGCTCTGTTTTAAAGACAGTTTTGAGGTGGTAGTCTGTAAAGTTATATACGTGTATATTTTCTATTTTAGCATTTCAATTTTAAATATGTTCTTTAATTTAATTAGAAATATATAAGACATGTCTATCTAATGTAATTAAATACAGTGGCTATATTTTACTATCAGAGCCTCTTATATTATATTCCTTCCTTTAATAAAACATCGTCTTATATTTTCAAAAATAAGAATAAATATTTTATTACTGAGTTACATTGTTTCAAAGTTAGAACCGTCACCCTATTCGCGTGCTTGCGCGGTCGCGCACTTTCTACCGCTAACGGTCGGCGCGTGCGCAGCGCACCTGTCCCGCGACCCCGGCTACGTGTGGTTAGCATTGTTGAATTGCACTTGTTCCATTATCTTTGTGAAAATTTATTAGCTCCATCGATTAAAATTAATCGAGTTCCACTGTACTTTCAATAGTCTAGAATATTCGTTAATTAATCACTGCCTTCAGTATTGACGTGCTTAGTTCAACTGTATAACATTTAACCTTTAATTTAAATTATTATTTCTATTATATACGGAATAACTTATTATGTAAAGTATAAAGCAGCACGGATGTCTGATCTTTTTGGTATTTTTCACCCATTAAATATCACAGCCACATTCTCAAAGGACAATCAGAGGAAATACTTTCAAATAAACAACAGTATTTCTTTTAATTTTCGACTGACTAACCAAAAAAGATAAATTTTTTATACAGTTTCATTTAACTTTGCTGAAGATTTGATTTAGGTTTTCAGATATAAAGGAGATTGGAAGTTGGCTTTTCCAGTTTTACTGCGTTTAAATAACCATAGTGTTAGTAAGAGTTTATTTTGAAGAAATGTCCATGTGCCTTTCTACCAGGCCGTTTGAAAAAGAAAATAAAAGTTATATTTGTCACGACTACTAATATAACAACTACGTACTTGAGTTATTATAACTATGTGCTTGAGTTAATTACTCAAGCTTATATCAAAATATGGTGTATAGAACAGTATATAGAAAAGATTTTATAGCCTTATATATCAAACAAGCAACTGTTTTTTATTTATTAAAACTTTGTACATATTGTCTTGTATAAATAGACTTAACGCCTATGATTCTCTGTTATTAAACCCGAAATAATATGGAGAAAATACCAAGTGTCCTTATAGAACACAAAAACACTTAATTTTAACCTAAGTGCATTAAAAAAAAACATTATATGAAAACATCAATTATATATAGATCAAATTAAAGCAATCAAATTAAAACAAAGTAAAAAAGTAATACTCTTAATTGAAATAAATTAAATTTTGGCCTGCAGATACCAATAATATTATTGGTGTGATGTAATCGATGTGGCTGAATAAAAATGCTACATGGCATAGTTTACCAGTTAACTTACCCTCTAACTCGGAACATAAAAACTAAAAAACTGACTGACTAGAATAAAAAATGGTGGCACCAAAATCACTAAGATGTTACTGACTTTTCTACCTGGTGATCCGATGTGAAACGATTTTGTCAAACGTGTTTATTAACATAATCGTTTCTCAATCATTATCATGTATTATCTCGTGTTGGTAAAAAAAAGTTTACTTCGAAAATGCGAATATTTTCTTATTTTGAAATCAATTTAGATTAGTCTTATATGCTTGTTTAACCCTCATACTTAAAAGCATTCCATTTGAAATTAGGATGATACTATTGATACTATTATCTGGTTTAGTGCGAAAGCTTGTAATGAATTTAAGACTATCTTTAGATGGGCCGTAAATATTATCAATCCCAGCAGTACCAGTTTCTTAATTATGGCATATGATATGATATTTTTATTGATTAAACACTTCTCACAGCGAAGTGAAATTTTGAATAAATAATTTTTTATTTTTTTTTTTTTTTTTTTTTTTTGGCGGTAGGTGCTAAAAAAGTAGACACATATCCTAATCTCAAAATTTAATTAAATTAATATTTTACTGTTTATCTACTGTTTTAAACTATCAACAGTTACTATTTAGTGTGTGTTTTTGCATATATATTGTGGACAATTGTATACATGATCTAGAAATTTTATTTACAATACCTACCGGTGACTTCACATTTTACTATTGGAATCACAAGTAAATTTCAAAATGGCCACTTTTTCTGATGTCGTTGAAACACAAAAAACAATTGAAGCTAATGTAAGGCAGATGATGCAGGACTTCGAATCCAAGTTGAAGGCTACTCCTCACACAGATAATCTTGACCAGCTGACACAAGAATTTTTAAGTTACCGTAGTCATGTTCAAGGTGTTCTTCTACTTCTTCAGCAGCAAGTATCCGAAATTGGTAAACAAGTAGACATCATGGAGATGCGTCACCGTAAAAAATTCTTGTTGCTTAACGGTGTTGAGGAAAAGCATGACGAGGATGTTCCAGGTCTGGTCTTGGAAGTTTTAAACAATAGGTTGGATATGAGGCTGCCTTCTTCAGCTATTTTGAAAGCTCATAGGCTTGGCAATGCTCCTGGGGGAAAAATTCGTCCCATATTATTTCGTATGACGGCCGCAAATCAACGTGATGAAGTATGGAAGCTCAAAACCAAACTTAAAGGTACTTCTTTAATGTTGTCTGAATATCTCACTAAACGACGCAAGGCTCTTTTTCTTGAGGCTCGAAATCACTTTGGTACTCGTAATGTTTGGACAACTGGCGGAAGTATAAATATCAAGGCGCCTAATGGCAGTCGGCATAAGATCCTAAGTAGTTTGGATCTTGAAAAACTTGTTTTGGCGCATCCTAAACAAGCTGTTAGTCATGTGCAAGCACCGCAGCAGCAGCAGCATCCATCATTGGCCAAGGAGAGATCGAAGCGAGTTACTAAAAAATAGTATTTTATATATATTTCTCGTTTAGCTTATTTACTTAGCCGAACTACGTTGTTCAATATCAATAGCGTATCTTTGTATCTCACTCCAATATGCACGTAGTTATATTACTTTTCACTTTTTACGAAATATAATAACTGTATTCGGGTATACCTTAAAATTTAACATTTCTAAAACCAATTACTTTAATAACTTTAGATATAATTCAATTAACATGTTGTGGTTTTGTATGACATTTGTCAGACGTCAATCGATGACATTGTCAAATGTCAAATTACTTTCCACCTTCTTCTTTTCTGTAGTGAAGATTCATAGATAAACTATAAATGTTTAGACTTTGTGAATTAAGTTTTTAATATAGTTTTTAATATATTTCTTCCTTGTAAATTTACCCTACTGTGTTTATCTAGTTTGTCAGAAATATGAAAATAGCTCTATAGGCCCCGATTGTGGCGCTGTATTTATTTATTTTATGATTGTGTTTTTTTTTTTCTCTGTTTCGTATTATCGATAATTTTTGTTTTTCAGTTTTGTGATTTCATTACCTTACATTGAACATTTTATTAACGATGTAATAACCACCGGTAGTTACAAATATGTTTAAGTGCTACTGCACTTGATTAACTGTTAAGTTATTAAGTTATTAACGTATTTTTACTTAATTATATATATTTTTTTATTAGTATTTATTTGATATTATATTATTTTATTATGTCATCTGATACTGATAGCGCTTCTTTCTATTCTGCCCTAGACTCTGATTCGTCTTCCGACTCTACTACAGTTGCCCAGACCCTTGACACAATGATAACTCAACACTTTTCTCAATACAATAACCATTTTAATGTTTGTCATATTAATGCTCAAAGTATCCCCCAACATTACAATGAACTATATGATACCTTTAATTCTCCTTGTGTGAATGCTATTCTTGTGTCTGAGAGTTGGCTTAAACCTTCCTACAGCTCTAATCTTTGCAGTTTACCCGGCTATGTACTTCTTCGTAATGATCGTTTGAATAAGCGGGGTGGTGGGGTTGCCATTTATCTACAAAGCAAAATATCTTTTAAAATATTAGCAACTTCATCGACACCTTACTCGGAAGCCATCGAATATCTCATGTTGGAGATAATTGTTAGTGGAGTAAAGGTACTTCTTGGCGTTGTTTACTGTCCACCAAATGTTAATTATTTTTCTGACTTTGAATCTCTTTTAGCCTTGTACAGTAATGAGTATTCTCATCATGTTATAATGGGGGATTTTAACACTGATGTACTTAGAGACACTCAAAGAGCACGAGAACTTCACTCAATTTTAAATTCTTATTGTCTAACGCTCTTACCCCTTAATCCCACACATCACAATATAAATGCTGAAGACTCATTAATTGATTTAATAATGGTATCTTCACCAACGCATGCGGTGGATTATGGTCAGTTTTCAGCCCCGGGTTTCTCCCGTCATGATTTGATACACTTGTCTTATAAATTGAGACCTCCTAAGCCTCGAGTGAAAATCTTGAAATTGCGTAATTTTGCAAGAATCAATCAAGCAGATTTAGAACAGGATGCTTCTTCTATTGATTGGTCAGATGTCTTTGACAGCTTAACTATAGATGCCAAGGTCAATTGTTTTACCAAGAAAATTATTGATTTGTATGACAGACACGCTCCTATACATCGTGTGAAAATAAAGCGCCCTCCTGCTCCTTGGATTACACCTGAAATCCGAAAAATGATGAAAAAACGGGATCGAGCATTTTGTCATTTCAAGAGGAACAGATGTTCAGAGAACTGGTGTTACTTTAAAAAAATTAGAAATCGCTGCAACCAGATGGTGAGGTCAGCTAAACGTAGATATATCCATGATAATATATCCAATTCGTCTCCACCACATGTTTGGAAATTCTTAAACTCTCTTGGTGTTTCCACTTCCGTAAATAACTGCTCTCTAAATATATCTGCTAATGAATTTAACATCTTTTTCTCAGCCACACACATCATGGATGACACAATCAAATCTCGTACAATATCTTATATACGCTCAATGAACCCCTTTCACAATAATATATTTACTTTTTCACCTGTCACTAATGAAGACACAATAAAGGCAATGCTTGCCATTAAATCAAAAGCTGTTGGATGTGATCAAGTGAGTAGAGACATGATTTTTAGAATCAAAGAATTTATTGTGCCTGTTATAACACATTTAATTAATTTTTCCCTATCCAGTGAATTTCCCACTCTCTGGCGTAAAGCACTCATTCTGCCGCTTCCCAAAATCTCAAATCCTAGTGCTACTAACCACTTCAGACCCATATCTATACTTCCTTTTCTCTCAAAAATTCTCGAGGCAGTTGCTCATAATCAGATCACTAAGTACCTGAATGAGATAAATTATCTGAGTCCCTGTCAATCGGGCTTCCGTATGGGGCATAGCACGACTACTGCTCTCCTGAAAGTTACTGAAGATATAAGGTCCGCTATGGAAGAGTCATGGTTGTCAGTCCTAGTTTTAATCGATTTTTCCAATGCTTTCAATACAGTCAACCATGACATTTTAATAGCGGTCCTTGCACACCTTGGCCTATCCCCGTCTGCCTTAAATTGGTTTTCATCCTACGTTAGAGGCCGTCAGCAAGCAGTTCGTGTTAATGATAATTTATCTGACTGGTGTGACGTATTGACAGGCGTTCCTCAGGGTGGGATCCTATCTCCCCTCCTTTTTTCCGTAGTCATAAACCTAATTACTAACCGTTTAAGCTGTTCTCACCATTTGTATGCAGATGATTTGCAAATTTATGCCCAATCAAACTTAAGAGGCATCAACGAAGCTGTAAGTCGTATCAATCAGGATTTACACAACGTTCTTGACTGGACGAATAAGTTTGGTATAACAGTCAATCCTAATAAATGTCAGGCTATCATTATTGGCAGCTCGCGTCGGGTTCAAAGTTTGGATTGGAGCTCTATTTCAGCGGTAGTTTTTGATAACATTACTATCCCCTTTCTCCCTTACGTCAAAGATCTAGGACTCATAATAGACCAAACTCTATCTTGGTTACCACATACTACTGAACTTTGTCGTAAGGTTAATATGGCTTTACGATCCCTTTATCGGTACAAAAACTTTTTGCCACCCCAATCAAAACTCCTACTTGTGCAGACCCTAGTTATACCAATACTTGATTATGCCGACGTGTGTTTCGTAGATTTAAGTCAAGCCCTTTTAGACAGATTAGAACGCATGCTCAACAATTGTATACGGTTCATCTTTGGTCTGCGTAAGTTTGATCACGTCTCATTATATCGCTCTAAACTGAAATGGCTTCCGATCCGCCAACGAAGACAGTTGAGATTGCTTTGTACATTATTCACAATTCTTTATAATCCTAATGCACCTCAATATCTTAAGTCAAAATTCATATTTCAGCATGCCACACATTCACGCCAACTTCGTTCAGAAAATATCCCGACTCTTCAAGTACCTTTTTGTCGTACCGATTTCTTATCCAAATCTTTTTCTTCTGAAGCTGTGAGGCTTTGGAATACTCTTCCCATTGATATTAGGAATAGTCCCTCCAAATTGTCTTTTAAACGTTCTCTCTGTAAGCATTTGGCAGAATAATGGTGTTACGCGCTATGGTAGTATAATATGTATGTATATATGTATTTATATAACTATATATAAATATGTACTTGTATATATATAGGTATTTATGTAGGTATATGTATAATGTATTATATATGTAATATATTACTTGTATCTAAGTATATTGTAATATCGTATTATCTTATTGTTTTCTTTAATTTTAATTTATCTTAATAATAATCAAGAAGGAATATGTCAGTAGTAAACGATTGTATTAAGTTTCTCTGTGCACCCCATCGTAAACACTGTTTATATTTGTTTAAGGTTGACTGGTAGAGAATGTCATGTAGCATTAAGTCCACCTCTGTACATGTTGTGCATAAATTTTAAATAAATAAATAAATAAATAAATAAAATATCTAATATCTTTGTAGGTTTAGTGTTTAGTAAAAATATTAAAAGCAAATTTCTATTTATTTCTGAGAAATAAATATAAGTACGTATTCTTCTTGCAAGAGAAGAAAGGATAACACATAATTTCAAAAAGACTTAAAGAGATATATATATATATATATATATATATATATATATATATATATATATATATATATATATATATATATATATATATATATATATATATATATATATATATATATATATATATATATATATATATATATATACCCGTTCCCATCTGATGGAGTGAACCAAACCTCAATTATTTTACGATTCAACAGTTCATCGGATGGCAAGATGGGTGGTGATCCCCATCACCGTATTTTATGTCCTGGTATTGAATTATTTCTTGGGATAACCGAGCCCCACCACTTGATTTGCTTATCCAAGGCACGGGGACATTTACAAACCACCACCAAACTCCGAACTAATACTGAGATTAAATTTTTTTAGTAATACTCAACAAACTTCAATAACTACATTGCCGATATGGGGTTCGAAGCCGGAGCCCGGGACGTCCAGCATATGCTCCTTTTCCTGTCCTATTATGTTCGCATCATATTAAAAGAGGCAAAAGAGATATAATATTATGGTGGTTGATACTGTGTATTGTTATAGTAAGAGAATTTTAGAAAAAATCGAAAAGGCCTTTTTATGAGGCACTTACGAATTTCCGCCTTATTGATATTTGGTCACTTCCGCGGTCCGATCCGGTGGTAATTCTAAAAATATCAACTCGCCTAAGTTCCTACAAAAGTTTGCTTTACGTATTAAGGCGAGGCATCGGGACAAACGGGAAAAAACTGGTTAGCAAAATTACGTTTTTTTGTATTGATTGTTAAATATAAATTTTACAAAAATTACACGATATACCTGATGATAATATGTAAGGAATGTGCTAACTTATTACATGATAGAATGTACTTTACTCGATCATATAAAATTCCGAAAACAGGCTAAAAAATCTCTAAAACAAATATTTTGTTAATAATATTTGTAATCTTCCACATGATTTTTATATGGTGATATTTAGTTTTAAATACAAAAAAGAATGTAATATATTTTGGTTTTCAGCTGAAGTCCTATATTTATTTATCCGAAAATTAACACGTTTCTCACCGGTTTCAGAACATACCGCGTCGCCCATTTCCTATAGAATTGACGCGCGTCAAAATACCTCGCTTTAATATAAAAAGTAGGGAAAGTCGTGTAATCGAAATTCGACCATAGACTAAAAAATAAAATCTATTTTAAGTTTCACAACTGACTTTAGCCAAAAAGAGAATAGTGTATATTTGTGTAGAATCATGTATCATGTGAAATACACGTAACATGTACATAAAGTGTGTGTTGTTTTATTAATTAAAAATTAGCTGACCCGGCAAACGTTGTTCTGTCTTTTTAACTACTCTTATTTTTTTCTATATTTTCTCATCTTTTAAACCTTCCCTGGACTTCAACAATTAATTCAAAATCAAAATTAGCCAAATCAGTTCAGCTTTTCTCGAGTTTTAGCGAGACACGAACAGTAATTGATTTTTATATATATAGATATTAGGTTTCGGCATCCCTCCGCAATGTAAACATTAACTGTGCCAAATTTCACGCTCCACTGTTAGCGTAATTGTCGTAAAAAGGGGTACAAACTTCTTTCTTAGCGTAATAATATATAGATAAACATTGAACGAGTGAAGTTAAATCAATATCTACTACCTAAAGAGAAAACTTCAAATGCCCTTTTTAAGAAAATTGCACGTGCAAGGTATCACATAGGAAGAAAGATAATTTTTCATAAGATTTTCCCTGTTCGTCCCGAGCTTCTTTGAAAAATAGACCAACTGCCAATCTGCCAGGCAGGTTGTAAAAGGCGATCGATTGGCTATGCGAGTCACTATCGTGACTACTAGGTGGTAGAGTTCTGTATTGCCTCGCCCGGGTCTGGTACCACCGCCTTGCCTATTCCTGCTGCAATAGCGTCAGTGCTTGTCACTGCCATGTTCCGGTTTGGAGGCTAAGGTAGCCGGTAAACTTATGCATATGCATTAGACCTCGCCACAAGATAGTAACGCATCTTTAACATCTTTGGTGTCTATAGGCGATGGTTGAATCTTTCCATCAGGAGACCCATGTGCTTGCTTTTTATCTTATGATATAAAAAAATAAGATTTAATACAAATATGTTATTCACTTAAGAAGAACATAAATAGAATTGCGGTCAAATTTCATACAGGGTTGGTTGCTAGTAACAATTAAAAAGCGAACGCCGCACTCAAACATGTCTAGATTAAGAAAATCCGTTAGTATAAGCCTTTGTGTTTTTTCAATGATTTAATTGTACGTTGCGTCATTGGTACCAAATTAACGGTCGAGGGGTATCGGGGAGACAACAGGTGAAAACACACCTGCGCCAACGGTCGCTTCCTTTATGCTGACATTACGATGGGTGGATTAGTACTTATGGACTCCATTGGGAATGTACAACTTGCCAATGGGCTAAATAAATTACATGAATTCTTGTGATTATAGAGGCTTTCTCTTTGTCCGTTATTGTCTGTTACATAGAGATATATAATTTTATAGCACTGTATAACAGAAATATAATCATGCCGGGCTATTGGTGGAGTAGGCGGATTAAACCAAATGTTAATTTTTTATGTCATAAGGTAGAAAACAAACAGCTGGATCCCATGATGGACAGAGTCAAAAATCGCTAATAGACATAAAATATGTTAATGTTGCATTGCTATCCGAATGGTGGGATAACAATACCACTTTCTTAAGTTTTCCGGCTACCTTACACTATAAATCGAAACACTACTAGGTGGTAGAGTTCTGCATTGACTCGCCCGGGTCTAGTAACATTGTCTAAAATATTCCTGCCACAATAGCGTTAGTGCTAGTCACTGACATGTTCCGGTTTGGAGGGTAAGGTAAGCCGGGACACTTATGCATGTGGCATTAGACCACGCCACAAGATAGCAACGCATTATTTACATATTTAATGTCTATCGGCGATAGTTGACACCATTAGGAGACCCATCTAGGTAGAGTTTGTTATTTTACCATATAAAAAAACATGTCAGTGATAAGCATTAACGCTATTATGGGATAAATAGATAAGGTGGTAATGCCATACCCGGGCGAGATGTTGTTCTACCACCTACTGATTTTTTTTTGTTTATTATAAAGAAGAAGAAAGATTCTATTCACTTTGAATTTTTATAATATGAAAACAATAAAAAAATAGTCAAAAAACTTTTAATATGTTCTAATTTCGATACAGATTTTTGTAAAGTCTGTGCCGTCAGTCTGGATGTATTAAAGTTTTTGTCAAATTTCGTGATAAATAGTCCTTTGACAAAACTGAATTCATTTTTACGATTTTGGGATTAGCCTGTCTAGTTGCATATCCCGTTGTACCTCAAGAATGACTTGACCGATAATGATGAAAATTGGAAACACATGATTGCACAAATGATAGGTATTGCAGTATTTTTTATCGTCAATTATTTTACGCTCATCGCAGAGGAAGGGCATTGCTGGTTTTATCTATAGGTAGAAAAAAAATAACCGCTTATTACTATATGGATGTATACACGGTACATATAACAAACTAACATTTTTTACAATTTTTGTCTGTCTGTTGCGGCTAATCTCTGGAACGGCTGGACCGATTTAGACGGGACTTTCAATGGCAGATAGCTGATGTGATAGGGAGTAACTTAGGTTAAATTTTTTTCAAATTTTTCCACCCGGACGAAGTTGTGGGCTAAGCTAGTTTTAATATAAAATTGCTTTATTATGTTAAGTTGTTTAAACTCGATATGAGATATATAAGATGGCTAGATCGATTTCAATGTTTTGTGCAAGTCTGCTAGACTTTCATGTAAAATTTATATTACATTTAATATGTTTAAGGTTAATATAGCTTTAATACAATATATGTAATAATTTATATGTGTGGTGTACAGTATTTATCTATATACACAAACATATCCATAAATAATAAAACATACTTTTCATTTCAACACAAAAGCTAGAAAATCAGGTGATTCTAAAAATTGACTCTTAATTAAATAAATCAAATTTATTTGAGTTTTGGATGTTTTCTTTATAAGAAAACCGCGATTGTATTTATGTATTTATATATTTAGATTTTGATTCCTTTTTAATATTGGTATTTTTAATATAATTTGTACTTTGTAATATTATATAGAATTGCCCTAAAATTGGTCAGGTGTGTACTTTCTATTGTTAATAATTTAACCGATTATTTTCCTCTTTACCATTTTTATTTATTTATTTACTAGCGACCTGTCCGCGGTTTCACCCGCGTAACTTTTGTTCCCGTAAGAATATCGGAAAGGTTTGTATACTTAAACCTTCCTCAAGAATCAATCTATCTATTAAAAAACCCGCATCAAAATCCGTTGCGTAGTTTTAAAGATTTAAGCATACATAGAGACATAGGGACAGACAGAGAAAGCGACTTTGTTTTATGCTATGTAGTGATTTAACACTTTATTGTACACAGAAAATAATACAAAAAAGAGAACATAAACGTTACATGAGCACAATGGGCGAGCTTAGTTTACTTAAAGAGATTTCTTTCAGCCAATCCGTTAAAGAAGAATAAAATAATAGAAACAAAGAAATAAGTAGACCTATTGTATAAAAAATTACATTTATTATTATTTTTTTCTAAGTACAGAACAAAATAGAAATATATAGAAATACAGAAAATTATAGAGTTGTTTAAAATAGGTGTATATAGATCTAAATAAGGTGCGAATGCAAAAGTACAAAAAGCTTTTTTCGAGATATTTAAGAGGCAGTTTACACTTTAGACTAGTTTTTAACGAGAAATTAAAATTTTCCAACTCCTAATTTTTCATATTATAAGGTATTGCTACTGCTAGAATCAACAAATTAATTAGAAAAAATACTAAATAACCAGAAACATCTAACAATTGTGCCTAAATGGATTACTTTTTCCTAAAAGATCTATAAATATTTCTAATTAATTAAGCAAATATGCCTATTTCAACGTAAATTAACGAAATATTAACTGGATTTTTTGTTATCACAAAATGACATTTTCTTATAGAAATTGGCATAGAATAAAACTATATTCTATTCTTATACAAAAATAAGTCACTTAAATAATATTTATTTATTTTTTATTTCAGAAAGAAATGAAAGAGAATACTATAAAATCTGCTACGTCCGTGTGCCAAAATTAGTACCGCGTAATCTATACATATAATAAAATCGTAGGAAAGTCAAAACTGTACATTGATTTTTTTTTAAAATAATACTTAGAGCGTGATCTACAATCGATATCGAAGCCAAAAATATAGTTTTTAGAATTTTTGTGTGTTTGTCTGTATGTCTGTTTGTCTGTATGTATGTCCGGGTTAAACTCAAAAAGTACTGCATGGATTTACTTCAAATTTTGCATGAATATTACTACCAGGTTGGGTCAACATATAGGCTACATATTATCACGCTATCGCCTACTGGATAGAGGCTGTGCGGAGTAAACGAAGTCGGCGCGAACGAAGTCGCTAGCAACAGCTAGTAATAATTAAAATATTAAAAGTATCAATACTATTTTCATTTTACCAGCACTATATGGACGACGACGTCCAGCTCTCGCATCGATTAAAAAATATCTAAATTTCAGTTGGGCGATTTTGTGAAATGCCACTTAATATGACTAGCGATCGCTCTGTGGTCGAAATATGACCATAGATAAAATAATTAAATCTATTTAAAGTTTGGCTTTGCCAAATTGGTTTGCTAGATTTTAGCCGCAAAGCTAATAGTATATGTCATGTATGTGTATTTTAATGTATGTCACATGCAATTTTTACCCAGGAGTAAATTATGAAAATGTCGACTCGGTTAAAGTGCCTTTTTTTCTAATTTTTTATATCATAAGATAGCAAACAAGCAGATGGGTCTTCTGATGGAAAGAGTCAACCATCGTCTATAGACACCAAAGATGTTAATGGTGCGTTGCTATCTTGTGGCGAGGTCGAATGCTACATGCATAAGTTTACCGGCTACCTTACCCTCCAAACTGGAACACGACAGTGACTAACACTGACGCTATTGCGACAGGAATAGGCAAGGCGGTAGTCACGATGGTAGTGACTCGCATAGCCAATCGGTCGCCTTTTACGACCTGCCTGGCAAAACGGCAGTTGGTCTATACTTCAAAGGAACCCGGAACCAACAAGGAGAAGCTAATAAAGGTTTGCTTCACTTAATTAATATAAAAATAAAAACCGGCCAAGTGCAAGTCGGGCTCATGCACGAAGGGTTCCGTACCACCATCTATAAAAAAACGGCAAAAAATTTCGTTTCTTTTATTAGGGGGGGCTTAATTATTTTTTTTCTGTTAGTATTTGTTGTTATAGCCGCAACGAAAATACATAATTTGTATAAATTTCATCTTTCTGGCTGTCATGGTTTATGAGATACAGCCTGTTGACGGACAAACAGACAGCGGAGACTTAGTAATAGGGTCCCGTTTTTAACGGAACTCTAACTAGCTAATCAAAATTTAACAATAGACTAAAAAATCCAATCTCTTTGAAGTTTGTCAACTAACTTTAGCCAAAAAAAGAATAATGTACATGTGTGTATAATATCATGTACATATGTCACATATTACGTCTGTAATTTTTATTAATTTAATATATTTCTAATGCATATCATTAAATATATTTCGCCTTATTACAAAAACATATTTAGTATCGGGTTTAAATCAAGACTTAGAAGTCTAAGTTTGTTAAAGTATTAAAGTTAGTTCCAGTACTAAAATGTATTCTTATTTCTTCGGACTACCGCTAAGCCCGGTTTTATAAGAACGTTTTATTTAGTACTAGAACTAAATATGGTATAAAGTTCGGAACTTTTAGACCTCATTTTGGAATAAAGCGGATTAAGTTTCAGCAGTCCGCCGCAATGTAACCTTTAGCTTTGCCAAATTTCATACAAATACTGTTCACTACTTGTTTAAAAAGGGGTACAATTTTTTGCGTCGCGTATTAATATATAGATTTATTTTTCTCCGTGTTTTATATTTTTATTCCCCGTATTTAATACTTTATTGTACACTTATATAATGACAAAAAAAAATATGAAAAGATACTTAAAATAATGCACAAAAGTTGAGCTTATCCCTAACGACAGAGATGTCTTCCAGCTAACCCAGAAAGTTTTTTCACAATCGATTGAGCTTTGCAATTTGTGCACGTGATTAACACATTTTGCAAACTATTTATTTATCTATTTTAGAAGTAAACAATTATCGTCAATATTTTACAAAAACATATATTATGAAAATTTCTAAATTGTTATGTCAAAGTAAAGCTGAAGTGTTATTTTTACTTATTATTAAAATAACTCGTATATCTTATGAATTTTCAAGAATTATTCATTACTTAACATATTTTAAATTAATATTACCTTTGGCTTAAAATAAAGTATGTGATTAAGCTAATAATTAGGTCAATAATCAACTAACAGAATAAAATGTTATAAAAGGTTTTGACAGATATGTTTTAGATATAATATTCGTGCTTGTGAAACTGAGAAGTGAAGTGTGATAACATACAACAAAGTGTAATCAGTTTTGTATTAAATATAAATATGTATTTTACCAGTTGCTCTTCAATTAAAAAAATCTATGCCTTTGACTAACTGGAGTTATATTACAAAATAAGTCGCGGTAAAAGGAATCCAAAATCCATACGCTTTCGAAATGATATTAAGGCAGAGTACACACAAATAAGTTACACAATTACAGGATCGCCTACCGATTCCGTTCGGGACTGACCATCATAAACACGGATTGTGGCCCGTTCGGAGTTATGTACACTGAGCACGCCATCGTGGTATTATACCGGAGCGATAAATTAGCCCTTCGCACCCCGATCTCGCTTTGTGCAAATCGAACATCGATGATTTATAGACAATTATCGATTAATTCAAGCAGCGGTCGTAAGTTTAATCTGGATTATTAAGGAGCTGAGAAGAGTGTGCGATTCGACAGCAACTAAATCACGTACAGATTTGTAATTAACATAATATTTAGTTATAGCTATTGTTTGAACAGTGAATTAATAAGCAGTTACTTTTGTTATACAGGGTTATTTTTTATCATCTGCCAAATTGAAATAGTTGGTTCAGACCATGAAAGTAAACAACTTTCTCAAAAAAAACACGGGTGGAAAAGTGAAAAAAAAAATTCAGACCTTCCATACGAAATCGATCACGTGATCGAGCAGTTTTCTATGAGAGGGTCGAATTTTTTTCACTTTTCGACCCATGTTTTTTTGGAAAAGTTGTTTACTTTCAGGGTCTAAACCACCTATTTAAATTTGGCAGGTGATAAAAAAATAAACCTGTATATGACTAGTTGTAATACACGTCTTCTTCTATGTAGAAGTATTTAGGGAGTGTGTAGAGTGTTGCAGTGGGACTTTATTAGGGATAATTTATAGTGCCGTAAGTTGTGTCATATAATAGCAACAAATTAGCCGCTTACCGGTCTCGTTACCTAAAATTGTAACATAGTCTATGTTGCACTTGTCCGGATTACTCAATGGTACCGGAAATGGTATTGCTAATTTGCCTCGAGACGTGGATCAACTTTGCGGTCTTTTACCAATTGTGATAAAAGTATCACTTGACGTTCTAACACTTGGCTTTAGCTTTTATTTACAGAAATTGACGAAATACGAACAATGGGCCTGATAGAAAACTGTCACCTTCGTCCATGGACACTAATAACAAAATGAGCTAGCTGCTAATGCAATGCCAACCTTTAAAAAATTGTAATACTCCCCCTATGCCCATGTCAAAGCTGTTTGGAAACACCTTTCGGCCCAGAAATGTGCGTGAAAAGCAAACAGTGGTAAATAATCAAGCTTCAAGGTGGTGTGGATGAAATTTTACTCTACAGCGTGTAATACTTAGCTTAAGCTTATTTAATAGCTATGTTGCGGTAAATAAAACTCAAAATGGCATCAAAATTTTCTGAGTATTAATAAATACTAGCGATTTTTTGTTTAGTCTGTGGTCGGCGTTTCGGCCACAGACTAAACAAAAAAACTCTTAAGTTTGACAACTGACCATAGCCGTAAAGAAAATAGGATACATGTGTATTACACACATGTATCCTATTTTCTCATGCATGTCATGCATGTATAATGTTTATTTTTACTAATTTAATATATTTCTAATGCATTTAATGTAAAAATATTAGGTTTCTGTAGTCCTCCACAATGTAAACTTTAATTGTGCCAAATTTTATACCCCACCGTTTACGTAACTGTCCTAAAAAGAGGTCCAAAGTTTTCCCTTTACGTATAAATATATATATATAAACTACCTGAACCGCGCATCTTCGCCCGCGAGTAAGTCGTCCAAACAGCTTTTAATAAAAAAATCATCCCCTATTTCAGCCCTCCAGGGACGGATTTTTGAAAAAAAAAATACTCTATGTTTGACCCCGGATCGTCAACTACATCCATGCCAAATTTCATGAAAATCGGTCCAGCAGTTTAGCCATGAAAGCATAACAGACACACAGACAGACTTTCGTATTTATAATATTAGTATGGATGAACAAATAAACTTAAAATTGTTTTTTTTTTCTGTTCTATTAACATATCGACGCTCCATTTCTCATTCGCTGTTACCGGCAATTTTTTAACGTGTCCTAAGAACGATAATACCTTTTACTAATCTGGGTAACTGTGTACTTATTACAGTTGGCTGTGAGACCTCGCAAGGCATCTGATATTCAACAGTTGAACAGATTGACTTCGCTTTGTGATTTCTAGATAGTTGAGTTCTGCAACATCTCGTTCGGGCTTAATACCACAGCTTTACCTATTTCTGCGACAATACCGTCAAAGCTTGTCACTGTTATATTCTGGTTTGGAGCTAGTATACTTATACATGTATTAAAGCCCCGTCACAAGAATAGGAACGCACCTTTATCATTTTTGGTGTCAATAGGTTGTGACAAACTATATAGTTAACAAGAGGATATTTCTCCTAATGGACAAAATAATAATCAGGTAAAAAACTTTCAAAACAACAAATAAAAATGTCGACACGCGAGACTCGAACCCGCGACCATCTCCCTCCCGGCTTAACTAATATAAATATTATAAATAATAATTTTATTTTTTTTTGTATACAATATTTAAATAATAATAAGAAAGATTTTTTGCATATTAGTTTTGAATTACCAATGTAGAGTATTAATTATATATGTATAATGTTATTTTTGATTTTTTATTAATATTGTTTAATGAGAAAAAAAATACAATATAGATTTATAGGGAAAATATATTTTGTTTATGCATTACTCTAAATAAAAAGAATAGTGAATTTGTATTGTAAGAGTAATGTAGAACTAGAATAAGCAATTTAAAAATCAACTGTGTGTACCATATTTTTAGAAATAATTAATACTAATTTTAGTTATTCTAAGGCTTGATAAAACTTTAATAATTAGTAGTCCAACTGTTGGTGATAAGTTAAGCCAATAAATGGTATATTCTTCAAACGCAACCAGACCAATACAACCAAATGTTCCCCCTCGTTGGCCCGGGATCCTTTGAATAATAGACTAACTGCCGTTCTGCCAGGCAGGTCGTAAGCGGTAACCGATTGGCAATGCGATTGACTACCATCGTGACTACTAAGTGGTAGAGTTCTACACTGGCTCACCTGGGTCTGGTACCACCGCCTTATCTATTCCTGTCGCAATAGCGACAGTGCTTGTCACTGTCGTGTTCCGGCTTATGTAGCCGATAAACTTATGCATGTGGCATTAGACCTCGCCACCCTATAGCAACGCATCATTACGTCTGTGGTGTCTATAGGTGATGGTTGACTCTTTCTGCCAGGAGACCCATCTGCTTGTTTGCTATCTTATGTTACAAAAAAAATAAGGATAGAGCACTTTTATTTCGGTTAGACGTTGTTTGTTCCTGCTAAAAAAAGATAACAGCAACAAAACTCTAATAATATCAAAGGTTAGTTGATATTATGCATTAGCATAATTTTGCATAAGTTATTAAGCTAGCAAGCCAACCACTAGGCGACCAAACTATACGGCATACATACATAAAAAGAATCATCGAAATAATAAAGAGAATAATACAAATGTATAATGATATGGTGTCGCGGGACACCAGGTAGGAACGAACTTCCTTCGGCTAAACGGCACTACTTGCTTGTGTACGCGACTGTCGCGCCTGCGCACGTCTCATTTAACGCTTTTATTCCACGCATTTTTCTTACGGTTTTACTATCACATTTTTTTCAGTTCGGTCGCGCAGCAAAATCCCTATCCCCTCCAAGCCTGCCGTAAGGAACTTCGTTCCAATAACTAAATAATACATAATACGAACATATACATGGATATATTATATGTATTTATTACAATATCTATACATAAGTGGAAACATCTATTATAACCATAAGAATACACTGGTAAAGTTATTGTAAATTCAACCTCTTAAGAATTAAATTGAGTGTAATACGAGAAAAGTTGCAAGCAACAGTTTGTAATATTATAAATAGGATTAAAATCTCACTCAATTTATTTAATCAAACATGTGAAACACTTGTCTTATACTTATGATATAAGCGGGCAATCGCAATCGAGAAACTATTAATTATATAATATACTGTAAATACTATGATTGTGTTATAGATGAAAAATGATCTAAACGCAATAACCAACTAGATGCATGGACAATTGTGCTGAAGCATAAACGTGATATCGTTTTTTATAAGCAAAATGGGAGCAATATTCATCAGATATCGATACAAAAAGCCGACGATGGACTCTCACAAAGGCGCCACCGATCCACCTCGATTACGTCCTATGACGATGCAGTTTCTTCTGAACAACACTCCATATTGATCCAAACAACTCCTCTATTTTGCGTTTGCTTTATTGGATTTTTTTGTTCGATTGGTAGACAAATCCAGCGTATCTTTAGCTTTGTATAAAACAAAAAAGTGATATATAAAGGGTCAAGGCATTTTGGTATTTGTTGTTACATTGGCTCCTGGAGCGCGATCTATGGTATTGTGCGCTCGCACCGTTCTAAATTGTTGGTTTAATCGACCTTTTTGTTAACAGTTTGGTTGGAGAATGCAATATTATTCTGATTGTCTGATAGCGAAGAGAGAGTTGGAACATCGGAAGCTTTAAATACTGTTATTCGGCTTACATAGTTTAAATAATTATGAAATAGATATATAAGTATTTTGAAGTATAATATTGTGGTTAGTATTTTAAGTATTTATATTATTTCATGCAGCATTTTAAATGAGAATCGAATAATAATCAAAACATACTGAGAGCATATTAGCAATTGGAATAGATTATTTGATATATCCAAGAATCTCCAACAAGAAAATGGCTGTCCTGACGGAAAGAGATTTCCATCGTCTCAAGGCACTAAAGATGTTAAAAGTGTAGAAGATGGTAATTATTTTCGGGTGTCGGGTCAAAATTTTAAGTGAATGAGTTTACCGCTTATCTTACTCTCCAAACCGCTATATGATAATGATGAGTACTGACGCTATTGTAGCAGAAATAGGTAAAACAGTAATATCAAACTCGAGCGATATGTTTCAGAACTCAACCACCCAGTAGTCACAATGGAACCGTTATGTTTAGCTAATCATTATCATCCGACAGGAAGGCATATAGTCTATTCATCAAAAAGATCCCGGGCCAAGACGATTGCACCAGACTTTATTGTTAGTTATTCCCTTCTTTCCTTAAGTAGGTAGAACTATGTAATATTTCATCATTGATTACATGTCGGTGGAGATAAGCTGTTGTTTAACCTTGGTAGGTTTCCGAAAACTCTTTTGATTAGAACAGTCAAGTAACCTCATTTAGCGTCTGTCAGCGCACAGTATTCTAGCACTGCAAAGGCACGGAAGCAGCACTATTTAAAATTCAGGCTACCGCTAGCTGCCTGCTTTAAGTTGCAATCTTGTAGTCCAACCCTGGCCTCGTATGAAAAGCTTGAATGAAAAATCAGACATTAGATCAATTGCGTGATTTCTAGAGTATATTTTTTTTGATCATATATAACTGGTGATGTGCCATATGAGGAGGTGTTTCGCAGTCAATGCGCTCTTTGCACACGGACACATTTGCACGCGTCAAGCAAATTCACGCATTACGAGCCGTGTTGTCTGACTGTAACTGCCTGTTGTTCAGCTACTTAATATATAATTATAGAATATATTATACGTCACAGGATATATCGAGATTAATTATTAAAACTTCTTGTATTACGAGTAATATACAATATCAACTTTATAGGTTTGCACGTTACTTTGCCGAAATTCATAACTCAAATAAAAATTAATTTAATTTTCATCCTTCCACAGACTCTCACGTGTGTCTTCTACGATGTTAGTGAAAGAAAAAAGCAGGGTAGGAAATTGAATAATATCACCGAAGGTCCACAAAATAAAGAAAACCTGAGTGGTACCACTGTGCATTCGCGTCAATCACACTTTCCACCACGTCAGAAGCGAAACCAAAAGCACAAAGATACATGTATATGTCGCAGTGAAATTGACAATACCGTTAGAATATAATCTAACTAAGTGATATTATAATTTGGTTAGGTTAGGTTAGCAGTTGAATTATAATATCACTAAGTTAGATTACAATCTAACGGTATTGACAATTTCACTGTGACACATACACAACCTAAAGCAAAAACGTTGAGCATTTCAGTTCACAACCGAAGCATCTTAGGAGAAACAAACACTACGTCACCCAACAAGAGTTATTTATTATTATTATTTAAGTATATTAATAAGCCTTTTATTATTTTTAATTTATATACAATTATACATTTTTTAACAAATGATCTTAAAATATATTGAGATATGTAATCATTTTCTATTTAACTATTTAACTTCTATTTAACTAGATATTGTATTGCATAATGTAATAATTTATGATTTATATTATAATCTACTAATTTATGGAATCATTTTTAATTTTAATATTTTTTACATTTTTTATATTAAACATACTTAAATAACGTGTTTAAAACAACCATGTCCGATCCGAGATATATATATATATATATATATATATATATATATATATATATATATATATATATATATATATATATATATATATATATATATATATATATATATATATATATATATATATATATATTGAGAAATTTCCCCTAAATTAAGCAAATAGTTTGAAAATTTGTCTATATAAAATAATTACACATATATACAAGATATATAATACAGGAAGGGTTTTGGTGGCTCACTGTATATACAGACATATTGAATTTAATCCATAACTTTATAATTTATTTTATATATTTTTATTATTATTTAATTGAGAAGTCACAGTAATACTAGTAGTATAAATCTTAGTTTAATGCCATTCCTTAAACTATATTAACACCTTTATGATCAATAAGTTTATTTTAAACTAATCAAGCAAATAATTTCTTATTATCAGTTCATACAACTTCAAACACTAAATCTTCATTAGGGCAATCTTACTTGTAACTTAAGTGGGAGGATAGATTAGTAGGCCATTATTAATTTACAAATAGTGAGAATTTAAAATTAAGTATTCACAGACAGGATTTCCAGAAAATCTTGTCTTCAGTTGGGTCAGAATCGATCGTTATCCTTATTGATACTATTTAAAGTAGTTACTGTAATCTTATAAATATTAGTGGTTCTTAAACCCGAACTATGAGCATGTGGTGGTATAGTTTTAAAATTTGATTTTTCGTCCCTCTTTAACAGTCCCCGTGTGGTACGAAAGGTGGAATAAACTAAATGCGAATTTAATCTTACGGTTCAGAAAGAGCGCTTTCATTTATTTAACATAGTCATTATTATTATGGATAGAATACTTCCAGCTCAATTTAATATCATGATCAATTGGGTGCCTTATCGACTATAAACCAAACGTTTAGGTGGTCCATAGCGGACCACCCAGTTATAAACGATATAATTGTTTCTTTAAAGATTTATAATGCTAGAGATTGACGTCGACAGTTTCTTCATCTTGCTGTAAATTATATGTTATGTCTATATTAAGAATCGAATGGTTATGAGTAAAATATTTTTATAGCATAGCAAAAAAGAAGAGCTATCTTTTGATGAGAAGATTGTGTTTTACGTAGACCGCTAGCAATATATCACTAAGCTTATTGGTGTCACATGTAAGTACCAAAGAGCTTAGTGATACCTTGCTATCTTCATAAATGAGGTCAACACTTGCTACGAAAATTTACCAACAACTTTTCACTATTACCTAGAGTACAAGAAAAATAAGAACAGTTGTTAAGAATAAGTGACTATAATAAGTAATATTCCCTCGTGTTGGTCCGGGCTCCCTTGAAGAATAGGGCAATTGCCGTTCTGCCAGACAGGTCGTAAAAGAAGACCGACTGGCTATACGAGTCACTACTATCGTGGCTACTAGTTAGTAGATTTCTGCATTGTCTCGGCCAGGCCTAGTACCACTTCATCACCTATTTCTGTCGCAATAGCGTCAATGCTTGTCACTGTCGTGTTCCGGTTTGGAGGATAAGGTAACCGCTTATTTTATGCATGTGACATTAGACCTTGCCACAAGATAGCATCGCGTCATTAACATATTTGGTGTCTGGTTGGTTGACTCTTTCCACCGAGAGACGCATCTTATTGTTTGCTGCCTTATAATAAAAAATGTGAGGTGTTAAAGATTTATAATGCTAGAAATTACATCGAAAGTTTTTCATCTTGCTGTAAATTATATTATTTTTATATTAAGAAATGAACAGTTGTAAGTAAAATATGTTTATAGCATATTAAGACAGAAAAACTATCTTCTGATGAGAAGATTATTTTTAAGTAGAGACGGTAAGCAACGTATCATTGAGATTATTGTTGTCGCACATAGGCACCAAAGATCTAAATTTTTGAAGAGGTCTAAAACTCTATACATAAACTGATAAACTACTTTAAACTACAAGTTGAAGTACAATAAAAGCAAGAACCAGCGTTTTCAGATTAGGAATACGTGAAGTGTTATTATCATATCTGGACAATTTGCCGCCGAAGTGGTAAACATTTAAGAAATCATGATGGTAATGAAATAGTGATGATGGTAAATTGTGACCAAAATCGTGATTTTATCACCTAATAGTCACTAGCAATGTCTCGCTCGAGTTTGGTGCAACCGCAGTATATTTTCCTGTCACAAAAGTATCGGTGATTATTACTGTCGTATTTGGATTTGAATAGTAAGGTAGCCTGTAAACGTAGATATGTGACATTACATTCTCACCAACCCAACTCTTTCATGGTTCAAGCCACAGCGGATTGTGTAGCACCATCCATTTACACAAATGTTACCTTCTCAAGACTTATAGCTTCTTATTATGCATGCGTACGTGCAGGTGTATATGTGCTTATCACAAGCACAAGGGTATTCACCCATGGTGTTCACACATCGCCCCCAGACTCCTGGGTGCTAAAGAGATGCTTCTTTTTACGTGCACTTCCAAGCCTCGCAAGTGTTAACAAACCGTTATCGATACTAATATTTGTACGAGCAAACGACGGGAGTGAAATTCTCCGAGTCTACTTGAACAATCCAGCCTCTGTATGTAATAACCTCGGGCCCCATTAAAAAATATACCATTCTGCTAGGCAGTTCGTAAAAGGTAAGCGATTGGCTATACGAGTCACGACTATCGTGATGACGAGGTGGTAAAGTTCTGCAATGTCTCGTCCGGGTTTGGTACCACCGCGATTTATACTGCAATAGCGTCAATGCGTCAATACTGTAATGTTCACGTTTATATTGTAAGGTAGCCGCCAAACTTATGCATATGTCACTAACAAACATCCCGCTACATGGATAGTCACGTAATTAACATATTTGGTGTTTATAGGCGGAGGTTGTCTCTTTCCGTCAGGAGAGTCATTTGTTCTTCGCTATCTTGTTATATAAAGAAGTATGTAAAAATGTTGGTTCGGCGATGAATCTATTATAGGAATGTCGCAAAATAGGGAAATTACTGCGACAAAAATAATTACAAGTACGAATACAAGACAAATGGATAAAGAACTTACTAAAATATTGCAATTGTAAGCTGCAACCCAAAAGGTTGTAAGCCAAAAATCTAAAGCCTTAACTGTGTCATCGTGAAGTCACAATTGAATGAAAACTACTAGATGGTTTTAATAGCGTTGACAATGTTAACAAAACTAAATTGAAAAACAATAATGTTAACAAAACTAAATTGAAAAACAGGACATTTTAATGAAAATATCATTAAAACTGTCACAAGTTCTCAAGCAAAAACGGCATATCAATAACTTGGAATTGAACTACTAGGAAAGATGATTTTAATAACGGTGATAATATTGAAAACAAAACGAAAATTAAAAAAAAAACAGAACATTTTAACGAAAATCTCATTAAAACACATACAAGTTCTCAAGCAAAAACGGCATATCAATAACTTGGAATTGAACTACTAGGAAAGATGATTTTAATAACGGTGATAATATTGAAAACAAAACGAAAATTAAAAAAAAAAACAGAACATTTTAACGAAAATCTCATTAAAACACATGCAAGTTCTCAAGCAAAAACGGCATATCAATAACTTGGAATTGAACTACTAGGAAAGATGATTTTAATAATGGTGAAAATATTGAAAACAAAACGAAAATTAAAAAAAAAAACAGAACATTTTAACGAAAATCTCATTAAAACACATACAAGTTCTCAAGCAAAAACGGCATATCAACACCTCTCAACATTTTAACCCGTTAATGAATCTCTTAATGAAATACAGCGCATCCGTAAAGTTAAAACGTTTACATATTCACACTTAGAATGATAAAACGATGCATTTATCGAGCTTGTTGCATCCCACAGCACCGCGAACGCTACGGCAGGGACAATTAAGACTTAATACTTCCAAGTGAAGTTGTTTTATGCTAATGTGCGAGCGATTCGCGTGTTTGGACGCCTACTCGACTCAGTATACGTGAAATGTCCTCTATAAATATAAGCCTGGTATGTGACGGCTTTGACGTTACCGGAGCTTATGTTCTAATTAATTTTATTCATATTTAAATCACTGATATTAATTTTATGCGTCTTTTTTGACTTTACCGTAGTTTTTTATTTCAAACAAACAGGGTTTTTGTGATACAAAATCATAATCATCGTCCGTAGGTATAATCGCCAAATATGTCACTTCTATCAAGACTACTGCTTGATATAATTTTCAGTCTTGCTCGATTTTTTTTATATCATAAGAGAAGAAAAAAAAATAGATGGTTCTTCTAATGGACAGAGATAATCATCGTATAAATACCAAAGATTTTATTGATGTGTTTCTATTCGTGTGGTGTGGTTGTAATGCCATGCGCATAAGTTTACTTACTACTTAACCTTGTGAAATAAAATACAACAGTAAAATTATTGCGACAGGAATAAAATTCAAAATTCAAAAATTCTTTATTTCGTAGGTAATTTATACACTTGAAACAAGTCGTTAGTACAATACATTACATATTATTTACGGTGATGCGATGAACACATTGAGGATCTCTATCACCTGCTTAGTAGTCAATATGTTAGTGATACAATACGACCAGCCTTTTTTACCCTTTACGAGATATCTAGCAGGAAGACAGGAATCTATTCTTCAAAAAGCATCTCAGATTTATTTGAGAAAGACTATGATTTTACAACTACAATAGAACTATTGATATATATACAATATATAGATATACAATAGAGTACGGTGTTTTATTTCATTCTATTATTCAGTTCGAGATTGCAAGTTAATAGATTCTAAGACTAGTTTTTGCAGTAGACTAAAATACTACGCGAGCCAACTAAGAATAGGGTAACCCTATTCTTGCTATTGTGTTGCTATCTTCACGTAGCAAATGTAAAATTAGTAATATCAGTAAAAATATATTTGTTAAAAAATAAGGTTGATTTTCTAAATAAGAAATAGCGTTCATATAAATACATATTTCTATCATAATATTATTTTTGTTCCGTATCATAGCACATGTAGCTACCTAAATGTAACTATTTAAATAATATCATTATGAGCAGAATTTGAAAAAGGTAAATAATTTTAGATTAAAATGAAGTAATGTTAAGATGATTTATATAATCGTCGCATATATTACATAAAACCAGTAATATTGGCGACGAAATTGTAATACGCAATGTAAAGGTTTAAAAATTTGTTTAACGCATTTGATTAAGTATTTTGTTTATAAAAATACGACACTTTGTAATTTATTGTGTTTTTTTCCACAGCTTATTTAACACATCCTCACATGTGCTAATGGGGATTTGATAGGACATTTACTAATTAGGACGCAAATATTGTTTTGCACATCTTACTCATCACTAATGAAGGTTTTTGAAAAATGTGGAACAATATGGCGTCTTGATGGTCCTAATCTTAGTCGGATCGCGTAGTATTCTCTAATCATTATTCTTTATTTTATTACAGTTATTTTAAAATTTAAGTAAGCTTATTATTCATAAGTTGTAGGTACAAATTTCATTTAGATAAAATAAATTTTATTTTATGTTGTGAATACGTTGTATTTAAGATTGGATACAAATATTGATTCCACATTATTAAAATATAGTAAGAGTTACAGGGTTTTTTGTAGGAATTACTAAAGATATATTTCTAAACTAAAGCTTTATACTTTGGAATGTCTACCAAATAGCTAAAATCGTTAGATCTAACTAAGACGATGAGATGTGGGCGGGGGCTCCTCAGTACCAGCTTCTTCCTTTTGATCGCATTCAACGTAGAGCGGCTCGAATCGTCGATGACTGGACTAAAAACTATTAAAATAAAGTAAGCGTTATAGGCTTTTTTAGTTTAAAGTAAGCGTTATACACCATCTGAGATTCTACCAGGCAGTTCGTAACATACGAAAAATTAGCTATACATGTAACTACCATCGTGACTACCTTACCTATACCTGCCGCAATCGAGCATCAATGCTTTTCATTGTCGTGTTCTGGTTTGGAAAGTAAAGTAGAAGTTGACATCCGCCACATGGATAACAACGCACCATTAACATCTTTGGTGCCTGTAGGCAATGGTTTCTTTTTCTATCAAGAGATCCATTCGCTTGTTTACTATCTATAAATTTAAAAATAATGTACATCGACTGCAGTGATTGTGTCTTAGAATTAAGAAAGTCGAGCCCAGAGAGGCTTATTTTACATTAGACTAACATTTTTTCAGTATAATATTCTCTTACACAAAATAAATCCCCTATACTACTATAAGTGGTTATATTATCCCCTATACTATTAGTGGTTATTTTTTTTTAATTACGGCCAATGCTTGATCCCGAATCTTTAACTATCACTCAGATAAATTTTATCAAAATCGTTTCAACGGTTTATCATCTGTGCTTAAAAGACAGAGAGGTAGGTAGGTAAGTAAATAGACGGACAGAAATTCGCATTTATTTATTAGTATAGATGCTAAGCAGTCCGCCGCCGCTATATTAGAAATCCCTAATAGTATTCAGATAACCTTTGCAAGAAGAAACAATTATTCCTTTTTTTACCTGAAGGCTATTTTATATATTTATATATGTTGAATTATATTTAACTAGCTAATCTAGTACCATCGCCTTATTTACTCCTGTCGCAATAGCATCAGTGCTTATCGCTGTCGTGTTCCAGTAAGGATAAGGTAGCTGGTAAACTTATGCACGTGGCATTAAGACCCCGCTACAAGGATAACGCACCGTTAGGCGGTTTGCTAACGGCGGGGCGGGGCAATCTTTTTGACCGCGAAGCAATAAAAACCGCGTCTACCCGCCGATATTCGCGGCTTCTCCCAACACTTACCGCCCGGCCACACGAACTGGCGGCAGCGGCGGGCGAGGCGAAAATTCACGTGGTGCGGATTTTTAGACCACGGGGACTTGCGTTCACCACCGCGACCAGTATAACCCGAGAGCTAAATGACTTTTTAAACTTTATCTCAATATTACTTGGAGTAGTAGTGTTGTACTTCAACACTTACTATTTGGAAGAGAATGTGTAGTACATGTTTTAAATAAGAATCGGGGTATAGTTAAGACGTTAAATTTCATAAGAAATTTGAGAAATATATACTATAACAAGACAAATTTTTGGAATGAGTGTCGAAACTCGAAACTTTTGACTTATAGTGTTGTCGCTTGATAGTCCACTATCGATAGGGTTTCATTATCTCAGTAATTATTTATACAATATAAATAAGATTGTACAATACTATCAATAAACAGCAATACAATCGATAGCATAGATAAAATTCATGATTAAAAAAATAAACTATCAAAAGTTTCGATAATAGTATTGCTATTTAATATTGCATTAAATAGCAAAATGCTATCGATAGTATCGATACTATCAAAACTATCGATAGTCAACTTTATTCTTATACTGACCCATGCTGTCAATTATACAAACTATCGATAGTATCGTTTATATTGGTAGTCATGCAACATGTCTAACAATACTATTGTTAGAATCGATACTTTATTTACTTGCAGCATTCAAAACTATCAATCGACGTTATGTCGTTTCTACATTAAAACATTGACTAAAACTATCGATTTTTGGTGACACTCCTTATTTTCTTGTGAATATTCAATATTGTGGGAAGAAAGAAAAATTGTATCTCTGGACTGTTTATACGTATGATGTGGTGACCAGATTTACAAATTACTGGCCTAGTAAGTATTTGAATATTAAAGTTAAAATGTTCATAGTAGCGGTAACTACAACTAAACCATTCTGATTCCTAGACTATTCGCCGAGGCCACCGCCATGCGCTGTGCTGATTCATACATTTGTTTCAATCGCTCGCCGCGTCCAACGTCAGGGCAAAGGCGAATTTCATATTAAGTCACCTTTACTATCTTCTAAACAGAAAAAAGTAAAATGTCACTTAGACACAAAGTGACACTTTATAAAACTGTAATTAGACCAGTGTTGTCATACGCTAGTATAGTGTTTGCCCACACTCGCCCGAAACTCATACATCGCCTACAAGTCATACAAAATAAATTCATGCGTATTGCTACCGGCAGCCCATGGTACGTTCGTAACATAGATCTGCACAGAGACCTAGAATTACCGACGCTACAAAAACACTTCAAAGAGACGTCAGCACGTCACTTTGAAAAAGCGATGAGACACCCAAACCCTCTGGTGAAAACCGCGGCAGACTACGTCGCGGCCGCGGTCGCCGATCACAAATATAGAAGGCCACGTCACGTCCTATCCGATCCTGACGATCCCATCACTATTTACACTTCACAATTCACACGCACACGCACGCGCCAAAGTCGCCGCCGGCTGCGACTCGGCCCATTGTTTCGGCCCGGCAACACTCGAGACTCCGGTCGAGAGCCGTTGGCGAGCCGAAATCCTGATGCCACTTACTCTCCCACCAATTGTCAAGATACTGCCCTAAGCCGAGGTTCAGTCTCACAGGAGACACCCTTAGGGCGGGCTCTTAGCCCACCTAACTTAAATTCTGGCTGAGCACTTTGCTCGCCCCAAAAGCCCGGTTTCGCAGTAACGGTCATTTGGACCAACTGCTTAAGTTCATTTCGAAAAAAAAATAATCGCCGCGACCCCCGCCACGCGTGCGATTCGTTCGGCAAAATTCATCGGTCGCCACGCTGGTCGCCGCGCCACGTGGCATGTTTAGTACTTTTCCATACATTTGTTTTAGACGCCAGATGCTTAGATGTTCGCGACGCACGAAAAATCGTGGGCGCGAATTACCCGCAGCCAGGCCGTTACATACCACGCCACCAATGCCCGCCGGGCTCCTGCGGCGCGGTCTTTTTGCCGTTCTTGTCCATTGATAGTATAGGATTCCCTTTGTGTTATCCTTCGCGGTGAAATTAACCGGCCCAGCCCACCCCGCCGTGTGTGCCGCACCCTAACATCTGTGATGTCTCTTGGTAATTGTTGTCTCTTTACATCAGGAGAGCTACCTACTTCTTTATTATCTTATGTTCTAAAAATAAATAAATAAATTCGGCAACAATATTTGTTTCTATCATACCCTCATTACTATGCTTAAATTATAAAAATAAAACAACATTACCAGTATTAATTTTTTTAATAAAAATTCGAAGTAGGGCTTAATCATTAATATAAATATTTTCATAATTTAATATTTTCATTAAAAGGACGGAAACTATCATCACAATATACATACTTAGTGTAAGTATATTACTAGTAAAAATCTACATAACATTATGTAGTTATATAAAATATATTACTAATATAATGTATTTACAAATTCTAATTACTATGTACACTAAAGTTTTTAAAGCCTTTCAAATTATTGAGCTCTTGGATTAGTTAAAGTGCGGCCGCTATAAGAGTGCATATATTTTTTACACACAATATTAACGCAAGTGTGATCTTTTAATTCATTTGAGAAAAAAGAAACAGTTACATTTTAATAGATATAGATATCTTAAGACGGCTACTGAAAAATATATATCATATTTTTTAAGATACGTCTTTTTTTGTATCTATTCTTATGATAGAGTTAACATTTAGCGGGAATGTAATACTACATACCAGGCCTTAAAACCGATTTAAAAATGCCGTTTATTAGAGGTTTTTAGCGGTTTTCTTAAAGGGTTTCTCAAGGAGCACATGTAAGGTGTGAGCACTTCATTAATTTTAATTTAAAAAAAATTAAATATATATAAACTGGTTTAAGCCATAAGGTTTATATATATAAATAACCCAAACCAAAATAGTACGTGAAGGACAGTGCACACAAAAATTGGGAAGGGCAATATAAAAAAGTATTATAAAAAAACCTCTATAAACCGTTTTTTATTCAAAAACTTATAATTTGCTCCATAAGGAAATCGATATTTTTGAAACCAAACCTTAATAAAACGCTCTTTTCGTCATTTCGCCGATTTAGACATTTTGTATGTTTACCAGCCGCTTTATCCTGGACTTGGAACGCGATAGTGCTTAGCACTGACATTAATTAGTATGCTAGTCTAGGCAAGACATTTAAAGACCTTACCACCTAGGAAATGAGATACTATACATTTTATTATTGCTATTTTCCGATAGCGATCTGTATACTTAAGAAAAAAATCATCTAATAGACTCACATAATATATACACTTTTAATATTACAAACGTGTTCTATCAGCGGCCGCAACATAACATTAATTTCCTGGTGTCATTTCAGATCAAGAATTCTGTCCATTAAAGCTACTTAAGCATTTGTGCAAAATTAAAAATATTGAGCTTAAAGAGTGATTAGTGTTATGCAACATATAATTGTAGTAGCTCGAAATAAGTTTCACAACAGTAATAAATTATTGTTGTATTTCATATGTATCATACTTATTTTAGAGATAAATGAGAAAATAATAAACTACACTAGCAGTTCTTGTGATTATTCGTAAGATTTGAACATTATTTTAGTAGATTTTGAAGGTACCGTGATTGTTATTTAAGATAAAAGCAATATTGTCTTATTTTAAAGAAAATAGTATAAAAAAACAGTGAATTGGGGCTAGAAACTTGTAGCTAGAAAATATATTTTAATTTTTAATATTTTGTTATATGGTGGTAAAAATTAAAATAAAAACAATTTAGGTCCGACATGTTTAGTTACTTTGCTACTTGTGCCATATAAATATTACATATTAGCTAAACTCAGCCCGCTGAGCTACAAAAGTTCTTCGTAAAACTCACGAGGAAAAACTAACTTTTTCGGGATAAAAATACTATTCCAAGTCATCATCTATTTGTGTGCCAAAATTAATCTAAATCGGTCAAGCCAAATTTTGCGTTATTGAGTAACAATCCAACCATAAATCCAAACATGCAAACTTTCGCATTTATAATATTATTAAGGTTTTGTACTCGTTGATGTCTTTCGTATAGCTGATAAAATAACGTAGTAAATCACATAACTACTGACACTACCCGAAATAATTTTTGTATCCCATTTAAAAGTAATTTTACTTGTTTTATTTTTATTTTTGCTCATTTTTTTTTTATTTTAGCTCAAAAAAAATAATAACCTGATTAAATTTATGTTTTTTCTCCGTGTTGCTTCCGGGCTCCTTTGAAGAATAGACCAACTGTCGTTCTGCCAGACAGGTCGCAAAAGGCGACCGATTGGCTATGCAAGTCACTACCATCGTGACTACTAGGTAGTAGAGTTCTACATTATCTCGCTCGGGTCTGGTATCACCGCCTTACTTATTCCTGGCGCAATAGGGTCAGTGCTTGTCACTGTCGTGTTCCGGTTTGGAGGGTAAAGTAGCCGATAAACTTATGCATGTTGCATTAGAACTCGCCACAAGATAGCAACGCACCATTAACATCTCTGGTGTCTATAGGCTATGGTTAACTCTTACCATCAGGAGACCCATCTGCTTGTTTGCTATCTTACGATATAAAAAAAAATGTTTTTAAAAATCTTGTATACATACGTTACCATTTTATAGACGTTTTTAATTATAACTGATAATTCAAATTCACTTCGCTCATTATGCTTATTAGAAAATTTATGGAATCCACTGCTACCATAGGACTTTTTGTTTGATTAAAATATCTCATATCAATTATAAAATTAATATTATATATAATTATTATTTACACAATATAATACATAACATACCTATCTATTGTTAATTATTTCCTTTTAGTTGTACCACAATAAAGTTTGACAATCTGAGATTAAATCTTTAGTAATAAATTAACATATGAATCTAATTATTATCTAATATCACACTTTATTATACCTAAGTAAAACTACAGAACTATTAACATTAAGTGAAATAATATAATAACAATTATATATTTTCAAGTTGTATCTCGTGTGCTGTTTCGTTGATGTTTAGCTGAAATAAAAAAAATAGTTTTAATAATGGCGTATTATAAGTAAATAAGTGATTCTTCTTATTTTTCGTGGGAAATATGTAATGGTATAATATCAAGATAGTATTGTTGTAGAATAATAATTGCTAATGTTTTCATTTAATGTATAATATATCCCTATAAGGCGCTTGTTATTTTTGTAAAATTCTTTATATTATATGATTAAAAACCGTAGTTCTAGAGCTTAGCCTATCCAGTTCAATTTTTTAGGTTCCGGTTTCAATTCTGGGAAAATCAGAAATCAGAAATACTTTATTCAATAAAACTTTTTACAAGTTATTTTGACACGTCTTCTGTTGAAAAGGCTACAGTTATTACTTATTTAATCAATTAAACCATAGAAAAAATAATTAAAATATATTTAAATAACTTAAAGATCTAAATGTTGTCAGGATATTTTAAATTAATACCATCACGCCATATTCCAGATATAGTGGATAGAGGTAAAATACGCACGCGATTAGACGATATTAAGTTCTGTGATATGATAGGTGACCATACCCAGTTTAAAGCAAGTATTTTTTTCCAAAAAAACATCATAACTTTAGCCATAAAGATTTTATATATGGTCAGACAGACACACATTCACAGAAAGTCACGTTTTAGCTCGGTTCAAATTAGCTAAAACAACAACAGGATAATTGATTAGCAATTTTCCGCGAAAACTTACTTGTAACTTCGTAAGGTCAATGTAGCAAAAACTAGTGGAAGGACCATTTCTTGCTTCATGCAAGTTCCATAACTTGCAGGAAGCCCAGTAGTCACAGGAGACCTCAAAGATACAGTAGTTCGTTCGCGCCCACAACACTTTCTCCCAATTCAATAGCACAAACAGAAATACACAGTTTATGTACTAAACGCATGTTTCACTTTGGAAACATAGCAAATCAGGACATTCGAAAAGCACTTCGTTGTATGAGAATCGAAGTATTAATTTCCTGTAAAACATTGTATTTTGAGGTAATGACTATTCTTTCGATATTCTAAATGCCGCAATGATGACCGCCGGATGAGCCGATCCGTGTTGCGCAACCAACTATGGTATCGATCATCAACGATAATAATAATTTTATTTTTAATCCATAATAATAATTATACTAACCAGTATGCAAGAACAAGTGATTTTTAAGGTTGGTATGCTTGGAAAATCCTCTGGAACATATATGACACTTGTATGGCCATGAACCGCTATGCACATACATGTGTGACTTTAAATCCCCAGGTGTCGGGAATGACTTCGAGCACAGGCTGCATTTGTGAGGCTTTTCCTGTAAAAAACATTAATTAAATTGTTTGAATTATATTCCAATAATAGGCCGTAATTTTGCTAGAGGAGATCAGCGTAATGTTCATTATCATGCCGCTACTCTGGGTAGGCAAGGTCGCCTGTAGACTTTCCGGGTCATCACGATTCACTAGTTTGTCGATTAACATTATTGGTCCTGATCAACATTGCTGCATTCTGCCGAGTTTATAGCTATTATCGTTTATTTTTGACCGCCCTGTTGGTCGAGTGGTTAGTGACCCTGACTACGCAATTGACGGGGCTCGGGTTCGATCCCCGACGGGGACTAGCATATTTTATATGATGAGCATATATGTTATATTTCCGGGTTTGGGTGTTTATTAAATATATTCTAGTATTTATATATGTATTTCTATGTATAATTATCATTGACTAGCACCCATAACACAAGCAAATAATTTGCTTACTTTGGGGTTAGATCAGTAAGTGTAAATTGTCTCGTGAATATTTATTTATTATATTTATTTCTAGCGATAACCTGGATAAATAGTTTATCGATCAGGTACTGAGGTTTGGGTTTTCTGAATGTCAACTTATCTTTATATATTTTATGCATCTAATACGTGAAGGAAAAACTTTGGATCTCTTTTTAAGACAATTGCGCAAACAGTGAAGTATTAAATTTGGCATAGTTAAAGTTTACATAGCGAGGGACTGTCGAAACCAAGTATTTTTAAATAATATGCATAATAAATACATTAAATTAATAAAAATAAACATTACACACACTACATTCATTTGACATACATGATATTATACACACATGTACCAAAGAGTATGTAACGTATTTACATGTATATTAAACTTTTTTCCTTACGGCTAAAGTCAATTGTCAAACTTACAATAGATTTTATTCTTTAGTTTATGGTCGAATTTCGGCCAAAGGCGATCGCTACTTACATATAAAATATTGTTACTCCGTGTTGGTTCCGGGCTCCTTTTAAGAATGGAGCAATTGCCGTTCTGCCAAGTAGGTCGTAAGAGGCGACCGATACGTATAACTCATTCGAGTCACTAACATCGTGGCTACTAGGTGGTAGAGTTCTGCATTGTTTCGCCCGAGTCTGGTACCACCGCCTTACCTATTGTTGCCGCAATAGCGTCAGTGCTTGTCGCTGTCGTGTTCCGGTTTGGAGGATAAGTAGTCGGTAAACTTAGGCATGTGGCATTAGACCTCGCCATAAGATAGCAACGCACCATTAACATCTTTGCTGTCTATATGCGATGGTTGACCGTTTCCATCAGGAGATCCATCTGCTTGTTTGCTATCTAATGATATAAAAAAATTAAAAAAACCGTGACTATTAGGTGATACAGATTTGTAACGTTTCGCCTGAGCATTTGGCAACACCGCCTTACCTATTCCTGCCGCAATAGGTAATAGCGTCAATGCTTGTCATTGTCATGTCTCCGTTTGGAGAGTAAGATAACGTAGACTTATGCATGTGGCATTGCCACCTCGCGGCATGGATAGCAACATTTTTGGTGTCTATAGGTGATAGTTTCTCTATCCATCAGGAGAACCATCTACTTCTGCTGTATGATATAAAAATAACTAAAATTTGTTAAATATAAATTACATATTTTTACCAAATTTAAAACCGATGGTTAATCGTAGTTTTACTAATTGAATTACTGCCTAATTGGAAACAGGGGTGAAATGTTAATTGCGTGGTTGAATTTCGTTTTTTCATAAGATAGCAAACAAGCAGATGGGTCTCCTGATGGAAAGAGTCAGCCATCGCCTATAGACACCAAAGACGTTAATGTTGCGTTGCTATTTGGTGGCAAAGTCTAATGCCACGTGAATACGCATATAGTCAGCGACACTGCTTACGAAATCAAATAATAAACTTAGATTCCGGACATGGATGAGCGTGTGATGAAAGTAATTGATTGTATTTTTGGATTTTTATGTTTATTATTTTAAATATATTTCAGTAGGTGGTAGGTATGGGTAAGTATTGTTTACTAACACTCATAAACAAATGTATAGCTTATTTTGAGGTTAGCCGACCAATCTGTACAATTTGTCCACCTACATTTATTATTTATTTATGACATTGATGTAATTATTTTCCATTTTTAACAGTATACTTATAAAACATTTTATATACATGACATATAATCATGACAATAATCTCCCATGAGCAAATGTAAGTCCCTTAAACACCGAAAAGAATGTTGTGACATTTTCAGCGGTAAACCGCAATAAAATGACGATATGGTATTCAATTTGTCCGTTTTACGGGACATCAGTCCCCTTCTTTATTTTATTGGCTATTAGGCACTGTTAAGGTCGATTTATTTCATTATATAACATTATAAGTAATGATTTTAATTTTGACAAACTATAACAATTTGTTCCTTTCACTGCGGCAAAGATGCTCCATTGTACCTTATTTATGTCAACAGGCAACAAATAATGAGATCATAATTTTTATACTACTTTGTCTTACCAATTCTAATAAACTTTAAAAATTCTTAAAAATAATATACTATTGCGATCTCAGCGGTCGCTGATTCATGCTGGCAACATTTGCTTAGAGTAGTGATTACTTCGATGTTTTCGGAACACTCTCGAATTTCTTTTTTTTTATATCATAAGATATCAAACAAGCAGATGGGTCTCCTGATGGAAAGATTCAACCATCGCCTATAGACACCAAAGGTGTTAATGGTGCGTTGCTATTTTGTGGTGAGATCTAATGCCACATGCATAAGTTTACTGACTACCTTACCTGGAGGGTAAGGTACCGGTAACCGGAATACGACAGCGACAAGCACTGACGCTATTGTGGCAAAAATAGGCAAGGCGGTGGTACCAGACCCTGGCAAAACAATGCAGAAGTCTACCACCTAGTAGCCACGATGGTAGTGACTCGCATAGCCAATCGGTCGCCTTTTACGACCTGCTTGACAGAATGGCAGTTGGTCTATTCTTCAAAGGAGTCCGGAACCACCACGGGGAGACAACCCTCGAGTTTATTTTCTATTTTATTTCACAAGATAGGAAACAAACAGATTGGTTTCCTGATGGAAAGATTCAACCATCGCCTCTATACACCAAAGGTGTTAATAGTGCGTTGCTATCTTGTGGCGAGGTCTAATGCCACATGCATAAGTTTACCGGCTACCTTACCCTCTAAACCGGAACACAACAGCGACAAGCAAGAAAATTATGTGTAAAATATTAGAATTTTCCACATACATAAACTTTAAACTATTTTAACGTTGTAGCAGAAATTTGCCTTTATTTGTTGAACATTACTATTTGTTGAACATTACTAGGAAGAGGAATAGAGATGGATCTATTTTAGGTATAAAAAGAATTGATAAAGTAAAATTACAAGAAATGAAAATGAAAACAAAATTCAAAAATGCACACACTGCCTTCGGACAGCTTAAATGGCGTTGGACGGGACATATGTTATAAGACGAGTAAAGAAAAATGGACTAAGTTAATAACATAATGGTACCCAAGAGATGACAAAAGATAAAAAAAAACTAAGAAAAATATCGACACGCGGCGATTGTACTTGCGACCATCTCCCTAAAGTTTTCTTTGTTGTTTTTAAAGTTTTTCGAGTTTTTTCAACCACGTGGTGAGTGCTATAACACAAAAATACTTATTCTTCAAGTTAACCAGCTACTTTATTCTCTGAATAACTACACGTCAAGACAAGCTCTGACTTAGCTTCATATATTTCCATCAGGTAAACCACCTACCTATTTGTTATCTTGTGAAACAAAATAAACTAAAATAAAGTAATTTCCTTATTCTCAAAATTTTGATGTACGCTAGTAATAATGCTAATATGTTTATGATTAATGTCTATATATATATATATATATATATATATATATATATATATATATATATATATATATATATATATATATATATATATAGGATATATCGTGTTTCATTTAATTATTTAGTACTTAAGAAAGAAAAAAATAATGATAGGATAAGAAAAATGAATTATTTGCCATTATTTTAGGTAGTTCGTTAAAGGAAATACGTGTCATCACTATCATGACAACTAGGTGCCGGAGTTCCGGAACGTCTCGGTGAGCTATTTACTATCTACGCCTTATCGATTTCTGCCAATTTCTGCCGCAATAACGTCAACGCTTGACTTCAATACATCCAGTTTGGTAGGTTAGATTAGTCGGTAGATTTATGCAAATAACATTCCCATTCCGCCATGCGGATAGCAACGTATCATTAAGATCTTTGATATCAATACGCAGCGGTTTCTTTTTTCATCAGGTGAGTCATCTGCTTGTTTGTTATCTATTACATAATATATGAAAAAGCAATAATTCAAATGGAGTTTGATTATGTTAAAAACACAAAAACTGTTTAAAATGAAATTAGTTATTTTACTTAGTTTAGAGTATTTTTTTACCAACGTGTTCTGATATAACAGCTTTCCAAGTATCTCGCACATGCTTTGTTACATTTCAGGGCTTAGTGACTTGCGAAGTGGACAGGTTCCTACTGCTTTCATTATAAATTCATTTGCACGCTACTCTCAGAATATACAACGTCATGATTTTGATTAAACTGACAAAGATTATTAGGTGTTCCATTGTCTCACAATACAGTACTTCGTACGTTTCTTTTACGTTCTTTTGTTTCACGCATATATTAGGTATTACCCGTGGGTATTACCTAGAATTAATTTTGTTATGATTACCTGCATTAAGCATTTGTGACATTAAAAAATATATTGGTCAAATGATAAATATGATACAAAATGAGTGCATAACATACTAAGTTCTATCCAGTAATTTTAAATCATAAAAATTTAAAACATAAAACTGAGAGAAATTAATAAATATAAATACAAAGAGTTGCATTTTTGTAATAGGCATAATAAAAAAAAAAACATTCAAAAAGAGAGTACACTGAATAAAAATATGATACATTTGTAACGTAAGTGTAGGGTTTCATATTTGCGTATCACAATAATGCGAACTAAGAAGAGGGTTTTTATTGTTTCAGGCTACGAACATTTAACTTATTTAACTTCAATGACGGATATATTCGCGCCACAGATTCACCGCCTATTAAAACTTCTCCAAGTACATTTTATATGTTGGCCGACTATTACTCAAAAACTTATAGAGCTTTCTAAGTCGTAATAGTTTTTCTTTTAACTTCATTATATTTATTACTATCATAAATTTTTTAGCATCCCCAAATCCAACTGTTTAGCTGGCAGAAGGAGGGGTACTTGACTCTAGCAAAAATTATCACTTTAAACCTTAATATTTAACAAAAGAGTTCTTTAAACGAGTAATATCTCAAATCTTGGAATTTACAAAACTCACCTATATGTATATTTATGATGAGGCATCATTAACATATTTGAGGTTAATAGGCGATGATAATCTCTCTTTATCAGAGGAGCCATCAACTTTTTTTCTACAATGAAAAAATACTTTCAGTTCCCAAAATATCTTACTTTGTCTTGGAATCAATAAAATTCACTGGGCTTACACAAACTTTTGCACTAAAACATTGGTAAGACACGTCACAAGTAGGTGCCCTTTTGAGGATAACAACATATCACATCATCATGAATCGTAAGATCCCCATAATCTTTGAATATTCAGCGCAATCGAGTTTTATGACCTCACATTTAATTTTCGTTGTTATTTGATCATTAGCGTGCCATGTCTGAAAGGGTTTATGATTTAACAATACGGCCTCTTAAATAAAAGTTGCGTTTTGAGAACCGCAGAGCTATATTTAGAAAGAATTTCTACACTGGAAATAAAAATCATAATCCAAACCTAACCTAAATTCGAATTATCCAATTTCTTAGTCAAACTTTCCTATTGTTTTGGATTTAAATATATTTAACAATTTTGGACTATTCACATTTGCTGATGGATGGTTCTTTTTCTGATATTATGTAAATTCTTTTCTATTTTTTTTTTACATTTTCTAAAAGAAATAATGGCAACTAAATACGTACCCGAAGTCTAGAAAAGCAATATTGATTAAATGGAGTATCTTTGTATATAAATATATAAGAACTATTACTATTTTCGACCATTTTTTCAGAAAAATGATAGAGTGTTATTTAAAATTATAATTGTTAATAATCTATAATCAGTAGATATAAAAATTGTTTAATCTTTTACTGTTTAATTTTATTTACTGCAATATTTTTTAAATTTCATTCCTATTATTCAGACACTATATTCACACCTGTAATATCAAAGTCAATTTTATCTCCAAGAATATTCCCTCCCATTCAATTTTCACTAGCCCGCCCACAACACACCCATTTAAAATATAATAACTATAGCACGTCTAATTTAAAAAGTATCTTACAGGAACAGTTATTGATGAAGACAGTTATATTTTATTATAGTTGGACTATAATCCCCAGTGGCTCAATCAAGGACTAAAAAAACGATTCAGTATAATTTTGACCTTACCCGCTACCGAATATTGCCATATATCAATAAACAAAGAGCCATTAGCTGTCTGACAATTTCCGTTGGATAAATCACGGACTGAATAAAAAACTGGTCGTGCCTTGCGAAGACGGTTAATGAAGAGGCTGTAGATTTCGAAGCAATATATATAATTTAGTCTTAAAGTATAACCTTTCTCATGCTTTCTCATTGTATCATGCTTTATAGCATATTTATTTTTGTGACTGATATTAAAATGTACATGTAATATTACAAAGTCATTTATTAACGCTTCCGTACACAACGTATTTGTTAACAATTTTTTTTCATTGTTATTGATAAATCGTTATTGATAAATCCCAAATAAATCAACCGATTTTGATTTAATTTACTATATTTAACACAGTTTTTTTAAGGAAAACGCTAATTTCATTTTTAAGTCAATCGATATAACAGCTTTAAAGTTATTTTAAAAATATTAAGTAAGTTTACTGCAAAAAAAATATTAATAAACTGTTATACAACATAGTATTAATAAATTTTAAAAGCTGTAACGTTTGAAAATTTGATTCGATTTTGAATTTTAAAACTACATTTAACGTAGCATTTTAAGTCCTAATATATTGCAAAGGGGTCAAAAAATGATTGGTTAAAAAATCTCAAAATTATCCACTACAAACTTTTCCAAAATTTTTCATTAACTTACTCCCAAACGGAATCTCGATCTTTGATAATCGGGGTAAAATCAGTAACTTTCTTATTCACGTACGTCGCAGAGAGTAAAAAATTAGACGAGTGTACTCAATGATATTTAAATATATATATATATATATATATATATATATATATATATATATATATATATATATATATATATATATATATATATATATATATATATCGTAAACTATATATTTAAATAGATTTTATGAAAATAAGTATAGATATTTATTTTAAATGGCTTAAATTTAATTAATACTATAATTAAAAAGATTACTTTAAAGGGTAAATCCAAATAGGTAACACCACCTGATGAAAAATGATGAAAAGTTCCAAAATAGCCAAAACATTTCAATATGCTAACATTTAAAGTGTTCAATTAAAATGAAAGATAACTTATAAAAATGAACACAATATTCGAATCGGTCGCTCGATCACGATTCATTCTCGAATCGAGACTATATCTCGTATGAACAGTGACGTATGGGCAACAGATACGCCCGCTACGTTATGGAAATCGAATGCAAATAGGATGTGCCTCGCTTAATTTAACTAAATAAATTGATACGGAACGTGCGTGCAAAACCTAATAGGTTTCGGTTAAGCCGTAAGTGGCGTGGACATGCGACGTTTAAAGAGTTTATTTTCCAGTTGAGGAAATGGAGATTCAACACGACTTTTTGTTGTGAAGTTCCCATATTTGTAGCAAATAGAGTTAGCACGAGTTCAATGGACTGGTGTACTGTGTACGTCTGGGTAACGCATTAAAAGATATGAATGTCTCATGGACTAGTAGATAGTTCATTAAACTACACCCATAACTTCCAAAGTTAGATTTCCGGGTAGGACAAAAATACACAAAGGTTCAAGAAAAATCTCACTACCAACTTAAGAGTCTGGTGGTGGTGTGTAAATACGGAGGGTATTATATAAGTACCGTTGGATGAATATGTAAAACTTTCGGTCACCATAAAAAAGTACTAGTCGTTTAAAGTCAATAAAATACAACAATAGAGACAAATATCAATCGTGAATAACTAAAGTGATTAGTGTCATTCGGTCCGTCGGTAAAAAATTAGTAAGTACATGTCCATTAATAAATAATTTCTTATACTTATTCTTATTTATTATATTTTTTTGAAACTATACTTACTTTAAACTATACTTACTATACTTTATTTTTGAAACTATACTCTTGATGTTGTACTATTTGGTAAAATGAAAAGGACAACCTTTTTTATATTACAGAAAAGCAAATAAGCAGATCTTTATAGAAATATACGACCATCAATTATCGATGTCGACATCAAAAATGTTAATGGTGCGTTCTTACTTTTATGGCATGGATGATAGTGCTACCACATCCATAAGATTATTGACTAATTAAAAACTCTGTGCAGAGTTTAAAGTTGCTGCAAAAGTCACATACTGTAGCAGTGCTTTCTGTAAGATTTGCTAGACTGTAACACCTGTTAGTTACAATAATAGTGGCCGTTTAGATTTAGCTCACAATTGACAAGCAGCTTGAGAAGAAGAAGAGCTGTTCTTCTAAACAGAATGAAAAAAACACGGGTAATTACATCACTCTCGCAAAATCCATGGGAAGTTCTGAATGATTCACCCAAGTCAGCTTCCGCCGATAGCCATTCCTATCATCAGGAATATCACAGTCGTGTAACAGTGTACATAATGTGATAGTGAATTCTCTTTTGGTTCAATACCCTAGCTTTTTATGTGAAAATACAGGCTAACATCATAGATGTTACAGATATTATGTGCGGTGGATCATTGATTTAATATTGGGAGACCAATCTTTCGTACTCTAAAAGAATATATTTTTTTAGATAACTAGAATCAACCGACTTTCTAAGGCAATTTTCAAAATGCTACTAATAACCCCAAAAAACTTTAGTAACCCCAATATAAAGATCTGGGATTGATTTTAACCCGAATATTTACGCCAGATCATGTGAAAAGAGCTAAATAGGCTATATAGACCACTAGGTGACAAAGAATAAAAAATAGCGCATCGTATCAACCGAACATTTTGCAGACGAACTAAATAGGCTACCTTCTATACCGTTAGATGAAAAAGATAAAAAAATATCTATTATAAAAATAGGACGCTATCCGTGTTAAAAACAAATATGTATCTCTCAAACACTGTCTTTAAAATAAAAGGACGTCGTATACCGTCTTATCATATTTATCCCATAGCCAAGCTTCTAATAACTAATTAATAATCGTATCCCAATTATCTACAAGTTCGATTAATCAATTTTGTAGTGTCGGCTCAAACCGATGGGGACGTGGTGCATATTAATCGGTCGTTGTATATCTCGCGATAGCGGTGCTGTGATTATTTTGAGTTTAAGGAATTAATGCAATGGATTTTAGATATTTTAATTAAATGAAAATTACTATAACTACATACATACTCACATTGTAATCTAATCAACACTAATCATATAATAATTCTGGTTCATAGAAGTTACTGTGGTGGGAATAGAGGTGAGCCCATTACCCTTTTATATATACAGAACAAATACCTATATAAAGAGCAAACAAGCAGATGGCTCTCCTGATATAGAGAAACCATAGCCTATAGACATCAAAGATGTTAATGGCTGACTATGCCATTAACATCTTTGATGTCTATAGGCTATCTTACCCTCATCAATGGCTGGCTATCTTACCCTCCAAACTGGAACACGACAGTGACAAGCATTGATACTATTGCGGCAGGAATAGGTAAGGCATTGGTATGAAATACCTGAGCAAGTCGTTGCGGAACTCTACCACCTAGTAGTCACGATAGAAGTGACATGTATAACCAATCAGTTGCCTTCTACAACCTGCTTGGCAGACCGGCAATTGGTCTATTCTTCAATCATTAAGTACACTAGGTACACGAAAACTTATTGCGATCGTTTATTATCAACGTAATTTATTAATTAATATTTGAATTAAATAAAATATTAACATAATACGACATTGGAACATACAAATTAAAATCAAAGAATTTATGACATATATAATTATGTATAAATATTCATGTACATATAATTGCATAAATACATGAATATACAATGTGTAAAAACTCTGTCCGATCGGCAAAGGATTTTTTAGTCGCCTAATAATATCATATATTAATGTATATGCTATTATTTTGCGGATATAGGTAAGTAAGGTTTGCCAATCAAAATAAATCGTTTTAATCATACTTAAAATATAATTATGACAATATAATTATGCCGGGCAAAAAATGGCAACAGACACAGATGTAACTACGAGGGCGCACTCGTTTACTTGACGGAGTGTTGTACAGTTTGAAATATTCCCTAAATTTTAGCGAATATTTTAAATATATTCCTTTCGGGTCGGACAGGCTTTTTTACACGCTGTATATATATATATATATATATATATATATATATATATATATATATATATACACATTTGTAGCTATACTAAAATATACATAATTATTATACTACTATAATATTACTACTAATACCTACGAAAATTTATATGACAAGATACGTAGTTTCAACAGGATTCACCCAAACGTCAAGAAACGGAACCTACTACGAAATACCGCTAGAATTACATGTAATCAAATCATTCATTACCGGTACAATCTTCCTGTGTACTAGATCGTAAATATGTTTACTGGTTTTATTAATTAAAGTAGAGTAATCTCAAGCCGGTCTAGAATAAACGGCACGTTATAATTTTGAAGACACATTTTCTCATATTTTTATTAGTTATATGTACATTTTTATTGAAGTTGATTGTACGTAAGTCTCAATATAAAATCATACGTAGAACACAGTGTAATTATTAAACAAGCGAGCTTTTCCAAGTTTACTGGAACAATACGGCATGTAAGTAAGTATGCTGGTGATATAGTTCTGCAATGTATCATCCGGATTCGGTACCACCGTCTTACCTACTCCGGCAGCAATGCCTTCGTTGCTTGTCGCAGACTAGTTCGATTTCGAGGGTAAGTTTAATTCTTACATGTGGCGCTATAACCCTGACACACGTATCGTAACGTAATGTTAATAGTAACATATTTGGTGTCTATAGGCGATAGTTATTCATTAATCCTATCAAGAGGCCCATCTGCTTGCTTGCTATCCTATAACATGAAAAATATATGATCATGTGTCATTGATCGGACGTTGAGAAATTTGATAGGTGAATTTATGAGAACAAAATATTTTTTAAAATTGTATATAAGCATCAGTCTAGTCAGTCTAGGGGTTATCGAGTTGTTAAAGGGGTTAAAAATATCAAAACTACATATGACATTGCAAGTTCAAAGTGCAAGAGTTACTAATATACATTTTATAACTACTATCGTAACGTGGCTTTCACAACAATTCAGAACCTGTTAATATAAAATGAAATAATTATGAAAACTAAGAAACCGAATTAAATAAAGACGCACAAGATTCTGAATTTAAAAACTGCGCGTGTTGTTTAAATACTCTATTTATCGAAAATACCATAAGGCCTTTTTCTTAACCTGAATATGTGCCAAGATATCTTGATCTACAGAAGAACCAGCAAAGCATAAGATAAAAGGGACAGTAATATACTGAAACTCTAAATCCAATAATTTTCAATAAACTTAAATGTACAGTGTAAAAACTCCCCACTATATACAAGCCGTTTCATTAAGTCACATCACTCAAATAATTTAATCAGTACAGGCTGTAGCAAAAAGATGATAACATATTATGATTGATAGAGGTACGGGAAGATGCAATCGGTTTGTCTTCCCAATGCGCTTTATGCATCATTCTTGTAACGACCGTGCTTATATTTTTTTTACACGATTTTTAAAGCTGCAAAATCCTGACATTTGTTATAATTATCCCACAATATGATAGGTGGCAAGCCTATCGGCAACCGGGCACTTATCTATTCCCGGGTAACTTTGTTTTTATCAGAAAACTGAGAAAATATATATACCCGACATGGGAATCGAACCCGGGACCTCATGTGGTCAACAATAACACCGAACCACTAGACTACAGAGGTGATTAAACCTTAATGATATATTTTATTTGAAACAAATAAGAAAACTGCCTCTTGATCTATGGGATAGCCTATTTGGCTTAGATCATGAGGAACACCGGGACGGATTCAATCTCTGGGGTCGAGCAAAGTTTTATTGAGGTTATTTTCGCGGTTAGAAAAACCGGCCTTGGGGATCACCACTTATCTCGCCAACCAACAAACTTAATTTTTATTAATCGTGGGGAACTGAAAAGTCTATCTGCCTAACTCGCAACGGAATCAGGCGTGTTGATACTTTTTTAAGAGTATACTCTTAGTAATATTTGAAGTAATATTTGAAGAAAGACTTAATTATTAGATAAAAATAAACCAGTAGTCTTAAACAAAGTAATAAAACGTACACGATACTGGAATCCATATGCTACCTATATTTATAAGATAAATCTTATAAACATAGGTACCGTATCGTTTCTAGTCTATTACTTTTAGATAAAGAAATGCAACAAAAAGTTAATCTAATGCAAATATCCAACCGTATCATGCTAAAAGCCCGCCTACATTTAAGAAATCAATACGTGCGTGGATTATTATATTTTATGCTGGAATTAAAAAACCTGACATGACATGGGAATGATAAAGCAACTTGAAATAAACTTTTAACCTTACGCGTACTATACTAAGAGTTAATTTTGTTTATTATTATCCGAGACATTAAATAATTTTAGCTGATGTCACACGTTTGAAAGGTACTTAGTGAGTGTACAGCGAATTCATTTCATCGTGCCGCTACCGTACGATAAGAACACGGTCAGTTTCTTTTAGATAATTGTAACTATTTTTTATACGATGTTAATATATTCCTATTTGGAAGAGGAAATATTAATAACCTTTTTCCGTTATCGCCTTATGTTCGGACAAATTATTATTCCCACGTGTAAAATATGCAAAGATGTCAAGCTTATATTTTGTTATATAGAAATCGAATTAAATGTTCAAATATACAAATTTAATTAAAGTTGTATTAATTTTAAATATTAAGTAGCATATTCATTTAATGATTTTATAATTACGCAGATATTGTGATATTAATCAAATCGTGTTTGGCTTTCACATAAATAAATGTGTTTTTCTTCCGGTTGTAAATCCGGTAATATGATATAAACGTTGAATAATTGACACTTTCCCTGATCTTTTGTCAATATTTTTAGAATGAATAAAGTTTTGTTTTGAAAAAAACGTTTTAAAGTTATGAAATGATTATGTTATTAGAGGTGAAACGTTCGATCACAAATATTTGATCGCGAATCAAACGGAAGAAACTTACTTAAATTGAATAATTTTTACATAACCTTAACTTCTTTATATTAAGTAGATAGTTAAGTATTCTGGTATAATACATGAATCTCAGTTTATTACATGTATAAAAAAATATCAATACACCGGCTCCCTTTGTAGAGTAGGCTGAACAATAAGAACGTCAATAGACGATTCACTATGATAACCCGGTTTGTCGTTTAGCAAGACGGGTGTTGAAGTTCGTTGCATTTTACCAATACAATAAAGACTATGTTCTTGGAAGTATAAATAAATATATTAAACAATAAGTTGCTAATTTTAAATAATTAAAAATTATTCTGTTGTGACAGTTCTGGAGATTGGTATTAGAAAGATTTGAATTTTAAACATTTTAACTTTGCACAATTGATATCTTAAATATACTAAAAAACATTTCACGAGACATGAATATATACTATATCAAATACCATAAGAGAATTTATCACTATTTATTGGTCATTAACTGATGGAATAGATATTTTCATCGCCATATTTGTTATCCTCAACGAATATTAAATAGCAACTACAACAGTAAAGTAGTCAATTAATCCTTATTACACTATAGACTTATAGACTTTTTATAGCAGTTAAGTTACGATGTATATATACATTGTTTCTTTATGTTAAAGGTAATTAATTGAAGTGGAAACTAGTGTCACCTGCATGCGAGTGTTAATATTTTTCCACAATATAGTTTGAAAACAAGTAATTGGGGATAGTATTTTTTGTAAAAACACGAAATTTTTTAATTAAGCTATAATTTAACAAAATAATAATAAAGCATATTAAATCGCGTCAGCAATATGCACTCATTTTTTATGACATTATAAAAAATGAGTGCATATGTATGAACAGAATCCTAACACATTTATGATATTAATTGATATTAATTACATTAAATATAATTTTAGGAATTTTTTATACAAACATAGATATGGAGTATTTATCTTGACCAAGATTTATAACAACTGTCGGTCACCAGCTTGTCGAAATTCAACCGTAAAGAATACAGGCCATTTTGGTTTTGTACATTCCTTGCGTGTTTTTCGAAGTGACGAATATTAGATAAACTAGAATAATTTGCTACTATTTTTAAATCAATTAAATAAAATATATCGCTAGGAACAATCATATAAGAAATATTGAGACTTTAAAATGATTCTATCATCAAATTTAAGTGTTATCATTATATAACACTTTAATTACATTTTCATTAAAACAGCAACAAGTTTATACATCGTAATTTTCATTAAAAGTATCAAATAAAAATTCTCCCTGTTTTTGTATTAAAAAATAGTTAATGCTAATTTATTTTTGTTCTTTATGTACCTATAAAGTGCCTTTGCAAAATCCTAGCTCAGAATTCTGTCTATAGGCGATAGATGTAACTTAGATTTCTGAGATTAGCTGTTGTACTGAACCCAATGAAAAAAAAAACCACAGACTACTAAGGAAAGAACTGATTGTTTACGTTAATCCTACCTTCGGGCGAGACATTGCGGAACTCTGCCACCTGAATGACAACTGAATTGGAAAATTTGATTTCGCCAAAATTTAAAACTACTCGTAAATTCGTTCTTTTAAAAGCGTAAGTATATTTTAAAATTCAAAATGTATGCTAACATTTAACAGTCTCACACTGAACTGTAATAAATAAGCAACAATCATAAAATATCTGATATCCTCCCATATACTGACAGACGAAGTTACAAAACTGAATCCTTTTCCTATGGATAATGCATGAAGGAACAGAAATTTATGAATGGATGTTTTTATGTAGCCTTTATACGCTACAGGTTTTCCTTTTTGTATATACAACTTGTATATAAGACGTACGTATTGAAGACGAAAGTTTGGATGAGTTTTTTTAACCTACCGCTACGTATGTATATAAGTAAGTTACTGATTTTGCCTTGATAAAATCGAGTTTTCACCAGATCTCCACGTTTTAAGGTCCTAGGACCTATTCAGACTATTTTTAAGATGATGTCAGTATGTCTATATGTATGTGTGTGTATGTATGTATGTATGTATGTATGTAAATATCTCGTAACTTTTGAACGACTTGATTCATCGAAACGTGTGTGATGACATTCGATTGGATTCTGCTCATCTAAGACTTTCTGAAAATTTGAATCAAATGGGCCCAGGAGTTTTGAGAAATTTTATAACCTCAAAAAAATTTTTGACCAAAAAATATGTTTTAATATACATACCTTCCAGATTAATGTACCGATTGAGTATAAAATCTAATTAGTTCCTTTTCTTAAAAAACTACGTCTTATGCATAAATTGCATCAAAATCAGTTTATCCATTCAGGAGTAATCTTTGACGAAACATTTTGAAAAGAAGTGTTTTTCGACAAAACGACATTCTTCAACCATTTTTTTTGTAATCTACGATATTTTAGTACTAAAAAACTACGTCAAATGCCATTTCAAAAATCAAAATTGAATCTAATTTTCAAAAGTTACTATTCAAGTATTAAAATTATATTGTTTTCACCAAACTTCTTAATATTTTTGAAATAACTTTTAGGCCAATACACCGATTGTCCTAAAATTCTACCAGTTTTTTCTTAAGAAACTGCGTCAAATATCGTTAATTCAATGGATCAAAATCGGTCTATTTGTTTGAATCGATTTACCAATGACAATTTTTTTTTATGGTTTTAAATGGCTACATTAAATTTCTTTGACGCCTTGAACACTACAAGAACAAGTGTAAAGGCCCTTAGTACTTATGATGGTAAAAATTCGTTGCAAACGTAATCCGATTGTTGTATTTAAAACTAATTAATTAGTTGCTGAGGACCGGGGTTGTTCTCCTTCGAAGTTTTGTCCTCCATTATGGTCCAGGCTCCTATGAAGAATATACGAATTGCCGTTCAGCCAGGAATGGCCGTTTGGCTATATTTTTCACTACCATCATGACAGCTAGTTGGTAGATTTCCGCTACGTTTCACTTGGGTATTTAGTACTACAACCTTTCTGATTCTTGTCGTAATATAATTCCCCGTGTTAGTCCCGAGCTCCTTTGAAGAAAAGGCCAACTGCTGATCTACCAGGCAGGTCAAAAAAGAAGACCGATTTCTGTTCGAGTCACTAACATCGTGCCTACTAGGTGGTAGAGTTCGGCATTGTCTCGCCCGGGTCTAGTACCACCGCCGTATCTATTCCTGCCGCAATAGCGTCAGTGTTTGTTACTATCGTGATCCGGTTTGGAGGGTTAGGTAGCTTGTAAACTGATGCATGTGGTATTATTAGACCTCGCCACAAGATAACAACGCGCCATTTCCTCCTTTTATTCAAAGATGCTGCGTAAGCAACAGCAGCAGTGCATGAGGTTAAATAAATAAATTAAAAAAAAAACCATTACCACCTTTGGTGTCTATAGGCGATGGATGACTCTTTCCATCAGGAGACCCATCAGCCTGTTTGCTATCTTATGATATAAAAAAATAGCATCAAAGTTTGTCATTACCTTATTCCGGTTTGGAGTATAGGATAGCCGCTAGATTTATGCACAACTAGTTTATCACTCACTTGTACTTTTATTTCACTATTATTATACACTAAATTATTTAATTTTATTGATCGGTTTCGCTTTTTAAAGCATCTTCAGGACGTAATATTCTTTACTGACAGTTTAGTTTTAGATATAACATAAACAAAATATTTTTTAAAAATGATAGTGGGTAAACTTAAAAATAAACACAATTTCTGTATTGCTAGCTTACACGGTTCTCCCTAAACATTTAGGTGTTTCCTAGTATATAATTTTATCCCACTTTAAATTAACTGTAATTACTTACAAAATAATGTCAGATTTATAAATGCCAAATAAAGTCAACTAACTTACAAATAAATTATTTTACGATGTCAACATTATATTTGTGTGGTCATTACTAATTAAATTTTAATAAATGTAATAATTAATTAATAATACAATTGCCTTTATATTATTATTGATAATATAATGATCATTGTATTCAATTATCAAATTTAAAATATAAAAATGTCAAAATTAATATACAATTATATACAATTACGGTTCAATTAGATGTCAATAAATGATAAATATTTTGTTTATGTTATATCTAAAATGAACTGCCAGTAAAGAATATTACGTCCTGAAGATGCTTTAAAAAGCGAAACCGGTCGATAAAATTAAATAATTTAGTGTATAATAATAGTGAAATAAAAGTACAAGTGAGTGATAAACTAGTTTCAACTAAAAATTAATGATATATATATTTTTTTATATCATAAGATAACAGACAAGCAGATGGGTCTCCTGATGGAGTCAACTATCGCCTATAGACACCAAAGATGTTAATGGTGCGTTGCTATCTCGTGGCGAGGTCTAATGACACATGTATAAGTTTACCGGCTACCTTTCCCTCCAAACTGGAACACGACAGCTACAAGCACAGACGCTATTGCGGCAGGAATAGGTAAGGCGGTGGTACCAGAACCGGGCGAGACAATGCAGAACTCTACCACCTAGTAGCCACGATGGTAGTGACTCGATAGCCAATCGGTCGCCTTTTACGACCTGCCTGGCAGAACGGCAGTTGGCCTATTCTTCAAAGGAGGCCGGGAACAATGTTATTTATATGATTTAAACTTCTATAATTAAATCATAAAGGTATGTAGTAAAACGAATAGAAATACTTATAAAGCAGGTGTAATATGTTTAACTTGAACAGCCTTATGTTCAAACGTATCGCACTTACAAAAAAGTAGGGCGCCGGTGGTTATAAACCGAATAGCCATTGATGAGACGTCTCGTAGTTAAGACCGGATACCCTAAATCGATGTCGAATGAGTCAGAAAATTGATGACACTTTTATGCAAACTAATGAATAATTCAATGCAGTTATATACTGGCCTTCATCAACGAGTTTTAATTATGTAATGTTATTAATAAATGTTCAAATATTTGTTTTGAATATCTCTTTTTAATTTTAAAAACTCAGCATTAAATTTATGTACGTCGAGAAGAAATTTTATCAAAATGGTTTTCATACAATCTCATGTATGAATAGTTAAATATTTTTTTTATACAAATATTTATAGATTTTTTCTATCCCTGGATTAAAATAAGCAGGTTCTGCTAATGAAAATGGATACAAATAACGTATCTATACATATAATAAAATCGTAGGAAAATCAAAACTGTACACTGAATATTTTTTTAAAAGAATACTTGGGACGTGATCTACAATCGATACCGAAGCAAAAAATATAGTTTTTAGAATTTTTGTCTGTTTGTCTATTTGTCTGTTTATCTGTTTGTCTGTTTGTCTGTATGTATGTCCGGGGTAAACTCAAAAAGTACTGCATGGATTTACTTCAAATTTTGCATGAATATTACTAATAGGTCGGGTCAACATATAGGCTACATATATCACCTACAGGGGAGGAGCAGTGCGGAGTAAACGAATTCCGTGCAGACGAAGTCGCAGGCAACAGCTAGTAGATAATAAATAAGTTAATGATGCGATGCTTTCCATATGGCGGGAATTCACGTGCTAAAGTTTGCCAACTACCTTCCTCTCCAAATCGGCACACGACAACATCAAGTACTGGCGCTATTGCGGCAGTGAAAAAGATTTGGTACTATAGTAAAGGTGGTGGTATTCAACCTGGCCGAAATATTGCTGATCTTAACCATTTAGGAGTCAGGATGATTGCGTTTAATAACATTTTTGCCTCGAAGGATCTTATTAACTTAACACTCATTTTCAATGTTGACTTTGAATGACCAGTCAAAAATTAACATTGCACTCTTCAACGCAAAGCGTTTAGGTAGTGCTCCATTCTCACCTAATCGAAAACAAGCATCTCTCTGAAGTATACGAATATCCACTATGAGTACACGTTTGTCACTCGTTTTAATGTATCTAATATTTTATTGTATTTAATTTTGATGTAAAAAATTGATTAAAAAAGAAACTGATTGAAATTATTTGAACCTGTCAGGATGTCTCTCTGTACGGATCAGGTACGTCCACAGCCGCAAAATTTAACACATCGGAAAAAATCTTTTGTTCGCTTTAAAATTACTGTGCGCAGTTTCCTATTGCAAATACCTATGTTGTTTAGTTATAACTGATGAAATGTGCACTGATACTTCATTTTTTTCTATATCATTAGACAGCAAACAAACAGTTGAGTCCACTGATAACGGAAAGAGAAAACATCGCCGTTAGACACCAAAGATGTTAATGTTGCGTTGGTATCCATGTGGTAGAATGGAAATGCCACATGCATAAATCTACCGGATATCTTACCCTCCAAACCAGAACACGACGGTGACAAACATTGACGCTATTGCGGTAAGAATAGGTAAGGCGGTGGTACCTCATACCCGGGTGAAATGATTTTAGAGATTTCATAACATGTCAAAATAAACTTCGGTGACAAAAATTCTTTTGTCCCCACGCTTCAGGTTATAATCGGCGGCCATGCTGCCTTGAATTTTTATTATTGTACTAGCTATTGCCCGCGACTTCGTTCATGCGGATTTGGTTTACTTCGCACAGCTACTCCTCCGTAAGTAATAGCTTAATAATATGTTCCCTATATGTTGAATCGACCTTATAGTAATATTCATGCAAATTTTGAAGTAAATCCATGCAGTACTTTTTGAGTTTACCCCGGACATACATTGACTTTCCTACGATTTTATTATATGTATATAGATTGGACCCATAGGTTTTGTGCTAATTCATTGGTTTTGTATATGGCAATCAAATAATTTAGTTCATATTTCGTTTTAATTAAATTTGAATCCCTGATCCTTGAGAAGTTTGGAAAATTCAAAGGTGCATGCCTTAAAAATAGAGCTCGTATTTACGAACTCTATTTATAAGGCATGCACCTTTGAATTTTCCAAACTTCTTTCAACAATATTTTTAGATCTGTAGAACTTACTCAAATAAATTTAGAATATCAAATTGTTTGCTGGAACTATAAGGATATTATATGGGTTATAGACATGAATCACTATTTATTTTCTTATGTAACTAAAAGAAAACAAAATATGTTGATCCTATATATGTTTTCTGTGATCCTAACCGTCTTCAACACTATGTAAATTCGAGCTGGCCAGCACAATTTCGTACAAACTTACATTCTCTATTTCAGCTCCATAGGAAATGATTTAAAAATGAGCTTTTATTTGACCCCGGATGTTCTACTATTTCCATGCCAAATTTCATCAAAATCGGTTCGGAAAAGTTTAATAAATAGACAGAAAAACAGAAAAAAACAGTTGGATAGACTTTAGCATTTATTATATTTATAAAGTGTATGGTAAAATTAATATGGATTCCTTAGTGTAAAAGTATACGTAACATTTTGGGACGTGATTCTTCTTTGGTAGATTAATTTTTGTTTTAAGTTTTCTTAGATTTAATATATAAGTTTATTATTTTTTATCACTAATATTAGTACCTTTAATACGTAAGCTGCTCTCAGGGTTTACTTTTTTAAATATTCTAGGAAAATCTTCATTGTATTTAAATACAGATAATAATGAAAAATACTTTAACGGATACAGTGGAAACGTGTTCTGCCATTGTTTTAAATGTTACTAGACATAAATTATAACTATAGTGAATAAACTAGTAGATCTATATATCTGCTAAACCTTAAAGGATGTTAATAAGAGTACTTACTAAATTTTTTGTCCTATTATAAAATAACCTCAAATTAAGACTACCTCGTGGCCAGTTCAAAAATTATTGTAATGATTCGATTTTCTAAATCGTTAAATCAGACCAACGGTGTTCGTGTTTCAAGGAAATACATCTGACTTAGCCTTTTGAATCTCACGACGCATTGTGACCACCAATTGGAAGAACGATTGACGTTGACAACAAACAAACGAGGTCCTAACGAGAAAGGTAAGTGTCAAGTGATCGTGACATGCAAAGTGAGTATAAATTCTGGCCTTGCAAATATGGGAACCTGTACGAAAATAATGGTCTATTAAAAACTTATAATAATGGAATTTGGATATTATTTATATTTATATTATTATCAATATATTAATACGTGAAGCAAAAACTTTGCAACCATTTTTAAGATAACTACGCCAACGGTCAAGTATAATTTTCCCCCATGTTGATCCGAGCTACTTTGAAGAATATGCCAACTGCCGTTCTACCAGGCAGGTCATAAAAGGCGACCGATTGGCTAGACGTGTCACTACCATCACAACTCTACCATAGGTGGTAGAGTTCTGCAACTTCTCGCCCGGCTGTTTGGTACCACCGTCTTACCTATTCCTGCCACCACCGCGTCAATGCTTCTCATTGTCATGGACAAGGAAGCCGGTAAACTTATGCATGTAGCATTTTCATCCCGCCACATGGATAGCAACGCACTATTAACATATTGTTTCTATCAGGAGATCCATCAGCTTGTTTGTTATCTTATGACAGAAGCAGCTGTCTGTTTCTTTTATTTCTGGATTTTTCCAGTATTCTTACTTTGTGCTTTTTCTAGAATACTTGCAACAATTTATAGAAAATAAAGTGAAAAACAATATATTTTCATTCATGACAGTGTGGTACAAAAAATATGTAAATGACATACTTTTGTATAAGTTAAGCATGCTTAATAAGAATTTTATTTTCATACAGTAATATTATTTGAATTTGTATTTCAGTGATGGTTAATTTTTGAATTTTGCAGTATTTTCACAAACGAAACCGGATATAGGTATACAAACTTATAGTCAAACTTGTGTGTTGACTTCAACTGGAATGCACAGGTATTCAACAATCAGCCTGTGTATGTCCGGGCCACAACTGTTTTTTAGTTGTCAACGGCACACTAAACATTAAATTCATTAGAAATACAATTAAGTTATTCAAAATAAACATTACAAATACTACATTCGTATGACATTGGTACCTACATAATAATATAAACACTATTTTAATACCTATTTTAACTACAACACTATTTTAATACCTATTATAGGTACATGTGAAGAGAAAACTTTAACCCCTCGAGTCCCATCCTCGCACGCGCGGTATATAGCAAAAAAAATCTTTAAAAAATTCAAAATTTCATTTTTATCCGACATAAAAACAAAAGGCATGGACATAATTTCAGTTACGCAAAATTCGAACTAAAATGTTTTAATACCTTCAACTAAATTAAAAGTAATCGGGAAAAATGTATTTTAAAGCGACGGATTACAAAATAGTTACGAACGTAATTGTAGGTAAATGTAAAATGACATACTTTACAGAGTTCATTCACAAGACTCGGTGTATACAATCCACGAATTCAGTGGGATATTTTTAAACCATATTTTATATTATTTTGTTATAATTTTACAACAATAATTAATACGAACTTTTAATTCAATATTTAGTTCCTAATTTTAAAATAAAAAACCATGCAGCCGAATTGAGAACCTATTCCTTTTGGGAAGTCGACTGAAAATATTATAGATACTAGTATGCGTTTAAAACACACACACATTTTTGTATATACTATTTTGTTTATAATAATTAAAGTCTGTTGTGAAATATAGAACACATTTTAACATAGTCTATGATCAAACTTAATCATAGTCTGTTTATCTGGCCACACAGATCACAATGCACCATTAACATCTTTTGCATCTAAAGTATGTGTATCTCTTTCTTTCAGGAGAGCAATTTTCTTGTTTGCTGTAATGTATGTAAAACAGCTATTATTCATAGCATATATAAATTAAAAAATGCAACGGGAATGTTTAATTTACTTAAAAAAGATGAATCATGAAATCTGCTCGGAGAATCGTTTCTGAGTTGTACGTGTAGTACTATTATATAATAACAGATGTATCATTCAAAAACCTTTATATAATTATTATTTCTTAACTTGCATTCAAGATATATAATAATGTCTACTAAAATGATATTATTTCTAAATATTGATATTTCATTTTTCGTAAATTATGTTAACCAAATATAAAATAACGATACGTAAAACATACGAATATTCTATTTAAAATAGATTTTAAAGGAATTCAAATGATTTCTCCATATATCAAAATCAGAACAGTAAATCAGAATAAGGTATAACAAAAGGAAAATTTACTAGCCTGTGGCAACACTGGCCATTGTGCATCAGTCATTTGGCTATTGTATGCGATGCGATATTATTGAGCTTGTCAGGATGCAGCTATCTTGATACAATTCTGACTGACAACTTGAGAATTCCTATATTCTGACCAGATTTATCGAAATATACCTATAACGTAATTGACGTAAGTTTGTTTTATAATCATCAGTTTTTTAATATTTCCTTATTTAGAATTTTATTCCCATTAATGTTATTTTTTTATACTGAGAGGTCAATATTCAAAAAAATCATTGTTCTCATAAGATTAACATTAAACTTAAATTTTGCGATGAATTAAGATTGCGATGTAACGAGTTCATGGTTTAGTCCCAAATCAAGATGTGTATATCTACGCCTAATTCCTTAAACGTTAGTTAGAGAGATCAGAGTATTATCTCCAATAAAATAAAGTTTTGAAACAGAATATGTAATTTTTCTTTGCATTTTGGATATAATGTAATCTTATGATATAAAACAATATGCAAATGTTTTTTGGTCGGCAACCAAGAGTTAAAAAAAGTGTTTTTTTTAACTCTTCAAATAAAATTTGTAGAACTTATAATTTTACATCAATATGACTTTTTGTCCATCGATCAAAAATAACTGAGACAGACAGGTTTTTAGATTCAAAAGAAAAACGTTAGTCTTAAAAATGTCAGCTACTAAATATAAATATTTTTTTAAGTTATTGATAAAATAAGTTAAAAAATAAAATTTGCTGAATTCTACTTGCTAACTCGGTTAATTTTGATCGGACGAGAAAAAATCATATAATATTTTCATTCAAAATTATAATTTTGAACTTAAATATTGAGCTTATAAGTTCAACACATTTTATACAAAACATTTTCGTCTATCTTTAAACGTTTTTAAGCAATTGAAAAAAACCCTTGTTTTCAACTTTTGCCGGTTATTTCTGACCAAAAACCTCAACATGTCGTTTTTATATCAACAACAAATTTACAAAATTTAAAGAAAAGTGACATATTTTGATTTAATTAAAAAATTTTACTGGAGTATACATCATGTTTAAGGTAGACTTATTTAGCTTTCTACACAATCGTAACACTTTTCATCCAAACACATCGATTTCAAAGACAACACCGAAAAATCGAATTGTACCTACGAGACCAATTTAAGTATTACAACATTTTTATCTCCCTTTTCAGCCCCTTAGGTGTTGATTATAAAAAACTTAGTTTATGCTTGACTCCGGGAATTTAGCTATTTTTTAGCCGTTCATCAAAATCGGTTCACCGGTTTAGTCGTAAAAGCGTAACAGATAGATAGACTTTTGTATTTATAATACGAGTATCTCTTATCTTCGCGCCCGTATCCCAAAAGAGATAAGCAGAGGAACAGCCAATGCATCCACCATTAGCTGAAGATACTTAGCCATACAATGTGATAGCTGGCAAGCCTATCCCCAACCGGACTGGACAACTTTATTTTTATCAAAAAACTGAAAAAACACAGAATTGACGGACCTGGGAATCAAACCTGGGATTACATGTGGTCAATACCACCACCGGATCACTAGGACCACAGTAGTCTAGAGGTCCTGTGTAGATGTTATATAAGTGCCCGGTTGGCGATAGGCCTTCCATTTATTACGTTGTGGGACTTAAATACCCTCGGTTAATCGCGGGTGCACTTGTTGTACGTATAACTTCACCTACTTCATCGTGGATACGGACGTGAAGATATTTTTTAAACCAATGTAATCTAATACATAAATATCCAATAACCAACGTAATTTTAGTCTTACGCAGTATAAATAACCAAGATTTTTATTGATCACAAAATGACTGTTTTTGTTCAACTAACCTAGTCCCTAAAATGTCAAGCATCACATTAATACACCTGTTCGTTTTTTTCTGACACTGATACCTTTTCAGAAGCAATGTGTCTTCTAATTTGTCGTATAAAAAATAAAAACGCATAACAACGTGCGACATCGTAAAAGGTGTTCTTTCGTCACCTGTTTTTTATGGACCTGATTTAAAAAGTATGCTATTTGATTATGTAAATGGTATTGTACACTTTCGAGATAGGTGAACCGATCGTCTACAGATATTCCGCGGGGTTATCACGTAACTTGCAATGCGAAATTATCGCAATTATTTAGTTATTTCAAGACACATAATAGCCTTGTATATTAGTGGCAGTCATTGCCACTTAATTAGTTTTGATTCTGTGATATTGTAAAAAATACATCTAGCGAGCAATTGGCGACATTTATGATAAGTTTTTCATTGCGTTTTAAAGTTATAACTGATCACTGGCGGATTGCAAAAGTAAGATGATACGCTTGCCAGTTTACTTCGTTTTACCACGTGGTAGGTTGGAAAGATAGGCTAGAGAAGGGTTGTGATTCCCACTGTCGAATTTCACCGAGCTGATAACAACTAACGCTTCTTTTAGCGATAATCATTTGCGGCATGGAAGCAGTACCACACCACCCCAAGACTCCAAGCTGCTATTGTACAAGATTTGGATTTACGGGAAAAACCTCGGAAAACATTTCATTATTAATTAATTTTATTAATACCTTAATGACAATTGAAGAACCGAAAGGGGATTGAACACGAGATCTCATGATTTAAGCCAAATGGGATAACCCTGACACACTAAGGTAAGTATAATCATTATTTTTCCGTAGGTATTGATAATCACTTTGTTCAAAAGCTTCTTTTCATGATATTAGACATTAAACATGTTGATATATTTCCTCTTATGATCAGAGATTTTATTTTTCATAGCTGATATTCACCCGCTAACATACCCTCAAAACCGGGACAAGATAGAAGCAAGCAGTGATGTTAAGGTATAAGAATTAAAAAGAACTGAGCATACAAACCACTTCTAGGTATGCAGTGCAATTTTACGTTACGTTATAATAAAAGTAAATTTAATACTTTATAAAAAAAATTAATACTTTTTGATAAAACAACGTTGCCCGGGATTGGATAAGTGCCCTTTTAGCGAGAGCGTTAGTCGTGGATGCACTGGTTTTTTTTTTAGTATAAGCTGTAGAAAGAAGGGCGCAAATGGAATACACCGCATCAATCTAGATCTGTTATTAAATTTTCTTTATTATATTTTTAATTTGAATGATTTTCTGAATTTATTGCGTAATATATGCAAGTTGTTATTTTGTATTTATTCACATCGTGTTTTTTAGTGTTGTCTATAATATGTGTATGCATAGATGTACATAAATCATGTATGTGCATATTCATCTTTGCATACCCATTCATATTATTATATTGTAATTATACTAGTATAACATTACAGATGGATGCACTGGTTGTACATCTGTCCACCTCTTCAAGGATACGAATGCGAAGATACCTCTGATTTTTTTTCCACATACATATATATCTTCAAACCAGATCCCTTACAGGGTAGGCAGAGAACTGAGTGCCTTATGTTACGATCAGATTTGTCTTGCTTCCTCCACATTCATTGCTCTCTCCGTACAACGCGCCGGTTACGTAGACTTTTGATTTTTTCAGTGATTTTGCTATTTGTGTGGCGAGGTTAGAATGCCACATGCGTTTATCGGCTACCTTACTCCTAAAACGGAATACGAAAACGACAAGCACCAACGTATGGTGGCAGGAACAGGTAAGGTACCTGGGTGAGATTTGCGGAAGCTAGGTACTTCTGCAACGTCTCACCCAGGTATGAATAGTCATGGTACTAGTGACATTTCTTTTTTATGAAAAAAGGGAACAAACGGACAAGAGGCTTACCTGATGGTAAGTGGTCACCGCCGCCCATGGACAACTACATATATGACTTCTCTTGCATATAACCAGATTTGATCTATTCTTTAAAAAGGAGCCCAGATCAATACGGTAACTTTATATTCTATTTAAAAACCTCTTTTGAAAGAGCTTAATACTGACAATAAAGCAAGGTCTGGTCATCTCATATAGTGTTCCCATACGGGCGTGTGAATTTACGGTTCGCTGCCCAGAACGTCTTCAATATCGTCTTGTACGACACGGTTCCGTGAATACATGGGAAAATGGATTTTGGACTTTTGGTTATAACTATATTTGATATTTCCTGAAAGACAATTATCTTTGTCTAATAAAATTAACTGACGCGCCTAATTTATATTGTAGCTGACGCGCGCATCTTCCTTACAAATAGATTAATATATTATCGTCCATATGGTTTTGCATATAAATTTTTATCTTCTATTTCAGCCTTTGCGGGTTGATTTTGAAAAATTTAGCCCAACCAATTTTATCAAAATCAGCTCAGTGGCTTAGCCGCAAGATTGCAACAGACAGACAGACTTTTGCAACGTTTTTTTAATGTTAAAAATATGGATATCGTACTGCTCTACTTTTTAAATATTACATTGAAACCTTTTTGTTCGGTTCCGGATCGAGCAATTAAAAATGTTTTTTTATTTTTTCTGTTTTGTGATTGAAACAACGTTGTCCGAAATTAAATAAGTGTCCGGTTGGCGATAGGCTTACCACCTATATATTATGGGACTAAGTATCTTTGAATAATCGTGCGTGTAATAATAAGTAAGTTGTACCTCTGCCTAACTTTTCGGCGATACGGGCGTGAAGATACATTTACATTAAAGCCTGAATGGTATATTCTTTGATTGTATCATATTTTCATACGTCTAAAAAGGTTATTACGTTATATAAAGGTTATTATTAAGGTGCACCTTTTATATACCACGAGATAACATTTTTAACATATTTTTCGGAATCCGTTATAGTACTTTTATTTCAAAATTATTATTAAAAGGATGTTCTGCACAAAATGTTATGTAGTACACATATAAGTTTGTATTTTGATGTAACTCATTATATTAATAACATTTGAAATACTATTTTATTCTAAAAATTAATCTAATAAATATTTTATGGTACATACCATAAAATATTTATTAGATTAATTACTAAAATGTTACATTTTTTTAAATTAATGTAGACTGAGAATATTATGCCACATTCATAACATTCTCAGTCTGCATTAATTTAAAAAATAAATAAATATTTATTTTATTTATTAAAAATTAAATAACATAAATAAAATAATAAAATATTTATTAGATTAATTACTAAAATGTTACAATTTTTTAAATTAATGTAGACTGAGAATATTACGAATGTGGGTATATTTAGGACATATTCTACCAAATATTGAAAATTGGATAATTTTGTAAATTTACATCCTAATTTTGTTTACAAGAAAACTTTTTCAACATTTACAAAATATAAATTTATTATGTACCTCAAAAGTTTGCTATATGTTTTGATAATAATAACAAACTTTTGGGGTAAATAGTAAATTTATATTTTGTAAATATTGAAAAGGTTTTATTGTCGACAAAATTAGTATGTAAATTAATAAAATTATCAAATTTTCAGTATTTGGTAGAATATGTCCCAAATATACCTACATTTATAGTATTCTAAGTCTACATTAATTTGAAAAACTTATAACATACATATTTTTGCAAATAAACTAAACTTATTTCTTTCATTCTTTGTGTCATAGGGTAGCAAAGACGCTTATGGTTTGATGAAAAGGGACAACCATTGCATCTAAACACAAGAACCGTTGCGTTGTTCTTTCGAGGGCGAGAATATCATGCCACATATAAAAATTTACCTAATACCACCCATTCCATTGGAACTGCAATCAAAACATGAAAGTGAAAAGCATTGACACTATTCCAGGAAAACGTAAGTCGGTGGAAAATCCCAAACGATACAAAATTTTACCATTTGGTAGTTATAACAATTATCACAAATAAGCCATACTCGTAAAAAAACCGAGATAGGATCATCATTTAATTTGCCATTTGACAATCTAGTCGATCAAGGTCTAAGTTAAGTGTTTACTTTGCTCACCCCGCAAGGGAACCCGCAGGGTGGTATTTAAGAAACATCTTTTTAAAGGTAATCGAACTAAATCTTTTTAAGACAATTGCTGCGTTGATTCTGTCAATAAACTCCGGTAAGTCTACAATAGCAGTTCACAGTGTTTGACCACGGAGATTCCCACGATGACCTGACCCGGTAATTTATGGCCCTTACCGCCTCCGCAACTACCTGTGACCGCAGGTGCACCTTAAGAAACTAGGGCTGGCTGTCTAAATTAGCGTAAAATATTATTATTTATTAAAAAATATTTTTAAGTTAATCTAATTTGTAACTTTATATTTTTAGAAATAAATTTTAGACGTTTTAAAAAAATAATAATAATTGATGAAATAATTGCCGTAAATAAAATTTAAAATTGCGATTTTCATAGTGTATTGTAAATGTATAAAAATTAGATCAACGGTAAAACAAGTTTAACAAACTATTATAATCCATACCAATATTATAAATTCGGAAGTCTGTATGTCTCTCTATTACAAATTCACAGCTAAATTGCAGATTATCAAAATCAGTTCAGATTTTGATAAAATTTGACAAGAAAATGTTTTAAAATCCGGGATCAAATATTTTTTTTCAAATATTGCTGAAATTGGAGTTAAAAATTTGTATGAAAAACTATATCAAGGATACGTTAATCTACGCACAGGCAAAGCTACGTGGGTCAAATAATACATATAGAAATAGATAAAAAAAAATCTTAGTTCAGGGTAATTACAATAAATTAGTGAAATATGAGGATTTCGATTAAAATATACTTAGTAATATAATATTAGTAATTTATATCCATTTTTTTTATTTTGCAAACTTGCCATTTTTTATTATGTCATATTAAAAAGAATGTCAATTATTTGATTAGAGACAACCCTATTGCAGTTCCTTGTGTTCAACGTTGTGTGATTTTCTTAAGTCGCAAACACATGAGGTCATAGTTAAATAAGTAAAAAGTTAGGGGGCGTTATGGGAAATGAGCACGGTAACATCACCATGTAATGTACGTCAAGCTTTACCGACCCGTAATATACCACTTGGAATATTATTATCATTATTTATACCATTAATTGCGCACCAAGCTCGGATTTACGGATTAAATAATATGGGAACTTTATGTAATTACATACAACAATAAGATAATAATGGATATTTCCTTAAAATGTGTTTTTTAAAAGTGTAAAATAATTTTATATGTTACCTACCAGATTATAATAAGTATATTCTTTGTTCAGTATTTTTTATAATAGTAAGATATACTTACATACATGCTGTATCAAAACATATATAAGTAAAAAGTTTAAATTGTTTAATCCTTGCTATTTCAACGATAAATATATATTAATATTAACAGAGAATAATGAATGTTATATTGACAAAACCTCTACCGTACCTACTTTTTAAAATACATTCTCTATCCAAAAAAAAATGATGTGGTGTCGCGGGACACCAGGTAGGAACGAACTTCCTTCGGCTAAACGGCACTACTCGCTTGTGTATGCGACTGTCGCGCCTGCGCACGTCTCATTTAACGCTTTTATTCCACGCATTTTTCTTACGGTTTTACTATCACATTTTTTTCAGTTCAGTCGCGCAGCAAAATCCCTATCCCCTCCAAGCCTGCCGTAAGGAACTTCGTTCCAAAAAACTCTGACTCTCTGACTGACTGAGCCGTGAAAAAAGATATATATATACTGAATAAGTAGAGGTTGTTGCAAAACTCTTAAGCATAAGAAAGTTATTTTCTTGAAAGTTATTAAAACCTTATGATATTTAATATGATAATAATTTACTTGTGATACAAAAAACAACTACTAATTTTAAGTAGTGCAAGATATATAGTAATTAAAATGTATATGATTTCAAACGAAATAGCCATTATGATACAATTTGTGCCATTATAGATAAATACATATCTACTCTATGAAAAACAATTTAACACGCAAAACAAAAAGGATAATACGAGCATGTGAATTATCAGAACAAAAACTGTAATAATGACAGCTATTGTTTTAACAAGGATAACAAGTTTTTTATAATGTCGCAAATCAATTGTTCATCTTTAGTTTCCGTGATTGAGAAAAACAATTAAACGTAGTTGTGTTAATAAGATCGACATTATACCATAGTTTGTGCGTGAATTAAGATGATTTTACTCACACGACTAAATAACAACGTGTTTATTTATTTTTATAAACACGTCGTTAAAAAATATATAATTAAAAACGTACAAAAGGCAGACTTAGGTTGTTTTGTAGGAATCAAATACAATTAAAAGACATTGTGTTTTGGAGGAATCAAACGCTAGGATACTGTTGTATTATTACTCTACTAGGTGGTACATATAGCCTGTCGCGGTCAGTGCTTGACACTATCGTGTTTTGGTTTAGAAGATAAGGCAGCCAGTAAACTTATAGATGTGGAAATACATCCGCCCGAAAGGGGCGTATGAGTATGTCGATGTTGGTCCGGACTCCTTTGAAGAATATTCCATCTGCCGTTTTGCCAGGCAGTTTAGTGAGAGGCGAATGATTGGCTATGCGAGTCACTAGGCTACTAGGTGGTAGATTTCTGCATTGTCTCACCCGAGTCTGGTACCACCGCCTTACCTATTCCTGTCGCAATACCGTCAGTGCTTGTCACTGTTGTCTTCCAGTTTATAGGGTAAGGTAGCCGGTAAACTTATGCACGTGGCATTAGACGTCGCCACAAGATAACAACGCACCATTAACACCTTTAGTGTCTATAGACGATGGTTGACTCTTTCCATCAGGAGATCCATCTGCTTGTTTGCTATCTTATGATATAAAAAAATTAACGTCCATCTACATACTAAAATAATGATGCTTTAGGAACTGATCAACAGATAACGTACAGCCTAAACTTAGACCTAAAAACACGAAACATACTTTCAAGCAGTTCTTTATTTAGCTGAACCTGATCTCACTTCACTGTGACACAGTCATTTTGTCAAAAAAATACCATCTGCTATTCTATCAAACATTTTGTCCAATCAAGTTCACAAAATCCAAAAACTAGCCGATGACTAGACTTTATACTTGTTCGCAACGTAGCTACTGAACAGGAGAATATTTCTATATCTATATATATAAAAATAAATTGCTGTTCGTTAGGCTGAACCGATTTGGCTAATCTTGATTTTGAATTAATTGTTGAAGTCCAGGGAAGGTTTAAAAGGTGAAAAATATAAAAAAAATAAGAGTAGTTAAAAGGGCAAAACAACGTTTGCCGGGTCAGCTAGTACTTACTATTTATTTCGAATTTTCAACGTAAATGGAAAATTCTAATCCAATGATGATAATTGTACGTTTATATCCATGTGGCGGGATGATAAAGCCACTCACATAAGTCTACCACCTACCTTATCCTCCAAGCCAGAACACGACAGTGACATGCGTTGTCGCAATTGCGGCAGGAATAGGTAAGACTGTGGTACTATATACCCAGGCGAGACTTTACGGAACTCTTCCACCTACTAATCACGATGGCAATGACACTTATAGCCAATTGTTCGCCTTTTACGAAATGCCTAGCAGAATTGCAGATGATTTATTCATCAAATGGAGCCTGGAAAAATAAAAGTTGTGTCATAGCGTGTGACTAATAGAGTCACCAGGGTAGTGGCAAGTATAGCCAATTGTTCGTAATTCGTCTTTTACGACGTACCTGGCAGAACAGTAGTTGGTCTATTCTACAAAGGATGACCCGGTTAGACCCGGGAAGGGTATAACCGGACCAACCCGGAGAAAAAATGTTTTTAAGCAAGTAAGATAGGTACCTAAAAAATTATAATGCATAGCACTTACCTTTATATGTGTCATCCTATGATAATAAAGATTGGAACTGGCTGTAAATCGTTTCCCACAGTGTTGGCACTGATGAGGTTTTTCTCCGGAGTGTATCCGCCTATGTGTGTTGAGACTGCTCGAAGTGCTGAATCCTTTGTTACATACCATGCATACGTGAGGCTTTTCACCTGTAAATGGTATTATTATGTTAACTATCTAGATCAAACTGAAGGTGACCAATAATTAAGAAGTCAGAAATGTCGGAAGTACTTTATTCAAAAAAAAAACGTTTTACAAGTTATTTCGACCTAGTTTAAGACCGCGTTTCAAATCTAGTAATAGTTTAAAAAATGTTTTTACTACTTCTAGACTTGAAACACGGCCACACACTGAGAAGATCCGACGAAAGAGATTCATTAAAGTATTGAATACTAGCTCTTACTCACGGCTTCGTTCTCGTGACCCAAAGTTATTACTTCCTTTTTTTATATATATTTTAAGATTAAGATAGCAAACAAGCAGATGGTTCTCCTGACGGAAACAGTCAACCATCGCCTACAGATACGAAAGGTGTTAATGATGCGTTGCTGTCTTTTGGCGAGGTATAATGCCACATCATAAGTGTATCGGCTTCCTTATCCTCCAATGCAATATTCCACGATAGTGAAAAGCATTGACGCTACTGCGGCAGCAATAGGTAAGGTGGTGGTACCAGACCCGGACGAGACAATGTAGAACTGTAGCACCTAGTAGCCACGGTGGTAGTGACTCGTATAGCCAATCAATTGCCCTTACGACCTCCCTGGCAGAACGGCAGTTGGCCTATTCTATAAAGGAGCCCGGGACTGACACGGAGGAAAGTTCTGTAAGTTAGCTTATTTGGCTGTAGTAAAAGAGGATTCGAATCCTAAAAACTGCTATTGAGATTTTAGGATTCGACTTATTTTACACGATTTTTTCAGAAAAGCTTCATTAGCTATCTACACAACCCGAGGTTTGACCCCAAAATCTTAGGACCAAAAAATAATAAGTTAACGCCTTGACCACGCATACACATTTTTTTCTTCATTTTTATGAAAAATTACCTGTATGTGTTCGCATATGCCGTTTTAACAATGAGGGCCTGTCAAAAGCTTTCCCACACACTTCACAAGGTAATAATGCCCGTTCGGATTTCACTGGTCTTCTTTGGATTTTTGGTGTCATTTCTAAAAGTTCACTCGATGATCCCGCTGACGACGATGTCAAGGAATCCCCAGACACTGATTTGTGTTCATCTTCTGCTCCTGACGGTGGTGATATCGGTAAGAGAACCCGAGAGAGTAGAGAAGTTGATAAGTCTAACGGTGAATCTGTTGAAGAAATTTTAGTATTAAAGTGCAAATTTTTCAAAAATGCAATTATAGTGGTAAAATTGATAGAGCTTTTTGTATTTTATACAACAACGCAAATTGTGTATGGTTGGATCATTGTCTATTCTGCTGGGCGTAAATTCATTTTCAATAAAGATCATCATTTTATCACAATCATTTGTGCAATCATGTGTTTCCGCTATATAGTAATTTTCAAAATGAAATCGCCATTGATAAGTCAATCCCGAACGAATCAACCAATTTTATTTTGATTTAAGGTACTTGATGTAATTTTTTAGGTAAAAGAGCTGATTAGATTTTTAAATAAATCGATATATTAGATTGAAAATTATTTTAAAAATATGAAGTAAGTTTGTAGCTGTAAAGAACGTTATTTTTACATTTAAAAAGCTGTAACTTTTGCAAATTTGAATCGGTTTTAATTTTAAATTTTCGACGTAGTTTTTAAGAACTAAGATATCAAAAAAGATCAAAAAATGATTGGTTTAAAATTTCGAAGTTATTATGCGAATTGCATGAAAAAAATTACATGAAGGGTAACAAAAAATTTGTAATTGGAATTTGAAACTAACTCCCATATTCTTGCAAATAAATATTTTCTTTCTTTCTTCCGTCAAATACCGACGATTAAATTCGAAACTATCCGATTAACAACAGTCCTACCAGCTGTAACCTGCAGCTAGCGGAATTATTTTTTTTTGGGAAATCCCAGACGAATCACTTATTTTTCCGGGATAAAAATAATTCTATGTATCATCTTAGGTCATTATCTAATTGTGTGCCAAATTCCATCTAAATCGGTCCAACTGTTTTTGCGTATTTTAGTTATAAACATCTATACATCTAAACATACATATATAACATATAACTAACTCTTGATATGAAACATTTGGAGTTTTTCAGAAAATTTGAAAATAATAAATCCAACCACAACGGCATCGTTTATTCTATGTTCTTTGTTAAGTTTCTTAATTACTCTAGAGCTCATTCTTAAATAGTTTACGTTTCATTTATTTAACTACGGCCATTATCTTTGAAAATTGTCAATAAATCCCGCGGGCGAGTCGGCAGATGAAATGAATTAATTGGTCTCAAGTCTAGTTATGCGTTATCAATGTAACAAGAATGTTTCATGACTAGTACTAAACTGTATATGGATCGACGAGTGTCATTGATAATATCTTTTGTCGTTTGCTTGAATTATGGGAAATTATAGTTGTTTCTTTAAATCACTTAGCACTTAGACTCCATTTAAGGATCGCATAGTTAATATCCTCAGATGTTTCTTCGTGTTCCTTGTTAAGGATTTCTTACACGGAGTGAATGAAAATAATATTTTGGATGAATTTTTTAATAATTAACTATATATATCTGGAACCTTAATATATCTTAATCATATTTTAAGATAATATTGTTTTATCTACCTATATTAAGTTTTCTTAGTGACGAGTGAAATATTATTATTAATTGAGAGAGTAAGTATAAGTTTACTAGACACTTTTACTTTTCCACTTGTACATCAATTTCACTTTACACAATTTTAATTATATTACTCGACCGGTTTCACTTTTTAAAGCATCTTCAGGATGTAATATACTATACTGCTTTAAAAAGTGAAACCGGTCGAGTAATATAATTAAAATTGTGTAAAGTGAAATTGATGTACAAGTGGAAAAGTAAAAGTGTCTAGTAACAATGGAGTTTCACCAAGTGCCGACGATGGAAAGTATAGAATATAAGTATAAGTTTATTCGCTATGCATATTATACAGGTAATGGTGTTATTATTAAATCGATTTAAATTAGTGCTCTTTTATTACATCTGCAACGACATAACAAGACATGATGATGAAACAGAACAATGTTAGCTAAAATTTAAATTTTTAGAATATAAATGATAATAAATAAAAATAGATGTTCATGGGACAAATTACTCTTACTGATCTAACCCCAAAGCAAGCACATTATTTGCTTGTGTTATGGGTGTTAATCAACGATAATAATACATAATAATACATATAAAAAATATAAATACAATTTTCTTATAAAAAGATGTATATAAATACTAGAATATATTTAATTAACACCCAAACCTGGAAATACAAACATGCTCATCACACAAATGGTTCTCCCCGATCACAAGATCGAACCCGAGCCACATCGATTGCCTAGTCAGGGTTGCTAACCACTCGACCAATAGGGCGTTCAACCATTACAACATAATATTCCATTACTATGCAGTAGGTCATATTTTCGGAACTACGATAAGGCTGTCTTTTTCTATATAAAATATAGTTTTAATCAACTCATAACAAATAATTAATAATACTATGGAAAATTCAAAAGTGCACGTCTCAGCCATAAATCAGAAACACTTTAGAAATTTTTAAAACACTTAAAATTTTTTACAAGTTATTTTACGCATCAACATTTTTTTAAACTACTACCAGATCGGAAACGCAGCTACACATAAAGTTAGTTTTCAATATTATATTTAAATGAGGGATTTAAATTAATTTAAAATAAATATATGGATTAAATTATTTGATTGCCATAAACAAAACCTAAAAGTCAAATAAAATAATAAATAAAAATTCAATGCAGCATAGCTGTCGATCATAGCCTGTACTAAAAGGATAGTCATTGAAGTTTCATATGTTATAACATTTTAAGTATTTATAACCGCTGATTAACAAAGAAACAAAAAAAAGGTATTTTTATTAATTATAATTAAACAACACTAAATAACACAGCCATTTGCAATACGAAATTGTGCACTTTAATTCTGAAGGTAGTAAAAGAAAAAAATATAAATATGATAATTTTGCGACGTGACCGCACCAGATGCAAGCATTCGAACAGACTGAATTTTTTTCTTTTGAATTTGAAAATACAATAAATGTATTTTGAAAACATCAAATACTAAGGTATTTGTATAAAAGTGAGTGTTTTTTCTTCAAATATGTGTATTCATATTGTTCCAAAAATGCAATATAAATAAAATTTAAAAAAAATACATTTTACTTCAGAAAGATACTTGATTTCGATTAAGCGAGAATAGAGCACGCTACCTAGAGGCGTGCAAAAATACTTAAAACTGATGTACTATAATAATTGTTAAAAAATCTACTTCACAAATTATATGTTTTCTTTTTTTATTTTAAATTTTATTATTCGCACAAAACACAGCCAATAGTGGTATATATTTGGTCAGTTGTAATATTTACTTTGTAAGTGTAAATATTTTTAATAAAAATCCACGTCTACCGTATCCTTAATATTAGTGATATTTTTATATACATACATCTCGCTTCCGCCGACAGCTGCATTGGAATATCGATATAGTTTGGTCTGGCGATCGGATCTGCCTTTACAAAGCAAACGGTGCCGCATTCGCTATCGCTTCATATATAACTTAACTGGTTAGTTAAGCCCCGTTTAAAATAGCGACACTTTACTTTTTTGACTTCGAAAAATGTTTATTTGAGATACGAACTTTTAAATGTCAAAACTTATTTATAGCTGTAATTTTTAAATACATATTTCTTTTATACGAAATTAAATACAAACGAACATATTATTTAGTAAAAATTTGTATTTAAATATTTTTCTACCAGCTGCTACCTCAACCCACTGCATTACAAAAGTTTTTCGTTAATCCTACGAAGATAACTTATTTTTCCGGGATAAAAGTATTCTATGAACTATTATTTCATTCTTTTATCATTTCATTCAGGTCATTACTTATCGGTGTGCCAAATTTTATTCAAATTGATCAAGCCGTTTTTGCGTAATTGTGTAACAAATACACCTACATCCAGACAACCAAGCAACCAAACTTTCGCGTTTTTTATAATATAATTCATAAACAGACGATACTTTTGATGAATAGATAGATTTACCCATTACCAATAGACTTAATTACTCTTCATACCAATGTGTTATATGTTTTCTTGAAATATGAAATAATTCTTGTAATATTGTAACGCATTTATTATATAAAAATAGACAAAAAAGACAAGTCAGCTGAGTTTCTTCTAAGCGTGGAGCCAAGATCCGATCGGGTAGTAATTTTTAAAATTTCGACTCGTCAAAAATGCCTGTAAAGTTTTATTTGACTAAAATATTTTTGATTTTGATTTGATTTAGACAATAAAAATGTTTTTGATGCGTTGCTTGTTTTCTGGCAGGGTTGGAATGCATCATGCACATATTGACTGGCTATCTTGCTTTATAAATTAGAAGACAAACATCGCTATTGTGACAGAATTAGCCAAGGCTTTAGTACTAAACGCAGTCGGGACTTTGAAGATCTCTACCATTTTGTTCGTAGTCACAATATTACTGATTTATATCACCCTTCCTTGCCTTTACTATGATTTCTAGTTTTTCTCTTGTATTGGTCTGGACTCCATTGAAGAATAGACTAACTGTCATTCTGCCAGATGCCAGATACTACAAGATGGTAAGGTACCGTAACCTCATGTCTTGGGTTTTTATTACTGCTCTATGATGGTTATCGCTGTCATATTCCGATTTTAAAGGTAAGGTAACTGATTAACTTAAGTATGGATATTACAATCTAGCCACACAATTATGAGTCTACGCTTAATCCCCACGTAGGTCCGGGCTTTCTTTAAAAATAAATTATCTGAGTATTAAGACCTAGCCACAAGGATAGGAACACACCATTAACATATTTCGTGTCTATAGACGATGGTTTTCTTTTCCATCAGGAGAGTCATCTGCTTGTTCGCTATATTTCGATATATAAAAAAAATATTTAAAACATAACCTTTTCTTTGTATAATGGTAAAAATATCTTCACAATAAATTTACCAAAATCTACTAAAGGTGTAAAAGACGAAGAAAAATCAAAAAGATTTAAAACAATACATTCGTAACTTGTAAGGCAAGTCTACACGTACATTAAAGCCGTACTAACGATGGTCATTTACAGATGTCACATTGATCACTACCTAAGCGAGATAAAAAAGCAATCACGAAACACTTGACTACCGAACCGAGAGGCCGACGAGAATTCTCTTTGAGATGCCGATGTTCCGGACTTTATGTGGCCAGTAGGTGACAACACCGTACCGAAGAGAATTAGTTCGGAACTTCTATATCAATATTCATACTTATGTACACTTTTACAAGTTTCAACACTTAATACGTTAAATTTTGACAAACTTTTGTTACCTGGGATAGATTTTATTGACACTAGATAAAACTTAAAACCAAATTAGCCAAAACGAGACATGTTATACACAATGAGTATTTTTTGACATATAACACTTCCCGTTTTGGATAATTTGGTAATAAAGTTTGTTCCAGTGTAAATAAAATCTATCACAAGCAACAAAATGTGTCTATGTATTTGTGTATGTTTGTGCCATCATAGCTCCCAAACAGATGGACTGATTTAAGCAAAAATTTATGATCGAAAGTTATATTAGAATTCCTCTCGATCACATTTAGTAAATGATCGTATTTTAGGCTCATTGGACAGGTTTTGTTACTTTGCAAATGATGCATATGAAGCAACAAAAAGTGATTTGATAATTAAATGTCAAAGTGTCAAAGGTTTTATTTTTTTTTTAATTTTAAGTTATTAAGAGTACTTCTGGCTAAAATTGTTTAAATGATATTCAAGACACGATTTTATATATTATTGGTAAACAAATAAGCCGATAGTTCTCCTGATAGTAAGCCAAAAACATAAATATTACGCTGCCATCCTTAACATCGAGATATAATGCTACATTTAAATATTACTAGGTACCCTAAGTTACTTAATGAACCAGAACAGTGACATGCACTAAGACTGTTGTGACGTGTTTAGATAAAGCAGTCTATTACTTAATAAAACTGTGGCGTTTGTATTTCATTGGCTATGTTTGGATAATTTTAAAGTATTTCTTGTAATTAAAAAAAATCATTTCATAATATAATTAAAAACATTATCAATAATATTTTAAATAAGTTAGTAATTTTGTCACGATCAACATGTTGATAAATTACACATTTTACAATTACATGTTGATATATTAGTGACATTAAAAGGTGACATTTTTTCATCTAGATAAAAAGATAATAGGTACGTAAGTGTTTTTAATTTTAATTAATTGTGTTATTAAATAATAGTAAAAACATATGATATTATTTAGTAACCAATATGCAAATAAAACTTTTCAGAAAATGTTTATTATTTTTAATTAGTGTAAATACTGCACCATTAGTAAATGAGTATAAAGGCCTTTAAGGCCTTCAATTTTACTTGAAATTAAATACTATAATTTTAGATATTGCCATTGTTAACTTTATATTCCCTTAACAACGCCGAAGAAGGATGTCTGTAAAACGAATAAAGGTTTTAAAGTTTTATTACTTGAACGTTTAGTATTTTTAATATACAGAATATACTGAATTAAGAAATTGACAATTATTCCTCGACTGCCTCGTCGCTTATAGTTTGGTTTATCTGGCTCAGATCATGAGGTTCCAGGTTTGATCCTCAATAATTAAATATTTTGAAGATTTGTTATTCTTTTCATTAAATTTATGTATTTTCTAACTATAATCTAGTCAATGAAAAAATTGAAATAAAATAAAATATTTAAGGTGTATATTTAAAAAAACAATTGCTGAAAGTTACAACTATAATTAATATCAAAATAAACAAGATATATTTTTTAATATTATTGGATAAAAAATAAGCTGAGCTATTAAGTGTGGCTCTCATCTCTTTGCCGGCGCCAAGAGCCACACTTGATGATATGACAAACAAGCATATCACCAACAAACAGTATAACAAACGAGCTACGTATAGACGCTATCACCTAGAGACTCTAAGATGTTAATGGTGTGATGCTATCTATGTAGTAGATTTGTAGTGCCACATGCATAAGTATATCGCCTACATTACCCCACTAATCGAAATACTACAACAACAAGCATTAACGCTATCATGCTAAGAGTAGGTAAGGCGGTGTTCTATACACCCCAGCGAGACGTTGCGAAACTCTACGTCACAGACTACATGATTACTGAAAGTTACGATGATAGTAATAGGGATAATTAAACTTTCACCTTATATCTTGCCTAGCAGAATACCAGATGGTCTGTTTATATTAGAGGGATTATAGCTTAACAGTGAACAGTGTAGACGTGTTTAACACAAGAGTGCCTTATAGGGCCAATTTAGTTGCATACACTCATTGCTAAAGAACTTTTTTGCTTAGTTAATCTAGTAACAGCTAAACAGTAAAATGTTAAATTGTATGTTGAGATCTAGGCTTCACTGTTTCATACACAGATTCTCCCTTTGCTTTTGTGCAGACTAGATTGAACTGATGATAAGACGATTCAACGTTCAAGTAATAAAATAACAATTTTCCTCATTTATTCACAGAAAGTTATATAATAAGTCCCTTTCAGTCTGGTTTTCGTCCTGTTCATAGCACAGCAATTGCATTACTATTACTAGTAACAGAAGATATTCGGGAAGCTCTGGAAAACAAATTGGTTACAGTTCTAGTATTAATAGAATTCTTCAATGCTTTCAATACGATTAATCGTGACATCTTGATATCAATGCTCCATTGTTTAAAATTTTTATCACTTATCACCATGGTTGTCAGCAGATTGTCAAGTTGGTTAGTATACTTTCGATTGACTTGAGCTAATCAGGGGTGTTCCACAGGATGGCAATATGTCTCCATTATTATTTTCTGTTTATATGAACTTTCTCACACATTAACTTCATTGTCAATACCGCTTGCATGCCGATGATCTGCATATGATCTATGAGCATACCGATATTACAAATTTAGGAGCAGTCATTTCCAAGTTGAACAATACTCTCGAAGTACTCATAGTCTTTTCTTCTAAGTTTGGAGTACGGGTGAATCCGTTAAAATGTCAAGCTACTTGTATTATTATTGGTAGTCAGTGTCAGTTGGACAAGTTAGATATACATTCCACCCGTTAGATTTGATAATTCTATAATTAAATTATCTCCCTCGGTTAAAGATTTAGGAATTTATATTGACTGCAATCTTAACTGTTCGATTCAAATTACTGAGCTGTGTCGTAGAGTCAATGGCACATTACGATATTTAAATCGTCTGCGGAACTTTTTACCATTAAAAATCAAAATAATGTTGGTTCAAATTTTAGTTATATCTATACTGGACTATTGCTATACTAACATTTCTTCTAACCTTCTTTCTAAACTTGACTGACTACTCACCCAATCAGTCCATTCGTTTTATATTTAGTTTACGCAAGTTTGACCGTATATCATTTTATCACAACCAGCTTCATTGGCTTACTGTCACTCAGCGACTTGATGTTAGGACTTTATGTACCCTAATTACAATACTCTTTAATCCACTTGCCCCTAAATATTTTAAATCCAAATTTGAGCTTCTATGTAATGCCTACACTTTGCACCTTCGATTTTCTGACAATATGATACTATCTATACCCCTACACCATTGCAACTTTGTTTCCGACTCATTCACTGTATATGTAATAATAATATGTATAGTATAAGTAATATACATTTAAATTTATTAAGATCTATGTTCTTATATGACATATATTTTCTAAAGCACCGTTTACATACTTACTGTTGGCCCAAAGTTTGACCGGAGGATAATGCCAATAGGTATTAAGTCCATCTTTTGTACAAACTTATTCAATGTGTACAATAAAGTTAAATAAATAAATTAAAATCATACCTTCTAATATAGAATCCATTGTCTGTCTATATAAACTATTCCTCATCCTCACAAAGAAGAGTTCTTCAGGTCTCTCAGGTAAATAATAGACAACCAATTCTGTATGTGGAGATACGGGCTTTACTGCTTCATATACCGGTTCTCCCTTTACTTTAGTGCAGACTAGGTTGACCTAATGACAAGACAATTCAATGTATTTCAATTTAACCTGCGGAACCTAATATAAAACTTTACGACATTTAATTCTTTTTTAATTAAACACTAATAAAGTAACAGATGATTTAGAAGAAAATAAAATACCACCTACTTGAGGTCCATAATTTTCTGATACTCGCAAAAATCGCACCCAGTTACAATGTCGAACTTGGACTCCACCTGAAGTACACACTTCGTCAAATAAGCCAAACCGATGACGTACCTGTGACAACAGAAAAGATCTTTTATAAGTTATATTATTAGTCTATGGGTTCAACCTACTCAGATCTCGAGCTGAATCTCCGAGTCGGGCAAAAGTGTTGTTTATTGAGGATTTTTCGAAGTTTATTTTGGATAGCAGCTCGGAGTCTGTTGAATGGTGTATTACCACTTCCATGTCTCGGCAGCACGCACGTAAAATATTCGTTATTAGGTTAGTAAAATACAGCAATAGAGATCACCACTCATCTCGCCAGCCGACAAACCGTATCTATTTGGATCCGTACATACATCCGAATGGGTTTGGATTTTTTTTCAATCAGTTTTTTTACAATACATACTTAGTATACTTAATACAATTAATGTCTTAAAAATATAAAATACATTAAAATGAGTATTTTTTCTTGACTTACGAGTATTTTTGTTATTCCAAAAATGCAATATACACTAAATGGAATAATTTTTACCTCAGAAAAATGCTTGATTTGATTAAGCAATAGTAAACAATCACTACTCTAACGCTTTGCATTCAGGCGTGTTATAGGGAAACTCTTTTTTGTTGACGAGTGATAAATTAGTTGTTGTAAAACGGTCTGATTTGGTCGTATTAGAAACATCATTTTGAATTTGGTAAGAACGTATTACCGCAGAAAAGTCAAGACGATATTGGTTATTCAGTAGCGGTGTTGAAGTCGTCAAAATGTGTTTGTATGGTAACAATTTTTTGATATTTTTTTTTATAAGATAGCAAACAAGCAGATGGGTCTCCTGATGAAAAGAGTCAATCATCGCCTATAGACAACAAAGATATTAATAGTGCGTTGCTATCTTGTGGCGAGGTCTAATGCCACATGAATAAGTTTACCGGCTATCTTACTCTTAAAACTGGAATACAACAGTGACAAATGTCGTTTTGCCAGGCAGGTTGTAAAAGGCGATCGATTGGCTTTCGAGTCACTACCATCAAGGCTACTAGGTTGTAGAGTTCTGCATTAGAAAGTGGCGTATAAGTATGCCGATATGGGTTCGGACTCCTTTAAAAATATACCATCTGCCGTTTTGCCAGGCAGTTTAGTAAAAGGCGAATTATTAGCTATGCGAGTTACTAGGCTACTAGGTGGTAGAGCTTTGAATTGTCTCGTCCGGGTCTGGTGCCACCACCTTACCTATTCCTACCGCAATAACGTTAGTTCTTGTCACTGCTGTATTCCGGTTTGGAGTTTAAGGTAGCCGGTGAACTTATGCAAGTAGAATCACCACCTTGCCACACGGATAGCAATGCACTATTAATATTTTGATATCCATAAACGGTGATTATTTCTTTTCTTCAAGAGATTCATCTCGTTGTTTACTTTCCTATATCAAAAGAAAATTTTCAAGATGATTCGTAAATTGCCACTATATTTACTTTTACAATGAGAAGAGTGGTGTGTTTATTTACTATTTTATGTAAAATGTATATAGTCTTTTTGACAAAAACCTCAAAAATCAATAAGTCTAATCTAAGATAGACCTTTTGGCTGTAAGTATATGAACCTATTAAATATGTAAATCCAAAACTACCGCTAGAAGTAATACGGTTAAGTGCAATATGCATAAGTGGCATATCGTAAATGAAACCAGTCTTCATTTCTCTAATAGGTTTCTCAAAGATTAAATTGGTTGTAGACATAAAAATATATACGATACAATTTTTATTGTTTACACTCTGCATTTATATTACAAACAGAAGGAATAAACTTAAAAACTACAGGAATTATTGTGAAATCCTTTCAATTTAAATCTATATTTTCAATGAATAATAAATAATATTAGATCGCGATCGCTTGTGGACAATATTCGATCATAGACTAAAAAATATAATCTCTTTTAAGTTTGACAACTGTCTTTAGCCGTAAAGGAAATAGTTCAGTATCCATGTGTGTATAATGTCATGAATGGATTGTGTGTAATGTTTATTTTTATTAATTTAACATATTTCTAATGCATTTTATTTAAAAATATTAGGTTTCTGCACTCCTCTGCAATGTATATTTTTACTGTACCAAATTTCATAATCCACCGTTCGCGTAATTGGCTTAAAAAGGGGTACAAACTTTTTCGTTCACGCATTAATATATAGATCGTAATATCATTTTTCACCTCACTGAATAAAATGAAGTAAAGTTTGTTAGTCACGTGTACAAAATTGCAGCAAACAGATAGTTAATAATACGTGCGAAAATGTGTGTGTGTGTGTGTGTGTGGGCATGTGGATGTGGAGTAGAAAAAAATTATCTAAATATAAATGCTGTTTTCTATTTTTATTTTTTTTTACTTTCACCGGGTCTAGTTACCTATTTCTACTACAATATCATCAATTCTTGTGACTGATGTTTTCCAGTTGGAAGATAAGATAGCCGGTAAATGCCCCGCCATAGATAGCAACGTATCATTAACATATTTATTGTATAATATATATGCCGATGGTTGTCACTTTCCATTAACTTGTTTTGGTATCCATTTTTGGTGTATATAGAAAAAAAAATGGAAGATTTGGTGTTGCGTGGTGACGGTTACGTTTTCATCAAGTATTAATATACTTGATGAAAACGTTGTAGTTTATATTAATAACGCATATTATTTGAGTTCATTGAAATAGTCACTCAATCTACCATTCTATTTACAAGTGACGCAAAAAATTATATCATGGTAAATGTGACAGGTCTGTTTTTTATTCTTTGATTAGCTTTCAAGTGATCGGCTTAGCTATGGGATATTGACGTGAAAATTACAATATCAGCATACAAGGCGGGCCGCAAAATTCAATTTGCCATTACAATTAATATCGGAGATATGAGATTAGTTCATTATATGAGTATTATTTCTTTATAACGCGTAGTAAAAACTAAGTATTTTAAGAGGTATCAACACATTGCTTCCCTTGTATGGTAATTGGTAGGTGGAATAGACTGAACGAATTTTTAATATAATTAAACAAGTAAAAGACTCTCCTGATGGTAAAAGATAACCATCGCCAGACAATAAGGCTACAAATCGTGCTGCCATCAATGTGGTAAGATGTAATGCAAGAGACGACAGTAAAAAGCACTGACGCTCTTACTATTCACGATATTAATTAACGGGTTCGGTACCCGGGTCGGGCATTCAAATATGTGTGTTTTTTGGTTTTCCGATAAAATTAACGTTGCCCGAAATTGGAAAATCAAGTGCCTGGTTGGCGATAGGCTACCTAACCTACCTTTGTGGGACTAAGTATCTTCGGCTAATCGTGGGTACACTGGTTGTACATCTGCCTACGTCTTCAATAATACGGGCGTGAATTAATTTTTTTAATTAACGCATTTAGTCAATTGTTCGTCCCATATAAACTGACTGAAAGAAAGTTCATCTTTTACGAACTGCCCGTCAATACGAGTAAGCATTCAATAGATTTTTTCCAACTATATTATTTATAAGAACGATCATTCAAAAATATTTTATTTACGTATACTTTAATTCATATACATACATATTCCATATTTTCGTTACGGTTAAATAAAAATATATTCCTACAATATTAACCTTTTAAAACATACATATTTATCTCAGATTATATTATAATTTTTTATGTTTAGTAATAGTAATTATTATAAATAGTATAGTAATTATAATATTTTTAAGACCATGCGAGATCTTAGAAAATGTGACCTGTAAAGTGCTTATGTTAAAATATTTATATTAAACACGCGATTAACTAATTAATTAAGCGTTTTATTTTATTATAAATGTTACCTTGTCGATTGATTTAAATTTTCTCATAATTTTATCAAATATCCGTTACCTATATGCACAATATTGGTTTTAATTTAATTTTTTATGATTTTTACACGATAAATGGTTACCAGATTTTAATAGAATTACCATAAAATAGAAAAACATCACTAAACACACCGATATTTTTAGAATTCCGTATCTCATAAGGAAAAAACGGAACGCTTATAGGATCACTTCGTTGTTCGTTTGTCCATCTGTCTGTCCGTCTATCCGTCTGTCAAGACTCTTTTTCTTCAAAAACGAGCAAAGGTATCAAGTTCAAATATATGTCAAATAATTGGGTCTATGGTCCCTCTCAACTGTGAAAAAATCAAACGAGTAAATCAACGTGATCAAAAGATTTGACCATTTATTTCGCATGTTTTGCGATTTCACAAGAGAATCAAAAACTTATAGGATACATTCCGTTGACCTAGATATATATGTGTACACAGTGTGTCCCAGAATGCCTATATTAAATTTTATTAATCGACATAAATTGAATGAGTGGGATAGGATAGAAACATAATCTTTATTCGACGACGCCGTTCAATAAATTAGGGTTGCTAATACCGAAAACATTTAATAACGCTTTTTTAATTTTGAATTACACGAAAAAAATTTTTTTTGACTTGGATTTTTTTTAATATGTTTTACATCAGCTACTCAATGCGTATGATCGCCGTATATGTATATATATATATATATATATATATATATATATATATATATATACACAATATATATATATATATATATATATATATATATATATATATATATATATATATATATATATATATATATATATATATATATATATTGTATATATATATATATATATATATATATATTGTATATATATATATATATATATATATATATATATATATATATATATATATATATATATATATATATATATATATATATATATATATATATATATATATATATATATATATATATATATATATATAAGGCGACCAATGGCTATCGAGTCACTACCATCGTGGCTACTAGGTGGTAGAGTTCTGCATTGTCCTCGCCCGGGTCTGGTACCACCGCCTTACCTATTCTTGCCGCAATAGCGTCAGTGCTTGTCGCTGTCGTGTTCCGGTTGGAGGGTAAGGTAGCCGTAAACTTATGCATGTGGCATTAGACCTCGCCACAAGATAGCAACGCACCATTAACATCTTTGGTGTCTATAGGCGATGGTTGACTCTTTCCATCAGGAGACCCATCTGCTTGTTTGCTATCTTATGATATAAAAAAAAAAAAAAAATATTTTCTTGTTTTTATTACTGAAAATAACGGCTTACCTAGCAGTAGTGCTAAGCACTGACATTATGCTAAGCGACTTGCACCTATGAGGGTCGATCAATTTGTTGATAGTGATACACACACACACACACATATATATATATATACAATATATATATATATATATATATATATATATATATATATATATATATATATATATATATATATATATATATATATATATATATATATATATATAATATATATATACAATATATACAATATACAATATATATATATATATATATATATATATATATATATATATATATATATATATAATATATATATATATATATATAAATATATATATATATATATATATATATATATATTATATATATATATTGTATATATATATATATATATATATATATTGTATATATATATAATGTGTGTGTGTGTGTGTATCACTATCAACAAAATTGATCGACCCTCATAGGTGCAAGTCGCTTAGCCATAATGTCAGTGCTTAGCACTACTGCTAGGTAGCCGTTATTTCAGTAATAAAAACAAGAAAATATTTTTTTTTTTTTTTTATATCATAAGATAGCAACAAGCAGATGGGTCTCCTGATGGAAAGAGTCAACCATCGCCTATAGACACCAAAGATGTTAATGGTGCGTTTGCTATCTTGTGGCGAGGGTCTAATGCCACATGCATAAGTTTACCGGCTACCTTACCCTCCAAACCGGAACACGACAGCGACAAGCACTGACGCTATTGCGGCAAGAATAGGTAAGGCGGTGGTACCAGACCCGGGCGAGACAATGCAGAACTCTACCACCTAGTAGCCACGATGGTAGTGACTCGATAGCCAATTGGTCGCCTTTTACGACCATGCCTGGCGGAACGGCAGTTGGCCTATTCTACAAAGGAGGCCGGGACCAACACGGCGGAAGATATATAACTTTTTTATATGTACAATTTTTTTTATTATTGATCGGACAAGTTTCGTCTGTTTTTTTGCTTAATTTACTACTTCTAGGTGATAACATTTGGCATTTACGTTTTCTGAATACAACTATCCTGATGAAATGATATATTGAAGTGCAATCGTGGCGATATCCATAGTATTCCGTTTAAAGTGATTATTTTAAAAACGTATCTTGTCTCTTTATGTGCAATATGAATACAATCGTTACAGTATACACGGTGTTTTGTTTGTGGTGCTTGGTGCTTTTGACACATAAATAAGTTTAAAACACGAAATGATATAAAAATAACAAATATTATTTGAGTTATCGGTAGATTAATTTATTCCAATACAGTCCCAAAATTATTATCACCCCAACGCACATTGAAACTACCTTTTAGAAAGCGATTAGTAGATATCAAACATATTGTGATAGTAACGTTTCCCATTATACTTACAGGCTTTGGACTGTTGGAATAGTTAAGTGGTAAGAATTTTAGTGATTCAAGCGAATAATAATTTGATAACTAAAATTTAAAAAAAATAGTGTCTACATAAACTATTTTTATAGACTTTTGGGATAATTACACTTTTTTTAAAATTTTTATATCATAAGATAACAACAAGCAAATGGGGTCTCCTGGTGGAAAGAGTCACCTATCGCCTATAGACACCAAAGGTGTTAATGGTGTGTGATATCTTGTGACGAGGTCTAATGCCACATGCATAAGTTCACCGGCTACCTTACTCTTCAAACTGGAACACGACAGTGACAAGCACTGACGCAATTGTCGCAGGTATAGGTAAGGCGGTGGTACCAGACCCGGGCGAATCAATGCAGAGCTCTACCACCTAGTAGCCACGATGGTAGTGACTCGAATAGCCAATCGATCGCCTTCTATGTCCTGCCTGTCAGGACGGCAGTTAGTCTATTCTTCAAAGGAGCCCGGGCCCAACACGGGGAAAATAGAACAAACTTTACAAACTATTACAATCGATTTAACTGCTGATTCTGAACAAACTAATTTCGGCTTTTGTAATTAAAGAAGCACCTTGTATAGTTCATATCAATACTAATCAATATGGTTATACTTGAATTGATATGAAATCAAGTGTTATGTTTAAATTGCGTGATAGAACCAAACTATATAATTACGCGGGTTATTTTATAGGTTAAGTTGATTGAATCGAATGTTCCAATACACGCTTGGCTCACGATATAATATTGGTTTTGTTGACATGCAAGATAAGTATGATTCCTTTTTCATTTTTTTGCCATATTTGACAACTGTGGCTTGTATTTTGCAAAGACCGATACGACGAATATGTTGAGAACCATGTAATGTTAATATATCACCAGACACCGGAGAGCTACTGAGAATTTTCTTCGAAAACAAACGTAACAATAGTAACAATTTTATTTTGTCTGAAAATACGCTTGTTTATAACTGGAGGTATATTAAAATTTAAAGAAATGTTTGTCAACAATAAGCTTTGTCATTATATAGCTTTTTTTATGTTATTGAGATAGGTAAACTGGCAGACGTGCCACCTGATGGTAAGTGGTCGACGTCGCCAATGAACAAAAATGGGATACCTGGGCTGGAACTGGCCCAGGTATTCCATTCATGTGTTGCCTATCCTGAGACATAATATGTTAAGCCTCGGAGCCAGTAATTACACTGCCTATCTTGTCCTTCTCTCCGAAACACAGCAAAGCTGTTTCACGGCAGAAACAAGCAAGATAGTGGTACCCATGCAGCCGGGAGCGCGGCATAGCGTATCCCTCCCACCGGTAAAAAATGCGTAGCGTTTGCACATGTCGCTAAATTATCTGTAATGAGCCTTCATTAACTTTAAATAAGATGTTAAAATAGGAGTAAAAAAAATAAAGTTTAAAAATAATCAGTAAAGTGAGCATTCCGTATCTTTTGTTTGGTGAGTTTCCGATAAGTCTTCTCAATAAGCTAAATCAGAAGGCAATAAACGTTAAAAATTATCTCAAATAAACTGCATAAATATTTATGATTTTTTTTATAAAGATAAACCAAATTGACGTGATAAAAATGAAGATTTGAAAAAAAAAATCAATTTTTCTCACAGGAAATGCGAGGCATTGCTAGTTAAATTATGAGCTATTTTATCATCAATGGCCATACAACTTAATATATTTAAAAACAGGTTTCGCCAGTCGACTTCTTTTAATCACGATTTAATAATTCAGTATGAAACGCACCGATGGCACCAGAATGAATGATTTTTAGGTAAACACATGATTAACTAAATCGTATTCATAATTTGGATATTCTTCTATAAACGATACCTTATATTTCTATTAATAAGCATTAGCATACCTTGATCAATATATTTCTATTGATCAAGGTATGCTTTTTGAGTAAGCTTATATTATATTTTGTAAATTACAGGGTAATAATAGTAAATCCTTTATTTTTCAACATTTAACATTTATCACTAAAATTAATCTGTTTGGATGTTTGTTACTTAATCACGCAAAACCTACGAAACGGATTTAAATGAAATTTGGCATACAGGTAGATGATGACTTGGAATAGCACATAGGTTACTTTTTATCCCTAAACAATTAGGTGATCCCGCAATTTTCAAAAAACTTTTGTAATGCAGCGAGTTGCATGCCGCAGCTAGTTAAAATATAAATTTTAAAACCTACACTTAAATTACAAAATGGTAAAGGCTTTCTCTAACTCCTTCCATTGCTATCTGCAGCCATTCTATCCTATCCTATCTTCTTACATTGCTTCCGCGGTTGCTAGTGCCATATCTTGGATATCAAACTGTCCCCTGTAGACTCCATTTTTCCTTTTTATAGCGGAGTATATGTCCAGTCCATGATAGTTTATGTAAGTTGATCAATACGTGACAGGATGTCTATTAATTTCGTTTTATGCCTGATGTTTGTACTTCTAGCTTTGCCCATTAGTTTCAAGCCCAGCATACTTCTTTCCACGCCTCTCTGATATCTTGCTAGTTTGTCCCTATGGCATTTTGTCAAAGCCCAGGTTTCACAAGATGCAGGGATAGCTACAGGTATCAAAAGCCTTCTTCTTGATCTTAACGCCAAGTTTTTTACTTTTCATGATTTTTTTCAAGGCTCAATATTTTTTCCACCCAGTCGCAATTATTTTGCCTATATTTTTAGACATTTGGTCGTTGGGTTACAGGTTAAATTATATGTTCATGCTTTGATTTTATCATTCATCAACGTATATCTTACATGTTATAAATGTGAAAGTTTGTGAAAATGAATGGATGGATGTCTGTTACATTTTAATGCAAAAATGGATTAATCAATTTAGATAAAATAAGACACATTATTTAGATAATGAATTGAAATAGAGCGTAGGATACTTTTTATCTTAGATTAATAAGTGTTTCCCATGGGATTCATCAAAACAATTTATGAAAAAGCAAGCTGCAGGATACAGTGAGTAACAATGACAATGCCAATAGGTATTCCAGTAGTAATCCAGTAAATATACAATGTAAAGGACTAAACAAAACAATAATAAACTATAAATAAACAATAACTAAAAGTACAACACTTGTAAGAACATTGTTTTTTATGTTTTGTACATGTACTTGTAACTGAATGGAAATTTTACTTGAATTTAGATTTATATTACTAACATTAAAAGTATCTTCACGCCCATATACCCTAAGGGGTAGGCAGAGGTACAACAAGTGCACCCACGATTAGCCGAAAATACTTAGTCCCACAATGTGATAGGTGGCAAGCCTATCGCCAACCGGGCATTTCCCAATCCCGGGCAAATTTGTGTTTCTCAGAAAACTGAAAAAAAAACACTTTTTTTATGTGCCCGACCTAGGAATCGAACCCGGGACCTCATATGGCCGACGCCAACGCTGGACCACTAGACCACAGAGGCCATTACTAAAATTATAAATGTTTGGATGTTTGAATGTATGGATGTTTGTTATGCTGGGGCCGCACTTGCGTCTATCGTCTAGAAGTGATATGCGCGCTAAGGCACTTGCAGTCCGGAATATACGCGAAAATAGCCGGTAACATCTGCATTTATCCTGTCATTGTACGAAGCTGTGACGATACACGGAAGTGCGGCTGAGCCATTACTCAATCGCGCAAATACGGCTTAACATAACTAGGAATTGATTATAGGGTATATTTTATCACGAAAAAATTTGTTGTTCACGGGAGATCCACAAAAACACTTATAATGCAGCACTCCACATCCCGCCACACAGATAGAAGCGCACTTTATCCTTCAAACCGGAACACGACAATCGCAAACATTAACACCATTGCGGCAGGAATAAATAAGGCGGTCCAGTGGTACCAAATACCCGGGCGAGACGTTGCGGAACTCTATCGCCTGGCAGTCACGATGATAGTGACACGTATAGCCAATTGGTCATCTTTTACCACCTGCCTGACAGATCAGCAGTTGGTCTATTCTTTAAAGGAGCCCGGATTAACACGGGAGATATTTATTTATTTATTTTATATTTTGTTGTGTACAATAAAACATTAAATAAATAAATAAATATAAAACAAATGTGTTAGAAATTTTTGTAAAATGTATTTGAAGGTGTCTGGGACTACTTTAAATCCGACAAAAATGTCTGGGATATTTTTATTTAAATTCTAAAAAAATCTAATTAATTTTAATGCAATACCAATCAAGTTGCCAAAAATATATTTTGGGATTTTTTTGCAAATTTTGTATATTGCGCAGTAATGAAATAACCGCAACGCTCTGCCAGACTCGTAGGCCCGGTATCGCCATTTGAGTAAATTATATAGGTAATTTCAAAATTCAAATCTGCCAAAGGACCTTTCAAAAATCCGTCGCCAGCTCTTGAACCATTAGACGAGTTTCTGATAATCTATAATTACTATAACATATTTTAATTCATTGCCTCTTACTGCTTTGGTTTGATGTTACTTTTACAAAACTCAATAGGTACAATGGGCTCCAATATTACCAACGCCAGGTGGCACAGTTTCTTTAAATAAAAAAATGTTTCCATAGCGTGATAAAGGAAAATTACATCCGAATAGCTAGTTGTACTAATATATTGCTTGAAACTATTCCGTATGCCTGTATATCATAATTATATCGTAATCGCTTTCTTAAACAGAAGCCAAAATTGACGTCCGTGCCTCCGGCTCGCATTACTGACATCTCGTGCTGTGTTGGTTAATTTTAATACCGCTATGTTTCCATTATACAGTTTGTCATTGTTTTTTAATACACGGAACAAGTTTTTTTATTATTATTATCGATAGGGAAGCACTTGTCCATGATCTCGCCTGGTGGTAAGTTAAGATGTGGCCTAAGATGGAACGCGCTTCCTTAAAAGGTACCTTATTGTTTAAATATCGTACTACTTAATTTACATCTTTTTAAAGATTTTCGTCTAAAGAGCACAATATAATAAATTAATTAATTAATTAATATTCTTGGAATAAATTACACTTACTGATCTAACTCCAAAGTAAGCAAATTATTTGCTTGTGTTATGGGTGTTAGTCAACGATATTAATACATAGAAGTATATACATAAATACTGAAATATATTTAATAATCACCCAAATCCGAAAACACAAATATTTATTCTCATCCCACATATGCTTGTCCCTGTCGGGGATCGAAACCGAGCCCCGGCCATTGCGTAGTTAGTGTCGCTAACCACTCGACCAACGGGGCGGTCAAAATATATACATTATTATTTCCTTTCTTAAAAATAAATGAAAAAAATAAATATGATGAAACAGGTAAATATTTTCTTTGACGTACCTATCTTAGTTAGGGGATTTTAATCTTGTACTATTGTTATACTAGACGAGGTGAAAAGGAACTTTTGCACAATATTGTAGCCAAAAATATAAATGTTAACATCATAGCTGTTATATTAGTTACAAAGATTATTCATACACTTGTAGTGTACATAATATAGTTAAATATACAGTCAGCAGATATCAGCGCTAGTATCGCTATATTTAAGGAAAAAGTTTTTTGGTTTTTTTTTTCATACTTTTCATCAAACACATGAAACATATAAGATGATAAATTATAAGTGAATCAATAATTTTAGGTAATTATTTAAAAATATCAAGGGTCTCCACGAAAAAATAATAATTTTGGTAATATATTTTTATTTCAGTAAACTATAATCATTATAAAGGCGAATATAAATATACCGGTTAATTCCTAGATCACAATAAACGTCGGTGACGTATTTTAATCACAGGCGACACCAACACTCCGCGATCTTAATAAAATACTGGAAATAAACAAAATCACACATACAATTTTTATGTGTAATATTACACATTGTGTACATGTACAAATATTTCCAAACCACTAAAAAAACAAGAAATACGTGACTACAAAAGTTTAATGATTTTTATATATTTGACTGATTTTTATTATTTTTATATATTTTTTTCATTTACTTTGTTAAGTAAATAAAAAAAATATATAATTTAAATTGGTAAATTTAAATATATCTACATATTAAATATCTTATCTAGAACGTTAATAATAATAATAAGAATTGTTTTATTTACCACACAGTATATAATATATTACCTACCTACCTACTTTAGGCTACCTTAAACAAACAATAACATAGATTTTATTCGATATTATTGTTATTGCATATAATATAATATTTTATTGTTAAACACAATGATTTTGTTATGCTCAAAAGTAGATAAATAGAAAATGGACAAATATATCACTGAATAATGTACCACGTTACTATTTGTTACAATTATAAGTCTCACAACTTCATGATACAGCTCTTCATTTTTGAAAAAATATAAATCCCATAAAATATTAAATTGCATGATGAGTAAATTAAATTTCACTTATAACGATACATCATTTTGATCCCATTTTAGTAATACAATGTACACTGTCTTGCATTTGAAAGCTTCGCCTTTCAAATATAGAAATTTATGTCGAATAATGACGGTTCCTTAGTATTTGCGTGACAATGGAAACCAACAACGTCGCCATGATTGCGGTATACCCCGAAGCGACTATTTGCCGCACTTCAGCCAAATTGCGTTCGCATTTGCGCGCACGCGCTATTATTTTTCAAGAATGCATAGTCAATGAAGAAGGCTTGTTATGACTTAAATTAGAATTTGAAATGAGTGGAGTACATTTGAGTATATTTTAAGACAAAATATTATGCACTTACACCAGATTTAAATTTATATTTACTTCTTTGTCTACGCTTGACCATATTTTAATAAAGATAATATTAATACGCTCAGATGGTAGTTGCAAAATATTTTATTCCATAAAAATCCTTTCTTGATTGGGTATCAAAATTGAAATGTTTGAATGTCACACAAACAAACATCTTAATTTAAATTTCTTTAATATATACAAAAAACCTTGAGAAATTATACAGTTAAACCTTCCTCGTGAATTTCTTTATCCGTTGCCAAAAATCGCATGAAAATCCGTTTAGTGATTGTTGAGTCTATCGCGAACAGACAGACAGACACGGCGGGGAATTTGTTTTATAATAAGTATAAATAATGTACTCGTGTTTAACCACGATCGATGTCCGCAGCGTAACATTTTGCGCATTCGTATGGTTTTTCGAGACAAAAAGAAAAAGTAGTAGTAATAGTAGTCTGTACCGTTATGCCTGGCACTCTCTTTCTATCTTCTATGGCGGCGTCAAGATATGAATGTATGTGATAGTTATCATGATAGATAACAATGATACCGACGAATTTATTGTATAAGAATTTGGAATGTGCTTCTATTGTGTAAGAATATGAGATCAGCAAAAAGCTAGACAATTTCCTGTTGGAAAGATACAAAAGCTGTCCTAAGTCACCAAATGCACTACTATTCATATGGTATGAAGGCATTATGCACACGTTGACTCACTTGCTCTTCTAGATACAAAATAAAAAACAGTATTTTTTCTGTTCATAATTAGAATGTGAGGCTTAATTGGGTAATCGTTTTTTAACTTCCACCCGCTTAAACTACATATTCAGTAAAAATGTGTACTTACCTTTGCAATAAATAGAAACTACCAATACTTAAAAATAATAGTTCCAAATACAGCACGTGTCTAGACAAATGTGAGGAGAAATTCTAAGTCGTGAAGGCCGGGGGTAAACAGTAATAATAGAACATTATTGCAACTGGACAGAACGTCTGGAAGTGGTTGTTGGTTCGAGGGAAAAGCGTACGCGAAATATGCTTCCAACAAAGTTGAAATAGATTAATGAATAACATTTCTTTCCCTTTAATATTGTGTATTTTAGAGATTATTTATTAAATAGTCAGTTATACTTTACCATACCATATATTGAATTAATCATTAAAATCCCTTCGATTATAACGTTTTGGGACGTAACTAGTATAATTTTGCAGTAGGTAATATTTTTTTTAAATAATCAATAATATGTGTGTATTTAAGTAGTATTGCAAGAGGACTCTCTCATTCATCAAGTTACTAGCGTATACACCTAGTGATACCAATAAAGAAGAGACTGGAATTCAATTTTTAACAAAGAAAAGCCCTTGTGTGATGAGTATAGATGTTTGTACCTCAGAGTCTGGGTACTTGTGATAATATATATTTCAGCATTTTATACGTTTTTTTTTATAATACATATTACATTGTCGTAAGTCAGTTCGTGTAATTTGTTCAGCAAAATTAATTAATGAATTAATTAGAAGCTAAATAAATAAATGGTTGTATAATATTTTAATGGCTTTTAGAATAAAAGTGATTCCTTTTTATTTTTATATATTTCTAATATTATATACTTTTTAATTAATTTAGGCAAATTTAATTAAAGACCTACGCCTGTCTTAAATATGAACAGTGCAAAATATGTCATTATGATTTGCTTGTATTTTATATTATATACTATTTTTTTAAGATTTCATTTACTTCAAATATAAATGTAAAATCATTTTTTTATGAGAGTAAATCAGTTACCTAAATAGTTCATCGTGTAGCAATTTAAATACAGTGTTTTACTTCACTGAAACATCTCGCAACTTTCTTAACGATGATTCCAGAATTTTCACTTTACATATTAATATATAGGTATTTATAAAGAAAATCAGAAAAATATTTTTAATTTGTAATGTAAGTATAGGATCTACGAGCTTAATAATTTCGACCAATTTTACAAAACCTACACCGATCAAACGTGAGTGTGGCCATTTTTAATAATTTAGTTAATATTATCTAACGAATGTTTTAATAATTTTATAAGATCTACGAATATTAATTATTTTTAGAATAATATTTTTTAAAATATTATTAGGCAATAAAATCCATTAAAAATATAAACGTATTAATCAATTTGGTATTTCATAATTATATTATAAAATTATTAACTAAAATCCAATCATAATTAATCTCTGAAAATCGCCTATCAGCAGCTTATGACATAGACCATTTGTGACTGCAGGGTGACTAAGACCCGGCCCCAGTTGCAGGGCCGTGATTCAAATTGCATCTCATTTTGCGGAGAATCTACCGGTTGCAGTGATTGTGTACCAATTGACAGCTTGTGGGTTGCGATTGGAAACAAATAATAGTGTGTAAACATCGAGATTGTATGTGGTCGTTTAGCAGACATGTAGGACGTATAACTGGAATATATAAAAGCTGAATATACCTATAATGTTAGGTATTTGCAATAAGTGCATTAGATTAAACGCAATAAAACTGCAAAGACTGAAATACAATTTTTATATCTCCAGAGATCCTGGATTAGATCTTCACAAAATGTATATGGGACCAAATGAGACGTAGACTCTTCAAAACAAAGAAGAAATTCCTAAATTTGTGAAGAAATTCCTGGCGTGCCTGCCTAAGGAAATAGTGTTTTAGGGTCACGAGAACGGAGTCACGAATAACAGCAAGTCATATATATTCCGCCATTATTACACGGCTTTTTAGAATTAAGAAAATATTGAAAAATATTTTACAAACATACAGAGTTGTGTGTAAAATATTTTTCTATTTAATTTTATACTTTTTTTAATTTTATATACTTTACTTTATTTACTTATACCACTTTAATATTATTATTAACCTGCATTTACTTATTCCCCAATAGTTTTAATTTTAATCATGTTGGGATAGACCCGTATGAAAAATATAACTACCAGCAATTCCAGTTAGATAGTTTATTGCAAGGTAAACCGCAAACACGTCATTTCATGGTCTTAGGATTTATCTATCTCTAACTGCTATTACATAGCGTCAATGCTTGTCAATATCATATTTCGGATTAGAGGTAAGGTAACTTGTAAACTTATACATTTTTTTATATCATAAGATAGCAAACAAGCAGATGGGTCTCCTGATGGAAAGAGTCAACAATCGCCTATAGACACCAAAGGTGTTAAGGTGCTTTGCTATCTTGTGGCCCTCTAAACCAGAACACGACAGTGACAAGCACTGACGCTATTGCGGCAGGAATAGGTAAGGCGGTGGTATCAGACCGGCCGAGAGAATGCAGAACTCTACCACCTAGTAGCCACGACGGTAGTGACTCGTATAACCAATCGGTCGTCTTTCACGACTTACCTGGTAGAACGACAGTTGGGGTATTCTTCAAAGGAGCCCGGGAATAACAGTGAAATCCCATGCAAGAGTATTAACACACCATTAACATTTCCAGAGATGTTATCAACATAGGCGGTGGTTGTCTCTTTACATCAGGAAAGCCATCATCTAATTTGCTACCGTGAAATATAAAAACAAGTCATCATAAAATATAAATAAATGAAATTACCTGTTAACTGTAAATTATGAATGTTTAACTAATCAAATTTTCCGGTCTGTCAAGCACCCCACGGTAAAGCACGTGGTATAGCGACGCGTGTCATGAGCGATAATCTTCGTCACGGTCGGTATTGCACGCAAATACCGTGTAAATTGTCGTGTTTAACTATGTAACTATTAATTCGTATTAGTTCGTCTAATTTGACAGTAATGTAAGCCTTCTGTATATCATTTGAGTTCAAAATCACAAGGTATGATTCAAATTCATATGTATAAAAATAAAAAGAAATACATATCGTTAATAGCGTTCTCTTTTTAAACATTTGTAAGAATAACTTATGCCTGTGGCATTAGACCTCGCCACAAGATAGCAACGCTCCATTAACATCTTTGGTGTCTATAGGCGATGGTTGACTCTTTCCATCAGGAGACCCATCTGCTTGTTTGCTATCTTATGATATAAAAAAAAAAAAGAATAACGGTTATACGAATATTATAGTTTAAGTAAGTTTTTGTATCTATTCATATAGTTATTAATATGTTTATATATATTTGTGTTGGTCCCGGGCTCCTTTGAAGAATAAGCCTACTGCCGTTCTGCCAGGCAGGTCGTAAAAGGCGACTGAGTGGCTATGCGCGTCAGTACCATCGTGACTACTAGGTGGTAGAGTTCTGCATCGGCTCGACCGGGTCTGGTACCACCGCTTTATCTATTCCTGCCGCAATAGCGTCAATGCTTGTCACTGTCGTGTTCCGGTTTGGAGGGTAAGATAGCCGGTAAACTTATGCATGTGGCATTAGACCTCGCCACAAGATAGCAACGCACCATTAACATATTTGGTGTCTAAAGGCGATGGTTGACTCTTTTCATCAGGAGACCCATCTGCTTGTTTGCTATCATATAATATAAAAAAAATTGTATTTATGTAAGTATACTTACGTGAACATTTATTTAAAACGTACTTACGTTATATTTTTTTATGTTTAACTAGCGATCTGCCCGCGATATCACCCGCGTAGCTTTTGTTCCCGTGGGAACATCGGAAAGGTTTGTATACTTAAACCTTCTTCAAGAATCAATCTATCTATTAAAAAAACCGCATCAAAATCCGTTGCGTAGTTTTAAAGAATTAAACATAAATATGGATAGACGGAGAAAGCGACTTTGTTTTATACTATGTAGTGATTTGCATGTTGCAATTATTTTGCAATAAAATAGCAAACAAGCAGATGGCTCTTTTGATGATGAAACCATAGCCTATAAGTACCAGATATTTATGTAGCAAAGTCGTCTCTAATCCAAGTCGAAATGCTACATGTATAACTTTATAAGCTACCTTAAGATAAGCAATGACGCTTTTATGCCAAAACAAGTTAAGAATTAGTTACTAAGCTCGGATGAAACGTAGTCAAAATATAGGTATCACCTAAAAGTCACAATAGTTGAGACACGTTTAACCAATTATTTTTCTTTTACGATCTACCTAGCAAGAAGGATCAAAAGGGTTCCGAACTAACTGGACTAAAAACGGATTTAACATTTACGCTTGTCAAATGATGTTTTTGATATTTCATTAAAATAATTTTCAAATCAGCATTTAATTTTTTGCTACTTTTAAATCTACTAGTTCGTTATCCTATGACCAAAAAAAAATTCAAATTATCTTGTTTTTAGACTTATTGCATCTATAAAATACCTGTGATAATCGTTTTTGTTATTCTATACACCGCTTACACCAACTACACTTTAACATGATAATCACCTGTATCGTTGTGCAATATTGTTCACGCTCTGTGAATATTACACGGTCTGGTATACCACGTGCTGGTGAGTGGGGTGCGTGCTAGACCGTATCCACACTTGACAAATTACTTTGTAATAATCACATTATGTTATTGTAATAAGTAATTGTTTACGGTTTTACGAATGAGCAAGTTTAATTATGTGTGTATTAATGAACATATTTTTGAAACGAAGTTCCTTACGGCAGGCTTGGAGGGGATAAGGATTTTGCTGCGCGACCGAACTGAAAAAAATGTGTTAGTAAAACCGTAAGAAAAATGCGTGGAATAAAAGCATTAAATGAGACGTGCGCAGGCGCGACAGTCGCGTACACAAGCGAGTAGTGCCGTTTAGCCGAAGGAAGTTCGTTCCTACCTGGTGTCCCGCGACACCACATCATTTTTAAAATAAAAATTCAATGTACAGTTTTGATATTATTTTTTATAATATTATATCAGTCGCCTCTATGGTCCAGTGGTCCAGCGTTAACATTGACCACATGAGGTCCCAGGTTCGAGTCCCGGGTCGAGCACATAAAAAAAGTGTTTTTTTCAGTTTTCTGATAAACACAAAGTTGCCTGGATTGGAAAGTGCTCTGTTGGCTATAGGCTTGCCACCTATCACATTTGTGGGACCAAGTATCTTCGACTAATCGTGGGTGCACTTGTTGTATCTCTACCTACCTCTTCGGGGATATGGGCGTGAAGATACTTTATATTTTTACTATATTTTATAGAACAATCAACAAGCAGAGAACTCCCGATGGAAATTAACAATCATTGTCTATAGACACCAAAGATGTTAATAGGAAATTCTTATCCGTATGGCAGGGTTGTAATGACACATGTACCGAGTAACTTACCCTCTTAACTGGAACACAACAGCGTAAGTAATGCGAAGGTACTAAACCCGGTGGGACTTTGCAGTACCCAAGAACCTAATAGTCATGATGGTTGTGACTCGTACTGCCAATTTTTTACTTTTAACAAAATGCATGGTAAAATGGTAGATGCAGATTATCTATTATTCAAAGAGGTCCGAACCAGCAAGAGGACAATGAACAACTTTGATACATTCTACACACATCATCGTTGCGTTCACACATTACCAATACTTGCTACTGACGGTAGTTATCGGTGGAAATGTTAATGCGGATTTTTTGTATAAATGCAATTATTGTACTGTTTACAAGTGTATTAATACAAACATAAGTAGGTATTGCATCGATACATGTTTGATCGCGTAGATAAGCGCTCATCCTGTCCCGTTTCACACAATATGTCATTCTATATCCATACTATCCATATTTCCATACTAATATTATAAATGCGAAAGTCTGTCTGTCTGTCTGTCTGCTACGCTTTCACAGCTAAACCGCTGAACCGATTTTCATGAAATTTGGCATGGATATAGTTGAAGGTCCGGGGTCAAAGATAGGCTATTTTTTTTCAAAATCAGTCCCTGGAGGGCTGAAAAAAGGGATGAAATTTTTATTAAAAGCTATTTGGACGACTTATTAATACACCCGCGGGTAAAGCTGCGCGGGTCAGCTAGTATTATTATAAATGCGAAAGTAACTCTGTCTGTCTCTGTGTCTGACTCATTTTCACGCCTAAAACACTGAACCGATTTGGATGAAATTTGGTACAAAGATAGCTTGAGACTGGATAAAGGACATAGGATAGTTTTTATCCCGGAAATCCCGCGAGGACGGGAACTATGCGGGTAAAGCCCGAAGACTTTTATTTTAGAAATTTTTTCGCGCGAACGAAGTCGTGGACACAGTGATAATAAATCACGTATTGCTACCTCGTAGTAAATGCGATAGAATGAGGACAAATAGGTTTATTAATAGCACACTTTGGTGTTTCAGTAAATTGTTTTAATGAAGTGAGAGAATGGGATTGTTGCCGTTAAAGTTCTTTGTACCGTGGATGTTAATATTTTCATGTAATTTTGTGGGAATGAGCAAAAAGCAAAAAAATATGTTTACTTCTTAATTGGGGTTCGTTTCGGGGAATAGATTAAATTTCTCACTTTTATCTATCACGTCAAAGGCAAATGATAACTAAACATTTCTTTATCAACTTAACTGCAGACTAGTTGACAGAATTCTGCAACATCTTCTCTAGATTTGGTGTCTCTTAAAGCTGACACTTCTGCTCCTCATTGCCGACTTTGAACATCTTAACTACTAATGCATCTATCATTATATTCCCGCCACATGATTAGCAATACATCATCATCATTTTTGCTATCTACAGTTGTCTCTTTTTTATCGCGCAAGCAATTCCTGATTTGTTAAAAACTACACGTTCCAGAGTATCTGAATACAAAATTACATTCATATTTCATGCCATGGGCCAAGTGTAAGCCACAACAATTTATATTGTCTTAACAAAATTCTACGTCTTATGCTACCTATTTTAAATAGCGTGTAGAACACATCTCACGTGATGCTACCAAAAAGTCGTTATAAAGCGTAAAATTGGATTACTTATTGTTTTTTCTCAAATACCGTTCCGCTCGTGATCGTGTCGTGAGTAACTTTTTTGGTAACAACAAATTGGGAACATTTTACGTTTTCAATAATTTATTTTTTACTTCTTTCCTAAAAAGAGACGAAACATCTTTAGAATCAACAAGTTGTGCGGGACGTAAAATTATTTTCGTACATCTTGCCTTATTTTTGTTTTTAGATAATAATTTATCTATTAGTACTAGTTCAATGTAGGATTTGAAAAAATAATAATGTAACAACCTCTAAATCTGAAGACCTATTCTTCAGATTTAGAGGTTGTTACATTATTATTTTTTCAGTAAAATCATTCATAATGCAAGGTAACTTTTTCCCGTGTTGGTTCCGGCTCCTTTGGCCAAATACCGTTCTGCCAGGCAGCTCGTAAAAGGCCACCGATTGGCTATATGAGTCACTAACATCGTGGCTACTAGGTGGTAGAATTCTGCATTGTCTCGCCCGGGTCTGGTAATACCGCCTTACCTATTCCTGCCGCAATAGCGTCATTGCTTGTCACTGTCGTGTTGTCGTGTTCCGGTTTGGAGGATAAGGTAGCTGATAAACTTATGCATGTGGCATAAGAACTCGCCATAAGGTAGCAACGCACCTTTAACACCTTTGGTGTCTATAGGCGATGGTTGACTCTTTCCATCAGGATCTGCTTGTTTGCTATCTTATACTATATAAAAAAATAACTGCATAACAATATTTTTAAATACTCTTATTATTCGTTATGGAACCAGCGCCTAAGCTCTTTTGAGTGAAGTGTAGTAATGGTAACAATATACGTGTTGGCACTGAGATCTTTTTGCACTAAAAAAGGTTATCTATACAAAATTATTTTTTTTACTAAAATAGGTTATCTTAATAAAAATAATCCCCAACCAGTGAATTGAATTCACTACCATATTATCTACAGCCGAAATGGCTAATTAGTAGTCAAATGAGGCATTAACTGATATTATATTTTTTATAAAAAGCATAGTTTAAAAAGGAAAAACAACAAATGGTTTAAGTAGCAAATTAAAATTATACCATACGTAATGAAAGAAACAATTAAAGGCTTTACAAAAAACATGAAAATAGCACAAAAGAAATGGAGCAATCTAAAACGGATATTCCACAATCAACGTGTCACAATTTTAATTAAAGCCCTTGCAAATACTATCGCTTTTTTGAACCCAGATTCTTCAGCGACGTAATAATTGCACTAAATAACAGGGCGGAGTCCAACGGATTTGGATTCGCCCAGTTGCATTTCGGAAGGTTATTTAGGATGTATTTATTCTAGAAGGAACATGTTTGTATTAAGTCTTTGTTGTTTTAAAATACACATAGATTTTTAATATTTAAATACATCTAATGCTACTGGTAGTCTTATCACAACTCTTTAATTTTAGTAATTTTATTAATTATTGTAGAAAGTCGTATCATATTTCAATAGGACATAAAACTAGCGATAATTAACCTGTCACATCATGGAACCTCTTTTATCTCTGCCTAATGTGGGCCTATAAATATTTATTTGTATATAAAAATAACTTTCAACAGTGACTTCATTGCGTCGAAATTTAAAATCAGGGTGAGTAAAACTATTAAAGACACTGATATAATTAAAATAATTCACAAATGTTAACTAGTAATATCTAATATTAACTAAGTGTTTACGTTGATCATGTGCGTTTTAATAAACAAGTTTTTTTTATTTTTATTTTATAGGATATCCAATAAGCAGGTGACTCTCCTGATATAAATTAACAATTATTGCCTATAGACACCAAAGATGTTTATGGTGCATTCTTATCCGTATGGCAAGTGTGTAATGCCACATGAACCGTCTAACTGGAACGCCTCTAAACTGAAACACGATAGCAAAAATCGAACACAATACTAGGAGTTAACAAAACGAAGGTACAAAACCTGGTTGGAACTTTGCTGGACCCAAACACTTGATAGTCGTAATGGTTGTGACTCGTACAGCCAATCGTTTACTTTTAACGAAATTATCTGGTAAAATGGCAGGGCCCAAAGCAGCAAGGGCACGGTGAACAAGTTCGATACATCCAATGGTGGCAATATTAATGTAATATTTTGTATAAATTTAAAATCAGAGTAAGTGAAACCAATAAAAGACACTGATATAATTATAATAATTTTACAAATATTAACAAGTAATACCCAATCAAAATTTCAATAGTAATTTAGAGTAGGTAGGTATGGTTTTAAAAAAGTAAAGGTGCATACCCACTAATTAATTAAATCACTTAAGTAGTGAGTAAAAATAGCTAGCTCCCATTTCATTAAAAATATTCTTCGCTTCCATTAATAAAACTTTATATCTTCCACCAACAAACCCATAAGCGTTGTAATTATTTCATAATTGGTGGGTCGGTCCTGACTCGGTAGCCGATGCATCACGGTAACTCGCTCATCCTCGCTCAGGAAGGAGCTTTATAATTTATTTCAAATCACCTTTAATAAAGAAAGCTATCCTTGACGTCTAGTAAACTTTATACAATTTAAGTTGAGTAAACCTAATAATTAAACACAGTAAAATACCAATGACTGACTTTTAGCCGCCTTCAAAAGAAGAAAGTAATTATTTTAAACTGTATGTGTGTGATATTATTGGAGTTACATATTATTTGATTACGATGTCTATTTTAGGCTTCTATGCACGTGTGCTAAATTTTGTAAGTGTATTTATGTGTGTATGTTTGTCCATGAGTTTTTCGGAAATTAAAAGTCATATTGAAATTATCTTTTTTAATTTAAATTAGGTTTATTCAAACTTAGAGAACAGTCCACGTTTCTCCAAAATCAGATCGATAAATTTTGACATATGAGTGTCCACGTATTTTTGGAGAGGATATGCATAATATAGGTAAGTATCTACCGGTTTATTTTTTTAAATTACTTTTACGAATTCCATGTACCTCAGGGAATGATTTCGTGAACACAATATAATAAAGAATTTTATACGTTCTTCACAAAAATGTAGGAGGGTATTTAAATTGAAAACTTAGTTCTTTTTATCAGTACTCTTGTATTAAGATATAACTGGCGACAATAAAAACTCCCAGTGTAGATTTTTTTTATATCATAAGATAGCAAACAGGCAGATGGGTCTCGTGATGGAAAGAGTCACCCATTGCCTATAGACTCCAAAAATGTTAATGGTGCGTTGCTATCTAGTGGCGAGGTCTAATGCCACATGCATAAGTTTACCTTACCCTCCAAACCGGAACACGACAGCGACAAGCACTGACGCTATTGCGGCAAGAATAGGTAAGGCGGTGGTAACAGACCCGGGCGAGACAATGCAGAACTCTACCACCTAGTAGTCACGATGGCAGTTACTTGCATAGCCAATCGGTCACCTTTTACGACCTGCCTAGTAGAACGGCAGTTGGTTTATTCTTTAAAAGAGCCCAGAACCAAAACGGGGAAATTTTACCAAAGATTTTAAAAGATTTTACCAAATATTTTTTCTAGTAGACTAGAAATCAATGACGAAGTAAAATAAAGGACACTATTTCCGAATAAGTCCCAAGACGCACTTTTGTAACACCCATAGTTCATGTTGTCAGTAACTTATTTAGGTTTAGCTCAAATACTCAAAAATTCTGACATTTAAATTTAAATTTACAGGACAGTATCAAAACATTTCTTTAAATAAAAATCCAAAAACAACGTAATGCATGATCAGATTTGCACTGGATTTTTTGAGTTTATTGATAATAATCTCTAGTTAATTATAAAATAAATCACAAAACAGACAAAAGTGAGATGAGTATCCCTTGGAATTCAATTAAGAATTTTATTGCACAGCGAGAATACAAAAACATGTACAAAGCTCGTTGGAACAAGGTATAAAAACACTTAATTTATCCAGCACGTCTGATCAATTATGCTATACGACGCGAGAGTATTACCCGGTTTTATATGCATTACTGGTTTTCATCTGGTGTCGTTACGGAAATTATTGAAGAGGAATTAGTTGATCGTGAACTTATCGATGTAACCGTTATGTATATCGAGGTATGGGCTGTCAAATAAATCAATATGGAGCATGCCGATGGATATGTTCATTCATTCGTTCAGACCACTACTATGTAGATTAAAGATTAATATGTTAAATCTTGAAAGATCCTCATCTGCCTTCTAATTACATACTAATGATTGATGTCATGATTGTGCAACTTTTTAGCAAGAAGTGCATATTATTCAAATGCAGAGAACTTTATAGAGAAGAAACCACAAAACCGAATACAAATAAATCTTTATAAGAACTTTTGATGAGCCAACTATTGTAAAGTTACTGCCGAATTATAAGCGCGCCCGCGCATGCCCGTGACTCAATGGAAGAACATCAGTGTTTTTTTAAATACTTACTAATTTGAAACGAAATACGTATTGCGATATTTACAACTAATTTAAAATCATCCCTATGGCATTACCATCCGCCACATGGAAAGAAATGCATCATTAACATGGTTGTTGTTCGTTTCTATCACTAGAACAATCTGCTTGTTTGCTAATTTAATATTTAAAAATACTACATTAAATACGTGGTATTAGTATGAGATTCATTTATTTCTAAGCTTTTTATTTTCTGATTTATTTATTTAACTAACCTCTAACCTTTGTGGTCTAGTGATCCGGCGTTGAAATTGACTACATAAGGTCCCGGGTTAGGTTTTCAGGAATTAGTACAGTAATTAAAAATGTACTTTTTCAGTTTTCTGATAAACATAACGTTGCCTGGGAGTGCTTGCCACTTATCACTCTGTGGAACTAAGTATCTTTGGCTAATCGTGGGTGCATTGGTTGTACCTCTGCCTACCTCTTCGAGGATACGGGCGTAAAGTTAGTCTTTAAGATGGTCATATTTTATACATTATAGATGTATTGGTAAATTTGTTTACCAATACATCTGTAATAGAATTAGGAAACTTATTGAAAAACGTAGATACTGCTTTACATATTTTCATATACATTTTTCAATTTTGCAATCTGGTTCGTTAACCACTTACGCGGGCGGTCATATATTACGAATCAAAATACCAAAGATCCAAAACTTACAATATACTACATTTACATTCAACCTTTTTCAACGTCCAAGAATTAATCACAGGCAATCAATTTCAATTCATATCCGATCGGTTATAATTAAGAGAGTACATAAAGATTATCTATCGAATTATACCACGCACTAGTTACCTATGTTTTAGTGGTTATAAATGTACAGTGAGTACTGTATTAGCATTCCGGATTATACCGTTAATCGATACAGATTCTTTGTCGGGCTTATTAATAAGGAAATCTACAAAACTCGTCCGCACATACGTTCATACATTAAATTAAGCCTTAAGGCGCAGTGACGCCACGTTTGATTTTAAATCTATCGATATTTATGTTTTAACACCATAAACAAGCAGCTTTCTAATCAGGAAATCTACATTTTTAGTGTAACTAGGTCATTACTTTTTAATGCAGTTACTTTTAAACACTCATATTTATGAGAAAAAAAATAATGTTTTAAAAGATTTATGTCAATTACTTTACATTTTATGTAAAAAATTTCAAAAATATATTTATTATGTATTATAAATATACATATCAGAAAAAGAAATACGTCTTAAAATTGAATGATGGTAGTTGCAAACGTAAAGAAAAAACTGAATTGTACACACAAATGTTTTTTTTTGTGTTTTAGTACCGAGATTGTCCATCCCTCGTTGGTCCAGGCCCCTTTCGATCTGGCGTTCTGCGAGCCAGTGTCTGTAGCAGCAGACATGTCACAATCATCTTGGCTACTAACTGGCAGAGTTCTTTAACGTCTCTCACGGCTATATGGTACCACCGCCTTACATATTCCTACTGAAATAGCGTCAATGCTTGTCATTATCGTGTCTTGGTTTGGAAGGTAAGTTAGCCGGTAGACTTATCTAAGTGGCATTGCCATCCCACTACACGGATAGAATTGCAACATTAACATCTTTGGTGTCTATAGTTAATGGGTTCTCTTTCCAGCAGGAAAGCCTTCAACTTGATTCTATTATTAACTGCTGAAAATTGGCTATAAATTAGCTACTTATTTAATATCTTAACGAGTAGACAAAAATAAATTTGTCTTGCTTCCTCAATAAAGATTGAAATATACTGAAAATACTACTTATTATTAAAATATTAGCACAAGTTTAACAATATTTTATGTTACAATGCTATAATAAAAATAGTGATTTAACCCATACTTGTTAAGTATGGGTTAAATCACAAAAAAGTCAATTTTGGATTTATCCCTAGTATGTTTGTTACTTATTTGCGAAAATAACGTTTGTTTTTATTGCCAGGTCGTTCTTAATAGACAGATGATTAGCAAAATGATTCATTGTATTGTCACTACTAAGTTGTAATACACAAATATACTAGATTCCTATTCCACTGCCTTACATTTTCCTGACGTAAAATCGGTACATATTATAACATTGTTGTTATGATATGTACCAAAGTTAGCCGGTAATCTATTATCATGTAGCATTAGATTTAGAGATCCACTGCATGAATTTCTCTTTCCATTAAGATATAAGAGCAATTCCAATTTTCCACAATTTCAATTCCAAAATTCCATAACAGCGACTTTTTGCTTTCTTAATATCCTAAACTAAAAGTTAAAATTCCAATTAAATAAATACCTCTAATATAAATTTTAAAAATACCTGGAACAAATACACTGGAAGGTAGGCTGAAAACAACTCAAAAAGAGCTTAACTCAATAACATACTTCGTATTGTTGTTTGGCTAAAAAATTCCTTCCTTTCGAATATCAATACTTATTAAAATTGTAATCGTAACATTTAAACAAATGTGTCAAATTGATTAATAGCAAGGACTATTAAGAATCAAAAATTATTATAACAGATAAACAAATGGCAAACACTATACGTAAATCTATAATAATAATTATTATCTGAACCGTAAGCGTCGGCGAAAATCAAACAGTGGCTTTTTCTACAAAAGGAAGCACTAAAATAAACAAGTTTACTAAAATGAAGCCATAAATTGTCTAAAGCGGCTCGTTTCAGTCTCAGACTAACAAATTAACAAGCGATTAAGCTACTGATTTGGGTAAGAAATGCTTTCGATGGAACATTAATGTGACCCAACAAATAATGTTTAATAGAGTATAAATTTCGTGAAGAAAAGTGGTTAAATAAAATAATTTTGTTTTTAATATTATATTTTAAAATAGAGTTATTTTTCTCTATGTATATCTATAGATACAAAATGGATTTTTGAGATTTATTATTCTCCAGCAGCAGCGATGTAGCCCGCTGCATTACAAATGTTTTTGGTGAGTCCGACGAGAACATCTCATTTTCCGTTATAAAAGTAGCCTATGTGCTATTCCTGGCCATCTTCTACCTGTGTGTCAAATTTAATCTAAATACATTCAGTAGTTTTGGTGTGATTGAGTAACAAACATCCATGCAAACTTCCAAACTTTCGCATTTATAGCATTAACTTGCTGCAGCTCTGCATTATAAAAGTTTTTGGCGAATCCTGCGAGATTACCTAATTTTTCCAGGATAAAAAGTAGCCTATGTGTATGTAAAATTTTATCTAAATTCGTTCAGTAGTTTTACGTGATTGAGTAACATACATCTATCCAAACTTTCGCATTAATAATACTATATATAATACCGATTTATCAGCCAATGAAAATGCGAATAAAGAAAAGTATAAAAGTACTAGTTTACGAAACAATTACTTAGATGGGGTTTCTTAAAATTATGCAACGTATTATCATTTAAGTTCATATCCACAAAATCATTCAAGCATAATATGTATATAAATATAAACGCTTATAATTCTATGTTATACAGCGAATCATAGTATCATAGATTTCTGAGCTTTTTCAGCTCAAAAATATAAGTTATGATGCTAAAATTTCTTGTAAATGAGACCATTTTAATTTTTAACAAAATGTTAACTCTTAATCGCGATTATCATTTTTGTTCATATAAAATGCATTAAAAGTAAGTTTTTGAGATTTAAAAATATTGCTTTAGATGAAAAATTCGTTACAATAGCTCCCGAACGAAAAAGAAAAAAGTTAACGATAGTATATTATTCTGGAAAATATAAAAATGATGTGGTGTCGCGGGACACCAGGTAGGAACGAACTTCCTTCGGCTAAACGGCACTACTCGCTTGTGTATGCGACTGTCGCGCCTGCGCACGTCTCATTTAACGCTTTTATTCCACGCATTTTTCTTACGGTTTTACTATCACATTTTTTTCAGTTCGGTCGCGCAGCAAAATCCCTATCCCCTCCAAGCCTGCCGTAAGGAACTTCGTTCCAAAAACATTATTTCGGCAACATGCTTTTCAGTATTTTTTTTTTTCAATTTAAATTTTCTCAGCTAAAAGGGTTTAATTTTCAAGAAATCATTTTTATGCTAGTTCATAGAATACAGTCAATCACGTATTGATCGGTCAAACCCTTTAAAAGCCATGAGAGAAATTAAAATAAACACAAAATATATACATACATACTGATATCATCGTCCCTTTAAAATTATAAGATCTTTAGAAAATCGGACTGAAACCTATAACTATTTGATTTTTGAAAATGTTCTATTGTCTTAGCGGGAAATAAATGTTTTCATCATCATATTATAGCACACAGCAAATTTATTTATATTTTCTTGTAATAAAGTATGAAAGACTGCATATACGCATTAGGTAGAACCAAGGAAATTATATTCTACCCGGAATGCTTACACGTACTTCAAAATCGTTCCGAAGAGTACCACGACATGAGTGGAGTGTGTCTCTTTCTACTAAGTAAAGCGCCAATCGCCATATATACGTGTGGCCATGCGTAGTTTGCAAATTACTACTAAGTAATTCTACTAATTTGAGAAACAGTTTTTACATTGCATAAGTAATTACGTAATAATTAAAATAAGCATATTTTAGAACTCACTATGTTAATTACAATACATTTAATGCTAATTTATTTATCGACGTGTAAGAATAAAAAGGAATTAACGATTACCGAATATATAAAAATCTACCATTTAGATAGTTTTGTTTACACTGGCAATTGCAAGAAAGGGACAACATCCACTCTTGTCGTTGTCTTGCTCAGAGCGTTTTTCCCCTCTGTTAAGTAAGAAACAAATGTCAACTTTTTTTGTAACGAAATAAAGTACATTTTTATTTTTCAAATATTGCTTCGTAGTAATTCCAGTTATCGTATATTAGTTCCTTGGGTAGAACAAATAATCATATTTATTAAGTTCAAAATTGAAAAAAAAAATGCCAACTGTTTTTCATACATCTTAATGTATGTAAATTACGTGTCACGTTGTTTGTCCGTGATGGACTCCGAAAATACTGAAATTGAAATTTTATAAATATCTAGTAATTGCTCCAACTTACATTTTTATCTCAATTAAATTCCCTCCCTCACCCCTCTTACGTACCACACCTTCAATACAATACTAAACTACGTTTGCCGATTCAGCTAGTTTAATATAAAAAATAGTTTATTGTTTGACGACACGACTGTACATATGAGTTATGAAGTCAAATACCTCAGTCGTTAGATATATGAGGTAATACGAGAAATGTCTCCAACCGGTATCTATAATGATTAGTGGTCATTGTAAATATTTTGATAATAAAATTACCTTATCTGTGGAAAATAAAAAAGGGAAATAACTATATCCCGTTCCCGTAATTAAATTTAAACGAAAGTTAATAGATCTAGTTTTATTTGTAACTCAGTATTGAAGGGCCTTTCTGTAGAGGAAACAAGTTTATCTTAAGTTACTAGAATTATAATTATATAAAAATAAATTTCACTCTGTTTTATATAACAACTAGCTGACCGGCAAACGTCGTTTTGCTAAATATATTTATAACAGTACTCTCTGCTCTCTACTATATAATGAATGTTATTTTACATATAAACCTACCTCTTGAATCACTCTATCTATTAAAAAAGCCCAATCAAAATCTGTTGCGTAGTTTTAAAGATCTAAGCATACATAGGGATTAGGGACAGACAGCGGAAAGCGACTTTGTTTTATACTATGTAGTGATATTAAGAAAACTCGGGTAATATCAAAAGATTTCTTTTTTTTAACTTAGTTTACTTTCATGATGCTGGATGATTACTCCCTGTGTTGATCCAGGCGAATCAATGAATGAACAAATGATTAAAATTTATTACTCACCAAAATTAATAATTTATTGTGACTTTAAGTTAGAATATTGCGTGCGTGCCAAATTCCACACTCCACCGTTCGCGTAATTGTCTTAAAAAGAAGTACAAAGTGCTTTTGCTTTACGTACTAATATATAGATAACTAAAAACTCATCAGATAAAGATAAAGCTGTCTCAAACTGGTCTAGTCTGCTTTAAATATCTTCACACTTGTATATTACTTGCAATGTTACTTCATAAACTAGACTTCACAAAACTGGTTCCATTTGCAAATACACAATGTATTTGCTAGTACTTAGAAAAGAAATTGCTAAAATTACAATAGTTTAGAATAAAACTAGATTTAGTAAGCAAAATACGTAATTAAATGAAAAAAAATGACAAATATATATTAATCAGTTTAATTTTGAAAAATCCAAAGAAAACTGATATTTGTAATTTTTTTTTTTTTTAATTTACGTACATTTCATAGTCTTTTTTAAATTTGTTAAATCTCTGGTGGAAACAGTTTATTTATTCTATTAATATATTATCGTCTCTGTGGTCTAGTGGTCCGGTTTCGGTGTTTCCCACATGCAGAATGATTCGATTCCCGGGTCGGGCAATTCAAAAATAATGTTATTTAAGAATAAGAATAAAAATTGCTTTATTTACCACACAGTACTATACAATACAGTAAATAAAAATAACATGCAATAAGAAAAAAGGAACAAAAAGCCAACAATTACAGTAAACAAAAGAAAATGAAACATATAAACACTTTTTGAAAAACATCAATAGTTACAATTTTTACAGCACATGCAAAGTAAAAAAAGGAACAAAAATTTTATAATAATGTATATGTATAACAGCATGTAGGTAAAATGGTAAGCGACTCAGCAAACACATAGGGTGACAAGTCATTGTGTGACACACGAGAGTAACACATATTTCAGTTTTCTGATAAGAACAACTTTGATTAGGATTAGAAGAGTATCCGGTTGGCGATAGGCTTGCCACCTATCCTATTGTAGAAAAAGCGGCGGGTTTCCGAAACACAAGTGAATTTTGACAAGAAATTAATCTGTGTTTAACAGATAATTTGCTTGTAAAAATTATTTTAAACACAGATTATTTGCTTGTTAAAATTGATTTGCGTTTCAGAAATCGGCCGTAAGTATTTTCGGAAATCGTGGGTGTACTGGTTGTACCTCTACCCACCTCTTCGGGGTTACGGACATGAAAATACTTTTTCAATATACATAAAAAAACACGATTTTTTTATCAAATTCTGTCAGTAGTTAAGAAAGTTTATACTTTGAAGGGGCCAGGCTCAAGGAGAAAATAATTAATGTAGTAATATGTAGCCCCGTTGGTCGAGTGGTTAGCGACCCTGACTACGCAAGCAACGGGGCTCGGGTTCGATCACCGACGGGGACAAGCATTTGTGTGATGAGCATAAATAAAAGTATTTCCGGGTGTTTATTATATATGTAAAAGTATTTATATACATATGTATTTCTATGTATTAGTATCGTTGACTAACACCCATAACACAAGCATTTAATTTGCTTACTTTGGGGTTAGATCAGTCAGATTGTCCCGTGAATATTTATTTATTTTATTTTATTCACGTTCTTTTTATGATTTAGTGTGATGTAATATGATTGAAACTTCCTATAAATACCAAGACAGTAATGATTTTTTTTAAATATATAATTGGTGTATGTGTAATAGACCGAGGTCCCATGAACAAACTTTTTTTTATTAATAACAAGCTTATTTTTTTTGTGAACAGCTTCAAGCAGTTGAACGTAAAATATATTATTAATAACTATAATTAATTTTCAAAATCATTTTTCGACTTTAATCGTTCAATTAAATTATGAAAAACACGACAAAACTTATGTCCTACACATTCGATGGTTTTTCTGACGAGTCCTCCACTCTAAAGTTTCGGAATTATGAGATTTTTAAATTGATATTAATCAATTAAAAAACATCCTGATTTTCTCACGACAGTTTATTAATAAATTATTATTGTAATTTAAGGGTAATTTTTTCCTACACGCAAAGTGGAAACTTTTCTTAGTTCGACACACAAAGTGGAAACTTTTATTAGTCACCCGATTCGAGATTTTTCGAAGACAGAAAAGATGGTTGTCTCGTCAAAACGAAGCTGTTTACAAAAATTCAGCTTGTTATTAAATAAAAAAAAGTTTGTTCATGGGACCACGGTATATAAAGTCTGGACGAAAACTTGGCATACATATGCCAAATTAAATCTAAATTTGTGCATCGTATTTAACGTGATTGTGTAACTATAGGTACTTACTATCGATCTGGACTTGTCGAAATTCGACCACAGCCTGGACAATAAAATCTCTTCCAAATTTGCCAACAGACTTAAGCCTATATTAATATTATAAATATAGATTTATAATATTATAAATCTAAATTAATATTATAAATAGGAAAGTTTGGATGTTTAAATAGATGGATGTTTGTTACTCAATCACGCAAATACCACTAAACGGATTTGAAGGAAATTTGGCCTATGTGGAATAGCACATAGGCTCCATTTTATCCCAGCAAAAATTAGGTGATCCCGCGGGATTCGGTAAAAGCTTTAATAATTTTAAATGAATTTTTAACAGTAGCTAAATTCATTCAAAAATATTTAAATATTTGGTTGCAAGCGGACCTTAACTTTAACAAAATAACGGCCTAAATAAAGATAAGAAAGATAATAGAAACATATTTTTATCAAACAATATGCATAGGCTACTTTTCATCCTGGCAAAATTAGATGATCCCGCGGGATTCGCCAAAAGCTTTAATAATGCAGCGGACTACACGTTGCAACTAGTAGTACATATTACGATGTGTCTCAAATGAATGTAATGTATGTAATATTTATTTTTAATAATTTTCTGTACATATTCCTAATGCACATTATTTAAAAATATTAGGTTTCTACAATTCTCCATGATGTTATCTTTAAGTGTGCCAAATTGCATACTCCAATCCTTCACGTATTTGTCTTAAAAAGAGGTACACAAATTTTGCTTCACGTATTAATATATAGATAATATATATCACCATTTTGTTTATTGTACATGAAAGCAAAGATTTATTAAACAATTGACAATCGAGTTTATAAAAAAAAATATTACATTTGAATACCAACATAAGCCTTCGTGAAATACTTAAGCTATTTTCACACGCAAGGAAAGAAGGTTCGGTGTTAAAACTATATAAGGTAATACATTTCAATACAACAGTCGTATCTCGATGAGTGCGGTTTAAATTGGTTAATGTTTATTTATCGGGCTTATCGCTTGCCATATGGTTTTTACAAAATTGGCGTCCCTGTACTTTCTTGTTTTTATAAGCAGGGCTTCTGTATAATACTTACATTTAATACTGCATTTGCAGTGTTAGTATTGCGTTTACTAATTGCAGAATCGATTTCGCAGGCCGTGTACGTGTGATTAATGATCATTGTTGGTGTAACGTTTTAAAACGTATATAAACTTAAATAAAATTGAATATACAATAATTTTATTTTCTTTCCTTAGAAAAGAGATTTTAAATTAACTTGCTTGATTATGAATTCACTAAACATAATTTTTTAATCGACATAAAACTGCACTGACTACCCATTTGATGTATTTCGGAACCCTGCATTAGAACTTCACCAAAAATAAAATGGGACCCGGCAATAATGTAATAAAATATAACGCATAGCGTTAAATTATAGCGCGCTACGTATACTCAACGTAGGGTCACTGCGTCGGTAACGCGACCGGCTCTAGTATGCGACCACTTGAGTGGCTAGGTTTCTTTAAATACATATAATAGCATTTTTTCATGAGAAAACAGTGAATAGTAAGCATTAAATATTTATTTAATACTTATGTATATAACTATATATATATATATATATATATATATATATATATATATATATATATATATATATATATATATATATATATATATATATATATATATATATATATATATATATATATATATATATATATAAATCAATTGCTGTTCGTTAGTCTCGCTATTCGTTGATGTTCGGGTTCGGGTGATGACTCAATGGTGTGTTTATGTGTCGCGTAGTGCTACAAAAATAGCACGCGGGGTGGCAAACAAAGTTACCTTTTGATAACTTACTCTAATGTTATACTCAAACAAGAAGCGTTATTATTTCAAAAGCGGCCGAGTGGTCGTATTCTGACACTTTAAGCTACATAATATTTTGCTTATTATGATCTCAATTATGCTTTTGTGATTGTATAATTTAGAATCTGATGTTGTAGATGCATAAAGATGCATCTTATCAGTTGACGACCACACGTTTTCTTGATAGAATTATTTTTAATTCACTCACTAAAATAGGTGGTCGCAAACCCAACCTGGTCGAAAATTATGGTATTAGTTTGCGACCGCCCTGATTTAGTACGAAAGAAAGTAAACTAAAATAAGTAAATAAATAAAATATTGCTTTATTTAAATGATGGCAGCCCCGCAAGATAAAAAAAAAACACAAAATGAGAAATACCAGTTTTTTTAGGATTACTTTAAGAAAAAATTACACGGGTTTATAATGGAGAGAAAAATGACGTTGTCAAAATATTGCTTAACTCTTATGTTGTTGTCAACAACCAAATTAGTAAAGTAATATTCAAAATATACGGTCACCGCGCGGGTGATAGCGCCATCATCATCCGCGCAGTGACTATTGACAAATGAGTCTAGTCACAAGTTCGGAAAATCACTGTTTGTAAATAATGAACTTCGATGGTGCCTATAAAGGATAATTTGAATAAAAATGTTTTGTATCTATGCGTGGACATCCATATGTCATTGGATAATCAGCTCAACGTTTAAGTAGTTATTTTTTTTACATTTTCGGTATTAAAATCGAGTACTGAATACCCTCTTTTAGTATGTACAGTTTTTATCAATCAATTCCTATATAAAATAATTTACAGATGTGAAACGAAAAAACTATTTGTTATTAGTCTAGATGATTAGTGTTTAAAATGAACATTTGTTTTAAATATCATAAGATAGCAAACAAGCTGATGGCTCTCCTGATGGAATGAGAAACCATCGCCTATAGACATCAAAATGTTAACGGTGCGTTGCCATCCGTGTGGCGGAATGGCAATGCCACATGCATAAGTCTACCGGCTACCTTACCCTCCAAATCGGAACAAGACAATAACAAATAGGTAGTAGATTTCTGCGTTGTTTCGCCTGGGTATTTGGTACCACCGTCATACATATTTGTGTCAACGCACCGTTAACCGGAGAACCAATCAGGAGAACCATCTTGATCTAAAGAGAAACCGTCACCTATAGACATCAAAAATGTTAACGGTGCCTTGCTATCCTTAATCCGGGAATTGAACCTGGGACTTCATGTGATCAACACCGATACAAGACTAACAGACCACAGAGGCGATTAACTCTAGAGTAAAAGCTAAAACCATAACTTACATCTTAAAATGCATTTTTTTTTATTTTACCATTTAATTCAGGCAACATGGCCTATATTATAATACCTTATAGACTAACATACATATTAATATAATATACTTAAAACTACATAAAATTTGATCTAGGGTCTAGAAATACAAGAGATTGGAAGCATGTTGTGTTGGTCCCAGGCTCCTTTGAAGAATAGACCAAATGCCGTTCTGCCAGGTAAGTTGTAAAAGGCGACCGATTGTCGATGCGAGTCACTACTATTGTGGCTACTAGGTGGTAGAGTTTTGCATTGTCACGTCCGGGTCTGGTACCACCGTATTACGTATTCCTGCAGCAATAGCGTCGGTGCTTGTCATTGTCGTATTCCGGTTTGGAGGGTAAGTTTAGCCAGTAAAGTTATGAATGTAGCATTAGACCCCGCCTCAAGATAACAATGCATCATTAACCACTTTAATGACTATAGGCAATGGTTGACTCCATCAGGAGACTCATCTGCTTGTTTGCTATCTTATGACATTAAAAAAACTTTTTTTTATAATCGATAGGAAAGCGCTTGACCATAATCTTGCCTGATGGTAAGCTAAGATGCGGCCTAAGATGGAACACACTTCCATAGAAGGTACCTGTGTACTCTTCTATTGAAGATCCCTAGATTGTACTCATCGGGGAACACAGACTCATAAAGCATATTCCAGTTCCTTGCGGTTCGAATGAAGAATGTCGTGTCGAACCGCTTTATCCGGGTACGTGGAACGTCCACCATATGGCGATGCCAGAATCCTACGCCTCGACGATCAGTAGAAAAATAGGGATGGCAGAATCAAGTCGTGCAATTCCGCAGCGCACTCTCCAAAGTGTATCCGATAAAAAACCGATAAACTAGCCACTCTGCGGCGATAAGCAAGGCTCTGGAGTTTTTTGCCTACCAGATCATAGTGGTTTATGAGCCTCTTGGCACGCCTTATGGCCTCAAGTGTCTCCAGCTGGTAATTGGTGGATCCATCCCAGAGATGAGAGCAGTATTCCATGCACGAACGGACTTACGCTTGATAAAGGTTGATCAACTGTCCCGAGTTGAAATACTGTCTCGCTTTTGCCAGAATACCAAGCGTTATTGAGGTAACTTGGGATTTAGATTCCATGAACCAAAGGTGAGAGTAGGCGTTAAGCGCGATACCAAAAACCTCAAGGTGGTCAGTTATCGGCACGGGCATACCCTAGAAAGACGGACATAGGTGGAATGGACTCCATTTAGCGGAGAATAGACATGTCTGGTTCTTAGTCGCATTAAATTTGACCAGATTGGCATCGCCCCAGTCGCAGACTGTCTGTAAGGACAGGTTCAAACGATCGACCATCGCCTCCCTGAGAGACCGCATCTGTGCCGTACTGGCCCGTGCGCTGGATGTGTAACTCTCCACAATAGTACTATCATCTGCGTATCTGTAGATGCAAGGCTTCGGCAGGTTGTTAATGTGTAGCAGGAATAGAATTGCGGAGAGGAGTGATCCCTGAGGGACTCCGGTATTTATTGTCATTTGGTTGGACGAGCAGCCGTCGACGACTACTCTAATCGACCGGCCTCTCAGATAATCTGAGATCTAGGCTAGGATCAGAAACCAGTAGGCAGACCATGCGATGGAAGTTTGCCAATAAGACTATCATGCCAGACCCTGTCAAAGGCCTTCGAGATATCAAGAGAGACAGCTAGTACTTCACCCTGATTCCCGATGGCCGCGCGCAAGATGTAGGTGACATACGCTAGAAGATCCCCAGTGGACCGATTTCAGCGCAACCCGTATTGGCGGTCACTGAGTAGTTCGTTCGCTTCTAGGTGTGCCATGAGCCTGCTGACGCTCCATAGTCTTGCAGAGTTTGGACGTGAATACTTTATGTGGGAAAACACTAACATTTAACTGTTGACAAATTTAAATATAATTTGCATTATAGAATGAATAAAACTTAATTTTTGATACAAACATCGTGTGACCAACTGTACAAACATCGGCGTCTTTTAAAATTCGGTCGCGACCCATCAAACTTGTATTGATAATTGACTAATAAATCTGGAAGAATAATACATAAGCCGAAATGACATTTGATAGGAAGCCGGTTCCAATAAAGTTTATGCAATCACTTGATATATTTTGTACTTAAATAACGCTGCATATACTTAAAATAATTAATGTAAATAATTAGCTCATTCCTCATCGCATTCTTAGGGCTCTGTACCCAAAATGTAAAACCCGACCCTGTTACTAAGACTCCGCTCTCCATTCGTCTGTCTATCTATCTGTCTGTTTGTACATCTGTCACCAGAGTGTCATGAATGACGGTACGGAACCTTTGCGCGTGAGTCCGACTCGCACTTGGCCAGTTTTTATTTGATTTCATTTGGGATATCATTTATTACACATATTAGGTATGTGTCATAAATGGGCAACCAATCATAAACTTTTGCTATTCATATTTTATATGTGAATTGCTTCAATGTTCTATTGGCTCTGGCTGCGGAAGAGAAACAAGTCCTGCGTCCAAATCCTAAGTCATGAAAATCGTATTAAAATAAATTGTATACTCTTTATCGTCAGCACTTGGTGAAGCTCAATTGCAATGCAATATTTTTCTATTAATACACTTTGACTATTTCATCATAAAGTAGGTATCTTTAAACATGTATAATATATTATATATAAAAAAAGGCAAAAGTGACTGACTGATGTATCAACACACAGGCCAAACCCTTAGCCTTGAAATTTCGCACACGTGTTTCTCTTATGATATAGGCATTCACTAAGGAAAGATTTTACAAAATTCAACCCTGGAGGGGTTTAAATAAGGGATAAAAGATTTTATAAAACTTTTTATTCCCCGGACATAATTACATAAAATTTCGTGTAAATCGAGTACAAAAAAAATTAATTACGTGGTTTTTCAAAATTCGATCCCTAAGGGGTAAAATAAGGGAAATAGCTTATGAAGAAAGGTTAACTAAATTCTAAAGTAAATATGCGTCAGCGAAGCCGCGGGTAACAGCTAGTATGTAATAAGTATCCAACTAATTCCACTAATTCCAACTAATTCCACTTATACTAAATATGTGGAATCCCGCGAATGTAAATGAAATATTATAGATGTTAATGACGACATCTGGAGTCTATAGGCGACGGTTTCTCGTTACATCAGAAGAGCCACCCGTTTTTAGGGTTCCGAAATAACTTGGAACCCTTATAGTTTCGTTATGTCTGTCCGTCCGTCCGTGCATCCTTCCGCACGATTGCTCAGAGACCCTTATTATCAGAAAGCTATAATTTGCAAGAATATACATATTAGTCACAACAACAAAGTAGTAACATAAAATTTTGAAAAATATTTTTATTCAGACTAGCTCCCCTACATGTAAAGTGAGGATGTTAATTTTTTTCTCACGTACCCCATCATGTAGGGTATCGTTAGATAGGTTTTTAAAAAATATTGTGGGTTTGTGAAACAAGTTTTCGATTAGGGGTTGCGTTTGTAACATATTAAATTTTTAGTGTTAATTTTTGTTAGAGTCAAGTGTCTCACCCCCCCCCCCCCCGTCTGCAGGCTAAACGGTTAGTTTTGAGGGTGGGAAAAATATCACGATAGTAGTAAATGTAGTGAAATTGAAAGGAAAACTATCACGGCTTAGAAGGCTTTACAAGTTTTTGTGTAATAGTCGACCAGGTTATAAAATGTTGTTTTACAAATTATTACACAAAATAGTTCGCTGTGCTGGTCTAGATGTCGCTGCACACGCTAGTATAGCTAGCTAGTGGGTATTTCATTTGATAATGTTCTGTATCTTACTCATATAATATTATAAATTATAAATACAAAAGTTTGGATGTTTGGATGAATGGATGGATATTTGTTACTCAATCACACAAAAACTACTGAATGGATTTGAATGAAATTTGGCACACAGGTAGATGATGACCTAAAATTGGAGTAGTATATAGGCAACTTTTCATCCCGGAAAAATTAGGTGATCCCGCGAGATTCACCAAAAACTTTTAGAATGCAACGGGCTGTACGCGGCAGCTAGTATTTTTATAGTTCTGGGCTCTGACTGAGCACTTTGCTCGTCCAAAACGCCCGGTTTCACAGTAGCGGGCATTTGTACTAACAGTTTAATTTATTGCGAACAAAAATATATATGTATATTTATATAGTTTATAGCCAAACTCCGAAGCCCAGAATCCAGAGGCCCCGCCAAGTACTTTCCTATCAGCAGTATCCTATAATCCTATTAGCTATTACCGTAAACATTTAAAAGTAATTAGTAAACATCACAGTAGACATATGTCATTCGTTCGATTACAAAGAATATCAATACTGACCTCTAGTCAAAAAGACCCGGATCTTTTAACCATTCAATCGATTAATTGATATAGTAATCACTTCAATGTAACCACGGGTTGTGAAAAAGTCTCACGATCAGAGTTTTAATTCAATCGTATGATTGGTTTTGTTTCGATCAACACTTATATTGATTAGTGAATTTGCCGAATTTCGGCTAAATGTCGAATTTCGGCCGTATGTCGAATTTCAACCGCATGCCGAATTTGGCCGAATGTTGATTTTCGACCGAATGTCGAATATCGGCGGCATGTCGTATTTCAGCCACATGTTGAATTTCGGCCAATAGTCGAAGTTTCAGCCCATTCTAGCAATAAACTGTTAAATTAATAAGATGAATAAAATAACCGTTTTTAAACAAACTCAAACCTGGAGACCTGACATAACTAATTAAAAATCTAATTTTCAGAATTTTTAAACAAGAAATAACCGTATATAACCTTAAGTTATTACGGTTACGTAATAATAATAAACGTAGCCGAATGTATTTTATTTATTAAGCGTGTAAAATAACATAATAATAATAATTAAATTATTATTGTTATTATTATTATTATTCTTATTATTACTTCGAAACCCAAGTTACGTTTTTTTACGAAAACAAAACAAAATTATTATTCTGTCTGTACTTCTACTAATACTTAAAATCAGCTAACATTGAATCCGCACGTTACTTATCTTTATAGTAATCACAAATTTAATTTAAGTTTTATCATGACTTAAAATGAATTACTCGACCGGTAGTCAGTACAGGTTCGATTACAGAGCAGAAATTTACGACTAGAGTGTCACGAACGGACTGGATATTATGTGCTACTTCTTGATTTGTATTTTATTGGTGGTTTGATAGAATATGGACTGATTAAAAATTAATAGTCGTTAAAAATATATCTTTCCCCGTATTTGCCTGTTTTTAATGAAGAATCAATCCTTTTCCATTTTATCAGGCAGTTCGTAAAAAGCGAACGATTGGCCACACCTTCACTTGTTTATTTTTTTTTATATCATAAGATACCTACCAAACATGCAGGTCTCCTGATGGAAAGAGTCAACTATCGCTTATAGACACCAAAGATTTTAATGGTGTGTTGCTATCTTGTGGCGAGGTCTAATACCACATGCATAAGTTTACCGGCTACCTTACCCTCCAAACCGGAACACAACAGTGACAAGCTGACGTTATTGCGGCAGGAACAGGTAAGATGGTGGTACCCAACCCTGGCGAAACAATGCAGAACTCTACCACCTAGTAGCCACGATGGTAGTGTCTCGCATAGCCAATCGGTTGCCTTTTACAACCTACCTGGCAGAACGGCAGTTGGCCTATTCTTCAAAGGAGCTCGGACCAACACGAGGAAAATTCTTTTGACGCTTTCCGTATTAAATCGAATCATGGGATCATCACCACTAACAGCTGAGTTACCATCCCGGATACATTTAAAAAAATATAATCAAACATGCTGACCGAGCAAACATTGTTTTGCCACACAAATGACTTGTATTGAATATTTTGGTAGGGTACTTGAGAAGGGGGACTGGGTTAATTGAGAAAAAAACTCTCCTATCTTTTAAGCTGGCCCAAATAGTAGATATGTACGAAATTTCATTGAAATCGGTTCAGTAGTTTCGAAGTCCGTCGTGGACAAACAACGCGACACATAAATTATATAAATATTAAGATTTAAAATTTTCTTTTTTTAGCTGAACTGTACAACAGCAGGGCTGTAAGTACAGTGCCTGGCCCATTTGAAATAGGTTGGCTCTTTTCAAGCCTTGTTATTTTGAAAATTTCTCCACTGGCAATAGGTTCCTACGTCTAGCCAGATTTCTATCTATATTTGTTTCTCTCTCTTGAACCACCCATGTGTGTGAAAGAAAGAAGAAAAAAAAATATTTGCAACAATATGGGTGCTACAAGTTGTTAAAAAGTAATTAAGTTACCAATATATTCTACCATTATATGGTGTGCAAATATTTAAAAAAAATACCATTATTTAATATTACATTTAAACATTGTATCGATTTTTTAGAATTATTACCGGATCGGAACGCGGCCACACACGCGGTATGTGTGTGTGTGTGTGTGTGTGTTTGTGTGTGTATATGTGTTTATGTGTGTGCGTATATGTGTGTGAGTATGTGTGAAGGTGATGCTGCTTTTTAATTTTTAAAGGGGTTAAAATAATTCTAATTTTATTAAAGGTACATACACATAAACTTTAAACTATGGTTTTTATAGATTTTAAAATACAAACTCTTCGATTTATAATATCAAATTGATATCAATGTATTGGTTACGTAAAATTATATTACTATTAACCTAGACAGTGATCTAGAATGGTATCCTTGCCCACGGTCAAGCTAAACTGCCTACAAGTGTAACCGCAATCATGAACAATTTCTCATATTTCACGCTACCATCCGATACTGAGCTAACAAGTTCAGTGCTAACATTTTAAGGGTGTTTTTAACTGATTTAATTTTGTTTTGATATTTTGTGTTTTTATATATATGACTGCCTCGTGGTCTAGGGGTAGCCTATTCGGCTCAGACCATGAGGTCCCGGGTTCAATCTCCGGGTCGGGCAAAAGTGTTATTGGGTTTTTCGAGGTGTTCTCGAAAATGTGATCTTCAGTAGCAGCTCGGCGTCTGGCGGAGTGGTGTATTACCATCACGTGCCTCGGATAATCACGTTAAACTGTCGGTCCTGGTTATCGCTGGAAATAGTCGATAATTGTTAACACGTCGGTAAATACGACGATGAAGATCACCACTTATCTCGCCAACCAACAAACCAGTGAATCGCGGTGAACTGGAAAGTCTATAGACGTTCGGTTTACTCTGCTTTACCCGCAAGGGAAGCGGGTATAATGATGCTTTGCTGTCCATGGTGGGATGGTAGTGTAGGGGAAGGAAGGGAAAAGGTAGCGGATAGGAAGCGGGAAGGCCGTAGGAAAGTAGGAAAAGATAGCGGGAAGGTAGCAGGAAGGTAGAGATAAGGTAAGAAAAGGTAAGGGCTAGGGAGGGGAAAGGTAAAGGTAAGTTAAAAGGGAAGAAAAAGGAAGTAAGGTAGGGGAAATAGCGGGAAGATAGAAAAATGGTAGGGGGAAGATACCGGAAACGAAGCGGAAAGATAGAGGAAATGTAGAAGAAAGGTAGGAGGAAGAAAGCGGGAAGGTAGCAAGAAGGCAATATTAAGGTATGGGGAAGGTAAAGATGAGTGAAAGGAAGGAAAAATAGGGAAAAATTGGGGGAAGTAACGGAAAGATAGGGGAAGAATGGTGAAGGTAGCGGTAAGGTAAGGGAAAAGTAGTTTATCTCGACCCAGTATTTAGTTCCTACGCCTTACCTATTCATGTCACAATAGCGTCAACGCTTATCATTTTCTTGTTCTAATTTAGAGGGTAGGGTTGCCGGTAGACTAACTTATCTATGTGAGATTGCTAACCCGCCACATAGATAGCAACGCACCATTAACATATTTTGTGTCTGTAGGTGATAGTTTGTCTTTCTATCAGGAGATCCATCTGCTGGTTTGCTATCTAATTATATTTTAAAAAGGAATAACGGGAAGGTAGCGGGGGGGAAGGTAGCTGGAAAGTATAAATGTATGTATGTAAGGTATAAATCTGTGATTGTTACCGTTTCAAGTTTTTACTTCTGTCGACAGTCCTCATGACTGCCCCCGATGATTTTGCTTTAAATATATATATATATATATATATATATATATATATATATATATATATATATATATATATATATATATATATATATATATATATATATATATATATATATATATATATGCTGTTCGTTAGTCTCGCTATTCGAGAACGGCTGAACCGATTTGACTAATTTTGGTTTTGAAGAAGAAGTAGTTAAAAAGGCAGAACAACGTTTGCCGGGTCAGCTAGTAATAATATAATTATTTAACATTTTTACCTGCGTTCATGGGTGGAGTTTTCCTAAATTTTACTATATCTCTGTTCTTTACTGCAAACAACTACTGAACGGTAGTATCTGGGAGACGGATACCTTTTAATGTAACAAAATTATTTTAGTATTCCAACTTGTTTATATTATATATTATATTATAACTATTTCAAAATAGTTTTAGTTACCACATAGAAAACTTTATGAAATATAGAAGATAATATGCGTCTTTAATGATGAATATAGAATTCTCGCTCCTCGGGTCTGTTGATAGACATCTTTTTTATAGATAATCATCTTTTTTATACATACTCAATGCCATAAGTTGTTAGTTAATTTTTAATTAATTTATAAACTCACGTACAAAAATATTATAAAAAATATATATTATTGAGTTTTCAAAAATTAGATATACCAAGTCTAAACGCTAAGACCAAAAACTACAAAAAATGTCATTCACATCGATTTGTTTCCATGTCTTAAACGCAACCCAAAGTATATAACGTCCATACCTACTCTATACTCTTTAATCGCTTCGCCTTTTATAGTTACAAGTTTTATTGCGAACAGCTTAATCTTCTTCATAATCACGCCGAATAATAAATTAGTTGCGTGCAAATTGATTTAAAATAAAAATTTAAGTCGGCATAAATTAAAGCGTTAATAGAGGCTGGATTATCATACCTTATTACGGCATTTTAATTGAATGAATCCGTTATATTTAATTATGTAATTTAATTCTGAGACACCGGTACAGTTTCGGGCCATATATGCTTTGTAGATATATTTATCAATTAATTTAAAACTGCTATTTAATTATTAATGGTGTCGAAATATTACTCGTTTTATTTTTAAATTGAATATGTTATATATTTAACATAAATGAAATATTCTGTTTCCTTAATTAGTCAACTAAAACTACAGATGGTATGTTTTTAAAATGTTCTGCGGTAATTTTAGTGCTACGAGTATTTTTTTTCTACACGAATGTATTATTTATTCAAAAATCCTTATGAGATATGTCGATCTTAGAGCAAATGAGCGATATGCAAATCGTGCTAAATGCAGTAAAAACTTAATTATTAAAGTAAAAATTAATTTAGAGAACATTTTTTATACTATACAAATATAATCAAATACTTCTTCTAAATTTATGGCATTTGTTATGGAGCGAGCAGACTATTTAGTCAGAGTCTAATCATAAGTTTGGACATCTAACGTTCTCTTTTATGCCTGTTTTCTAAGAGATTGTACTCAATCAATTGTTTCGTACTCGTTAATAATAAGAGTGGTGGAATCATCGTGTTTTTATACATCGGGGGCCATAATCCCACTATGAACACTACTGCGATGATAAGAGAGCTAAAACCTCTCAAATTTCATATTGACATCCATTCAAAACTTATTATTTTGTATAAATCTAGATTTTTCTAATAAAAATCAGAAATCAGAAGTACTTTATTCAATAAAACTTTTTACAGGTTATTTTGACACGTCAACATATTTTTTTAAAAACTACTGCCGGATCAGAAACGCGGCCACATACGTTATTTTAAATTTTAATTACATTTAATATGTAATTAAAATTTAAAATAATCCCATAAATGCATCTAGTCGTATTATAAAACCTTTTATTTTAAAGAAGAACTGTTAAATCATTACGATTTCAATACATTCAAAGTTGATTAACAAAAATAAAATCATTTTCGATTTACACATGCTCATATGGACCCACTAGGTGGCTAATGTATTTGACCTTCCGTCTTAACTCTGACCGTTTGAACTACGCTCTTAATTCTACCAACAAATCACCATTCAAATCTTTCCCATTACCCATCGAAAAGTAGTCACGACAAATTAGCATTAGCTATCATCTATCAATATTTATAAGCACAAAACGTAATGTTCCATCACCATTACTGAGAATGTAAAGGAAGTTTAATACAAATATCCATTTAAAGCAGTAGTGGTTACAATTAGCATGACTGTTATATTTTATGATTGATAGTACCATCGTCCGTATTATATTAACATCAACTATGAAATTTTTATTGCTTTAAGAACATCTTCTATATTGAACGAGTTAAAAATTAAGTTGAGCATCTTGTTAATAAAGAAACACTATAAATTTTAATGCTAATGCTCTTCCAATATCATTTTATGGTCGTCAAAGCGTGGCGAACAAATTGCATCAGTTATTTTTGTATTCAATAACCAAATGTTTATTATTGTGATTCGTTTTTAAATATAGTGTTTTAATTTCTTATATTTTTTTAATATATTTAGTTACATTAAATTTTAGCTAGTATAATTTCAATGCAGTAAAATTGCTGCAACCGTCATATCATTTTCTATATTTCCAGAACCCGACATCATATATTAACCAAATTAAAATGTAATACAGGAAGTATATAGTTATACCCTCCTAAACAATAAAGTTTTTAAATCGATTCATAAATGACTGAGTTTTAAGGTATCGAACATAAAAATACAGCTGAATTGAAGACATCCTCCTTTTGGAAAATCGATTGAAATTTTTGAAAAATCTATGAAGGAGTTTTCAAGCGGTAAAGATATAATCTGTTCGTAAAATAGCTTTACCTATACTTGATACACAGCTTTGAATACGTTTCGAACGCAACAGTTATATAAACACAAGGTGCATATGTTTTAAAATACTCTTAGTCATATATCTATATCTATACATCTTCTATACAAATAAATAAAATTGGAGTGTCTGTTTGTAATATTAAAATAACCGCTTTTTACTAAATGGGTATTGATATATACGCGGTACATATACCAAAATAACATTTTTGCCATTTTTGTCTGTCTGTCTTATACGTAATACGTCCAGCGAAAATTACTATGTCGATGAATACGTCATATAATGAGTGCATGATTCATTCATCGCATTGGTCACATCAATTTAACTAATGTATGCGAAACGGACGTCCTTTCCTCGAAAGGCATATTGTAAATTTCAAAACCAGTTTTTTGTGTAACATATTAGTGTGAACACTACGGAGAGGACGTTACCAAATTTTAGGAAAGCTATTAAAGCTTCCGTGTGAACTGCTGTTTCGTATCTGGATTTCCTTTTATTATCACATATAAAAATATTTGATAAACTTCCCGTGCATTAGCTAGCCATCAGATATTAAAGACTTTTTAATTCCAGATTTATTCAACAAACAACAATAAATCATTTAATTTTTTTTAACAAACATATTATTTTTTTTGAAAATTTTGACAACATTAAATTAATAATATATATAAACGAGTGCAAGTGAGGAAAGCAGAAAAGGGACAATAAAAGACATATAACATTCACTATGTGGTGGAATTCCGCAAAATATTGCCCGGATTTGGTAGCACCGGCTTGCCTTTTTCAACCGCAATAGCGTCAGTGTTTATCGATGTCGTCTTCCGGGTTCGAGGGTAAGGTAACCGGTAAACTACCGCATGTGGCTTTTCAACACGCTACATGGATGGTTACGCACCATTAACATCTTTGGTATCTATAGACGATGGTAGTCTTCTTCTAGTGGGAGAGCCGCTTGTTCGCTATTTTATGGTCTATAAGAAATGATGGTATTTGTCACATTTAACCTTCTGTTGTAGCTAAGTTTGCCAATTTTTTTATATATATCATGTTTAGACTTGAAACGAAAAAATTTTAAAAGTAAGTAAAAAATATTTTTTTAAAGTCACTGCACGCACGGGGTGCGCGTGCATTTACATTTGGATACTCCTTAAAAACGTCTATGAATATCAGTGATTCCGTAAACAGTATTTTCGGTACTTTATTTTTGTTCAATAACAAAAGTAAATATTGTCAAAAACAGTATAACACCGTTTTTACAGTATATTTTGGAACCCTAATTGTAGTTTACTATTCACAAAGCCTAAACCAAAAAAAATAAAATTGCATGTACAATACTTACAAAAAGGTTCATATTTTACACTTCAAATAAGTGTGTAAAAACACTGCGTTAGATATAAATAAAGAGAAAATAGAAGAACATTTCAGCAAATTACGAGTAATATGAATAATTTTAAGCGTAACTAATGGTTGTGTGTACTCAATGAACATTTGTACTAATGTCCTCGATTCAAATACAAGAATACTGTTATATTTTACTGTGATTTGAACTATTTTGTTGTTGTCGTTTTGTTGCAAACTGTTTTGATATTTTATTTTAGCTAATACCGACTAATTTATGTTAAAATAATGATTACTCACTGAATATTTGCCATCGCAACGGTGGGACAAAGTCATACGCAAGTTAATCGTAATATTTTTAATCATAGCATAAATAAAATAACACACAAGCTGATGGCTTTTCTGGAGGAAAATATGACTATCGCTATTGTTATGCGGGTGGTGAAATGGTAATGCTATAACTATGCATAAGTTTGGTTGCACGCTTTTCATTCAAATTGGAACACGATAGCAAAAAGCATTGACGCTATTGTATCAGAAATAAAGTGGATGTATGAAGTCCGTATCAAACGATGTGGAACTCTACCACCTAGTAGTCATGGTGTTAATCATATGTTTGACTAATTTTTCTCCTTTTAGAAACCAAACTGACTGGTAAAACGGCAGATGGTCTAAACCTCAAATGAAATCCGAAAAAACATATGCTGACGTTAAGGAACAGACCAAGTATTCGTTTTGATCTAGGTGCAGATTGTGGTCGCGACGCGACGAAATTTTTTTTATTTTAAAAAAATAGTCTTATTCTTAATGGAAGGTGAAAAGAAGGTGATGTATGTTGAAGTGAGTAATATATTGAAGTAACACATGTCTATTAACTTGTTGAAATAAGTAATGCCTTAGTTCTAAGATATAATTGAAACTTAGACAACTAGCTTCGCGATATTCTAGTATCTTCACGCCCGTATCCACGAAGGAGTAGGCAGAGGTACAACAAGTGCACCCACGATTAGCCGAAGATACTTGCTCCCACAAATGTGATAAGTGGCAAGCCTATCGCCAACCGGGCACTTTCCTGTCCCGGGCAATTTTGTGTTTATCAGAAAACTGAAAAATCATTTTTTTAAGTGCCCGACCCGGGAATCGAACCCGGGACCTCATGTGGTCGACGCCAACGTTGGACCACTAGACCACAGAGGCGATATTCTAATAGAAGAATAATAATTTTATTATTTTTAGTAAGTATATTTACAAGCAGCTTAGTTCTAATATAATACTAAAATAATAGCTAGCGCTACCTTGCGTTGTCTTTTCCAAGTTCGATAGCAACGCTATAAACGAAATCAAACCGTGAACCATCTAAGGGTTCAGTCAGACACAAGAATATATTATTAAGGGTCAAGCAATTCAAAAGAAATTTAATAACATAAATTTAAAAAAATATTGTTTATTATTTGAAACACTACAAAGAGAAGAACACAAGAGACGTTATGGAGTATAATGACTCCGAGTTATAATTCTCACAAAGTATATGACATTCAATATCCTCGACGATGTAATGCAAGTCGTCACGGTTAAACAGTAACTTTCAATTCCCATGATATTAATATGTGACACATGGTCTTCACCTGACTGTGACAGTTTCTAGACCTGTTTGCGGTACGTGAGAAGATGAATTTCATATGTGACCGCACTATGAAAGGGTTTTCTTGGTTTTGTTAGATTGCAACTACATATTCACAATTACTCAAATCAACAGTACTCAAAAAATCATAAATCTATTTTAATGTTTATTGTTATATCATAGAATAATAATTAAGCATAAAAATTGTGACATAAATTTGGATAGAAAAGAGAAAATAAAGATGGATATCATACGTGATCACACTATCAAAGGGGTTTCTTGGTTTTGTTAGATTGCAACTACATATTCACAATTACTCAAATCAACAGTACTTCCCCCGTGTTGGTCCCGAACTCCTTTGAAGAATAGGTCAACTGCCGTTCTGCCAGGCAGGTCGTAAAAGGCGCCCGAGTGGCTATGCGCGTCACTACCATTGTGACTACTAGGTGGTAGAGTCCTGCATCGGCTCGACCGGGTCTGGTACCACCACCTTACCTAATCCTGTCGCAATAGCGTCAGTGCTAGTCACTGTCGTGTTCCGGTTTGGTGGGTAAGGTAGTCGGTAAACTTATGCATGTGGCATTAGACCTTGCCACAAGATAGCAACGCACCATTAACATCTTTGGTGTCTATAAGCGATGGTTGACTCTTTCCATCAGGAGACCCATCTGCTTGTTTGCTATTTTATGATATAAAAAAAACTTACATAATATAATGTGACGTTACGTCACTGTCATACTAACATTTTTAGTATTTGTAGGACAAGGCTTCTATTTGAAGAATGGTCGCTTGTTCCCTATCTGGCGCTTTTTTATTATTAAAGTGGTTTAAGTCTTGCACTTTTTACATATATTTCTATCATGGTTCAACCTTATCAGTTTTGAAGTTAAAAATAAATAGACATTTTTAAAACATAGCGTTCATACAACTTCCAACCCTGTACTATCTTATAACACATGAGTCATTATACTAAGCTATTAGTTATAAAAAAATAACTACACCTGTACATCCATAACGTGCGTTTCGATCATTGATATAATCAGGTATCCCATCATTAAGAATCATACAATTTTAAGCCCTATTTCATTAGTAAAGAGCCTAATATTGCTTAGTTAAATTACTTAATTTCGAAATGAAGGAACTAAAAACTATAAAAAGTCACTTCCATGGTTTTAAATTATATCGCATTAGCGATACCGTCCTTCAACCCACATGTCATATCAATTCGTTTTCATTGATGTATTTTTTATTCGTATTATTTTTTGTAAATGGACCTTTTTTAAATTTGCACCGGTTCGATGGTACTTTTTTATAGTTTTCACGCAATTTTGCTAATGCTGCGATAAATTAACGCCACAGTTTAGTTTAGTATTATTATTAACAAAAGTTTTTTCGTTAATAATAATACTAATTTCTCTTCCATTCTTTTTAAATTTTATATTTTTACGCGTTGACTCATTTGAAGTTTTGGTACGAAATCGACGAAAAAATTCACGCCGACCGAATTTATGATTTTTTGTGTTTGGTAGGTATGAAAATCGATTTTTAAGTAGTATGTGATTAGAGTGTCTGTATCCAGAATTATTCCTTTTGAAAAAAAAACTTATTACCACATATTTTCATTCTCTTACCCTCAACCCCTATTAACCAACAACAAAACCGAAAAATTCCATAGTAATATTATTAAGGGTGCATCTACATATATCGGGCTACGGCGAAGGTTCGTGCTATCGCGATATCCCGAACTGCTTCGTGAAGGGCCTTGACGCGTCACTGCAGTGGGCGTCAAACTGCGGTTCGCGGGTGATATATTAGCGTGGCCAACACAATAGATAATTTGATTATGATAAACAATAATAATAATAGCAAATAAAAATAAATACTTATATATACTTTTTTTGCTTGCATTACGATTATGATGACCAATCCGCCCCTGTCGTTCTGCCAGGTATTTGTAATATACTAGCTGAGCCCGCGACTTCGTCCGCGTGGAAACAATTTAAAAAAATAGCCTAAGTTACTCCCTGTCACTTCAGCAATCTGCCAGTGAAAGTCCCGTAAAAATCGGTCCAGCCGTTCATGCAATTTGGAATGGAAATAGTTGAAGATCCGAAGTCAAAATAATCTATTTTTTTTAAGTCAACCCCTGAAGGGCAGAAATAGGGGATGAAACTTCTATTAAAAGCTATTTCGACGACATATTTATCTACTCGCGGGCGAAGCTGCGCGGGTCAGCTAGTAGTTACATAAAATTAAAGAGTTTAATGAACGGCCTCTTGTAATTTGTTTGCTTTGTCGCGGGGCGCACAAATATAACCTTGGGGCTGCGGTTTGATGACCAGTGATGATACGACGTTATTGTGACGTAAGCAGGTGTCGCGATGTAGTTCGGACTAGCGCGAACCTTCGCCGTAGCCCGACATGTGTAGCTGCACCATAATCAAAAGTTTAGATATCTGTCTATCTATTACGCTTTTACGGCTAAACTGCTGAGCCGACTTTGATGAAATTTGGCATTTGGATAGTTCAAAATTTAAGATCATACACATGTTAACTTTTTTTCACAAAATCAACAACTACGGGGTGAAATAGGGGATGAAAATCTGAAATCTGCGCTGGTCAGCAAGTAACGTTTGCCGGATCAACGAGTCTACAGCGTGCAAGGGATGGTTGGTCTATTGAAAATCGAAATAATGGATTTGGATCATGATTCTGAGATAAAAAGCGTTGGAAATTTGTGTAGGATTTTTTAATGATTTTTTTACCTTAACTTTGTATAATTTGATTAATTATAATAGCAAATTGTATAAAAATAAAATAAAAATAGTAAAAATTAAGGAAATACACAAAACAAGTAATGTATTATATGCCACATACTGCAAAAAACAAACGGCTAGTGCGAGAGTTCCGTGGGCGCGACCAGTCAAAGCAATGTACGCTTTACATGGTGGGGTTTGAAAAACAAAAAAAAGGAATTTTCATCATGACTAAAACGTAAAAATTGCGTGGTTTCTTAATTTTTCGGTACACCGTCCTTTACACGCTGTAATAAAGAAATGATAGTGTATAATATTCTCTCGCTCGGTTACATATTTAATTTCTTTATTTACAAACAATTTAAAAAGTAAAAACAAATAATCTCACTTTAGTAGGAATTCAAGGAAATCGTTTTCATTACCAAGAATGTGAACATCCAATGACACCATTTTAAGCAACAACGAAATGATCTGTGCAATGCAAAACGGTACCACAAATCACAGTGGCATACAAACAACAAATTGGTTTCCTGTAAATAATTATATTTTATTGCACCCTGACTGCTTGTTTCGATAACGCAGCGAACATAATTCCAAGTAACTAACTAGTCTGACCACTGATCCCTACAGCTGTGAGATACATCTGTCTTTGCTTCTTAATAAATTTCAAATTGAAAGTCAAACTGAATAGTTTGTTACTGGCTATTTGCGTTTTGTATCGTGTATCTCAAATATTGTTTATTGTATTTCTTATTAATTATCCCTAAAGTATTATTCATATTTATTTTAAATGGAAATATGTTTTCAGTTATTTATGGTATGACATTAGTATTTGTATATGGAGAATAAAAAAGAAGTATTGCAAAACTCTTGATTTAAAAATTATTAAAAATCGTGTAGAGGTACCAGCTTCATTCAAGTCAGTTTTCAGTTTTTATTTACCTTAATTCATCGATAGGTTGACCACCTGTAACATTACTCCTATACTACCCCTATGTTCTTCTCCAGGTTCTAAGCTATTTTTTAACGATATAACTCAAACTATCGGAAATATTTAAAAAAAATTTAGCAAAATGTATTTAAAGGGTATCCTTACTATTTGATTTGATAATGGAAAAAAATGTGCTATAATGTGGGAGAACTTTATGCTTATAAGTTAGAATGTTAATCTGACGAATTTTTATGCGATTTAAAAGATACTAAATACAGACATAGATTTAAAATTTTCCTTACCTATAATAAATCTAAATCATACTTAATATTTGTAAGAGAACCATGTTCAGTGTTAAAATGTTTTATTGATTGAAATAAGTGTAGTTTTTATAATTAACAGGCAGGTGGTCTCTTGGTGGAAAGAGCCTATAGACGACAAAGATGCGTTGCTATCTGTGTGGCAAGCTATCGCCACTTTAATAAGGTTACCGGCTACCTTACTCTCCAAACCGGAAATCTACAATGAAAAGCATTCAACTTATTGCAGAAGGACAATATAAGGCGATGGTTGCAAATAAGTGACTTAAAATTATGAGACTGGTTAATGTTGCTTTGAAAGTATCTATAATAATTAAAGTTGATACATATTTAATTTATCAAAAAATGTTATGCAGCTCTGTAAAAGAAGGTGAATAAAGGCTTGCATATAAATAAATATCTAATAATAATTATAAGAATTTATGTGTTTCGGCAGGATGTAAACACTATAGTGTTCATTATGTAATAAATGCCATATCTAATATTGAATGTATTAAGATTCAGAGATAATGCTTAATAATATCAGGAGATGTGAAACTAAAATGAAATTAAGTTCTACTCTATTATGAACAACGTATCTGAATGCAGTAAAAATATATCCTCTAATTATCGTAAACTTCATTGCTGTATTAAATTCCAATAAGATGTGGTATTTATACCTTTTAGTAGATGTTGTTGACTAACACATTTTTGCACTATTACATGGTTTTTTATCAGAGGCTCTGACTATTCAATTGATTCAATTCCCGACAGAAATAAGCGTTTTTGTGATGAGCATAAATATTTGTATTTCTAGGTGTGGAAGATTATTATTTAATGCATTTTAGTATTCACATCTGTATTTCTATATTTAAGTATTTTGACTTACTTTTGTTAGGTTTACGATAATACTGTTTCTTTTTCATTCATATCAAATGTGTTAATGGTGCGTTGCTATCTGTAGGCCTCTGGTATTGTAGATGTCTATGGGCGGCGATGAACACTTAACATCAGGTGCACTTCCTGCTTGTTTGCCCTCTCTTTAATAAAAAAAATAGTTTTTACAAAATAATTTTTACTACCCGATCTACAACGTTTATTTTTTCACAGTTAATGTATTTTAAGTAGTAATATTTCAAAAAAAGTGTAAAGCAATATTCATAAAATAAATATTTAAACATAACTAGGTAATAAAATACCGCTGTAAGAGCCTCCGGCAACTAGAACTTGGAAACTATCAGCTCCCTTCCAAACACTTAACGTATGTTCATCGTGTTAAATGTATAATGTAATTTATTTGTTGACTTTCTATGATTATATAATTTATAGTTAACTGAGTGGAGAAATATTTATTACCCATTACTGCAATTATGCATTTCATATTTTATTATATCAGCGAAAATTTTGTAACTACTTTTTAAGAAAATTAGCTAACAGCAACATTAAATTGGTACAGTTAAATTGTGATAAGTGCTAAAACACATATTATATATATATATATATATATATATATATATATATATATATATATATATATATATATATATATATATATATATATATATATATATATATATATATATATATAAATAAATCCCTATATCCCTATTTTCCTTGGTCACGACATCACGCCTGAATGGCTGGACCAATTTCGGAAAATTAACCACCATATAAAGTTTTATGCCATTTTGGCTGCTTGGAAGGACAATCCCTTATAGACTTATATAAATTACGTGTCACGTTGTTTGTCCGCTATGGATTCCTAATAAGAATGGCAAAACAACGTTTGCCGGATCAGCTAGTTAAAATATAGTTCCTAAATAGATATTCGTGCGTTAGAGTTTCGACCAGAAGGGGATTGCTAGTACTGTTAATTTTAGTAACTACAGTTGACTTCACGTTGGTCAAGTGGTTAGCGACTCTAACAACGGAATCGTTGGGGCACAGGTTCTATTTCCAATAGAGCCAAGTGTTTAGGTGATGAGCATAAATATTTGTATTCCTCGTTTTGAGTGTTTATTAAATATATTTCACTATTTATATATGTAATTCTAGACTACATATTACATTAGTACCACTAACATCCATATCACAAGCAAATAATTTGCTTACTTTGAGGTTAGATCAATTTGTGTAATTAGTACAGTGATATTATTATTATATTATGCATAACAATTGTATATGCTTATCCAATACGTGGGGGTATTAACCAACTATTACTAGTGACTACGGTTATTCTCATACGTTACTTTTATATATCATGCTGCTACATAGATTTTTCTAGAGAGAAAAACCCAACAACAGTGGCCTACGTTGGTACTTTACAATCTGAGCTTAATAAGATATTTATTAAAACAACTTCTTCTGCAGGCTGTTAGAGCGAATTATACTTATTAAACTATCCAGTAGGTGCCTGATTTTTTTTAATGCTCAAAAAGTTTAAATAATATTTACTATTAATGATCCCAAGTCGGCCTGGCTTGTGCAAGCCAAAGTGTCTATTTTCGGACGTATTTTTAATAGATAGGATTCTTTTGGGAAATTTCCTGTTTTTTAATTAATTTGGAAATTGTCAAATAATTTTTGTAGTGTTTTGTATAAAACCAAATCCCACATTTTTTTTCATTTGATCTTTTATATCTTTCGAAATTTTTTCATTCGACTCTTCAATTAAAAAAAAAATATCTACACGCTATCCCAGACCGAATAACAACTCATTTATATTTTTCGGAGGCAAAGAAAGATGTTTGACCCAAAAGACAATTGTTGACTAGGTTAAAATCTTGATTGAAATAAAAAGTTTGATCGATTTAACAAAAAAGATTGTCGAGTTAACTATACTGTTTCTCTCAAAGTATTTGAATTTGACACAACATAAAAATGTAAATGTAAATAAAGTTACTGTAAATTATTTTAACTTATAATCATCCAGTATTTTTTAAATATTAATTAAAAAACTGCGTATGATGCGCTTCATTTTATATTAAATCAATAAAATGTGTTTTAATATTAGAAATATGAATTATAGTTTCTCAAATACTTTCTCCTATTTCCTATTTATCTCTAATAGTCTGAATCTTACCATCAACAAGTCTGTACACAATACAGGACCACCTGGTTAGATGTAACACACTCTTGAAAATCAAAAGATATATTTTTTGTATCATAAGATAGCAAACAAACAGATGGGTCTTCAGACGGAAAGAGTCAACCATCACTTATACACACCAAAAGATGTTAATGGCGCGTTGCTATATTATGGTTAGATCTAATGCCACATGCATAAGTTTACCGGCTACCTTACCTTCCAAACAGAAACACAACAGTGCCAAGCACTGACGCTATAGCGGCAGAAATATGTAAGCCGGTGGTACCAGACCCGGGCGAATCCATGCAGAGCTCCACCTTCTAGTAGCCACGATGGTAATGACTGGTATAGGGAATCGGTCGCCTTTTACGACCTGCCTGGCAGAACGGCGGTTGGCTTATTCTTCAAAGGAGCCTGGACCAACTCAGGGAAAATGTATTTCAGCCCAGATATTACAGTAGGATGATCATTTGCATGTTTTTTGTCCTTTGGAGATAATCGTAATATTATTATGGAAGTATATCAAATAGAATAAATTATTATTAACATTCTCCAACTCAACTGCTAACATTTTTCAACCAGCTTGAGGAGATGAATAGATTGTAGGATAGGTACTGAAATGGAATCCAATTGACTTAAGAGCATTGTCATGTTTGTCAGGAACTATAATTATAATAGTCTATTGGAATTTCACTTATTGTCATAATTTATAAGAAAGCTACCACAAACCCTTTAGAAACGCTCAAAACGCTTTAATCTTTGCCGAAGCCACAATTAATTGCCCATTTTTGTAACATTATGAACAATAGGTGATTATGCCTTTATAGAAAGCTGGTGGCGCGGCGGGGAGGTCATTGTATTTGGTCCTCAGGTTATCGATTATCGCATTATCGATATTATATCGTATCAATTAAACATCGATTCAGAGACTAACAAGGAACCATCTGTTTTCAATTAATTAAATGCTTGAATCGTTGGCTTAAATTGATTTTCTTGTATTGTTAATTACTTGATTATTTGAATAATTCATATTTATAACTGCTATTACTATGTTAGTCATGTAAAATAAGTACAAATTAAAAAAAAGATTACACGAATTAATGACTTTGTAGATATTAATTTAAAATATTATATATTTCTTGAGTATTAAGTGTTAGGATATTTTTAATAACTGTGTGTAAATGTGTATGATTTATTATGTAAATATATTAACTAATATTTTAATCATAACAGATGTTTAAATTTTAACGGCTTTACCGCGCCAATTGTCACCTGTTGGTTTCGTGATTAGAATCCCGCCTTAACCTAACGGTTGGCGGGGGTAAGGCATTTATTTTTACCATTCTATATCAGACAGTCCCCGAAAACGGTTCTATATTTAATACTTATCGAAATATTAAGTCATTGTGTTGAATGTAATGTAACGCAATGGATAAGAATATGTGATTATGTTGAAAATATCGAAAACTACTTAAAATGAGAATTGAGAATAATCGCATGTAAATTGAGGATGTTATATATAAGAATCAATGTAATAAATGATAATTCAACACTAATGTGTTTTTCTGGACTAAAAGGTAACATAAGGTCGACCAACCAGGGCATGGCAGGGCCTTTCTGTAACGTCAAAGTTGCAACTGTGGTGTTACCATCGTCGAGACTGAAAGAACGCAGGCGAGACTTCGTACATCGTTTTTTTAGTTATTACCTTAAAGTTTAATATATTCTGTAAGATTCTATAACATCTCTTTAAATTATCGACATCTAATAAATATTTTTTGAACTTAGGAAATAGTAGCTAAATAAAGTTGGAATTAAGGTAAGTTTTACGTAAACATTCAGTTCTCTCCATAGTAGTCTGTGTTTAGGTATTTTTTTTTCATTGAGTGTCTTTAGTACAACTACTAATCTCAGAAATCTAAGTTAGATTGACAAAGTTCTGAGCTAAGATTTTGCCAAGACACATTTTAGATATTTAAAATATTAAAAAAGAAATTAGCTTTAAACTGGTCTTTAGTACAAAAACAGGGAGAATTTTTATTTGATGAAAATTATGATATATAAACTTATTGCTGTTTTAATGCAAATGTAATTAAACTTGTATACAATGATAACACTTAAATAATACGACAGCTGAAGTCAATTGAATTAAAGTTTGAATGTTTTTATGTGATTGTTCTTAGCGATATATTTTATTTAATTAATTTAAAAAACGTAGAAAATTATTCTATTTTATCTAATATTCGTCACAAGGGATATACGAAACCGGAATCTCTCTATGTGTGTGTGTGTGTGTTTTTGTGCGTCAGTGTTCTTTATGTTTCTTGTGATTATCTTATACAGTGGGATATGGCTATAATTTGATATTATAATAGCATCAATTAAGACTTTCAATACATGTGAAATCTACTCCAATATAGGAATGTTAACTATAGTTGACTAAATCTGCAGGACAACAAATATCATTATATTTTATGTTATCGATATCAGTACAGATTTCCTTGTTAAATTTCTTATATTAATGATTTTAAGAATAAAACACTTAAATTGAAATTAAAAAATAATGTTGAAAGTATGAGCTTATAGATCAAAGTTTACAGCCAGACTGCACGTGGACGGACAGCCCTACCCTAAATTTGAGGCTGACATGTGTTGTTGTTGTGCCGTTACGATGCTGTTATAGTATATTATGGTCTTAAGTGGTAGTCAAAAATGATATTAGTGCTTTTTATGTGTATATTCTTAATAAATTAATAAAGTATGACCTGTAAATCCTACTCAGTAAGGCCAGATCCCTTACTGAGTAGGCCGAGAGAACCGATTGATACGATTCTTGCAGATCCGTGTTATTTCCTCCATAATCTCTCTTTTAATAAACCCGCCGCCGCTTACGAAAACGCTTGATGCCACTTTTGTACAGCACCGATCATTCTGATAATGAGTGAGTCTTGGTCAACACTCAATATTCAATTCTCAATATTTTATTACATCATATTATATTAAATGTTTTTAGGTGTTAAATAATACATTATAGGACTAAAATATGTACCTTGATAGGGTGTAGCAATATAGAAATCAGAAATCAGAAGAACTTTATTCAGTAAAACTTTTTACAATTTATTATTAGTAAGTATTTATTTTTAAAACTACTACCGGATCGGAAACGCGGCCACACACTGAGAAGATCCAGCGGAAGAAATTCAGCGGGCTTGCCTTTTTTTCATATATATATTTTTTCACAATATCACATTATTATAAGAGGCAGACCAATCTATTTTGCATGGTAGCTACATTTTCCACATCTCTTCGGTTAACCTTTCATCCGCAATTTTTTCTATAAGTCGAAACCATTGGTGCAGACCCTTTTTCATTTTTCACACACACTTTCTTTCAGGTATAACCTCTCTACCACTTCTACACCTATATAAAAGGATTCAATCTAGTAATTACATACATATCTTCACGATAGTTTCCTTACGGGGTAATTGTGAAGATTTCAGTAGTACAATGATTAAATTTACAAACTATTGCTAATGAAGCTAATCAAACTATGCCTAATATGTGATAAAAACCAAATTATTTAATTTACAATCCTCACGGAGGCATAGATCTGGTTATAGAAAGTGGTAGAGCTAGAATAGATTACCAATAGGATCTTTATTTCAAGAATCATAACAATCTTAACGAGAATTTAAATACATAACAAACAATATAAATCAAACCTTGATTAAAATCACCTCGCGTGTGCTAAATATTCATGTTTATCTTTCGCATAATGCCGTCAACATGAATAGTAACTTGCACTGCTTCTGAAGTTCAGAAGTTCTGAGTATAAAAAGTTGTCACTTATCGACTAACAATATCTATATTCTTATATGACATATATTTTGTGAGGCACCGTTTACATACTTTCAGTTTGCCCAAAGGTTGACTGGAGGAGAATGCCAATAGGCATTATGTCTGCCTTTTGTACAAATTTATTTAAGGTTTACAATAAAGTTAAATAAATAAATATCAATTTAATTTTGTGCATTGCTTTCATTTGTTCATTTTAATACTTCGTAGTAACCATCCATCAGGTCGGAGTGTCCGTCTTACCCTGCATAATTCTGTTTTTGCTTTAAGGCTATTGTATGGAATTTAGAGCTGGGTAAATGAGAAAGAGCATGAAAATAGAATTAACTTTGTCAAAATGAGAGCGTAAAATCTGTGACGTAACGGATCGCGTTCTTTACACAGATGAGATAGAGAGGTTAGGATTGAAAAACAATATTTTGCAAATGTGGATGGATGTTGTTACCGGGAGATACCAAGACTGACGTAGCATGCAATTGGTTTGGTGCTGTTCGAAGGTGGTGTCAAGAGACTTCGAAACTGGTGTGTTTGCATGAAGAGAGTTATAAATATGCAGAAAGCAGGGCAAGTCTGTCTGGACCATGATATATTCTTTGCCTACATTAGCGTGAAGATTTTGTTTTCTTAATAACTTTTTATATATCACATGTTTAACTGTAAATGTTAAAATGTATGCCCGAGGAATAAATTTGAAATATATTTAGAATACATATCGCTATTGAGCAAAGATTGCGCTTGTATATCTACGGTTTCCATTAACGCCTTCCGTTTGGAATCCCGATCAGTACCATTTAACGATGCCATATTGTATTATGCAAATTTTGACTTGTTTTATCGTAAGTTATGAATTCCGGTGTTGGATTATTGGGTTTTATTTTGTAAACTGTATGTTTTTACCATAATTTTACATGTATTGACACTTAGATTCTAATGTCGGCTGGCGTTTGAGTGGTAGTAACTTATTATGTAATTTGGGATTTTGAATGAAATTACATACATAACTAATCATCAAATTATCCTATCTGCACGTTTCTGTTCCCTGTGTTGTACCTGCACCCCTTTAAAGAATAAACCATCTGTTGTTTTGCCAGGCAGTTCGTTAGAAACGAAAGATTGGCTACTACACTACCATTGTGAAAACTAGATGCTAGAGTTCAGCATTGTCTCGCCTGGGTCTGGTACGACCACTTCACCTATTCCTGCAGCAACAGCATCAGTGCTTATCACTGTCGTGTTCCGATATGTGTGGTAAAAATAGCCAGTAAACTTATACATGTGGCATTAGGAACCTGCCACAAGAATGGCAATGCACCATTAACATCTGTCGAAAGGAGGTGGTTGTCATGAAATTGTAGTTTTTGCAATTTCTCGCCCAGTATTGATAACAACGTCTTACCTGTTCTTACTACAATAGCCTCAAAGTTTTTCACTCTTATGTTCTTGTTTTAAGGATGAGGTAGGCGGTAAACTTAACCATATGAAATTTCAAACTTCCACACAGATAATATAGATTATATTAAAAACCATGGTGCCTATAGGCAATGGTTGTCTTTTTTCCTAAACAAAGCCATATGCTTATTTGCTTTTTATGATATAAAAGAAATAAAAACATACCTTCCCTAATATGGGTATAGTATGTATATTGTGGATGCCAGTCCCATCTTCATCTGTTCCATTTGTGATGCTCCGTCGTATCTATGTTTTAATTAAGTTTTACTAAGTTGCATTTTCGAAATAATAGACAGAGATGATTGTATATGTATTGTATATTGTATATTGTAAGGGAGCCCAAGATACTAAATGGGTAGATACTCGAGCGTCGTAGAGACCTATTGGATTTTGCAGACTAAATTATGGGAAAAATAAAAGGTTATATAATGTTTTTCATTTCAATGGTGGCGAAAAAATCTACAGATAAAAAAATATTTAAAAAATTAGTGACATGGAAACACTGAAGCACGTTAGATTAGTGTATGGTGGGTTAATTGCCAGCTAAAATTTAGAAAATCTGACGATTCAAGTGTAGCCAAAGGAACCTTCCCGGTCGCAAAGAAAATGTTGTCTTGACATTCTCGAGCGCGTCTGAATTTTCTTTTATTATGAAGGAAATGATATAAGAATTACTAAGTATAATCTGACAGTTTCCACAAGCCGAAGTTATTTTAATTTTGTTTTTTTTCTGCCATAGTTAACCCCCTCTATAGAAAGGTGAAAAGACTTAATAGTATGCGAAGTAGCCCCTCCTATGTTAATCTGACGCGCTCGAGTAAATACCAAAATTTCCTCTTGAGCTCTCCTAATAAGTGCATGTGAATTTTTGGTGTGATTAAGTTTATGTGTATTGTGTAAGCTTCTTTATACAATAACTGTGTTTTTTTTATTTTTTTAATTTTTTTATGTCATAAGTAGCAAACAAGCAGATGGGTCTCCTGATGGAAAGAGTCAACCATCGCCTATAGACACCAAAGTTGTTAATGGTGCGTTGCTATCTTGTGGTGAGGTCTAATGCCACATGCATAAGTTTACCGGCTACCTTACCCTCCAAACCGGAACACGACAGCGACAAGCACTGACGCTATTGCGGCAGGAATAGGTAAGGCGGTGGTACCAGACCCGGGCGAGACAATGCAGAACTCTACCATCTAGTAGCCACGATGGTAGTGACTTGATAGCCAATCGGTCGCCTTTTACGACCTGCCTGGCAGAACGGCAGTTGGCCTATTCTTCAAAGGAGGCCGGGACCAACACGGCAAAAAAATAACTGTGTGCATGTTCCTTTATAATATAATATCATATAACTGTTAAATAAGCCAAATTTTCTTTACCTCAATATTACATTTTACTTGTTGCACTCTTTTATTAAACTTCCATAAAGAATGGTCACATAAGTGGATTTTATAATTTGGTTCTCCTCAACTCAACACCATCCTACGGGCACAACACGCGATAAACCACAATGTGTTTTTATTTATTTATTTTTATGCGTACCAAAGATTTCTCTAAAATTGAACGCCATTTTTATGCAAAGCTTCCAAATAATTGCAAAACTAAAATAACAATATTAATATTCATAGTAGCTCATAATAATATAATGTCTTTCAATAATTCTTAGATCTGTTTGTTTTGATTGAATAATATTATATCATACAGGCGCTTCCGACAAATCACAAGACAATATGCTTACAAAAAGCGCTTTTCCATCGAGTTCAGCGTCCAGACAATTGTGGAAAAACTTGTGTGACGCAATACAGGTGAAACTAATTATCTCATAACGAATGAATGAACTTTCGCTTTTGTGTTCGAACAATGCTATGCTCTTTTCAAATGTGATAATGTTGTGTTTTTACTTCACATTGTTTTGGATGATAGGGCTTTGATCTTGCTGTTTTGGTCATTTATGTCAAGTTTTCTAATGCAGTTACGTTAATGGTCTAGCACCAGCACCTTCGGCATAGGCGTACGAGGTCCTAGTTTCGAATCATGTATCATGCAACACGTTAAATAAGTTTGAGTTTCCTGAAACCGTTACATTTTTCTCCGTATCTATTCAGACTCTTTTTGAAGAAAAGGTTAACTGCTTTCTGCTAGGCATCTCGTAAAAGGCAAGAAAAGGCTAATACGTGTCCCTATTATCGTGACTACTGTGTTGTAGAGTTGTGCAAAGTCTTGCCCGGGATTTGTATTACCGCCTTACCTTTTCCTACCGGAATAGACTTGGTGTTTATCATTGTCGTGTTCTAGTGTGGAGGGTAAGGTAGCCTGCAAACTTATGTAAGTGGCATTATAATGCCCTCACACGGATAGCAACACCCCATTATTATCTTTGGTGATTATAGGCGATGGCTGTCACTAACCATCAGGAGAGCCACTTACTTATTAGCTATTTTATGATATAAAAAGTTGCACATTTGAATTAGACTTCATCAAAGACTAGTAATCCAAGCCGTAGAAAATATATACACTTTCCAGTAAGGCATAGGTTAATTGACAAGTCACGAATTTATTAAAACTGATATGTACAATCAATATATTTAAGGTGTGTATAATTTCTAACTAAAATTAAAAACAAAAAATTACAAACGATTTTGTATCTTATCGTAAAATGTTAAAGAATAATTTATTACGCATAAAGTGAGTTATTACGTATATACATTTTTAAATCAGCGTAAAGTTCAATAAGGTCAAAGTCTTTAGACAGTGTTTTATAGCTCGCAATATGAATAAGCAATCCATCAATATACAGTGGCATGTTTTATCACTGCATATGTCAGTAAAAAATAAGTAGAAAACAAATTTAAGACAGAAGTTTGATAATCTTTTTAATTAATTGAGTAGAAAATCATGTAATTCGAACAGTAATTGATCAGTTAAAAGCATTAGATTCAAGGATTGATCTAAAATACGTTAAACTTAAATATACGTATTTTTATCTAATCTATTCTATATTCTATCTAGAAATGCATTTAGTCCCTTAAACATCACCAACAACAATCACCAAGCGGCTGCAGGCTGCGGCCAACGCCCTCGGTGATTGGTTCAGAAAATGGCGTATCGAAATAAATCCCTCAAAAAGTGCAGCCGTGTACTTTCGCCGCGGTAAACACCCGCGACAACAAAGGCGCGGTCTGCGAAAACTAGGCAACATTACCCTGTTCGGAAACGTCATCCCGTGGGAAAAGACAGTCAAGTACCTCGGGGTAACGTTGGACAGCAAAATGTCATTCAAACCGCACATACAAAGAATGAAAGTTAAGGCTAAGTTCGTTGTAGGTCGGTTATATCATCTTATCAATAAACGCAGTAAAATGTCACTTAGACACAAGGTGACACTTTACAAGTCGTGCGTACGCCCCATCCTTTCATACGCTTGCGTAGCGTTTGCCCATCTCCCCCGTACGGACTTGCATCCGTTGCAAGTAGTACAAAATAAATTCCTGCGTATTGCCACGGGAGCACCGTGGTATATGCGCAACGTAGACCTCCATAACGATCTCGAATTGCCGAGCTTAGCAAAGCATTTCAAAGACATCTCCGAAAGATACTTCGATCGTGCCATCTCACATCCGAACCCACTGGTGGTAGCCGCGGCTGACTACATCCCAGACCCTAATCCCGATCCCAAACTACGTAGGCCCCGCCACGTTCTTACCGATCCCGATGACCCGATAACTCTGGCCAACGGTTTACACGATGACACTACACACCTACATTCGCGACACCGTCGCCGCCGGCGGCGACGAGGACCCCTGTTTCGCCCTTCGGCGAACCGAGCCCAAGGGCAAGGTTCGGCGGACGGACAAAACAATGCCACTAGCCCTCTCATCGCAAATCACGACCCCACCCTAAGCCGAGGTTCGGTCTCACAGGAGACACCCTTAGGGCGGAGGGCGTACAGCCCTACACCTTTAAATTCTGGCTGAGCACTCTGCTCGCCCACGCGACCGGTGAAGTTGTAACAGCCCTTAAGGCTAACAGCAATTGTGACATTCCGAAAAAAAAAAATCCCTTAAACATGTTTAGCAAATGTCAAAATGCCTTAAATGCTATCACTTTAAACGTATTTAGTGACTTAAAATGATTTAAGCATTTTGGTGCAAGCCGCCCTTACTGATCTAACCTCAAAGTAAGCAATTTATTTGGTTGTATTATGGGTGTTAGTCAACGAAACCAATACATAGAAATACATAAAAAAACACTGGAATATATTTCATAAACACCCAAACCCGGAAATAAATAAATAAAAAATATTCACGAGACAAATTACACTTACTGATCCAATCCCAATATAAGTAAATTATTTCCTTATATTAGGGTATGCCATACCAAGATTAGAATATAAAATATTAATTGCGATTATTTATAAAATTATTGTGAATAATATGAGGTCTTATATTGACGACAATACAACCACTACTTCCATAGATGTACTTCCATAGATAAAGCATCTAAAGTTACTTTTTCCCAGGCCTACACATTTTTAATAAGCAGACAATATATTGTGTCTTGTAACTATTGTGTGGGGACGATTTTAATGAAGGCTTCTGGCAATCTTTAGGTTAGCTCTGCAGATGATACTGTTAAATTTGGCAGCAATTGGATTAAAAGTTTTATGTTGTTGATAATATTGTGTAAAACTATCCAAAAAAGTATGTCATAAAAAGCTAAAACTCTTTTTTCTATTTATTTGCGTATAAAAATAACAGTGTAGGTCATTGACATATGTATTATAATATATCAATGGTATAAGTAGTTATAATATACAACAGTCAAGTAGTAAATTTAGGTATGTACCCTATAAATTCAAAGACGGTATGAGCGACTTCGATAACATTTTCAAGCAATTGTAACTCCGCGATTGATCTTGTGAGCTTTGGTATCCAATCAACATTTTTTTGCCTTATTGGTACCCGATAATTATTTTCTAGCGTTGTATAAATTAATTTATGTACCAATCGCCGCGAGTTTCAAGCAGTATTAAATCTATTATGAAACAATTATATATTTTATTTAAAAGTATTTATAACTGAGTGCTGCCATTATGCGATAACACCTCTACTTTTGGACGTTAATCGTTAATGACACTTCACACGTTTTCTATGCTTTGTCTCCTTGTAACACAAAGCTAACTACTATAATTTTGAGACATGTTGATTATTTAATTTAACGTCATCTTGTTGTACTTTCTCATCATAATGTGTGTAATTTTCTCTCCAAATTTATGTTTTTTTAACAAACCTTAGCTAAGTTTCAAGAAAATGATAACTCTTTAAAATTATGATGTATAATAACGATTTTAGTATCAAATATATATATTTGTAGCTTTTTAGCAGTTTTTAAATGCATTGTTTTTTTAGTGTTCAAATCTTAAACAACAATGTATTAAAAAAATGCTTTATTTTTTTTAAACTATTAAAATAAATATTCAAATATATTTAACTAGCAAAATAATTATTCTTTTACACACTCATTCAAAATGACGGTTTATGAAAAAAATTGTTTTATCATTTATTGGATGAGTCTAAATAAAAATAAAAACTAAAAATGTTTTGGTTTCGTATCATTGTATTAGAAATTAACAGATGGCTTTTACGTATCTTGCCGTCCGAGTTGCAGGGAAGGGAGGGAGGGAATTTGATGTAATTTTTTTTAGTACTGAAATATCGTGCAATACCAAAAAAAGATTGGTTGAAAAATTGCGAAGCTATGTCGAAAAAGCACTTTTTTTCAAAATTTCTCAAAATCTCCTGGACCGAATCGATTCAAATTTTGAGGAAGTCTAAGTTGAGCAGAATCCAATCGAACTACATCAACCGCGTTTCGATCGGTCCAGCCGTTCAAAAGTTATGAGATGTTTACACACACACACACACACACACACACACACACACACACACACACACACACACACACACACAAACACACACACACATACATACAGACATATTGACGTCATAGTGAAAATAGTTGAAAAAGGTTCCACGGACCTCAAAACGTGGACATCTGGTGAAAACTCGATTTTCGAAAATCGGGGTAAAATCAGTGACTTCCTTATTCACATACGTAGTGGGAAGTTAAAATATGACGCGGTGGTATCAATCCGGGTGAGATATTAAAGAACCCCTGCCAGAGTAATGACATTTTCGGCTTCTGTTGATACTTGTAAGAACAATTTGCTAGGTAAGAAGATAGACTATTCTTCAAAAAGGATCCCAAACGACACATGAAAACAATGTTTTTGTGAAATGGTAGTTTTTAACACAGTAAGCAACTTATTTTTTTTTCTTTATAGTAGCACAAATCTCTTTATTATCCCTCCCCCTTCCCCCATACATTATATTTTTAGTAGTAATTATTAATATCTTGGTTCCAAATAAATTTATAATAATATTAGCTGATCAGGCAAATGTTGTTTTGCCATATAAATTATTGAATTAAAAAATAGGGGTTAATGATAGAAAGGTAAAAATTTAGGGTTGCATGTATTTTTTACTGCCACATTAAAAAATACATGCAAAGAATAAAATAAAATGTTAGAGGTGGACAAACTTTATTATTTAGGGGTATGAAAAATAGATAGTAGCTGATTCTCAGACCTACTGAATATACATACAAAATTTCGTAAAAATCGGTCAACCAAAACCAAAAAAAAAAGAATTGGACAAGCCGTTTCAGAGGAGTATGGTAGCTAATATATATTTAAATATTATATAATATAACTAATATATTATTATTTTATATATTGATACATATATTAATGTTTGCTCTACCGGAATCTACAACTAAAAAATATTACTACTTTTGTTTTTATAAATTATAAAAATTAAAATTATGTACAAGTAGACATAATACAGCAATGCTGCCATCTGACAGCTTTAATTTTGAAACAACGTCAACATGATTGACGGTCGGTAATTATTTTGTTCAGTTCCAAATGAACTTAAGAAGTATCTTCACGCCCATATCCCCGAAAGGGTAGGCAGAGGTACAACGAGTGCACCCACGATTAGCCGAAGATACTTAGTCCCACAATGTGATAGGTGGCAAGCCTATCGCCAACCGAGCACTTTCCAATCCCGGGCAACATTGTGTTTCTCAGAAAACTGAAAAAACACTTTTTTTTAAGTGCCCGACCCGGGAATCGAAACCGGGATCTCATGTGGTCAACGCCAACGCTGGAACACTAGACCACAGAGGCGATATCATGGCGATATCGAGCGATATGTATCAACTTAAGAATTATTTAATAAAATTACTTAGTGCGGATTATTCGCACGGAGATTGCTAGTCCTCAGAAATATTTTCCTTAGATATTATTGTTATTTTAAATTTAATCTTTACACAAGCTAGACTCCACGCTACGTTGGGCTCCACATTTGAAAATAAAGTCCAACGGAGTGATTGCAATTTATTTTTTTAATTCAAGAGAACATATTTGCGATTAAGCCTATTAATACGAGCGTCAAGAATAAATAAAGTCAGGTCCGGATTGTCTTGAGTAGATTGCCTACTAATAAAATATTTCAAATCTAAATAATGAATCAGTCTATTCTACAAATTTTCTTTACATATCCATATCCAGGTACTTCAGAAAGTTCCGTAATACCTATATGTAATATATCACACTTATAAATTCAAACTAGGTGAACTGAATAAAACATTAATAAAGAAAGTGTAATATTATAAATGGCCGATGTCGAAATATTTCGGACAATCGTAATTAGCCTCTTGTACGGAACAATGTGGCGGCGTCCGTAATAAGCGAAGGCGCGTGCGATGAAAGCCACAAAAAGCTACTAGATCTTGTGGTATAATCTATAAGAGAAGCGATTTATTTTATATATAAGCTAAGTCTCATACAGATATGCTGAATTGAACCTCTAGGTCCTCTTGAAGGTCTAGTACGAGTTTTAATACAGGAATAAACGTTAATATCTTTATTAGTTGGAATTTTTATTCAATGTTGTATAATAAAAAAATGTTTAAGGCAAAGGACGATGGCATACCCGGCACCAAAGTCACACCAAGCAAATTAGCTTATTTTTGTATCCACGCTTTTAATGCAAATATTGAATACTTAGTATTTTTTGTAAAAAGCTATTAAAATATTAATTTTAATAGCTTTATTGCAACTATTAAAAATACTGACTTTTTCAAAAATTCTGATAAACTTCATAAATGTGGTATGTTTATTATTTTATGGACATAAAATAAATTTTAGTGACTATTTATATCCCCTTTAGGTATTATAAAATAAATGTTTTAGACTAAGATGATTGCATTAAATTTACACTGCATAAAATTTGGTTTCAAACACGTGTATTTAGTTTTGGTTTCAAATACGTGTATTAAGTGTATGACTTTATACATAAATAAAAAATGAATGATCATAAAAAGTGTGTTGCTCTTATATCTTGGACTAAACTAGTAATATATAAGTCAATGAGAGGTTAACGAAGTGAAATTAATTATAAATAACGAGTTTAAACATCCCTTTGTGTGTGTATATGATGTTATACAGAAGATTAAACGGTAGTGGATTTTAAAGTTGCGCTCGGAAACCTCTCTACAAGTTTGTTCAGGCCTCTTTTAGACAAGTTTGTATGTTTCTATATAACGTATCTCGTAGAAATTACCACCTTTTTAATATTTAAGGGTATTTTACACATTAATTTACGCTAGTACGATTTGATCGCAAGAGGTGATACTTTGAGGCGTTATAATTATGTCTAGACAATAGAATACGGGTGAGACCCCAAACTACGAGTACAATAAATCGTTTTATACTTCACGTCGCGTCGTTTGCTTTAGTGTTACCTATGAATATAATATATTCCTTAAGATTCGATATCAAGTTCTTAACTTATCGGCCTTAAAAATATTTTTACGCTTGGAGTTTTTTTTTTATATCATAAGATAGCAAACAAAAACAAGCAGATGGGTATCCTGATGGAAAGAGTCAACCATCGCCTATAGACACTAAAGATATTAAAAGTGGTTGCTATCTTGTGGCGAGGTCTATGTCACATGCATAAGTATACCGGCTACTTTACCCTCCAAACCGGAACACGACAGTGACAAGCACTGACGCTATTGCGGCAAGAATAGGTAAGGCGTTGGTACCAGACCCGGGCAAAACAATGCAGAACTCTACCACCTAGAAGTCACGATGGTAATGACTCGCATAGCCAATCGGTTGCATTTTACGACCTGCCTAACAGAACAGCTGTCGGTCTATTCTTCAAAGGACATTTAGTTCTTTCATGAGTAGTCTGTGTGAAGGATTTACCTTGTTATTGGGTGTCTGTATTACAAATGCTAATCATAGAAATCTAAGTCAGATTGACAGAGTTCTGAGCTAAGATTTTGCTAAGACCCTTTACAGATACTTAAAATATATACATACATTCATATCTTCACGCCAGACTCCTTACAGGGTAGAGAGAGATCCGAGTGCCACATATCACGATCCTTGTAGGCTTGTCTCGCTTCCTCCACATTCATCACTCTTTTCATACACACACGCAGGTTGCGAAGACTCTTGACACCACCTTCGGACAGTGCTCGATCAATCTGATCATCGTTTGTCAGTCTTGGTCTTCACCGGTACCTACACCCTTCCACATTCGCATTGTATATCTATTTTGTTAACCTTTCATCTACCATTCTTTCTACATGTCCGAAGTAACGGAGCATGCCTTTTCTCATCTTTACACTTTCAAACCTAACCTCTCTCTCACTTCCATATTACGAACACGGTCCGCGAGTGTTAAACCACATATTTTTCTTATCGATCTCATCTCGACCGCGTTGATTCTACTTTCATTCCCTTTCTGACATACCCAACTCTTACTTCCATACAATAGCGTTGGGATAAGCACATAATTATGCAGGGCTAGACGGGCACCTTGACTTAAAATCGTGCTATTAAGTAGTCTCCCTAACGCTCCATTTACTCCGTTCCCTGCACACACTCTTCTTCAACATCAGCGGTGTACCTTCCATCCCTGCTAAAAGCACAACCAAGATACACAAACTCATCCACTTGTTCCAGCACTACATCATCGACCACAACTCTTAATTCCGTTCTGGTTGCTTCTCTTTCAAATACTAAAACTTTAGTTTTCTTCGCATTCAAATGTAAGTCCATACTTTTACAATCATCATTCATAACTGTGACCAGTGTTTAATGAAAACAAATATTATTAAAGGTCGGTAAACTTATGCATCTGGCGTTGAGACCTCGCAACGTAGACCGGGTCGTAGACCGGGACGCTCTGCCACTGAGCTAGTGACAAACACTGACGCTATTGTCGTAGGTTCTAATTTTAAGTTTGTAAAAGAAATTTTGTTGTTTAGTCCTTGGTCAAAGTTTGACCAGATGGTGATTGTTAATAACATTAAATATCAACTCATCGTGATGAAGTTTTAGCTAGCGCTGAAGATGGAGCGTATAAAATATGAAAGAATGTTGTTTTGCTTATAGAAAGCTAAGTCCATAAGCAATACGAGCGAATTTCGACTACTGGAAGTAGTGATCATTTACATGTCAAATTAAACTGATAAAATTCGAAATTATTTTAGGTCGAATATATATAATTTCTAATACAGTTTCAATTAGGTTTATTACAATTTATCTTAATTTCATTTTAATCTTTGCCTATAAATTAAAATATTTTTTATTTCACATTTTATTGGATCGCAATTAATTAAGGACTTAGATAAACCATCGTCATCTTTTTATCTTCATTATGACAGATGCCGAAAATTTTATTTTCTTTTTATTGGTGATAAATACTTGATTCGCAGTTATATCTTGAAGTTAAATGAGTTCTACGTTTCATGTAGCACATTAACTCACCTTATTAGTAAACATTTCGCATGTTTAAAGGCTAAAATCAGTATAAAGTTTTGAAATTTTCCCCGTGTTTGTCCCGGACTCCTTTGAAGAATAGACCAACTGGCGTTCTGCCAGGCAGGTTGTAAAAGGCTATACGAATCACTAACATCGTCGCTACTAGGTGGTAGAGTTCTGCATTGTCTCGCCCGGGTCTGGTACCACCGCCTTACATATTCCTGCCGCAATAGCGTCAGTGCTTGTCATTGTCGTGTTCCGGTTTGGTGGTTAAGGTAGCCGGTAAACTTATGCATGTGGCATAAGACCTCGCCACAAGATAGCAATGCACCATTAACTCAATCCATCAGGAGACCCACCTGCTTGTTTGCTATCTTATACTAAAAAAAGTGTTTAACACTGATCTCGTGCTAGAAAAATTTCCAGACTTTATTAAACAAAGCAAAATTTTGAAACGATTGAATTTGATTCAGCGACCCTACACTAAGGTTAAACAACGCTATATATACTGTTAACCTCTGGTTTTTCGTCGGTTGAAAATGCAAATGATGTTTTGATGTAAATATTTTAGGCGTAGTCGACTTAATTTATCGATAGCACAATCTCATTACGCTTTTTTACTTTTAGCACCCAGATGTGATCACGAACGTGTATTATAGTGAAAGTTTATATGTACTTGATCTAATATATGGTTTACGAACTTCCGGTTAGCTTACGCCTGAGGTGTTATTTTTATGAATAATTATTGGAATGGTTCAGATGTACAGTCAGGTGGTAATTAGCTTATGAAATGTTCTAATGTATTATTAAATGATATAAAAAGTGTTCTCTTTTTTACGTAAAGTTATGCCTATCTAAAAACCGATATGGACACATCTAAAAGCGAGAGTTTGTTTGTTGCATTTACTTGTGTTATAGATTATAAATATTGCATTTACATTAATTTCTTATCATAAAACTTAGTTGTCCTCATTATATCGATTGTATTTTCTAAAACAGTATAAAATGTTTAAGAATAGAAGATTGTTTACAATCTTTGTTGTTACTGTTACGAATAATCTAGAAACGTGAAGAGTTGGAACGCTGTAGGGATCTAGAAATAAAAGAAAGAGATAGCTACTCCTATTAATAAACAAATAGTTGGCCGTTATCTGAATAGCTATACCATAATGGACTTTGTGGTATATGGCATAAGGGTGAAAATAGCGTGTACTATCATAAGTTGTTTACAATAATAAGAAGTGATTCATTGTTTCCCGATACATTTCGATTTTTCTGGAACCAGGTAGAACTTTACCCTGGGTATAAATAGAGATGTGTTGACAAATACAGGATAGTTTTTATAAAGCGATCGAGAGCGATACTTGAAGCGACCCGTGCGAAGCGAGAAGTGTTTTATTGTGTAGTCGGTTAAGCTTAGTGATAGTACAGTGAGTGACTAGTATTAATCAGAGTATTTGTGTATTACATTGTGCTGTCTTGTGTATTTGTATTTTAAATACACGGATTTAATATAAGTGGTGTTTTCTTACAATCAAGAACCCGAAGTACGTAACATTACTATAAAATGTAGCAAACGTATGCGTTTATATTTAAGAAATGTAATGAATATGGGATATATCATTATATAATTTAAAAATTATTATCATGTGTGCGAAACGGGTAAACATGGTTCGAATTATTATACAAATTATTAGTCAACCTACACATATGCGCTCCAGAATAGTGTAGGTATAAAACCTATCGATATCCCATACATATTATAAATGTGAAACTTTGTATATTAGGATTTATGCATGTTTGTTTGTTCAATCACGCAAAAACGGCTGGACTGATTTGAATATATTTGGCATACAGGTAGATATAATAAAATAACAAATAGAATAATTTTTATCACGAAAAAATATATTGTTTTCGAGAGATTCGCCAAAAACTTGTATAATGGGATGGGCTGCAGGGTACAGCTAGTTTAAATTAATATTATAAGAGTATCTTTACGCCCGTATCCGCGAAGGGATAGGTAGAGGTACAACAAGTGCACCCACGATTAGCCGAAGAAACTTGGTCCCACAAATGTGATAGATGGCAAGCCTATCGCCAACCAGGCACTTTTCAATTGCGGGCAAATTTGTGTTTATCAGAAAACTGAATAAAACACTTTTTTTAAGTGACCGACCCGGGAATCGAACCCGGTACCTTATGTGGTTAACGCCAACGCTGGACCATTAGACCACAGAGGCGTTCAATTAATATTATAATTAATATTATAAAAGGGAAAGATTTGATTTTTTGTTTGTCGGCTTGTTACGATTTAGCTTAAAAACTATTCAACCGATTTTAAAAAATCTATCATTTTAAGAAAGCTACAGTATCCTGGTGTGATATAGGCTACTATTTTACCCGACTGAGTAAAGAGAAGTAATGATAATTTTGGTCACGTAAACGAATTCGCGAGTAACTTTTAGTATTTAATAAATTTTGTAGTGTTTTCAAACAACGTACTATTTGCATCAACACCGTAATTTTAATTAAAAGTGATAATTGCAAAAAATATTAAGCATACCGGTGGTGGTGGAAAATGTAACCATCGCCTATAGGCATCGAAGATGTTAATGATGTTGCATATACGTGTGGCTGGAACGTAATATAGCATGTTTAAGTTTATCAGCTCAAATAACATAACATTAAGTTATAAATAAAAGCATTAACTAAATTCCATACGACAACTTATCAGGGATGAACTCTTATAAAATTCAAATGATGGGCGTTATCTCTTACACATTCAACGCTTCCGCCTTTACAGATAACAAATTAATCATATAGGAAATTCAAGTTGTATACCAAGTTAAATTTCATCTAACTGTTTCTTATTTCATGTAATTTGTATAAGCAAAACAATCATGCGGTTTTATCCGTGATATAGTTTTTGTAATGTAACTAAGGCAGAACGTGAGCGAGCTAACAGAGCTAGTTGTGGTTGACTTATCATTGTAAAGGCTGCTATGAGGAAAGCCACAAGATGAGTACCTTGATACGATCGATTGTAAACAATATCTACAGATACTTATTAATGCAGTCCGTGACTTTGTTTACTGGGAAGAAAGAATCTCAATAAAAGTGAGTTTAATGTTAGTTACGTTTTCACGTCATAATAATAACTAACGATCGCCCTGTGGTCGAATTTCGACCATAGGCTTAATAATAAAATCTCTTTTAAGTTTGATCTTTTGTCTTTAGCTGCAAAAAATAGCATTAGGTATACTTACATGTACGTATATTATCATGTGTGTTACATAAATGTAGTGTGTGTAACGTCTTCTTCCAGAAAAAATTCCAGGATTTTTTTCTGGAAAAACCTGTTTTTGATTAATAACGATAATTTTCCCCGTGTTGGTCCCGGGCTTCTTTGAAGGTTAGGCTAACTGCCGTTCTGCCAGCCAGGTCGTAAAAGGCGACCAATTGGCTATACATGTCACTAACATCGTGGCTATTAGGTGACTAACGTGTTCCTGTTTGGAGGGTAAGGTAGTCGAAAAACTTATGCATGTGGCATTAGACCTCACCACAAGATAGCAACGCACCATTAACACCTTTGGTATCAATAGGCGATGGTTGTCTTTTTCCATTAGGAGACCGATTTGCTTGTTTGTTATCTTATACTAGTCTTAGTCCGTTCTGCCAGGAAGGTCGAAATAGGCGACTGATTGGCTGTACAAGTCACTACCATCGCGGCTATTAGGTGGTAGAGTTTTGCATTGTCTCTCCCGGGTCTGGTACCACCGCCTTACCTATTCCTGCCGCAATAACGTCAGTGCTGGTCATTGTCGTGTTCTGGTTTGGAGGGTAATGTAGCCGGTAAACTTATGCATGTGGCATTAGACCTCGCCACAAGATGGCAACGCACCATTAACACCTTTGGTATCTATAGGCGATGGTCGTCTTTTTCCATTAGGAGACCGATTTGCTTGTTTGTTGTCTTATACTATAAAAAAACGAGCTGTATTTTTGTGAACAGCTTCGATTTGACGAGACGTCCATCTTTTCTATCTTCGAAAAATCTCGAATCGAGTAACTGATAAAGTTAAGAACTTTGAACAAGCTTTAACAATAAACTTCCCGAAACTATAAGTAATCTACCAGTCAATAAATTTAAAAAAAATGTTAAAACAAAACTGTGTAAAAAAGGATATTATAAAATCTCAGATTATTTAGAGGACAAAAATGCCTGGGATTAATTGCTCCACATACCAATCTCATATATATTTTTTGTAATATTGTGATAATATTGTAAAAAAATAGATGATATGAAAAACAAACAAGCCCACTGAGTTTCTTCCGCCGGATCTTCTCAGTGCGTGGCCGCGTTTCCAATCCGGTAGTAGTTTTTAAAAAATATGTTGACGTGTCAAAATAACTTGAAAAAAGTTTTATTAAATAAAGTACTTCTGATTTCTGATTTGATTTTAATTCGATTAAGGAAAAATATTTTTTTAATAACAATCATAATTATTAGTAATTTTATATTAAATGCATATTTTTTTAAATATTAAGTTTTTAAAAAAAATGCGTTTTCGTAATTGTAATAATAAGGGGTACAAAATTTTTACTTCACGTATCAATATCTAGTCTAATTGCACTACTCAAGCTTCAAATCTATCAAGCCGTAATGCTACAGAGCTCGCCAAACAAATATACATATAAATATATAGTACCTACTTACACACACTCAAAAACATTACTATCCAGGCGCACTCGGATAACTATTAATCAATTTATATAATAATATCAATTTTATATAAATTAAATTATTTTATTTAATTTAGATTAATTAAATTTAATTAGTTAATTTTAATTAAATTAATTAAATGTTATTAATTTAATTTAAATAAAAATCATATTGGGAAGCTAATAGGATAAAACCGTATGGTTAACATCTTCGATACTTTTAGATGAAGAACATTGTGTGTTATTCAATAACAGAAAAACCGTCTATTAGAAAGCTCTATGTAAAGAAAAAGAAGGAAAACAAGTCTTTAAATGTTTAACTTGTATCTTCACGCCCATATCCCCGAAGGGGTAATCAGAGGTACAACAAGTGCACCCACGATTAGCCGAAGATACTTGGTCTCACAATGTGATAGGTGGCAAGTCTATCGCCAACCGGGCACTTTCCAATCCCGGGCAACTTTGTGTTTCTCAGAAAACTGAAAAAACACTTTTTTTATGTGCCCGACCTGGGAATCGAACCCGGGACCTCATGTGGTCAACGCCAACGCTGGACCACGAGACCACAGAGGCGATAAATGTTTAACGATTCTACGAAAAGTTAGGATGATATGGTTTTTCAACAAAACCAAGCTAAGTGATATATTAAAATAAATTTAAAACAATTTGATTTAAAACTTACATTTGTGAAGCAATAAAAGGTTGTAAACAAATGTTATAATTTCTTTACATTAAATCGATTTGGGTAATATATTTTGAGAAAATCTTACTTGTTTATAGAGGAAATCACATCGTTAAGGTTTTATGTTTCCGCGGCACACTCAGCGAAAGAGGAAATCTGATGCTTTTATTGGTAATCGATTTAAATTTTGTAAATAATTGTATAGATTAATCATTACGTTAATAAAATAAAAGTAAATTTTGTAGGTAACATTTAAATGAAAGTGACAAAATTTAGGTTAGTTAAGAAACTTAATCATTTAAACGCAGTGAAACTTCGAAGACTGACTTCCAATTTCCTGTATCTCTGGAACCTTGGATAAGCTCTTCAAAAAATGTATATGGGACTAAATCGAATATTATCTCATTAAACAAAAAAGATGATTTTTGTTCAGGAGGAAAGAAAGAAATCTATAATTAACTGACCGAGCTCAGAGGTGAAAAACATAAAAAATATACAGCTGAATTGAGAACTTTCTTCTTGGTAAATGTTATCAAGAGCAATAAATAATGTATTTTTACACAGTATCAAAGTTGGCTATATTCAGTATTCACTTACTACTTGCAGCGTGCATACAATTTTTTGGCGAATCCCGCGGGATCACCAAATTTTTCCGAGATAAAAAGTAGCTTATGTGCTATTCCAGGCCACAACCTGTGTGCCAAATCAGTGTGTCAAATTTCATTTAAATCCGTTTAGTAGTTTTTTGCGTGATTGAGTAACAAACATCCAAACTTCGCATTTATAATATTAATATAGATTTATATAGATATGTCGAGTAGGACAAGTCTTTAATCTGTTTAAATCTAAGTACAATGCCTAGATCGATCAGACAGTATGATTGGTTTTAAGGGGAATAAATACTAGCATATAATTTTACGATGGCTTTGAATGAGTTCGTAAACATGTCCTTATTATGACGATAAAACTACAGATTCATACGCTACTAGTAAGCCTCATCATCAGCATTCCATACCTTTAGGTTTTCTTCAGCGCAGTCACACACACCCTTACGGTGCATAATTTACACTATTTTGCTTTTGACATGTAATCCTACTAACATTATAAATGCGAAAGTTTGTATGAATAGATGGATCTTTGCTCCTCTTTCACACAAAAATGGCTGAACCGATTCGGATGAAAAGCACACACATAGATAACGACCTTGAATAACACAAGGACACTTTTTATGTCGGAAAAATAGGTCTTCCCGTGAGATTCACCCAAAATTTCATGATGCAGCGGGCTGCAGGCAACATATATATAACTTGAATTCGTGAAACGAAAACTTTGTTCCAATTACGACAATAGGGAATATGCATAAAAAATAAAATGGCCTGATTTTTTTTCCTGAGCTTTTAAGTTCCTAGTATTACACTCAATTCGTTATTTTCTAATTTAATATGTATTTAATAAATAAAGTGAAAAATTTACGAGCGAAATTCAAATTTGTAAAATGTCCCACCATTGTTCGAAATGAAACGTGACGTCATAGGGCATCTGTCATCTGTGATTCCACTGCCACTTGTTAACTATCAAACTAACTCTCAATGCAAACAATTAACTGACAGGACATGTCCTATGACGTCACGCCTCAAGCGCGCGAGAAATAGGAGCGTTTGAACTTGTCAAATTTAACCAATATTTTTAAGATTTTATGAAAAAATAATGATTACTTACAGCTATGTTTATTTTTTTTCTATATCAAAATGAAGTGAATGTTGATTAAAAAAATAAAAAAATTGCCTGCATATTCCCTATTACCGGGAGTATTGAATATGACACAGTTAAAAAATATGTGCAAAATAAGTGCAGAAAGCTAATATTTTTATATAAATTAAATTAAAAAAATATGTATACACAACCTATAACTATGCGTTTGATACACAGACATACATACTATTTTGTTTATAGATAAAGTCTGATGTCAAACTTAGTAGACATTTTATTATTAGTCTTTGGTAGTCAGAGGAGCCATAGTTTATTAAGTTATAATTTATCCCAACGATATTTGTGCTGAATTAGCTTATATGCCTACATAACATTAATATTTATAAATTTTAATCAAATGTTAACATGAGAACGATTACTAGTTATTATAATTAGATATTTACCTAAACCATAATGATGATAATTAGTAAGATTAGTGACATTTTATAGTTATTTGTGAATTGTGAACACATGATGTTATTGAGATTAAGCATATATATTATATTATCTATATACATATAATAAAATCCGTCTCTAAAATCCGTAAAAAAAAATGTCCGGGGTAAACTCAAAAAGTACTGCTTGGATTTATTTCAAATTTTGCATGAATATTACTAACAGGTCGGGTCAACATATAGGCTACATATTATTACGTTATCACCTGCGGGGGAGGAGCTGTGCGGAGTAAACGAAGTCCTCGCGGACAAAGTTGCGGGCAACAGCTAGTACACATAATAAAATCATAGGAAAGTCAATGTATGCCCGGGGTAAACTCAAAAATTACTGCATCGATTTACTTCAAATTTTGCATGAATATTACTAACAGGTCTGGTCATTATAAAGGCTACATATTATCACGCTATCACCTACGGGGAGGAGCTGTGCGGAGTAAATGAAGTCCGCGCGAACGATGTCGAGGGCAACAGCTAGTTTTTTAATAAAATTAATGTTTTTTACTCTAAATATTTAATCAGTAATATATACCGAATCAAATTATCAGCAGTAACCGATACGCATAGTGTATTAAATATGTAAATTTGTATGTCTAAGATAATTAAGGTTCACGATAAGGCTCTTTCGATTCGACGATTCACCTTCTTTAGTTGCTAAGAAAATGCTTTATAAAAATTTGTATCTTTTACTTGTATAGCATTTATTTATTACTTATTTGTATTATTATCATTGCTATTTAAATCAATATTATGCTAGCTGTGCCCGCGATTTCGTCCGCGTGAAATTTTTAGAAATAAAAGTAGCTTAAGTTACTCCTTATTGCATCAGCTATCTACCAGTGAAAGTCCCGTCAAAATCAGTCCAGTCATTTCGGAGAGGAGATTAGGCGGAACAAACAGACAGATAGACAGACAGACAGACAAAAATGGTAAAAAATGTAATTTTGGTATGTGTACCGTGTATACTTCCATATGCATACTAAGAAGCGGTTATTATAAGGTTACAAACAGACACTCCAAATTTATTTATTTGTATAGATTAATCTTAAAGGAAAAACTTTGGATCCCTTTTAAGGACAATTGTGTGAACGGTGGAGGATGGAATTTGGCGAAATTAAAGTTTACATTACGAAGGATTGCAGAAACCCTACATTTTAAAATAAAATGTATTAAAAATATATTAAATTAATAAAAATAAACATTACACACACTACAATTATGTGATACATGATAATTTACACAGATGAATACTTTTCTTTACAGCTAAAGTCAGTTGTCAAACTTGAAGGAGATTTTATTGTCTGTGGTCGAATTTTGGTCAGAGACATGAAGCTGTATTATATCTGGAGGTAACACTTCTAGTACCTACTTGAAACACAAATTTGATTACTGCTGCAACCTTCTGAGGTCTTACCCTCTCTCTCTAACACATCTGTATAAAAATAGATGGGGAGACCTCATAGACAGAGATATCAAGTAGGTTAATTTTTCAAGTGATTAATCCGAGTGCTTGCTCCACGTTTACCCAATATTTCATGGTCAGAGGCGATCGTATTTTTAACTCTCCAAATTTTTTAATACCTTAAGAATATTTAAATTTTGTATTTTTTGTCTCATAAGATAGCAAACAAGCTGATGGGTCTCCTGATGGAATGAGTTAACCATCGCCTATAGACACCAAAAATGTTTAGGGCGCGTATTCGATTCGTAACGAAAACTTCATGTTTCAAGTTTTTTCTAGCGCAATATCGTTATAATTCGAAGGATATAACAGTTTTTGCAAGACCAAGTCTTGAATATTAGATTTGCCGCAGGTTCAAAATGTGATCAGCAAACTTTATTTATAGTATTTTCCAATAATTCTTCTAATTAAATGAGTTAATATAACGGACTGAAAAATAATCAGTATATTGAGCATTACCTTAATTCAGATAATATAAATATTTTTGGTTTCTATTGATATACTTACAGGTGAGAAAAAATGTTAAAGTAAACTGATTTTGTAATTTCTTTATATTATTAACAATATTTAACAATATTTTCATCATTTTGGCTCTGTGTTGCACATTAGGACCATATATCTTGTTGGAAAAAAGTATAAAATAAAATATTATGACATATTACAATGGTTGTATTCATCCTGAAAGATAACTCTGACGCCTAGGTATTTTCGTAAAACACTATGCAGGTGTTGTCTTCGTTTTAAAAAATCATTATCAAAAATTATAATCTTGCTCTGCAGTGCACTAAATCAAGACTTATTTATTTATTTATTTATTTAAACTCTTTAATGCACAAAATATACAACAGGCGAACTTAACGTCTAAAGACATTTTCTACCAGTTAACCTTGCAATTGTAGAAACACTGTAGTAACGAGTAGTGCACACTGCACAAGAAGACTTAATCTTGCAAAAAATGTAATATCCTTCGAATCTGGTCACATTATTACGATATTGCTCTTGAAAAAAATTTTAAAACGTGAATTTTTCGTATCAAATCGAATACACGCTTTTAATGGTGTGTTGCTATCTTGTGGCGAGGTCTAATGCCACATGCATAAGTTTACTGGCTATGTGGCATTGCCAACCCACACACATATTATAGTAACGCACAATTAACATATTTTGTGTCTATAGGCGACGATTGTCTCTTTCTCTCAGGAGAACCATCTGCATGCTTGCTATCTTATGATATAAAAACACATAAATAAACAGATATACTGATGAGTCAAAAATATACCTACATTGCCATATCCTTAATAATCGACCTACATGTAACGTACTTATAGTTTTTTTTATTATATTCAAATGTAAAATTATAATGTCATTGCTTAGTCATCGCTAAGATTTAATTTTTATTTGATAATAATTTAAGTTGGATCGCTGTTCCATTTCCTTTTATCATTAAATTTGTGTCATTATAATACATATTAAAACACATTGATATTATTATCATTTGTGCCTACAAATTATATTTAAAATAAATATCTAAGATCGTTATGGCGTTAAGTAAGGTTATACTTTTTTAATAGGATAGCAAACAAGTTGATGATTTTCCTGATGGAATTTATAACTTCATGCTCGTATCTCTGACGATGTAGGCAGAGGAACAACATGTATATCCACGATATGCCGAATATACATAGTCCAACACTTAATGTGATAGGTGATAAGCCTATCACCAAACGGGCACTTATCGAATCTTGGGTAATCTTGTTTTTATGAAAAAACTGAAAAAACACATTTTTGAATTGCTCGACCTAGGAATCGAACCCGGGACCTCATGTGGCCTCATGTGGTGAATCTCGCAGGATAACCTAATTTTTGCGGAAGCATCCGGGATCCATCCATCGATTCCTTCTTTCGCATTTATAATATTAATATAGATAATATTGATCATATGAGGTAACGTACAAGTTATGTATGTGTATGAAACAGTTGTTTAAATGGATCCTGAAGATGACGAGTTAATCTGTACATCAATATGTAATATCTTACAAGAACTATATTTGTGGTAAATAAATGGATACGCTTATCAAGGCAATTTCTTAGTTTGACAACATAGCTTGCATTTACACCCAGATATACAGAGTTATACTACTAACCGATGAAATAAAATTACTTCATGGATAATTTTTAAACCGTGTCATCTCATTCGGCACGATAAAATAGCACAACATGGTTTATTTATATTTTTTCGCAATTTAATATATTTACAAATGTATGACATTTTTGACAGTGATAGGAGCGTTTGCTCTTATTACTGTCAAAAGAAACAAACATCCGTCTGGTTGAATGGATGATGGACGTTTGTTGCTCAATCATGCCGAAACTACTAAACGGATTTGGATGAAATTTGGCGCACAGGTAGATGATGATCTGAGTAAGGTACATATTGTACATTTTATTTCGGAAAAATGAGTAGTTTCCGCGGGATTCACCAAAAAGTTTTGTAATGCAACGGGCTGCACGCTGCAGCTACTATTATTAATGCGAAATAAAGTTTGTTTTGTTACCCTTTCATGGATAAACTAGTGCTAATAAAGTTTGTTTTGTTACCCTTTCATGGATAAACTAGTGCTAATAAAGTTTGTTTTGTTACCCTTTCATGGATAAACTAGTGCTAATAAAGTTTGATTTGTTACCCTTTCATGGATAAACTAGTGCTAATAAAGTTGGTTTTGTTACCCTTTCATGGATAAACTAGTGCTAATAAAGTTGGTTTTGTTACCCTTTCATGGATAAACTAGTGCTAATAAAGTTGGTTTTGTTACCCTTTCATGGATAAACTAGTGCTAATAAAGTTGGTTTTGTTACCCTTTCATGGATAAACTAGTGCTAATAAAGTTGGTTTTGTTACCCTTTCATGGATAAACTAGTGCTAATAAAGTTTGTTTTGTTACCCTTTCATGGATAAACTAGTGCTAATAAAGTTGGTTTTGTTACCCTTTCATGGATAAACTAGTGCTAATAAAGTTTGTTTTGTTACCCTTTCATGGATAAACTAGTGCTAATAAAGTTTGTTTTGTTACCCTTTTATGGATAAACTAGTGCTAATAAAGTTTGTTTTGTTACTCTTTCATGGCTAAGCTAGTGCTAATAAAGCGTAGGATTTTTTTTTTTCTAAAATCTACCACTAAAGGGACGAAATAGAGGACGAAAGTTTGTATGAAAACTTTATATTGATGATATGTTCTCGCGGGTTCAGCTACTCGAGTCAGCAAGATATTCTTAAAAATCGATTTACATTTACTTATTGTTGATTACTGATATTTATATTATTGTATAGATGATATTAGCTATATTTATAAAAAATATAATTTACAAGTGCGTTATGTTTATTTGGGAATAATATAAATAATTGTACACTTTAAATGAGCAATTCTCGTAAATTATTAGGTAATTGGTTTCTATGAAACAGTTTTGACGAATTTGATGAAATTTTGTGTTTAGATTGTATGCTATTTAACTAGGTAAGTTTTATCTTCGTGACAATTTTTTTTGACGTGATAAAATATCATCCGAGCGAAGCTCGAGCGAAATGCTAGTATTATTAATGCAGAATATTTCTATAAGTATTGTTATTGCCGCCGGATTAACCTTGTAAAAAGTAAAGAAATAGAAATAATTAACAACTCTTAGTTTTTTCTTATTTTATCCTTTCTTAATAATTATATCTAAGTGATGACTACCTCTTTATCGATTGGAAAGTAGGAAAACTAAAGGTTATTGCTAATGCAAATTAAGGTACAATCGCGAAACCGCAAAATAATTTTTCATAATATAGGTGCATATTTTCATCCGCCATCTTCTTTGCTATTTTATGATAAAAAACGATTCCATTTTATACTCATGATGGTCGTAATATGTTATTTGCCTTTTATGAATTTCACGACAAGAAATATCCACTACTGCTCAGAACAGAGAAAGATAGACGAAGCAGATAAGGAGAGTCGATCACAGATAATGAGAAAAAGCTTAGGACATGATGATGATGGTGATGATGACAAGTAGAAGACAATTTTATTCTCTAAAGTGGCCCAGGCCTATGCTTCTACGAAAATATATTTTAAAACGTCATAAAATAAATAATATTTACTTTATGATATTTTTAAGTCGTCTTGGTCCCGGGCTCCTTTGAAGAATAGACCAACTGCCGTTTTGCCAGGCAGGTCGTAAGTGGCGACCAATTGGCTATACGAGTCACTACCATCGTGGCTACTAGGTGGTAGAGTTCTGCATTGTCTCGCCCGGGTCTGGTACCACTTACTCTGATACTGATAACAATTACTCTTATTTTAGCGATGGACCGACAGCTTTACGTGCTGATCCAAGGCCAGGGGTCGTTAACAGACCACCACCAGACTTCGAGCTGCAACCGAGATTTGGATTTTCGAGAAAACCACAAAAATCCTCGATAAGCCTGATCCGGGATCGAACCCGAGACCACTTGGTCTTAGTAAAATAGTAATGACATTTTTTATGTTGATTTTAATTTTTTTTTTTGTTTATTATTTTTTGTTGTTTTTAATTTTAATGTTGATTATTTACAATAACATTCAAAGCCCGCATTATTAATTTTATATATTCTATACTTTCCATCGTCGGCACTTGGTGAAATTCCATTACTGTTAGACACAATTAACAATGCAATTGTATTTCAAGTATGTACAAGTGCATTGTTAATTGTGTCTAACAGTTATTTATTTTATTTGTCGTCGGTTTCTAAAACGCAAATTAATTTTAACAAGCAATTAATCTGTATTTAACATATTTTTACAAGCAAATGATTTGTTAAACACAGATTAATTGCTTGTTAAAATTGATTTGCGTTGGAACATTACTTATATTTTCTATTGTCAGCACTTAGATAAACAAATATAGATTTATATTAATCATTATTATGCAAGTTTACACTATAAGTTAGTAGGTATCATAAGACTCGCATCCCCGAATAGGTAGGCAGAGGTGTACAAAGTACACGCACGCAAGCTACGTAGTCCAACAATGTGTCCCCAATCAGGTACTTATACAATCCCGGGCAACGTTGTTTTATCAGAAAACTGAAAAAACACATTTTGAATTGCTCGACCCGGGAATCAAGCCCAGAACCTCATGTGGTCAACACCGACACCCGACCACTAGACCACAGAGGCGCTTATAGATTTTCTTAAATTAGACTCTTGTACTGTAGCAAAGTTAATTATGTCGTGCTGTTTCAACATCAATATTAATTAGGAAACTACAAAAATGTTATTTAAGAATATCAATTTACAAGGAATACTTCAGTCTATCCAAATAGTCATGTGGTTAGCGACATTGGCAATTAATAGGGTTAGATTTCGATTCTCGAGTATTTTTGTGTTTGGGTGTTTATTTAACATATTCCAATTGGTATTTATTATATATTTTTAATTTTATGTATTAGTATCGATAACTTATAACTATATCACAAACAAATAATTTGCTTACTTTCGAGTTAGTAGTACAATTTGTGTAATTGGTTTGGTCATATTTATTTATTACTAGCAGCGTGCAGCCCATTGAATTATAAAAAAATTTGGTGAATCCCACGGGATCACATAATTTTTCAGGGATAAAAATTAGCTTATGTGCTATTTCAGGTCATCATCTGCTTGTGTGCCAAATTTCATTTAAATCCGTTCAGTAGTTTTTGCGTGATAGAGTAACAAACATCCAAACTTTCTCATTAAAATAAACAACATATCTAAAATATTCTATATCCCAGGGTTTATTACTAAAAATATTTTTTATAGTCTGCCTAGCTAAATTTGGTACTGGGTTAGAATTATTTATCATAATCGTATTTTTTATTATATAAGTACATATTTTTCCTTTTATTTATTTTTTATTTACTAATACATACATTTTCTATTACGTTTATATGATGTGTCAAATTTATTATTTATATAGATAAATAAAGAAAATTTGATAGATATTAATATTTATGGTAAAAAAAAAATCAAAATAACTTACATCATGGTCAGGAACGTAGGAATAGACATGTAACTTATCAATTCTAATCGTTCCTTGAAATGGATACAAGAGGGTGCCTTTTTGAATTTCCATAGAGGTCCATACGCTGACTGAAGCCTCTCTTCCTCTTGCACCACCTGGTCTCAAAGCCAGGCTTAACTCCTGAGGGATCAAAACTAAAGTCTCCATCTTCACATACACATAAGTCAAACTAATCAACCCTTAAATCAAAAGGCTTTGGTCAATCTCGTCCATCACGATTAAAAGTTACAAATAAATTAAAAAGTTTGTTATCGATCAAAAAACCCTTGATTGAACGTTCAAATTGGATCGATTTTTCACTTTTAATTAGTCACTGGACCTTTGAGTTCGTTAACCCGTATAATATTGTAGCGAATATCAGAACATTACTGGGGGTGCTTTACGCAGGATGCGCGCGCGTTCTTCTCTAAACGTGCACTGAAGGAAGCGCTAACATTGACCTTAGCCACGGCCGTGATCGCGTTTACAGTTCATTTTTTGTTCGATAAAAAGGAGAGGAGTAAAGCCCTACAAATTTATCAATAATCTAATCACGCAAAAGCCAACTCTATCTTATTGCTATAAAGGTCATATTAAAGATATAGTTAAGTTTGTAAGATGTGAAGTAAGGTGCTCCCCTCCAAAGGCGGCACCTGCAAACTCGTGCGCCGCCCGTCAGAGTGCCGTAGAGCCTCAGACCGCGCACCTGATTCTAACGTATATTGTACCTGTATTTTGACATCTGCTACTTTTTATGTGACGTTTTAATTGGGGTTCTTTAAACATGCATGTCACGGTTCATTTTTTATGCCACGTGGTCATATAGACTGAATTGCGAGGAATTGTATTTAGATGAGGGGTTGTTTTTTTGTTATCTTTCTAGAAATGATGTAGCAGATAAACAGAAAAGTCTATCTCTGGTAATACGATCGTGTAGTCAATCATGAGTTTTTCTACATGATTATTGCTAAGGTGAATATTTAAATACTATTTGTGAGCATTTTGCTTATATCCACCACTAGATGCAGTGTGCAGCCCGCTGCATTATAAAAGTTTTTGATGAATCCCGCGGGATCACATAATTTTCTGATTTTTGAGCTGAACTTCGGTGGCTTCCTATCAGACAGCGAAGAAATGCGCACATCCTTTGCTTACTATATAAGATTCTCTTCAATCCTGTAGCTCCTATATATCTCCGTAACTCTTTTAGTTTTCTGCACTCTCCTGATTCCCCGTGTTGCTCTAACGTTAGAAGCTTGTTGCGTTTTCCTCCTAGTAACTCTGCTGCCTTCTCGTACTCTTTTACGGTACATGCAGTAAATTTGTGGAACTCTCTGCCTAGTGAGATTCGCCTCTGCCAGACTTTTGATTCCTTTAAAAAACGCGTTATAGAACATTTACTAGCTGAATTGTGAGATTCCCTTATATGGTATGTGTTTTTTTCTTATTTTTTTTTTCATTATCACCTGTATCACCTGTAAGCATATTATTCTTTTGTACACCAAGTCTACTCATTTGATTTTTTTTAAATCTCCTTTTACGGGTTGGCTGGAAGAAATCTCTTTAAGTAGAGATAAGCTCGCCCATTGTACTTATGTTACGTTTATTTTTTTCCTAATTGTGCTGTTCTCTGTGTACAATAAAGAATTAAATAAATAAATACAATAAATAAATAGCTTATGTACCAGTGTGCTAAATTTCAGTCAAATCCGTTCAGATTTTTGGATAGATGGATGGATATTTGTTACTTAATCACGCAGTTTTTGCGTGATTAAGTAACAAACATCCATCCATCTATTCTAACATCCAAACTTTCGCATTTATGATATTAATATAGAAAATATAGATTTACCATTTATAGGTGTAACTATATTGTAAAAAAGCCTGGGATTAATTACTACTCATACCGATCTCATATACATTTTTTGTAATTTTGTGATATTGTAAAAAAATGATATGAAAAAAAGACATGCCCGCTGAGTTTCTTCCGCCGGATCTTCTCAGTGTGTGGCCGCGTTTCCAATCCGGTAGTAGTTTTTAAAAAATATATTGACTGAAATTACTTGTAAACAGTTTTATTGAATAAAGTACTTCTGATGCACTTAAAAGTGTTAAAATTTCAACCGACTTTCAAAAAGGAAGAGGCTAGCAATTCGTCATATTATAGAAGTTGACTGGTAAAAGATTGTACATACGGAAAGAAGGTGTTCACTACTCGATTTTGATACTGAATTTATTAAAAAAATAGGTACACAATTTTGACTCAATTTTCCAATGAAAATGTTTAAAATGGAGACACACGCACAGCGCATAGAAGTTATTTCTCTACAAATAGTAATTTATCAAAATTTACGACTAGACTGGTTAGTATATTTTGCGGTGACCACACTTTTTAATTATTGCTGCACTAGTTTCGTTGTCTATTAGGTGGTTAAGCAATATTTTTACCATATTTTTATTGTTTACTTATAACCATTAACTTTTTGACGTAACGTTAATACGTCGTTGAATGAAACCTGAAAATGAAATATATATATAATATATATATATATATATATATATATATATATATATATATATATATATATAAGGTAGCCGGTATATATAAGGTAGCCGGTAAACTTAAGCACGTGGCATTAGATCTCGCCATAAGATAGCAACGCACTATTAACATTTTTGAAGTCTCTAGGCGATGTTTGACTACATCCATTAGGAGACCCATCTGCTAGTTTGCTATCTTATACATGGGGCGCACTAAAATTTTTGCACTTCTAGCTAATCGGAACTATTTGAATTTCGAATGTTATATTTTTAAAACGTTGCAACCTTCTTAGTAATAAAAAAAAATAATTTGCGGGAAATGATTTGTCAATTGTTTTTTATCACAAATCACAGTTTGTTCGTTCGTACGTAACGCAACGAAAATGGAATTAAGTCGAAAAGATTTTAAAGCGATGATTTTTTACGATTTTAAAAGTTCCCTTTCTTCGCAAGACTGTGCCGCTCGTCTTAAAAATGCTTTTGGGAGAGAAGCACCTTGTTTGAACACCGTGAGGCGATGGTTTGCTGAATTTGAGAGAGGTCGAGTTTCTTTACATGACGAATTTCGTGAAGGGCGGCCATCAACTGCCGTCAACGAAAATAATGTGGCTACTGTTAAGCAGTTAATTGAAGAAAACTCCCGGATTATGTATGAGACAATTCGAAAACTATTGGGGATTGGTATGAGCCAAATTCAGAAAATTATACACGAAGAATTGAATGTATCGGAAACTTTGCTGTCGTTGGATCCCTCATGAACTGACAGCGGAGCAGAAGCGGGCTCGCGTGGAATGATGCTCACAGATGCTACTGAAGTACGACCTCCGTAGTCACTAATGCTGTTTATGACATTGTCACAGGAGACGAAACGTGGATTTATTGTTTTGAATCCAAAAAAAAACAGCAATCTTGTGAATGGGTGTTTGAACATGAGATCAGGCCAACAAAAGTGAGACAGGCGAGAAACGTTGATAAGAAAATGATCGCGTTTTTTTCTCAGCTACGGGTCCCATCTGTATAATTCTACTTAAAGATCAAAAGAGTGTTAATGCTGAGTGGTACTCTACTATTTGTTTACCCAGGGTGTTAGAAAAAGTTCCCGAAAGATGGCCTAAAAGCCGCATTCTCCTACACCATGATAACGCTTCTTCACACACGGCCAACAAAACAAAGTCATTTTTAGCTTCCGAAAAAGTACATCTTGTCACTCATCCTGCGCATAGCCCCGACCTAGCACCCTGTGATTTCTGTATTTTCCCCAAAATCAAAGATTTGATGAGAGGTTTTACTTTTACCAACTCCGATGAGGTAGTGATAGCGTTCAATCAGCACGTAGAAAACATGCCTTCAGATATGTGGTCCTCCTGTTTTAAAAAATGGTTTGAACGCATGAAAAAATGTTTAAAATGTAAAGGAGATTATTTTGAAAAGCAATAAACATAATATTTTGGTCATAACATGTTTTTTTTTAAGTTACGCAAAACTTATAATGTGACCTACGTAATATAAAAAAAAACTTGATTTTGTAACTCCCGACTTGTATATCGTACAGTAAAGCTCTTAGAAACCTTTTTTGTAGAGAATTAAATGCTCTACAAAAAGGTTGAATGTCATTTTTTGGTAAGTTAACTGACATTTCCGTTGTATTACTTATAATACGAGTATATCGTTAAGTTGACGGTGTATTGAGCTTTAAATAACTTTTGATCGAGTTTCCAAACTAAAAATGACATGTGACCTTTAGGTAAAATATATATTATTAAATATCTTATAAAAATCGAAACAAAGAAAAAATTCTTTTCCGTATCAAACCGAAACTTTTAACATAGTTTCGAGCAAATATCAAAAACATGTGTGTATACTTACCTATGTAAGTATGAGGATATACTGGTGTATTTAATACATTGAAAGAAACTTTTATAATAACGCATTATCTAGTTCTTTTTTAAAAACTAAAATATTGACTAGTTTGATTTTTCACTTGTTTTTATTTTGTCGTTTTTTCGTGACAGTGTGCACGCGTCTAAAAATTTACTCTCGTCATTTTTTTCTAACGCGCCAAAAGAAGTATAACTTCGAAATGAGTTTGAAGTTGCGTGAGTTTGCTTTATATCATCTTGTTGACAATATAAATCCATATCTATACTAATATAATTAATGCGAAAGTCTGTCCCTCTATCTGTCTATATGTTTTCTCTTTCACGACTAAACCACTAAACTTATTTATGATAGAAATAATTAAAGGTCTGGGATCAAACACAGGCTAACAATTTTCAAAAATCAACCCCTAAAGAGATGCAATAGGGGATGACAATTCGTATGAAAATTATATGGACGAAATATTAATAAACTCGCGGACGAAGATGTCCGGGTCAGCTAGTCTATAATCTATATATTAAAATTATTATTGTGAAAATTTGGATATTTGGATGTATAAAGAGATGTATAGATGAATGGATGTACGTTTGTTACTCAATCACGCTAAAACTACTTAACAGATTTGTTTGAAATTTGGCACACAGGTAGATGATGATTTGAATTAACGCATATAATATTTCTCATCTCGGAAAAATGCCTATGTGCTATACATAGGCTATTTATTATCCCGGAAAAATGAGTTGTTCTGCGGGATTCAACAAATTTTCTTGTAATGCAATTCAAATCAATTGCACTCTCATACAAATTAATAAATTAAATTTGTTGCACAGTGCATTTGATTTGGTTGGTAAATGCCAAACAGTTTCGTATCTGCATATTTAATTTCTTATCTCCATTTCTTATAGCAAGAGTTTATTAAAATACAAGTTTTATTTAAATACTATCATCACCAAATTCTCGTACATGAAATGAGATACTTATAATAATACCAAATGTTGAATTGTAATTTATAATTATTTATTTTTCTTATATCATAAGATAGCACAAAAGCTGTCCTGACGGAAAGAGAAACTATCGCCTATAGATCAAAGATATTAATGGTACGTTGCTATCCGTGTAGCGGGTTGGCAATAGCACATTAATGAATCTATCGGCTACCTTACTTTCCAAACTGAAATTCGACGATGAGAAGTATTGACGCTATTGCGGCAGGAATAGGTAAGACAGTGGTACCAAATACCCGGGCGAGACGTTGCGGAACTCTACCACTTAATAGTCATAATGATACTCGTAGTGACAAATACTGCCTGTTCATCGGTAGGCTCTATCTAGTCAGTGTTGATCACAGCCGCAACTTACCGATCTGCTATGTAAATATAACATTGTTTAATTTAAAATAGTGTGCATTGCTAAATGCACATTATTTTAAATTTTAAATTATACAAATAAGGCCAATTTTTCTTTTCCTCCCATTGGTCGAGTGGTTAGCGACTCTGACCACGCAATCAACGGGGCTCGGGTTCGATCCCCGACGGGGACAAGCATTTGTGTGATGAGCAAAAATGTTTGTATTTCCGGGTTTGGGTGTTTATTATGTATGTAAAAGTATTTATATATGTATTTCTATATATAAATACTTTTACATACTAGTATATATAGTATCGTTGACTAACACCCATAACACAAGCAAATAATTTGCTTACTTCGGGGTTAGATCAATAAGTGTAATTTGTCCCGTGAATATTTATTAAAAAAAATAAAAAATGCAGATGAGTTAAGGAATTAATTCGAATCTTACGGAATATATTAACTTTGAAGCGAACAATGTCGAGTCTCAACCATGTTCTTTATAGTAGGGCAGCCCAAGATGCTAAATGTGTAGTACAGTTTAGTAGAGCGTCGCAAGGACCTATTGGATTGTGTAGATTAAATTACAGAAAAAATAAAATGTTATGTAAGGTTTTTCATTTCAATGGTGGGGATTTTTTTTCCCGTGTCGGTCCCGGGCTTCTTTAAAGAATAGGCCAACTGTCGTTCTGCCAGGCAGGTTGTAAAAGGCGACCGATTGGCTATACGAGTCATTAGTATCGTGGCTACTAGGTGGTAGAGTTCCGCATTGTCTCGCCCGGGTCTGGTACCACCGCCTTATCTATTCTTGCCGCAATAGCGCCAGTGCTTGTCACTGTCGAGTTCCGTTTTGGAGGGTAAGGTAGCCGGTAACCTTATGCAAGTGGCAGTAGACCTCGTAACAAGATAGCATTGCACCATTAACACCTTTGGTATCTATAGGCGATGGTTGACTCTTTTCATCAGAAGACCCATCTGCTTGCTTGCTATCTTATGATATATGAAAAAATATGTATAAAAATAGGTATTTAAATTTTGACCTAAATTTTACCAATATACTTAAATGTTTAGTACGGACACCTGCGCACGGTGCATAGAACTTCATTGTTTACAAACAGCGATTTGCCGATCTCGCAACTAAAGAGTATTTGTCATAGATATAATATACTCAAAGGTATTTGTATATCGTGCAGTGACCATACTTTTTTAATATTATTACACTAATTTCGTTTAAGTTTACTATATAAGCAATATTTTCTTTTTATTATATTTTTATTGTTTACTTATCACCATTAACTATCTTGTCTTTCAATATATACAATATTTTATCAGTCAGCTATACATTAGTGTTTAAGCACTGTTCGAAAAAACTTTAAAACAGAACAAAGAAAAATAAATCTAGACGCAACGTTTTGTTGTCTTTGTTGTGTTTAAACTATGGTAGTTGGTAGGACTGTAAAATGTAGTAACAGAGTTCAGCACCTTATCAGTCGACAAACCGTGATGAATCGTGATACTGGAATTAATGAATTATAAAATTAATTATATCGAGATTTGAAATGTACTTTGATAAGTGATTAATATAGAACTTGTGGCGTTGCGGTTGAGGCCAGGTGTGTTAGGTCATCGACATTTCTGTATCATATGGGTATTGCACATATCAAAGCGAAATAGACTTTATGATGATGAATTACGGATTATTATGTGTTGAATAGTTAAGTGCAACTGTCTTAATGCCTATAGGACGTTAGGTTTTTAATATAAAAAATATAGTTTTAGTTTTGCAAACAAAAACCCACTGAAATTATCTACTAAGGAAATTCAATAAGACCAGTTTTTCTTTAAACATTTGTTTAAGGGTACAATTTAAGTGCTCACCAAAATAATTTTTATACTCTAAGACTTAATACCAAGTAAAATAACTTAATCTAATAAACTAAAACCCAGTCTGTACCGAGGTCCTAAAGTAAATAGGCCTATATACTTCACCCGTGAGTAGATAAATTTAAAAAAAAAAACAAAGTCTAAGTTTGATCCCGTATCCTCAACTACCTTCATGCAAAATTTCTCAAAATTGTGTTAACGATTTTATCGTAAATGCAAAATGTACAGACATACTTACGCATTTATATCATTATGTATGGATACCGATACATAATTATTCAAATCGATTAATATAAAATCAATCACCTTATCTATATTAATATAATAAATCGAAACTGTGGATTTTTGGATGTTTGATGGATGGATGAATGGAATGGATGGATGGATATTTGTTACTCAACACGAAAAAACTACTGAACAGATTAGAATGAAATTTGACAAAAAAGGTAGATGATAATGACCTGGAATAGCACATAGGCTACTTTTTATTTAAAAAAAAAGATTTTTTCCCGCGGGATTCACCAAAGACTTCATAATGCACTGCAACTAGTACCTACAAAATATTTATCAGAGTCTTAGCACTTCTTAGATCGTCATTATTTTTTTAAGGAGTTACATATATAGGATATATGGACTTATGCATATACCAGATACCTTTTCTTTTTTTATTTCGTATTTTTATTTTTTAATTTATTCAATAAAGATTGATCACTCGTAATTAAAAGTTGATTATCTAATGACAAGAACGTGCGAACATGATAATTGTGAATGGGCATTCAAGCTCCAAAACTATAGCAAATCTCGGATGAACGCGCAGTAAGGTGATGCTTTGTTTATGGTGGGATTGGAAGGGCATCGTTCATTACGAGCTTCTAGTGCTGGGAAAAACCATCGACCGCTGGCAACAACTGGTAGGATTTATACAAGATATAGAAAACAAATCGGTCAGAATTGGCCAACAGAAAGGTTATGTTTTTCATTACGACAACGCAGGCTTACACAAACGTATTTAGCCACAATGCGAATATTGAAAGAGCTTGGTTAGGGAGTGTTAACATAAATATAATAGATATATAAATATTCACGGGATAAATTACTCTTATTGATCTAACCCCAAAGTAAGCAAATTATTTGCTTGTGTTATGGGTGTTAGTCAATGATACTTACTTTGGGGTTAGATCAGTAAGTGTAATTTGTCCCGTGAATATTTATTTATTTATAACATTGATTAATACTTCTGTGTTTCTAATTATGTGTGTTTTAGTACTCACCCCTACTACCTTTTACCCCTATGGCCTATTCTTGCTACAATAGTGTTAATGCTTGTCACTGTAGTGTTCTGGTTTGGAGAATTGGAGCGTAAGGTTGCTGGTAAATTTATAAATATGGCACTACCACCCCGCCACACGAATAGCGATATATTTGGTGTCTATTGACGATGGTTGTCTTTGTAACATCAAGGGGATCATCAGTTTATTTGCTTTCTTTGATAAAAAAATCTAGTTTACTCATATGTAAACGAGAGTGTATCGCAATCTAATTAATATGTCGCAGTTAATTTGTATGTTTCATCATTATACAAACGGCGTCGCTATTTTATTAATTCCTATACAAATTGCCGAAAACACATTGTTGATTATTCCAATTACATCAATTAATAGTCAAATATGAAACTTATAAAATATCGAACGTAAACAACGACTTGTTTTTCCATATGTTTTTTCTAATATTTTTTTTATTTTTTTTTAATTTTTTTCTAATTTTAATTTCCAACCTAAATTCTTAATAAATCTACCAAATAATTATGTATCAAGTCGGGTAGAGTTCTAGTTCTATATAAACTACCCATTTATTTAAATTGTACGATATGCAGCGGCAATATATTACTTGTTTTTTTATATCATAAGATAGATAAGCAAACAAGCAGTTGGGTCCCGTGATGAAAAGAGTCAACCATTGCCTATGGACACCAAAGATGTTAATGGTGCATTGCTATCTTGTGGCGAGTTCTAATGCCATATGCATAAGTTTACCGGCTACCTCACCCTACAAACCGGAACACAGTCAGACAGTCACAAGCACTGATGCTATTGCGGCAAGAATAGGTAAGGCGGTGGTACCAGACCCGGGCGAGACAATGCGGAACTCTACTAGCTAGTAGCCACGATGTTAGTGAGTCGTATAGCCAATTGGTCGCCTTTTACGACCTGCTTGACAAAACAGCAATTGGCCTATTCTGGGATCAACACCGGGAAAAAAAAGGCCGGAACCAAGACGGGGAAAACGGGGGATTTTAATGGTGGCGGTAATGTTATGAAGCATATTAGGTAGCATATTAGAAGCATATTTTCTAACATATTTATTTTATCTTTGTACCCAATCCTGAGATAGTTGGTTGGAGGTGATGGTTGGTAGTTTGGTTTGATTCAAAATACTTGTGTGAATCTAACTAAGGATCTCATGTTGACACTGAAAATAGTATAAAGAGCTCTTTGAGGGATTAGTACCTACTCAAAACGAAAATTCCTTGCAAATTCGCTTTGTCTTAATGACTTATAAGATAGCAAAAAAGCAGATGATTTTTGTCACTAAAGAGATGACCATCACAAAGAGATACCAGAGATTTTAAACTTACGCCACGTTCCGATCCGGCAGTAATTCTAAAAAATCGATACAATTTATAGTTTTAAATGCAATACTATATAATGATATTTTTTTAAATATTTGCACACCATATATTGGTAGAATATGTTGGTATCTTAATTTATTTTTAACAACTTGTAACACCCATATTCTTGCAAATAAATTTTTTCTTTCTTTCTTTCTTTCTTGCTGACAACTCTATGGTGGAAACTCGAATACGACAGTGTCAAACACTACTATTGTGATAAGGTAGGTATCTATAGCAGTACCGATCCCGGGCAAGACGTTACAAAACTCTAACGCCTAGTAGTCACGATGGTAGTGACATGTTTGGGTAATCATTTGAAATAATACGAACTTGAAAAACTTTAAAAATAACAAAGAAAAATACACGGGATTTGAACCTGCGACCTCCTCTAAAACCAGGATGTTCTACCTCTGAGCTAGTGTCGACAGGCTGGACGTGGCGAATTTTTTCTTTGCTATATGATCGATTCCATCGATAGCAAAGAAAAAGAAATCGGCTTTAGGGCTGGTCGCAGGTTCAAATCCCGCGTGTCGATATTTTTCTTTGTTGTTTTTTAAATTTTTCATATTTTCTCAAGCACGGGGTGATTACTATAACACAAAAATGATTAGAAACACGAAAGTATTGATCAAAATTATAAATGCGGATTTCATCTGTAACGATGCTCTCATTTACTTAGTTATACGTATGTATACCCAGCGACCAGTACAGTCGACGGAATCAATCGTATAGCAAAGAAAAATTTCGCCATATCGAGCCTATCGACACTAGCTCAGTGATAGAGCGTCCCAGCTTTAAGGAAAGGGTCGCAGATTTAATTCTCCTGCGTGCCGATATTTTTCTTTGTTGTTTTTAAAGTTTTTCAAGTTTTCCTTAGCACGCGGTAAGTGATATAACAAATATAATTAAAATACGAACTGCTTATTTTAATTATTTTTGTTATATTTGCAGGCGATCTATTCCACGGAAACCAACCACCACGGAAAGTTTAATATTCTTAATCTATATTTTACTTTATTCCGCGTTGGTTCGGCCTACATTTAAAAAAAATACAACTGCCGTTCTGCCAGGCACGTCGTTAAAAAGCGACCGATTGGCTAGATACGTTTCATTACCATCGTGACTATAAGTAATAAATAATTATTCACGGGACAAATTACACTTAGGTACCTACTGATCTAACCCCAAAATAAGCAAATTATTTGCTTGTGTTATGGGTGTTAGTTAACGATACTAATACATAGAAATACATATATAAATACTTACTAGAATAGGTAGGTATCATCACCTATATTTGATAAATCCCCAAACTCGGAAATACAAACATTTATGCTCATCACACAAACGCTCGGCTTGTCTCGGTCGGAGGTCAAACTCGAGCCCCGTCGATTGCGTAGTCAGGGTCGCTAACTACTGGACCAACGGGCGGTTAAACTACTACTACTACTACTGCTATACTATAGGTGGTAGAGTTCCGCAACATCTCGCCCAGGATAAGGTACGGCCGCCATAACTATTCCTGCCTATTACCTACTTCAAGTCTTGTCATTGAATGTCGCGGTCCGGTTTGAAGAGTAAGGTAGTCATATAATAGTTGAAATCTACCGTGCCCTACGTATACCTCGCATTGGTCCGGACTCCCTTTGAAGAATAGACCATCTGCCGTTCTGTCAGGCATTTCGTAAGAGGCGAACGATTGGCTATGCAAATCACTACTATCTTGACAATTAGATGGTAGGGTTCTGCATTGTCTTGCTCGGGTCTGATAACTGCCCCGATAGCGTCAGTGCTTGTCACTGACGGGTTCCAGTAGCCGGTAAACTTATGCATGTGGCATTAAGACCTCGCCACAGGGATACCTAGTAACGCACCATTAACGTATTTAAAGGAGATGGTCCCTTTCCATTATAAGAGCCGTCTGCTTGTTTGATTTATCTGTACATATAATAAAATCGTAGGTCAGTCAATGTATGTCCGAGGTAAACTCAAAAAGTACTGCATGGATTTACTTCAAATTTTGCATGAATATTACTAACAGGTCGGGTCAACATATAGGCTATATATTATCACGCTATCACCTATGGGGGAGGAGCTGTGCGGAGTAAACCAAGTCGCAGGCAACAACTAGTTATTATATAAAAAAATAATGGATGCCATTACTACAGTCACAGATTGTATAAATATTTAATAATTGATAACTAGCATATCCTATAAATATTACTTCGTTGAGGCTGAACTTTGAAATCAAATACGAACCCGAAGCTTTTAAATATCCAAACAATACTCCACCAATAGCGGTAAATTTGAACAATGAGATACGGTAATGCACGCTGCGCGGGCGCAGAGGTGGATCTTTGGAAGCCACGCCTCGCTTAAGCCCCGCCCCTTAAGCTCAGTGTCACGTGATTTATGGATTTTTTAAACAATGCATAATGTAAATTTCTACAGAGGATCTTTATTTATTGAAACTGGACCTATTCTCGTTGATCGATATATATTGGGTAAAGTTGAATCCGTTTTTGTAAATATTTTCCATTGATCTGCTGAAGTACATTTTAAAGATGGGATTTATATTTACAATGAAGATGACATTTAAAACTGAACCTATTCCTTTTATCTGTAGACTAGGTTAAATTGATATTTTAAATTAAAAAAAAAGTATCTGCACGCCCATATCCCTGAAGGGGTTGGCAGAAATACAACAAGTGCACCCACGATTAGCCGAAGATACTTGGTCCCACAAATGTGATCGGTGGCAAGCCTATCGCCAACCGGGCACTTTCCAATCCCGGGCAACTTTGTGTTTATCATAAAACTGAAAAATCACTTTTTTTAAGTGCCCGACCCAGGAATCGAACCCGGGACCTCACGTAGTCAACGCTAACGCTGGACCACTAAACCACAGAGGCGATATTTAAATATTTTAAATTTATATATCAATAAACCTATAATATTGCTAGGTGAAATTGTTTTTTTAAAATGCAGCCCGCTGCATTATAAAATTGTTTGGTGACTCCCGCGGGATCACCTAGTTTTTCCGGGATAAAATGTAGCCTATGTGCTATTCCAGGTCATCATCTATCTGTGTGCCAAATTTCATTCAAATCCGTTCGGTAGTTTTGGCGTGATTGAGTAACAAACATCCATCCAAACATCCATCTACACATCCAAACTTTCGCATTTATAATATTATATATAATATAATATAATAAAATTATATAATATAATAATATATAATAAAGATAAAGATCATCTATAGATTAATATAGATCTATATCGACGACATATTGCGACTTAGGTATATATATGGTCTAAAATAGTATGCAATACCTTACTATGAATTCAAGTAGGTACCTAATACCTATTAATCTAAGGGATTCTGTGAAATTCAGCGTTATGAAAATTGTCTGTGATACAATTTACATTTCAGGAGAAATTAATAATATATAACAATACGACGAGCATCTATCAAAATAAGACGTTTTGAGGCAAACTTTGTATGAATTCTCATCATTCTCCTTTGTCGAAGATATAATTGAAAAGTTTCAAACATAGGTTACATTTTATTAAAATCAACACTAGGGTGCTAAAATTGGGGATGAAAGTTTGTACAAGATTATATTGATTAGGTTAGCTACCTACTACACAACAACTCAACTCGTGGACAAAATTCACTTCAACTAGTGTAGGTACCTACGTATATATTAGTATCATACTTATGTTTATAAATTTTATGACGTAATTACCGCCCCGATGGTGGAGTGGTTAGTGACCCTAACTACGCAATCGACGGGGCTCAGGTTCGATTCCCGACGTGGAAAAGCATTTGTGTGATGAGCATATATGTTTATATTTCCGGGTTTGTTTCAATATACTCTAGTATTTATGTACGTATTTCTATGTATTAGTATCGTTGACTTACACCCATAACGCTAGCAAATATTTTTCTTACTTTGGGGTTAGATCAGTAGGTAAGTGTAATTTGTCCCGTAAATATTAAAAAAATACCTAGGTACTGAACAAGTTTCAGGACAAAAGTGTCCTCAGTTAGCAATATTATAGGTTATTGATATATAAATTTAAAAAAACAATTTCACCTAGCAATATTATAGGTTTATTGATATATAAATTTAAAATATTTAAATATCTCCTAATTTTTCATATTATAAGGTACTTTTATTTAATGAAATGGTACCAATAGATAGTTTATTCTTTTAATTATTGCTTCCATTAAACAGATTTTTTAATCATCAATTGTATTTCTTATAATAAATGTTCTCCGAAATCGAGTTTCAACAATTACGCAAGGAAGCTATTTTTCCAAAAGGTATTGCTACTTCTAGAATCAACAAACTTAATTAAAAAAAGAACCAAATTATCAGAAACATCAGACAATTGTGCCTGAATCGATTACTTTTTCCTAAAAGATCTATAACTATATCTAATTAATTAAGCAAATATGCCTATTTGAACGAAAATTAACAAAATATTAACTGGGTTTTTTGTAATTAAAAAATGACATTTTTCATTGAAATTGGCATAGAATAAAACAATATTCTATTTTTATGCAAAAGTAAGTAAATAATATTAAGTTATTTTTTATTTCAAAAATAAATAAAAGAGAATACTATAAAATCCGCTACGCCCGTGTACCAAAATTAGTATTGCGTAGTAATAATTAAAATATTAAAAGCATCAATACTATTTTCATTTTACTAGCACTAGGTGCACTATATGGACGACGACGTCCAGCTCTTAGAAAATATCTAAATTTCAGTTGGGCGATTATGTGAAATGTCTCTTAATATCGACACCCGGCACCCCGCGAATATTTCGGTAACAGAAAAAGACAAATAATTCAGGAAAAATAAAATAGTACTTTTTTAATGTTTACTTTTATATTTTTATATTTACCTATATATTGTCGTAACATTACGAAATCTGTTTATTTTATTATCATTTTTACAGTCAAATGATTCTTATGAAGCGTGTACTTTTGGATTTTCTAAACTATTAAAATATTATGCAAAATATAAAAAAATACATATAATATATTACGATGTTCCTACTAAAATTCCGTAAATACAGCTGAAGACAAGCATAATAGTTTGTTCGCAACGAAATAGTATTGTTCAAATATTCCGTAAGATGAAAATATTACCGTCGATTGACACTAAGAAGATTCGATATTCCATAACATGAACAATACCGAGGTATTTCGAACTAATCTGTATGGAATAATGATTTATTTAATAGCTTGAGTAGACATGGCATACACTTACTAACGATCTTGTGAAAACGTTCTGAGTAAATTGTAGTGTTAATGAAAAATAATATATATATATATATATATATATATATATATATATATATATATATATATATATATATATATATATATATATATATATATATATATATATATATATATATATATATATATATATATATATATATATATATATATATATATATATATTATTTTTCAATTCAATAAATCTTAAATCAGAATGTATTGTGTATTTTTATGTTTTTTTAACGTGTTTTATTGTTATATTTAATATGTTTTCCAAATATTCCTTTAAATTCTGAATTAGGTAATTATTGTTGTGTCCATTTAATTGTCCTCATACAAGACGAAAATTTCGAAATAACTATAAGTAGCACTTAGTGGTTGTTGAACAAGAAATACAAAAAAAAAACAATTAGTAAAACCTATATCTCAGCAACCCATATTGTAATTAGGAAAACATTGAAATAGAAATTATATTTTCTTTAAATATATACAAAAGCTCTTATCAAGTAGTTCCGTTAAACTTACACTTTCTGAAAAACGATCTGACTCGGCCCTAGAAGTTTCGAGAAATTTTAAAAATCCTCAAAACAAAAGGTTGCTGAAAATGCGTACACAATATTTTAAAATAGCTTAATTAAGGTACCAATTAAAAAAATAATGCACTTATTGATTACAAAATTTAATCAGCACTTTTCTTTAAAAAAAGTACGTCGAATACTGCTAATTGCATCAAAATCGGTTTATTTTTAATGCATGACATTATTTATCAAACAAAGGGAAATATCTACACCAGTAATATGTCTTTGGTATAGAATTAAGATGAAATTAATAAGAACTAACCGGAGCAAGATGTGAAGTAAATCGGCTTAGCAACGTATTAACGTCTATCTTGTGAAGGATCATCCTACGTGGAATAAATTTAACATTGAGTGTATTTCACTTGTAAAATATTCGTTTGTTTCCAAAAAAAATATCCCTAAAATAAAACATTAATATCGTTAGTAGTTTTTAGTATTAGTATGTATTACACCTAGTAAGTAATTCAAGTTAGAACTATTTAACTGTAACAAGTAAACTGAAATATGTATTTTATAAAGTACATTAAGATGGATAAGTTGTGCAAAGTCTGGACGGGAGATTGATAATACCGCTTTAAGACTAGAGTGGATAATTTCTGAAACCAAAAAAATAATAGTAGAAAACCTGTTGAAAAATGGCGAAAATAAAGTCAAAATAAGAGGAAAAACAAATTACGGGCGATTTGAGTTCGGAAAGTGGGAGATGGGGGAATTTGAAGGGGAAAAACGATTTATCCGATTTTCGGTTAAGCTAGTCCTATCGAAAAAAGTTTAATGGCAAATGTAAAAGCAATAAGAAGATCTGCAACTTATGTACTTGCACTTTTTTCACATAACCTCAAAATTATGTGAAAAATTTGAAAAACTGAGTTTTTGATTTTTTATTTTTATTTCCTACAAAAATAGATTTTTTTTTCACGAAACTTGGTAAAAAGTTGATTTTTATGTACCTGCATTTTATTTATTTTTTTCTCATTAGTTTGACTTAATATATAAAAACCATCATAATTTTCAATTGAAAATTCTCCCGTCAAAATATGTGATGTTTTTGAAAAATCGGTACGACTTTTTTGGAATATCTACTTTATTATGGTATAAAAAATATTCAATACTATGGAAAATTATCGAGAAAATGGAAAATAAGGAAAAAACACGGATTTAAAATTATTTTTTAGTCATAACGTAAAATTTTAAGCTATTTGTAAAATATATTCTATACTTTTTATCGTCGGCACTTGGTGAAACTCCATTTTAACACAATATTTGTTAAGTTTTGTTAAAAAAATATAAAATTATAAAAAAATGTTTGTTAAAAAAATTCAAATCCGAGTTTTCTCATTATTTTTCATTTAATGCAAAAATTTTCCATAGTATTGTATATTTTTTTGATAACATTAGAAAGTAAAGATTTCAAAAAAAATCTGTAAACGGTTGACCCTGCAGGTCATCCCTGAAACTTCCCGCTAAATTAAGGTATTTTAAGCACAAAATAGTAAATAAAAACTGTAAGCATAGATTTTTCTGTTCAAACGTCTATTTTGTTAAAAATGACAGTATATTGATTTTAGAAAAGCTGTATATTTTGGAAACAATGATCGATTTTGATCTTTTGAATGGCATTCAACTCAAATTTTGTGGTCTAAAATATTGCTTTAGCTGAATAATCGATAGGTTGCAAAATTCGAAATAGTGTCGAAAAACATTTTTTTCGAAAATTTTCGTCATTGGTAAATTCCAAATAAATTGAACGATTTTGATCCAATTAACGGTATTTGATGTAATATTTTAAGGAGGAAGCTTTTTAATATTTTAAGAAGAGATTTTGACGGTAGAATTTTCGATTGAAAATTATGATGCTTTTTTAATATTAAGTCAAAATAAAACGAAAAAATAAATATTTTAAAGAAAAAATACAGTGTATTTGGAACATAAAAAAGCAACCTGTTACTAAATTTCGTGAAAAAAATCTATTTTTGTAAGAGATAAAAATAAAAAAACAAAAAATCAGTTTTCCAAATTTTTCACATAATTTTGAGGTTATGTGAAAAATATGCAAATACAAACGTTGTTGATCTTCTTATTGCCGAAAAATTTGCCGTTAAACTTTTTTCAAGTCCTATACTCGTAGTTATGCCGAAAATCGTGATACACTGATTTCCCCCTTCAAAGATCACTCCACACTCACACACCTCACATTTCCCCTATACTATTTCATATATACTTTACCCCCCTACCTTTCCTATACATTCATCCTACTGTAATTTTATTCGTTTTTAAAAGCTTCGGCCCTAGTTTATTTATTCGTTTCTGTCGAAATAATGTCGGAGTTTCTCATGGTCGTGGTTCAGTTCAGATGGTAATATAGACAGTCAGCTTATGCATGTGGAATTCCAACATCGCCACACAAATGTTAACATTCCACTAAGGCGAGGTATTTTGACGCGCGTCAATTCTATAGGAAATGGGTGGCGCGGTATGTTCTGAAACCGCTGGGAAACGTGTTAATTTTCGGATAAATAAATATGGGACTTCAGCTGAAAACCAAAATTTAGTACATTCTTTTTTGTATTTAAAACTAAATATCACCACATAAAAATCACGTGGAAAATTAGAAATATTATTAACAAATTATTTGTTTTAGAGATTTTTTTAGCCATTTTTGGAATTTTATATAATCGAGTAAAGTAACTTCTATCATGTAATAAGTTAGCACATTCCTTAGATAATATCTTCAGGTATATCGTGTATTTTTTGTATTTAACAATCAATACAAAAAAAAAAAAAACGATTTAGCAAACTAGTTTTTTCCTGTTTGTCCCGATGCCTCGCCTTAACATCTTTGATCTATAGGCGATGTTTTTTTCTTTTCAAGCGCCATCTGCTTTAAACGGTACGGTAAAGACGGTCTTTTCCGTAAAGCAGGTAGCACCTCTCTTACCACTATGCTAAAGTTATCACATATATATAGTGAAAGAGGTAGGTACGTTTTTAATTTTAATTATAAAACACTAATTGTACTAATACACGTACACGTGTTATATAATTAAAATTTCACATCTATATTTTTTATACTAAAAACTACCACTGGTATTAATGGATTTTAGGGATATATTTTTAGAAACAAATGAATTTTTACAAGTAAATTACACTCAGATATAAATTTATTCCACGTAGGATGATCTTTCTCAAGTCAGATGTTATTACGTTGTTAGAGACATTGCACAACTCTACCACGTAGTAGCTACGACGAACTACCTGACACAAGTTCTATTCTTCAAACGGAGCACGGACCAACACAAGGCATATCTTTCCATCAGGAGAACCAACTGCTTGTTCGGTATCCTGCCATTTATAAAAACAATTATCACATTCGGAAAAGTATTCCGTATTAAGTTATTTAAACATTCTGGATGTTAAAAAAGGTTAATTTATTCTTATAGCATTGTACAGCACGTTTAGTCCAGCTCCTGTGATTACGCGAACGTTTTGCGTGCATTCGACTTCGTTTAATTCGGTCGTCTTCCGGCCCCGAGGCGACACAAGAACATTCCAGCACGCTACATCTCTCTGTAATATATTGAAATTATGGTTTTGGATCTTGAACAGTAGCAATATTTATTCAGTATAAATAGCTGTTGCCTGCGACTTCGTTCAGGCGACTTCGTTGGGGCCATTACTTTCCTATGCTTAGTCGAGGAAAAAAATCATTAATATCATCATTAGCTTATGTTAGTAGCTCATGTTACGTGGGAAAGTGTAGTTTTTAATAAGTGAAAGAACTTTTAAAATCAATCTCGTATTTTTGAGTTTATCCATTACAAATATACAAACAATCGAATCTTTTCCCATTATAATATTAGTGTAGATAAAGTTTTATGCGTCTCTATCTACTATTATATATAGGAAGATTTCGATGCATACCAAATGATAATCGATTGGCAAACATATCCCTACCGTTATGACTACTAGGTGGTAGTTCTATAACGTCTCATCCAGGTACGGTAACACCGTTTTCTTAATTCTGCTTCAATAGAATCAAAACATGTTACTGTCATGTTCCAGTTTAGATGGTAAGGCAAACGGTGAATGTGACATCATCATCCCGCCACGTAGGTAGCGAAAAGATGATGAAAATCGAGTACTTTTTTGTTTTTATATCATAAATAGCAAACAAGCAAATAATAATAATATTCCTGTATAAATTACACGAATTGATCTAACCCCAAAATAAGCAAATTATTTACTTGTATTATCTGTGTTAGTCAACGATACAAATACATAGAAATACATATAAAAACACTACATAATAAACACCCAAACCCAGAAATATAAACATCAATGCCCATTAAACAAATGCTTGTCCCTTTCGGGAATCGAACCCAAGCCCCATCGATTCGTAGTTAGGTTCGCTAAGGCAGTCAAAATGGCTCTCCTGATGGGAAATGACGACCATCGCCTAGAGACAATAAATATGTTAATGATCTGTTGGTATCCTCATGACGGAATGGTAATTCTACGTGAATAAATGTACCGACTATTTTACCCTCCAAATCGGGACACGACAGTGACAAGCATTGATTGTATTGTGGCAGGAATAGACGAGGTAGTGGTATCAAACCCGAGCGAGACTTTGTGAAAGTCCATCACCTAATAGTCACGATGACAATGACTCACGAAGCATTTATCACATAGGACTTCGGCCACAGGCAATCCCTAGTTATATTAAAATTACAACATAATTTTAATGTAACTAGAGATCGCCGCCTATGATCAAAATTCTGCCATAGCTAAACAACAAAATCTCTTTTAAGTTTGACCACTGACTTTAGCCATAAAGAAATAGTATACGTGTGTATATATTATCACATATGTCATATGAATGAGTGTGTGTAATTTTTATTTTTAATAATTTAAAATATTTCTAATGCATATTATTTAAAAATATTACGCTTTTGCAATCTTTCGCAAAGTTTACAACTTTAACAGTGCCAAATTTTATACTTCACTGTTTGCGTAATTGTCTTAAAAACAGGTCCAAAGTTTTTCCTTCACGTATTAATATAGAGATAATAATGACAAATTTGGTCTCATATTCGCTTTTTAAGAGCCTTGCTAAATAGTGTTTTTTTATAAGTACTCGTTCTTCATATGTCCATGTCAAACATATATGGAGTAGCCATAGAGAATAAAGTGCATAAAAGGACATTTGCTTTGCTCCCAATGACGTGTATAATATAAAGTGTATAATATATACACGTCATTGCAATATACACATATACTCGCACACATACATATACATGGAGTCACTGATGTCACTGAGTTTTGAGACACATACATTTTTCTATCAAATATTTGATAGCATACATACATACATACATACATATCTTCAGGCCAGATCCCTTACGGGGTAGGCAGAGAGAACCGAGTGCCATACATCACGATCCTTGCAGGCTTGTCTCGCTTCCTCCACATTCATCACTCTCTTCATACACACACGCCGGTTGCGAAGACTCTTGACACCACCTTCGGACAGTATTCGATCAATCTGATCGTGGTACGTCAGTCTTGGTCTTCCCCGTACCTACATCCTTCCACATTCGCATTGTATATCTGTTTTGTTAACCTTTCATCTACCATTCTTTCTACATCTCCGAACCAACGGAGCATGCCCTTTCTCATCTTTACACCGACACTTTCTTTCAAACCTAACCTCTCTCTCACTTCGACATTACGAACCCGGTCCGCGAGTGTCACAGCACATACTTTTCTTAGCGATCTCATCTCAACCGCGTCGATTTTTGGTAGCATATAAAATTTTTATAAATAATTAATTAATTAATTTTATAAATATTTTAATTTTTAATCTAATCCAAATTTTTGATAGCATATAAAAATATGTGAAGTGTAGCGGTCACAAGGAGTTCTATTTGGGTATTAAATTAAAATTTTGGATAATGGAGGTATATTCTCTGATGGTGACATGTTTAATTGGAAATTGTGTTCTCTTTTAAGAATCTCACCACGAAGAGCTGAGCAAGAAGCAATGCCATATTTACTTACCTTTACTCAAAGCGCTTTGGTGTTTTAATGAACCCTCTTAATTTGGATTTCGATTATATTAGATAAACGAGATTCACGGGATGTGATGTTAATAATGGACTTTTTAAACATTAATATTCAAATGCATAGATCTTATATTTTAATTTTATTGATATCTAAAACTGACTAGCTCACTGATAGTCTAAATTTCTTAGGGTATTTCCTGAAGTCATATAAAGTCAAAATTTGGTATTAAAGCTAGTATTAATACACAAACAACAAATAAAATTTAGAGGTCTGAAAATTGATAACGGGACCTATTGTTTTGATTTTTAAGGATTTTTAGTATATTACCCACCACCTTTAATTTAGAGGATGATTTGTATAGTTTTTCTTTTCATAGAAATTTTCACGCTAGAGATCTGAAAATTATACAAGTGTAGACTTCTTATTAAAATCGAAAAATCGTAGAAAAGTCAAAACTGTACATTGAATATTTTTAAAAGAATACTTGAGGCGTGATCTACAATCGATATCGAAGCAAAAAATATAGTTTTTGGAATTTTTGTCTGTTTGTCTGTGTCCGAGGTCTCTCTCTTTTGACCTCAAAAATCAAGATCTGATTAAAACTCGATTTTGATTAATCGGAACAAAACCAACAACTTCTCAATCTATATATATAAAAATCGATTGCTGTTCGTTACTCTTGCTAAAACTCTAGAACGGCTGAACCAATTTGGCTAATATTGGTTTTGAATTAATTGTTGACGTCCAGGAAAGCTTTAAAAGATGAGAAAATATAGAAAAAAATAAGAGTAGTTAAAAAGGCAGAACAACGTTTGCCGGGTCAGCTAGTTTTTAATAATTTTCAGTCCAGGAAGGTAAAAATTTGATTGGATTTGAAATCTAAATATTCAGCTAGTTATTAGTTTCTTTTGCAAAACAAAACAAAACAACGTTCCACAAACGTCTGGAGTTTTAGTTAAAGCAGCGTCAGACATACTAAAAGACAACACCTAAAATTAAGTCTGAGAGAAAAATCTTTAGCCTCAAGGGCACTTTAATGAATTTATAATTTGCGGCGTCCAACAATTAGATAGCTCCTGCATCGCCCCGAGACTGCATTTAAATAATAAAGCGCCCTCATTCACGGGAACAACCCACCAGTCCTTATGGTTTTGTGGGATCCAAATTTTCAAATCATATTTGGCCTTCGAATTGCGACGATGCAAAATTTATTCAATGTGCAATAGCATTTTATATTTTATATTTTCCAACATTAGCGAAATCAAAACTAATAAAAGTTAACTTAAAATATTTACTTAAAATAAAATTAAAATAAATCTGGTATCATCAGCAGTTACGAATGATTTAATCGATAAGGTAAAAAATGCAAGAAAATTTTACATTTAATTTGAATTTGTTTAGCTATTCAGTATTTCTAGGAGTATTATATGTAAGTAATAACTATAATCTATTTAGTCATTTTTATTTAATAGGAGCGTTTCGGTTCCTTTTGTCCCAAAATATGAAGGGAAAAATCATTATTCTTCATATTTTGGATCTACGTAAAGGCCTTCGACTAATTTTTATACAGAGTTTTTCTATGGTAAGCTATGCCACTGGTGTAGATAAATGAAGTTACTCGTATTTGCAATATTAAACTTAGATCCTTTTAGATTATTAAAGCTTAGTTGTTGTAGGTTTTGATTAGTTTTTGACCTATATGAAGTCTGTCATCAAGCTCAGTTAGACAAGTCCATGTTCTTGAAAATAGTTTGTATCTACACCGATAAACCACGACTTTAGCGGTTTTAATTATTCAATTAATTATATCTCACAAAAATTTCGGGTCTGCTGGAGGGTATTGACCAAGTGTAGACTCCCCTGTATCCAAATCCCTTGTTTTTGAATGTTCCTTAATTCCTATTAAAAGGAAAATGCCAGTTTAACTTACAAACTGCACCTTACACAATTTAATTATGGAGTGTTTTTTAATGTTCAAAAATTATTGTAGTGACAATAATTTTTGAACATTAAAAACACTCCATAATTTAAAACTTCAATATATGTATTAGCAATTTATTTTACTTGTGCATTTTTTAGTTTGGAAAGAATATTTTTAAAATTATAAGGCGCTTTCAAGTACTGGACTATTTTTTGTAAATGTGATGCAATAAAAAAAGATGATAGTTATGTAAAATGATTAAATTTTAAAAGGTAATAATTAAGCCGTATCTACAATTAAATTTAATAAATCTAACTGTATAAAGGATCGCGTGATCCCCAACATTTAAGAATCCAATTTGAAAAGAATCGCCTTCGGAAATGGAATGGCAACCAGCGTTTAGCAATGTTTTGATGACTACTGTTTTGGAATTCGGAATGGCAAATAAGTGTTTAGAAAACGAAACTGAAGATTTAAATGTTTTAAATAAGGCGGTCTAATTGATACGTGATCGTTTTGAAAATGGCTGCCTGGGGTAATCACATTCTGATATTAATTTTAGGTTTTCATTCGATAGTGATTTGTGATATGCAAATAAAATACTGAAGATCAAATTATACGAATTTATTAGAGCTTGAGATCTTAGAAGACTAAAATTTAAAACGGAGTTCTGTAGTCTAAAGCGTGTCTAGGAGGTATTCAAATATGTAGCAATTTATATAATCTATATATATAAAAATCAATTGATGTTCGTTAGTCTCTGTAAAACTCGAGAACGGCTGAACCGATTTGGCTAATTTTGGTTTTGAATTAATTATTGTAGTCCAAGGAATGTTTAACAGGTGAGAAAATAAATATAGAAAAAAAAGAGTAGTTAAAAAGGCAGAACAACGTTTGCCGGGTCAGCTAGTAATTAAATATTTTGTATTTATAGACATACATACAAATATATAGTAAGTAAATAAAAACCTATTCGATCAAAATGAGGCATAGAGGTAGGCCTATAACGTCATAGAAAAATCTATATATAAAAAAATCAATCCCTATTTTCCTTGGTCACGACATCACACCTGAATGGCTGGACCAATTTCGGTAATTTTTTTTTGTCGGGTTTGTAATTGTAAGGAGAAGGTTCTTATAAAAGAAAATACTAAGAAAATTGCGCGGAAAAATAGAAATCTATATATATAATAATCAATCCCTATTTTCCTTGGTCACGACATCACGCCTGAATGGCTGGACCAATTTCGGTAATTGAATGGTTTGCGACCATGACTACGCAATCGACGGGGTTCGATCCCCGACGGGGACATTTGTGTGAAAAGTATAAATGTTTATATTTACGGTTTTGGGTGTTTATTAAATATATTATGTATTAGTATCGTTGACTAATACCCATAACACAAGGAAATCATTTGCTTACTTTGGGGTTAGATCAGTAAGTGTAATTTGTCAAAAGAAAACCTTCGATCAAAAAAATGTTTTGATAGGGATAATTTAATTAACAATAACCAAAAAATTACACATGCAATATGGTATTAAGCTACCAAATAATATACTAAAAAAAAGTATCTTCACGCCCATATCCCCGAAGGGGTAGGCAGAGGTACAACAAGTGCACCCACGATTAGCCGAAGATACTTGGTCCCACAAATGTGATAGGTGGCAAACCTATCGCCAACCGGGCACTTTCCAATCCCGGGCAACTTTGTGTTTCTCAGAAAACTGAAAAAACACTTTTTTATGTGCCCGACCCGGGAATCGAACCCAGGACCTCATGTGGTCAACGCCAACGTTGGACCATTAGACCACAGAGGCGATATAGATGACTTACTTAGATGGAAACCATCCACCATAGTCTATTGACGTACAAGATGTTGATGGTGTCTTAGCATCCAAGTGGCATGGGCGTAACGCTATATAAAAACTTGTACTGGCTCCTTCAAACAAAAATCTGACAGTGACAAGCACTGACGCTGCTGCGGAAGGAATGAGTCAGTAGTACCAATTATCACTTAAAAAAGTTACAATCAATTAGATAAATTTGGCGATGTCTATGACCAATCACCTCGCCAACCGATAAACCGGTAAATATAAGTTATGTAAGCATAAGGATCTCCTGATGGAAAGAGACAATCATCGTTTATAGACACCAAAGACGTTAATGGTGTGTTGTTATATGTGTGGCGGGATGGTAATGACACATGCAAAAGTCTGCCGAATACCTTACCTTCCGACCCGGAATACGACAGTGACAATCAACGAAGGTATTGCGGCATGAATGAGTGAAGCAATGGTATTCAAACCTTGTGACGTTACAGAACTCTACCTCATATTATTTTTAAAAATATATAAACGGGTCAATAACGCGTACATATATAGAACTTACTTGTAAAGCTTGACGTTTCGGCCAAGTTACATTGACCGTGGTCACGAGCAGACTGGAGCAGCGAGTTTCCTCCGTCGTTCACGTCGGGATCGATTTTCATCTACCCCCTTCTGGTCTTCTGGTTTTTTCGAATTTAGCCTACACATAACACTAACCGTATCTTGGACTTTATTTGTTTGCAGGTGCAAAGCTTTATTCTGCTGATCACTGGATTCCAAGCAGGAGACAACTTAAATCCGTCTTCCCTGTTGAATTATTTATATTTTCTAATTTCAATAGCTTCCCGTACCATACGGGGAACATAGTGTCGCTCAGTAGAGAGAACCTAAGGTCGGTGGAATTCAATCCAGTGATCAGTGCTGGAATCCAAAATATGTTCAGCTATAGCCGACTTATTAACCTGCCTGTTTTTTACAGCCGTGATATGCTCTTTGAGTCTATCTGCGATAGTACGTTTAGTTTGACCTATATAAGCACTACCACAGCTGCAGTCCACTTTATATACCCCTGGCGTCTGGAAGGGTATGACATCCTTAGGCGTGCCCACATGCCCGACTACCTTTAAGCTTGGCCTATAGATGGAAGCGTCGAGCTTTACAAGTAAGTTCTATATATGTACGCGTCATTGACCCGTTTATATATTTTTAAAAATGATAGTAGAACGCGTTAGTTTAAAAGTTCATACCTCATATTAGTCACGAAAGTAGTGACACGTATAGACAATAGGCTAGTTGACTAAATTTGAAAACACGGCTTATTAATTACCTTATTAGGTATAAAAACTATTTCTTTTTTATACCATAAGTTAGCAAACAAGCAGATGGGTCTCCTGATGGAAAGAGTCAACCATCGCCTAAAGACACCAAAGATGTTCATGGTGCGTTGCTATCTTGTGGCGAGGTCTAATGCCACATGCATAAGTTTACCGGCTACCTTACCCTCCAAACCGATACACGACAATGACATGCACTGACGCTATTGCGGCAGGAATAAGTAAGGCGGTGGTACCAGATCCGGGCGAGACAATGCAGAACTCTACCACCTTGTAGACACGATGGTAGTGACTCGCATAGCCAATCAGTCACATTTATTGTATGGGTACTTAAATTTTTAATTTATTCTATTTTTAGTATTTGTTGTTATAGTGGCAACCGAAATACGTCACATGTAATAATTACAACTGTCTGGCAAAAAAGCATTTTTTTACAAATAGAATTTTTCTTACCTAAAGCGTTTATACTTTATTTAACTTTTTCATAGATTCGCCTTCTTTTACCTTTAAGGTGGCGTCATACATCCAGAATGTTTTTATAAATTTATAATCTGATTTCAGATTATTAATTTAGAAAACATAGATGCACTTTTATGCTGTCTAAAAATTCACAATTTCAGAACTCAATACATTCTTATTTTTTTCTCATATTATGATTTACCCAGATCTCTCTGAAATATTTAGGATTATCATTTTATAAAATGCGTTTTGGCACACATTTGGCATGCGAGCACACACAGCACCGAAATCAGATTATTGAATTTTGATTCTGTATTCAGAGAGATATTCTGGATGTATGAGTCCAGCCTTAATGATTACTTCAATGATATTGCATTGACATGGTAACTTGACCTCAGACTGCAAATTTTTATTCAAAAATGATTAGTTATTTACGTGTTTTGTTCTGCAAATAATACCCATGTATAGGACAGCGGTATTATCATAGTATATAGCTTCAAGTTTTTTTAATTTTTTAAATTACCTATATTTTTTAAAAAAAATTAGAATTTGATAGTACAGATCATAATGCTTCAATTTTGCGTTAAGCAAAGAAGTTATTGTGGTTGTGTGTGTATGTATATGTATCTATCCTAATATTATAAATACGAAAGTCTATCACGGCAAAACCGCTTAATTGATTTTAATGATAGTTGAAGATCTGAGATCCAACAAAGGCTCACTTTTTTTAAAAATCAACTCCTGCGAAGCTGAAGTAGGAGATGAAAGTTATTACGAAAAACTTATTCGCAACTGAAGCTGCTTCAGGTAAAATATCTTAAAAACAACATTCACCATGTTAACAGTGTAATAACATCTCGATGACTAAGGACCAGGAAATTACTAAGGAAAAGGTCACAGGTCACAAAAGATCACAAGAAAACTGCGGTAGTCGTCATAGTTATCAAAAGTTAGGATATCCATAAATATCATCACCAATTTAACCTGCCAATAAATCTTTGAACCTAAGTATCTGATTTATGGCAATCAAGTGATATTATTACGTAAGGGAATCGTGAGGCGTAATAGTATTTTATAATTTTAGCAAAACTTCGATCAGAATAACAATTTCTGAGTTACACTTTTTGTTTTCATATCACAACATCTGAACACGCTGTAGTGAATGATTTCAACCACACCACCTTGAAGCTTGGAAAACCATCTACCACTGTTTGTTTTTCACGCTCATTTCTAGCACGAACAGTAAATCTCTGGATAAATCTCCCTGAAACGTTGTTTTTAAGGAGCGTTGACATGTGTATTTTTAAGTGGAGGATTAACAGTTTCTTTAGAGATCGACACTGCATTAGCGGCTAGGTTCTTGTGTTGCTGATGTCAATGGATAGCAAGGACTGCTTTCCAATAGCAGGCTTAAGATAAACAATTCAAGATACGTCTCGATCGAGAACGTGACGTTTGCTCGATCATGACTAATATTTCGATATTATTCTAATGTACATGCCACGTCATGTAAGCACACAAGTAATTATAACATGGTACTGCCATAATTATTAAATATGTACATATATAGACTGGACCAAAATCTCCAAAATAACCTTACTAGGTTCTCGATTAACTTATAATAAAACGAGGAAATTAATGAAATGAATAGAAGTTTATTACTAAAACATAATTACCAATAGCTTAACAAAGTGTCGAATCGATAAAATGACACCAACATTTTCGATCAGCAGAGAAAACAACTACTGTCGACTAAAAATTATCATTTTCTCTTCATTTAAAGTATCATGTAGAATCAAGTGTCAAATGCGTTAGCGAATAGAGAAATTAATATAAATGTCGGGAAAACGGGCCCATTAAATTTAATCACGCTGCTTATCCGAAGTCTGCTTATATTTCGTTATTATTTATAAAAAATTATCAGAACCAAACCAAATTTAATAATATTAACGACACATCTCAAGATTCTAGAATCTTTCCTTATAAAATATTCTTAAGCTTAACCTTGAAATAAAGAAAAATAAAACTCATCTATATTGGTTGTAAGTGAACAACGGTAGACCACGGTATTTAAACCCTTGAACACATCGATATTCCCAACATATTTTCCAAAGAAACATCGAGTGCTAATTGCAACCAGTTAAGAACATAAGGCATTCTATTCACAAGACGACTTTACATGAAACAATTGAAACTCAGTAAAACTGCAACAATTGACTTTCCATTTCCTGTATCTCTGAAATTTTTCTTGAAAACTTTACTACAAGGGCAAATTTAACTACACGGGAAGTATATCCTCCCAAACAAATAAAAGAACTTCGATTTTTTTTAAGAAATGACCGAGTTCTGCAGTAACAAATATTAAAATAACATGCAGTTGTATGTAGATCCTAATTTTTTAATGTTAGTTGAACATAGAATAAACTAACGAAACATTCGAAAAAAAACCGTAGACGTTTGGATATCTAGGTACGTCTAATCAATAGGAGAACAAGCTGCCTCTTATCTATCGCAAGTTGTAGGAAAAGAAGAGTAATAGTATAACATTTTAAAAAACAAATTCATGTTGTTCCCAAGATTAATCTACAATAATATAAATGCTAAAATCTGTGTGATTTTCTTTATCTATTGGTCTGCCTGTTGTAATTTCAACCTAAACCTCTGAATCGATTTGAATGACATTTGGTAAGGATATAGTTTTCATAGTTTTGCAATTTTCTCATCCGAATATGGCTCCTTCGCCTTACATACTTCTACATTCACAAACGACAGTGACAAGCACTGATGCTACACACAGTAGCATCAGTGCTTGTCACTATCGTTTTAGGATAGGTTAAGGTAAACTTAGTCTTATGTGGTAAACTTGTTAAGTATCTATTGTAAGTATATAGGTGACGAATGCCTTTTTAATCAGGAAACCTGCTGTTTTGTTTCGATCGAAGGAATTTAAGATCTGCTTGATTATTTTCCTTAAATCAAATAATTTGGAGTTATTGTAAGTACGGCTGTATAAAAATTTTTTTTAGCATAAGATTTTAAAATCACTGATACTTAAGACAATTGTCGAACTGACACTCAAAATATGATTGGTGCAGTACTGTCTACGTTGAAAACGCATGTTTAGCAAGAAACGTCGGTTTGGCGGCTTTCTTACTCTGCGACCACAAAAACAAATGTGACTAGTAAGTAGCTTTAAAACTTATTATAAATCATGTCTGACTACTTAGGTAGTCAGACATAATTTATAATGCACTTGAAATTTAATTTCACTTTACAACATAATATGTATTTTTAATATATTACTCGACCGCTTTCACTTTTTATAGCATCTTCAGGATGTTATCTATATACTTAACTGATGATTGACTGTTGTAAGATTTAGAAAAAATTATATTTTGTTTTATAACAGTCAATTATTAATTATAGGTATGTATTACATCCTGAAGATGCTTTAAAAAGTGAAACTTGTTTATAACAGTAATGGAATTTGACTACATACTGGCGATGGATAGTGTAGAATATATATAAATAGTCACCTGGTGGATTCCATTTAACTTACAATTAAGCTTCAATTTCCTTATAAATGCTTTTTCGTATATTGCCTAATCTTCGTATATATTTCAGATTAACACAATATACTATTTCTATCAATTGACTTTCATTAATGTGTTTTAAGTTACAAATTTATTATTAATTCGTACTCACCCGAGGCCGAAATTCGATTATAGACAAAACAACAAAAATATCCTTAGAGTTTTTCAACTGAATTTAACTGTAAAAGAAAATAGTATACATGTGTGTATATTAACACGTATATCACTTGAATGCAGTGTGTATAATGTTTATGTTTATTAATTTAGTGTAATATTTCTAATGTATTTTATTTAAAAACACTGGATTTCTGCAGTTCTCCGCAATTTAACTGTGCCAAATTTCATACTTTACTTTACCGTTAGCGCTATCGTCTTAAAAAGGGGTCCTTTATGTATTAATATATAATTAGCTGACGTCACAAACGTTTTATATGAATTTCAGTAAATTTGTATAACGTTCCATTGAAAAATTACATATACAATTCACAAACTTCTTCTTGTGATTTGTTTGACATTATTTTATCTTGACCATCGGTAACAAATTCATTACCAAAGAAACAAACAAAACGCAGTAAAGGTTGCTATATTAATACATAGAAATGTATATGTGCATTCTAAAACATTAAATAAACACCATAACATTACACAAATGCTGAAATTGAACCGGAGTTCCGTTCATTGCGAAGTCAATGTCACTAACAATTTACCAATTCCTGTATTAACACCTATCTATTGCCCATATCTGTAGCTGGACCCATAATTTACTTCCTTGAGTTAAGTTTGGTAGAAAAAAGTCTTTATTACTACAGAATTATGTAACTTTTTATAGATAAAACGTTTCTTAATCAGTTAAGTAGCTTTTGAAAAAAATCATAACAAACATATCAACAATCCACTCTTTCTTCTTTATTATCCCGTGTAGATTTTTTTTGTAAATGGAATGTAACGAAAACATCATCTACAAGTCGCGTTATTAATAGCAAGTTTTAAAAATATCGGAGACCTCAGCTACTCACTGAGATAAGGCAGACAGGACCAAAGAGATCCGCCTCCGATATGCCCACTAACAATTAACAATGAGACATTATACTTACAGAGTAAACCGCTGATAATTACCGGCCCTCCACCGATTTGCTAGCCCACAAGAATTATAGCATCGTGTTTTAATGTTTTAATTGGTATGTTTAAGCTTTTCGTGTCTCAAAATGCTGGTACAAAATTTACATTATATTACACCCGACACTAGTATACAAAAAAGAAGGGTTTTTATCCCACTGAGGAAGAAAGAAGGTTATGTTTTTAGGCAAAGCTCTGTAGTCTTAATAGTTTGCGTGTCAAGTTGAAAAATGTCTAAAATAGAGATACTGCTCTTAAAATTATGTGCAATATTATGTGCGAATTATTAATACTTAAGAAATTTCAAAAAAAGATTCGGAAAGAGAGAAATTTATTTCCTTTGGAAATTTTACTTAAAATTATTTTTTCAACAAGTTGTTTTTGCAACAAGAACAACAACAACAAACGATTGTTAACTAACAAAATTTTCTCGTACTTCCGGTTTAATTGTAAATAAAAAAATTTTTAAATAATTATCGTAAAAATTTTTCGCTTCGTGAAGCCTTTCTTATATACATACTTAACAATATCACGTTATAAAAGTTAAAAAAATATTCATAATTTGCTTGTAATAATTACTGTACTTCAACAACATTACGTGGATTTTTCAGTTTTTGTTTTCAAATCTTTTTTGAAATTCCTTAAATATTAATAGTTTATGAAATATTGACAAAAAACGAAATGCCATTTTTTTATCTTTAATTGTTTATAACTTGCAATTTTTTATGTGCTAATAAACGCTTTAAGCACATATTTTTAGGCATCATTCCGGATCCAATGAGCTATCGCACATAATTTTAAGAGCAGTATCTCTATTTTAGTCACTTTTCGACTTGTCGCGCAGACTAAAACAGTTTTATAGATTTATGCTAAAGAAGTTTCAGTCACCGGTTCAGTAGTTTTTAAAATATGGGTATAGTTGATAGCCATATTTCAAAAACTACTAAGTCTGTTAGTTTTTGAAATTAACAAAACTAATTTCTTGAAATTTGTCCCTTGTCCGGGCCCTCTTTAAAGAATGAAGTAATTGTCCCTATCGGAACTTCTGTGTTGGTCCCGGGCTCCTTTGAAGAATAGGCCAACTGTCGTTCTGCCAGGCAAGTCGTAAAAGGTGACTGAGTGGCTATGCGCGTCACTACCATAGTGACTACTAGGTGGTAGAGTTCTGCAACGGCTCGACCGAGTCTGGTACCATCGCCTTACCTATTCATGTCGCAATAGTCCTGCCGTCAGTGCTGGTTACTGTCGTGTTCCGGTTTAGAGGGTAAGGTAGCCGGTAAACTTGTGCATGTGGCATTGGACCTCGCCACAAGATGGCGACGCACCATTAACATCTTTGATGTCTATAGGCAATGGTTGACTCTTTCCATCAAGAGACTTATATGCTTGTTTGCTATCTTATGATATAAAAAAAATTTAACCTGAATCATGCTTTGTTTAGGTTTCCTATGTTGGTCCGAGGCCCTTTTGAAAAATATAGTATCTGCCACTTTGCCAAGCTGTTTGTCAAAGGAAAAAGATTGATGTGACAATACAATTGTGACTTTTCTTTTAATATGTGCAACGCAAATGTAAACGCTTCAGGGAAACAAAAAAAGCTTTATATTAAATACCAAAGTATCAACAATCAAAATTTAATTTACAATAAAATCCCTCAGAGAGCGAATCTAACCCCTCGAGGATAAAAAACCATTGTGACTATTAGGTGGTAGTGTTTTGCAACATGTTGTGACTGGTCTGGCAGCTTTTCGCGGAAGTTATTGCAAAAAATTTTTTCACTCAGTGCAGTCACTACTACATCAATATTCACTTATTATTACAAACTAATTATGAACTACAATTACCATTAAGTTATCAGCAATTGCAATAAATACCTATAAATGACTGATATATACACTGATTACTATGTTTTTTTAATATAAACACTTGTACTGTTTCACGAATATAATTTAAATTTTATGTATTATCAATGTGTATGTGTAATGTAATTCAATGTGTAAATCGCTTTTGAGTTTACAGCCAACCGGTTTTGCCTATTAAAGCATCATAAGGGCTTCTTTTACATTAACTTTTTACATTATACTCCTCCATAATACTACTCGAGTATTAATCCTTGGCGATTAGCCATTGATTGGAACAAACTGCCTGGGTATATTTTTCTGTAAAATATAGTCCTGGAACTTTTAAGAGTAGAATGAATAGGTTTCTTTTGGATGAGCGTGAACAAACTTCATCTTAATCGATACTTTTCATCAAGTGAGATAGAAGACAAAGGCCTATTCTAATTAAAATTTAAAAAAAAAGATAAAAAAGTTGTTGCTAGTTGATAGATTTTATATTCAACGACGGATTTCTGAATGTGGCGTATATCTTGTATTTTTCGTACTTCCTTATATATTAGCGATCACCTGTGGCAGAAATTCGACTATAAATTAAACAATAAAATCCCTTTCAAGCTTGACAACTGACTTTAGCCGTAAAGAAAATAGTATACATGTGTGTATATTATTGTGTATGTCAAATGAATGTAGTGTGTATATTTCTAGTGCATTTTATTCAAAAATATTAGGTTCCTGCAGTCCTCCGCAATGTAAGCTTTAATTGCGTTAAATTTTATACTCCATTCACAATTCACATTCCTGCCACAATAGCGTCAGTGCTTGTTGCTGTCGTGTTCCGGTTTGGAGAGTAAGGTAACCGGTAAACTAATACATGTGGCATTAGACCTCGCTACAACATAGCAATGCACCATTAACATCTTCGGTGTTTATAGGCGATGGTTGACTCTTTTCATCAGGAGACCCATGTGCTTGTTTGCTATCTTATGACATAAAAAAAGATTACTTTTATATATTTTATTTAATGTTTTATGTACTGTTAATTAGCGTCACGAAGATAAAATGTTATCTGTTTTATGTATTCTACAAATTTTATCAATAAATACTTCAAGTTATCTAAATCTTTATATATATGCATATACAAGTAGTTGCAATCGGATACACTCGTAACATTTATTTATTATACACTAGAAGATGTCTGCGTTCTGTTACACTCCTTATAGTCTTTGCATATTGCTGATTTGCAATCATAACTGCAAATCATTAATAAAGTACTATATAAACACATTTTTTTTTTTCAATTTTTAGTTAGATATTCTCTAGTCTAATCGCTACTCAGCTACGGACCCGATTTCTGCCTGCCGGCTGGACTTTAGCAAATAGACTAGTGCTATATCCCTACTCCGGGTCGTTATATTCCTCCACAAGTGAATCGCGAGTAAAGAATTATCCAAGTTCCAATAAAAGTGTAAAATATTAATAGTAAAATAATATTTAATATTAAACTTCTGTTCTCAAAAGTGCCTTTTTATACATTATTATTATTTTTTTTGGACACATTTTTTAAATTTGCTTATTGGTAGATCTCCTGAAGCATTATTAAGTTTATTATAAAAGCGTATACGTAGCGTATGGGGCAATCCAATAAAATAATTACTTATACCACTTATACCATGAAGACGAGATGCATGCACAACAAGATTGTTTCGACATCTGCAATACTCTCATCTTTTGTACGTATTATACCTACATATCTTACATTGCACAAAGGGATGCAACAGAAATATCATTGCTTAATAATGTTGTATTATTTCGATGCTGTTTGTAATAATATAAAAAATGGTAATAAAAAATAGTTTCCTACTGTGTTTTAGAATAGTGCACCAAGTACTGTTTTTTTTTTCAAATATATAATTAAGGTAATTGTGTTATTTTCCACGTTACACATTTGATTGAAATTTTTATGAAAATCAACAAATCAGTTTTTTAAGAAGATGATTATATGATTTTATACGTTTGTAATAAAATGGATGAAAAAATATCTTAAATTGAAGGCATCCATTTGAAGAACGTATTCACATCTGGACTACCAGTCAATTTCTGTATGCTTTGCAAAAAGCTACCACCAAATTAATCTTAGTGAAAATTGTTATATTGTGAAAATATGTGATTGCAAAACTTATAAATTACATGATTCTTATCTATCTGCCTCTTTATTTGTCTCATTTTAACTCAAGAACAGCTTAGATATAGGTACAGTGGAAATATGTGATTGCGCGAATTGTAGAAAACTAGCTATGCACGTGATTTCGAAAAATTTCCAACTTAAAAGTGACTTAAGTTACTTCTTATTACCATGGTTTAAAAGATAGTCCCGGGGTTTTACCCGCATAGTTCCAGTTCCCGTGAAACTTCCGAGATAAAAACTATCCTTTATCCTTCATTGGGTCTCAAACTATCTTTGTACCAAATTTCATCCAAATCGGTTTATGCTTGAAGAAGAAGCAGACAGACAGAGTTACTTTCGCATTTATAATATTAATATGGACTAACGTGTATGGATACATTTTTTAACGTAAACGAATTCAGCTAGTAATTATACAGGTTAACTGGTAAAAACTGTACGTATGAAAGGATACAATAGTTAATGATTATAAGTCTGGGCTTCTTTGATGAATAGTCCAACTGCCGTTCTGCCAGGCAGGTCGTAAAAGCCGACCGATTGTCACGTGTTTCTATCATTGTGATTACTAGGTGGTAGAATTCCGCAACAACTCGCCCGGGTATTTAGTACCACCGCCTTACCTATTCCTGCCGTAATACCATAAATGCTTTTCAATGTCGTGTTCTGGTTTGGAAGGGTAAGATAGCCGATAGCCTTATGCATGTGGCATTGCCATCCTGCCACACAGTTAGCAACGCACCGCTAAAATCTTTGATGTCTCTAGGGGATGGCTTCTCTTTATCTTATGATATAAAAAATACAATCAGTATAATATTCTAAGAATGTGTAGTCGCGAGTTCGGTAAATCGCTATTTGTAAAAAATGAACTACTATGCGTCGTGCACGGGTGACAACACATTTTATTGGAAAATTCGGTATCAATATCGAATACTAGATACTTTCCATCGAAATGTCTAAATAATAAAAATCAATTGCTGTTCGTTAGTCTCGCTAAAACTCGAGAACGGCTAAACCGATTTGGCTAATTTTGGTTTTAAATTAATTGCTAAAGTCCAAGGAAGGTTTAAAATGTGGGAAAATATAGAAAAAATAAGAATAGTTAAAAAGGCAGAACACCGTTTGCCGGGTCAGCTAGTCTAAAATAATAATCTTTTGCTTAGTCATAAGTTCATAAGGAAATAATGTTTGTATATGTGCTTATGTAATGTGTGTATGTGGTATATCTATAGAATTGTTTTATTTTATTTTAAGTTATCTGATAAAGTAATCATGAGATAAAAACGATAAAACAAACATTTTTTGAATATGAACTCTTGATAAAATTGTGATTCAAAGGCCAAAGTTAATTCTCATTGTAGATTAACTATGCCACTAGTCATTTTCCTGCTTAAATGGTTATGTATATTCGAACAAATAGCGCCTAAAAGAACACGGGCAAGACTCCATACATGATTTATTTTACGAATCACCTTAAAGTTTCATATATTCCGTAAGATTCGATATTAACTCTTCAACTTATTCACATTTATTATATATTTTTTAAGCTTGGGGAATAAAAGTTACACAAAGATAAAGTTGGAATTTAGGTTAGATTAACGTAAACATTTAGTGCTCTCCTTATACTCTGTGGTTACGATTCTTATTGACAAATGATAAATTGTCACTTGTCAGATGCAAAATTATGACGTGTGACACTTGACATACCCAATAACCATTTACCATAGATTACACATACTGTTGTCAGAGGAACTCTCAGACACGAACGTCGATAGTAATTGCTGTAAACTAATAAAGAAAGCTATTTGCTTTAAACTAACCCTTTGTATAAAAGAGTGAGCATTTTAATTTGGTAATTATATGTAATAAATATGATTGTATATTAACTTATTTATATTTAATGTACTTTAGTACATGAAATAAAATGTTTTTTATTTGTACAATGGTGACATTTAAGATGGCAGAAGTCAATCAAAGTCTTTATATTTTTTTATATAATTATTCCTAGATATATATTTTGTTTTATTGATTTAAAAAACGTATAAAATTATTCCACTTAATTTAATATTTGTTACTCCTAAAGACACACAAGGGATGTTCAAAACTAAAACGGCCCGTGTTCTTTAGTATCTCAATCAATTCAGTTTACACTTTTCTTATAGTATTTTTTTATATCATAAGATAGCAAACAACCAAATGACTCTCCTGATGGAAAAATAAACCACTTGCTTATAGACACCAAAAATGTTAATGGTGCGTTGCTATCCGTGTCGCTAGATGGCAATGTCCTTACCCGTCCAAACCGGAACATGACAATGAAAAGCATTTACGCTATTGCGGCAGTAATAGGTGAGGTAGTACCGTATACCCGGGCGAGACGTTCCGGGAGTCTATACTTAGTAGTCAAGATGGTAGTGACGCGTATAGCTAATCGGTCGTTTTTACGTCCTGCCCGGCAGAACGACAGTTGGTCTATTCTTCAAGAGAGCCCAGAACAACACAAAAAAAAAATACAATATTTGCGTTTCGTTTGTCGCCTCTGTGGTCTAGTGGTCTGGTGTTGGAGTTGACCACATGGGGTCCTGGGTTCAATTCCCGGGTTAGGCAATCCAAACATGTTTTTTTTTCAGTTTTCTGACAAAATCAACGTTGCCCGGGATTGGAAAATGTATGTATTCTATACTTTCCATCGTCGGCACTTGGTGAAATTCCATTGTTATTAGACACTTTTACTATTCCATTTGTACATAAATTTCACTTTTACACATTTTTTTCGAGTAGTATATTAAAAAATTGTGTAAAATTGAAATTTATGTACAAGTGGAATAGTAAAAGTGTCTAATAAATAACATTGGAAAAGTGCTCGGTTGGCGATAGGCTGGCCACCTATTACATTTTGGGACTAAGTACTGGTTGTACCTCTGCCTACCCTTTCGGAGATATGGGCGTGAAATTACTTTTTTTTTAAATTTGAGTTTCATGATTTTTTCTTATTTTCATGTCACATAATGTAACGCGTACGTTGCGTCCGCGGAACTTTCGAACTAATTTAGCATTTTGCGCGGCATGTGGTGCATAATACATTGCTTTTTTTGTGTATTTCCTTAACTTTTACTATTTTTTTTTTTTTATAGAAAAGGCACTTTTTTATATTATCTATACATGTAATAAAATCGTAGGAAAGTCAAAACTGTACATTGAATATTTTTTTAAAAGAATACTTGGGTCGTGATCTACAATCGACACCGAAGCCAAAAATATAGTTTTTAGAATTTTTGTCTGTTTGTCTGTATGTATGTCCGGGGTAAACTCAAAAAGTACTGCATGTATTTACTTCAAATTTTGCATGAATATTACTAACAGGTCGGGTCAACATATAGGCTACATATTATCACGCTATCACCTACAGGGGAGGTGCAGTGCGTAGTAAACGAAGTCCGCGCGAACGAAGTCGCAGACAACAGCTAGTATATCAATAAAAATTACTTGGTAATATTATATTATATATATTATTATAATATAACCAAGGCATTTTTACAGAAAACCATCACTTACAAACACTAAAAATTTAAATGGCGCGTTACTATTTACCATTTAGTAAGCAGAATGGTAGAAACATGTTTTTCTAATCTTTTGCCTTTTTTATAATTTGCCTGATATATTGGTAGATGGTCTATTTTCCTAAGAGAGTCCTGACCAAATTTTCACATTTCCTTCAAATCGGTTTTGCTGTTTTTGCCTGAAAGTAACTTTCAACCATCCATTTTAACAAACTTTTGCATTTATAATAGTAGAATAGGGCTAGTAAGACACTGAAGAGCAAAGATGCTTCGGTTATGAAGTGAAACGTGCGTTGAGTACATAACTTGTGTGTTACTGCCTTTGCTTCTGACGTGTAAGAAATTGTCGTGGACGTGGGTGGACTATTGTGCTGCTGTGGTCTTCTATATTTCCGACTTTGGATAAGTTTGCCCCATATCTTACACTACCTTTCATTTCTGATGCATCACAGCAGTTCCATATAACATTTCGCGGAAAATTTGCAAATTAAATGCCACAATTTCTCCTTTAAATTATGGATTTCCGGAAAATAACTCCTGAATCTATTAAAAAGGTAAGTTTACGTAATAGGGGACTGCGAAAACCTAATATCTACACAAATAAATAAAATTGGAGTGTTTGTTTGTAATATTAAAATAACCGCTTTTTACTATTTTGCATATGTATGTATACACAGTACATATTACTAAAATAATATTTTTAACAATTTTTGTCTGTCCATCTGTCTGTCTGTCAGTTTGTTTCGGATAATCCCTGAAACGGCTGTACCGATTTCGATAGGAATTTCACTGGCAGATAGCTTTTTTAGTAAGGAGTAACTTAGGCTACTTTTTTTTCAAGCAGATGATATCGCGGGCACAGCTAATTTCTAAATAAAATTCATAAACATTACAGAAACTACATTCATGTGATGTACACAACAATATAGACACATGTATATTTTTTTAATATTATAAGATAGCAAACAAGCAGATGGTTCTCCTGTTGGAAATAGTGAACCATCGTCTAGAGACACCAAAGATGTTAATGGTGCGTTGCTTCTTGTGGCGAGGTCTAATGCCACATGCATAATTTTACCGGCTACCTTTCCCTCTAAACCGGAACACGACAGGGATAAGCACTGACGCTATTGCGGCAGGAATAGGTAAGGCGGTGGTACCAGACCCGGGCGAGACAATGCAGAACTCTACCACCTAGTAGCCACGATGTTAGTGACATGTAAATCCAATCGATCCCCTCTTACGACTTGCCTGGCAGAACGGCAGTTGGCCTATTCTTTAAAGAAGCCCGGGACCAACACGGGAAAAATTTTCAGACACATACACACATAATAATAATAATAATATTTTCTTTACGACTAAAGTAAATTGTGAAACATAAAAAAGTTTTTACTGTTTAGTTAATGGTCGAATTTCGACCACAGGCAATCGCTAGTATTAATAAAGGGGTAAAGAAGAAAAGTGTTAAATAATAATATTGACTCAATTTGAAAGAACGGTTGATCCCACTTTTATTGATGCTCAAATAAATAAATAGATAGATACGAAAAGTGAAAAATCGATTATTTTGGAGTTTACGTCTTTTTTTAAATAGCTCGGCTATAGAAAGAAATCATCAACTTAAGAGGTCGCCTCTGTGGTCTGGTAATCCGATGTTGGTGTTAACTACAATAATAATAATAACAATAATAATAATTTTATTTGCCAAAATGGGGTATACAAGGTTATCAGAGGTATAAGGTCATTAGTTTCCGGGTTCGATTCCCGAGTCGAGCAAATCACAAAATGTGTTTGTACAGTTTTCTGATTAAAACAACGTGGCCCGGGATTCGATAAATGCCCGGTTGGCGGCAAGCCTGCCACCGATCACGTTTTAGGACTAAATATCTTCGGCCAATTGTGGGTGCACTGGCTGTACCTCTGTCTACCTCATCGGGGATACGGGGGTAATACTTTTTATTGTTATAGTTATAGCGATGAATAATTATGCTATTGTTTCTTTGCAGTGCCTTGACCATACTTGGTCAAGGCAGAGTCAGTTTAGCTGTATATCTGTACACATGCAGCTATTTATTCTATCACCCTCACTTCTTCTCTGGTTGTTGAGAGGTAATCGACATTCTGCCTTTCTCGGACTATGTTCTATATTCTAAAGTGTTTTTCATAACGACTTTTTATCCAATGCTATTATGGTTGGGTAAACATAAAATCTAAACATTATAACGTGAACTAAACATTAAAACCCGTGTCGTAAAAATGTACCCCTTTTTACGACAGTGACGTAACGGAGGAATATAAAATTTGGCACATTTATAGTTTACACTAGCTGAGCCCGCGACTTCGTCCGCGTGAGAAAATTTCGAAGAAAAGTAGCCTATGTTACTCCCTATCACATCAGCTATCTTCCAGTGAAAGTCCCGTCAAAATAGGTCCAGCCGTCTTAGAGATTAGCCGGAACAAATAGACAGACAGACAGACGGACAGACAGACGGACAGACAGACAGACAGACAGACAAAAATTGTAAAAAATGTTATTTTGGTATATGTACTGTGTATACATCCCTATGCATTTAGTAAAAAGCATTTATTTTAATATTACAAACAGACACTTCAATTTTATTTATTTACTAGCTGTTGCCCACGACTTCGTCCGCGCGGACTTCGTTTACTCCGCACAGCAACTCCCCCGTAGGTGATAGCGTGATAATTGTAGCCTATATGTTGACCCGACCTATTAGTAATATTCATGCAAAATTTGAAGTAAATCCATGCAGTACTTTTTGAGTTTACCCCGGACATACATAGAGACAAACAGATAAACAGACAAACAGAAAAAAATTCTAAAAACAATATTTTTTGCTTCGATATCGATTGTAGATCACGCCCCAAGTATTCTTTTAAAAAAATATTCCATGTACAGTTTTGACTTTCTTATGATTTTATTATATGTATAGATATAGATTACGAAGGAGTGGAGAAGCTATGATTTTTACTATACACTCATTTATAGTCGTGTAACCAAATTTATTTAACTTTAGGCTATTTTGCTATATAAGTGTGAATCGTGCGGCTCCGTTTTTAATCGGTTTGTTAATATATAGATATATACTCATTGTTCAGTGTAAAAGGACCCAAACAACAAGGTACTCGTATGTTTAATATGTAATATAATATAATATTATAATATTCACGGGACAAATTACACTTACTGGATCTAACCCCAAAGTAAGCAAATTGTTTGCTTGTGTAATGGGCATTTGTCAACGATACTAATACATAGAAATACATATTTAAATACGGGAGTATATTTAATAAACACCCAAACCCGGAAATACAAACATTTATGCTCATCACGCAAATGCTTGTCCCCGTCGGGCATCGAACCCGAGCCCCGTCGATTGCGTTGTCAAGGTCGCTAACCACTCGACATATGGGGTGGTCAATATAAATAAACAATGACCTATAAATATATTTTTGTAAATTTATTAGATAGTAAACAAGTAGATGGCTATAGACACTATTGCCGCATAAGTATGTAAGGCGGTGAGACGTAAATTATAAATTATTATAATTAAAGTAATTAGATTATATTGTATTTTTTTCTATTTTGCGTAATTTTATTTAAAAATCAGATTGGGACCAAAAATCATAAGCGGTGATCCAGTTACATTGTTTTTTTGCCATCTATCAAACAATGTAAGAATCTTTTAACACAGTGTGGTACACAAGCAACTACAACTGTTTGGGATAGATGTCGCTGTAATAAATTTCAAGTAAATAATGTTATCAAATCAATATTTATTACAGAATACAGCATCATTCATACGTCATATTTGAAAATATTGATTTTTAAACTTGACGAATGGCAGTTGTTAACGCCCATGCCAAAAAAAAAATATATATTGATTTGATAAATATTATATTTAAAGTAATTAGATTATATTGTATTTTTTTTCTATTTTGCGTAATTGTATTTAAAAATCAGATTGTGTGTACAAAACGTAAGCGCTAATACAGTTACATCGTTTTTTTGCCATCTATCAAACAATGTAAAAATCTTTTGACATAGTGTGGTACACAAGCAACTACAACTGTGTGGGATAAATAACGCTGTAATAAATATTGATTTGATAACCTTGTTTTGTAAATTTATAAATAAAGATCGAAGGTTTCACGACTTTTCGTTAAAGTTAATAAGATCAGAATATCTTTTATAAATAAAAAAATAGCGTCAGTGTTTGTCACTATCGTGTTCCAGCTGAGAGGCTATTACCCCCTTTACTTTAAGATATTATTATTTTCAATGTAACTGCACAGAATATAGAGATCAACAGAAAACAAACTTGTGTATGTACGTACTTCACTTTTTATACCTAAACTCGGCGGTAGCGCTAGGGTTATCACTTTGGCTTATACACAAAAAATTGACAAAAATTTTAAATCAAAATATGTCACTTTGCTTTACATTTTGAATATAATGTAGTCTTAATGATATGAAAACGATGTGTAAAGGTAATGTGGTCGGCAATCACTGGAAAGTGTTGAAAAAAATTAAGCGTTTTTTGCTTTTCTGAAAAAGTTCTAAATAAAATGCGTAGAACTTATAATTTTACATCAAAAAGGTAATATGACTTTTCCTCCTCCGGTCAAAATTAACCGAGTTAGAGAGAGGTTTTTAAGTTTAAGTTAAATAATTTTATAAATGACTAGTCCAGCCGTTGAAGAGATTAGCCGGAACAAACAGATAGTTAGACAGACAAAATTGTAGAAAATGTTATTTTCGTATTTGCACCGTGTATACATCCATATGCGTTCAGTAAAAAGCGGTTATTTTAATATTACAAACAGACACTCCAGTTTTATTTATTCTCGTTCATTCCTATTTCAATCAATAAAAAATCGGCTAAGAGCGCGTCGGACGCGCTTTCGAAAGTTCCGTAGCAGCGAAAATACACAATATTTGGTGTGTACCTACATGTATTATAGTATATAGTCTACACAATCTTTGTGTATACTATTTTCACAGCAGCAAAATAAGTTTGTATTTCTCAAAGACGCCATGAAAACAAATTCATTTTATACAGCTGTCAAAACATTTTATGCAACTATCGAAGTTATCCCATATCTTATAACCTACATGAAGGTTATTGCTTATACTAATTTTCGTGAAAAGCTTTTGATGAATTCTATATTCCCAATTTTTCTTACAACTTTTAGCCTACAACTTTTAACTTACAATTCTATAAGCTGCCTCACGTGCTGCCTAGTCAAGCCTTTACAGCTGAACTCGTTGAGACGTTTCATTACGTCTAGCTATTTTCATAACTCGGGGTTTAGTAGAGCTTAAGTAATTAAAAAAAAAAACTATAGTAATTTTAAACAAAAAACTTAAACAATTTCAATAGCTAACCTATATGTAACGAAAACCTTAAACGAAACGTTATTCTTTTCGTTATAACTTAAACCGTTCGTTATAACTTAAAAAAGCAAAGTAATCTAATGCAAACCAAAAATAATTTACTTTACTTAATATTCACAAATACAACCTAAATTACTAAAACTACTCAAATAACTAAAACAAACAAATAAAAAAATACTCTAATATGAATGTAATTAAAATAAAAAATAATTTATATATTTTGTACTATAATTTTGTAACTACAATAATTATGCCTACTGTACTAATATATAGTCCGGTGTCGGTATTGAACGCGTGACCTCATGAAGAGGGTGCGATTTCCGTTTCCCGATTTTCTGATAACAATAGCATTGCCCGTGATAGGATAAAGTCAGGTTGGCGATATCCTTGCCATCTGTCACATTGTGGGACTAAAATATCCTCGAGTGATCGTGGGTGCACTTGTTACAACTCTGCCTATACGGTGTGGTAATGTGGTGTGTGTGTGTGTGTGTGTGTGTGTGTGTGTGTGTGTGTGTATTACAAAACAAACACATTACACTACCACAACGTCGCCGTCGTTGGTGTCAAACGACAACCGCAAACCCCTGCGTGTGGTGAAATACCACTACTACTGTAATTAGCCAACCCCCCCCCCACCCCTATAATTAGTCAAAACGATGCACTAGTTGAGGTCCGGTCTCGGAGGAAACAACCCTTAGCGCAGGCGTTGATTGCCCAAATTAAGATTTAAACTCTGAGCACTCTGCTCGACCGCTAGTACGGTGTCGCTGTTACGGCCCTTGGCCATAAGGCCATCAGCTTTTGTCATTTAGAAAAAAAAGAAAAAATATTCGGATTGCGCTCGCGCGGGGAGATTGCGCGCCGTTATTCGAATCGCCTGTAATCACCTCCGTCGGTTTAAGGTTCCATTCAATCTTATCGTGATAACTTTTTAACTATTCGTCCAAATTTCTTAGTGTGAAAGACAAAGTTCATATACATAAAATGCTAAAAGCGATAAATGTATTAATTTTAATAAAAAATTAATGAATACTCTGAAATATGCCTTTTAAAAAGGTACCTATTTAATTTAATTGTATTTTTGGCTCACTATTTTGAATATAATGGATTCCACGTAAAAGGTAGATACATGCCGTCACGGACTTTTATTTAGAACTAATTAAGACAACCAATCCCCCCGTACATTATCTTCCTTTATCTTCAACGGTTTATGCAGCGCAAGATAGCTCTCAGAAGGCAGGAATTTTACCGACTTACTTAATACTTATCGTTATATTACCGCCAAATTACACTAAATGTTTATAAATTGTAGCATATTATGTGTTATTCTGATGTATAATCTATGTTACTGTAAAGTTTCTTTTAAATCGGTTCGGTAGTTTTTCCGTGAAAGTGGAACAAACATCCACACATTCAAACACACTTTCGCATTTATAACTGTATCTTCACGCCCGTATCCTCGAAGGGGTAGGCAGAGGTACAGCAAGTGCACCCATGATTAGCCGAAGATACTTGGTCCCACAAATGTGATAGGTGACAAGCCTATCGCCAACCGGGCACTTTCCAATCCCGGGCAACTTTGTGTAATTTGTGAACCCGGGAACTCATGTGGTCAACGCCAACGCTGGACCACTAGACCACAGCATTTATATTATTAGGAATAAGATTAGGATAGGATTAGGTTTGGGACCAGGATTAGCATTATCAGGATAGGATATTAGGATTAGGGTAGGATATTAGGATAGGATTAATATTAGGATAAGATTAGGATTAGGATATTAGAATTAGGATAGGATTAGGATTTTACATCCTTATAATATTTTTCTCAATTTAGTTTTCATATTTTTACTATACAACAGCACACCTGTACTGACATTGTTTTTGCATTGTAAAAAATAACAAAGCGTTTTTAATGATACTGTAACAGTTTTTTTCACTACTTTTTATTGAATATTGCTTACCTAAACCTTATTCTTACCACTTATATATTTTTTGTAATTTGTAATTTATTTTTCATATTTTTACTATACAACGGCACACGTGTACTGAAATTCTTTTTGCATTGTAAAAAATAACAAAGCGTTTTTTTACTACTTATTATTGAATATTACTTACCTAAACCTTATTCTTACCATTTATATATTTTTGTAACTTAATAAAATAAGATATGCTTACACGTATGTAACATAGTTTTAGTTTAATCAAAAATAATGTAAGTTTGTTTTATTTACAGGCTTTTGAATTTTTAGCGGTATTCAAATTATCTTTTATCGTGTCCTTTGTGGTGACAACAGTTGTAGATGCCATTGATTTTATATCAATGGTAGATGCATTCTTCTCCGTTTTATTGAAAATGATGTTGCAAGGATAAGGCTAGCCATAATGGTTTTTGAAGGTTTTTAGTGTTTATTAAGAGCTTGTCGGAAATAAAAATGCAGATATAGATTGCCAGCTTCTTGAAAATCTACAAAAATAAAGTCATTGTTGGTGGTTTAAGTTCGTCTATTAAAGTGTTTATTGTATCCGCACTCTAGTTAAAATATTGGAAAATTAGCATATATCTTGTAATCAATGTTATATAATACTAGCTGTGGCTGAGACAACGTCGGCGTGGAAAATTTTCTAAAATAAAAACCCGTATATTTCCCGTTCCTGTGGAATATCCGGTATAAAGACAATCCTATGTCGTATCTCGGATCTCAAACTATCTTTGTATCAAATTTCATCCAAATCGGTTAAGTGCTTTTGACGTGAAGAAGAGACAGATAGACAGACAGAGTTACTTTCGCATTTATAATATTAATATCATGGATAGTATTAAATAATATTTAACATGTTCAAATGTACTTCTCTTCCTAATTTGTTGATAATATGGTATGTCCTTGATGGTTGACGACTTTGCTTCCTACATGATAAAACGTGGAAAAATCCATGACATATTTTATCGTTAATTAAAAATTGATGTTTTAGTTTTATCGTGTAATTTCATAATGCTCGTTTGTGTCCGTGCGCCACATCTTCCAGAATTGCGATCGAAGTGTTGTAGGTGGCATGTATCTAATGTTAACTGACCCGGCTACGCTTTTCTGTGTTTCTTTACAATACATAGCTACACCTAGCAGACGTTATTCTACAAATTCATATCATATTTAAAAAAAGTCAATTGCATAAGTTATATCTATATATACATATAATAAAACTGTAAGAGGTCGATTTCTGTACATTGAAGATATTTTAAAAATTTTTTTTGGAAGATACTCTTTAATCGATACTGAAGCGAAAAATGTAATTTTTTTAATTTTTGTCTGTCTGTCTGTCTGTCTGACGGACGGACAACGGATTCAAATGAAATTTAGCACGATTAGAGTTCATACTCCGAAGAAGGTTATAGGATATTTTTTATCCCAAAATTCAGTACAGTTCCCGTGGGATAGGGGATGAAAATAAAAACGTATATTTAGCTTTAATTCATTAACCTGTCATCCGAAATCCTTTTATTATTATTTTTTGTTCAAAAGTAACTGCTATAAAGATTATCCCTTAAAAATTTCAAGGTCATGAGTTTTATAATTTAGAAGTCACAGACATCGCAAGTTTCAACGGTTTCGGATGGAATGTCCAGTTGAACGTGACACCCGGGATGTATGCAAAACCTTTGAACGCACGGCTCATTATAAGTTAGCGTTATCATTTAATAGTATTTGTATATTGGACATAACCCGAGAGAATCAGTTCTAGAATGTATACTGTTTTATTAAAATGTTATAAATGCATTTTTACTAGCCTAAAAATGAATAAAATATGTGTAAAATGTAAACCTAAACATTTTATTTATTTATATAAGAATTATAATACATTTGAAAATAAAACAGGTCATTTTTCAGTTTCTTGCCAATATCTCAGAAAATATGCATCTAATCGACATTAAGTATACTAATAGAATTTGTTTTTTACAAAATTTTACGTAAGGATAGGCTATTGGGAAAATTCACTATTTTGTTTTTACATTGCATAACGTAAAAAAGGGTACAAAAAAGTATCTAACCGCCCATACCCGGAATACGTAGAGCGTACCCACGATTAGCCATATATACCATCTCACACAATGTGATAGGTGGCAAGCCTATTGCCAACCGGGTCCTTTTCAATCCCGGGAAATGTTGTTTTATCAGAAAAGTTAAAAGCACGTTTTGTTTTGCCCGACCCGGGAATCGAACCCGGGACCTCATATGGTCAACGATGACACCGGATCACTTAACAACACGGTGAATATTTCAAAATTCTTTGAAAATGAATGAAATTTCTGCGAAGTGTAGATGTTGGAGTGCCTAAACTACTTAGTGTACTCATTAAAGTCAGACTCCAAAATACTTTTTAAAAAATTGTTAAGTAGAATATACGAACATGTACTTATAACTTCAGGCCTGGATAAGATCACCATATTACAGAAAAAACTTTAGACATAGATAACTTCATCAAAACAAATTCAATAAAAAGTTACGTAACTTTCCTTTATTTGTAAGAAGAATCGAAAATCAAATATGTGGGAAAAAAAATACGTGGCTTTGTTGTTTTTTATTATGATCACTCCCGGTTCCCTTGCGGGGTGGGCAGAGTAAACCGAACGTCTATTGACTTTCCGTTTCACCGCGTTTCACCGGTTTGTCCGTTGGTGATATAAATAGTAATCCTCATCGCCGCATATACCGACACGTTAACGATTATCGACTATTTTTAGCGATAACCGGGACCCACAGTTTTACGTGCTCATCTGAGGCACGGGAGTGGTAATACACCACTTCGCCAGTCTCCGAGTTGCTACTGAGATTTTAGATTTTCGAGAAAATCCTCGAAAATATCACAATAACACGTTTGCCCGATCCGGAGATCGAACCCGAGACCTCACGATCTGAGCCCAAATAGGCTATCCCAAGACCACAAGGCAGAGTAGTTTGTTATTAATTAAAAAACCCTTGACTGTTTATCTTTATTCTATCTTCTTATATTTATATCTATTAAAAACGTCTTTTAGAGATTTAAAAATAATAATAAATTTAAGAAAAGTGCAACAAGATCAAGGATATTTTGAGAAATTTTGAAAAAACCTCACATACGTTTTTGGTGAAACAGTATTTTTTTAATACAATTTCCAGATTAATGTACCGACAGAGTACAAAATTTAATCAGCTTTACATCTCAAAAAACTGCGACGAATGCATAAATTGCATCAAAATTTATTTATCCGTTCGGGAGTTTATAGTCGACGAAAAATTTTGCAAAAGTATTTTTTCGGCATAATTTCGAAATTTTTTAACTAATCATTAAATATTGCAGAAGATTAAATCTTCTGCAATATTTTAGTACTAAAAAACTACATTGAATGCCGTTTCAAATATCAAAATCGAATCAAATTTTCAAAAGTTACAGCTTTTCAAACAATAAAATTACGGTGTTTACAGTAAACTTACTACATATTGTTTGAATAACTTTCAGGTTTATATACTGATTGATATAAAATATCGAATTAGACTTTCGATTTTTATATCAATCGGTCGGTATACAGTAAACTTATTACATATTATTTAAATAACTTTCAGGTTTATATACCGATTGATATAAAAATCGAATTAGAGTTTCCCTCTAAAAACTGCACCAAATACTGGAAATTGGATCAAAATTGTTTGATTTATTTGGGATTTGTCAATGAAAAAAATTTAAAAAAAAAGTTTTTTTTTACATTTTTTGAGATTTCTTAACCTATCGATTTTTTAGCTATTAAAACAATTTTGAGTTAAAAATTGCGTTGAATGCCATTCAAAAGATCACAATCGATCATCAATTTAAAAAAAATATGATGTATATTTTTCAACCATTAATTTCCTAAATATCATTTTTACAAACTGGATTTTTTGAACTCTTCGAACTCAACAATCTATACTTAGGTATAGTTTTTGCTTCTTTTAGCTTAAAATACTTCAATGAAGCGGGAAGTTTCAGGGATGGCCAGCAGGGTCAACCGTATTACAGATTTTTATATTAACTACATAAAATTATTATATATAACCACCTTTTGATTACTTTTTCTCTCATGTCGATATCTTATTAGAATATTTGATAATTTTAGGAATTATATAATTTTGAAAAGTTTACCTTTTAACGTTGAATGCTAATTTTGCGACATATAAACAAATATTGCAAATTTTCACAATAGCCTACCACTAAGTGAAATTTTATAGACCAAATACATTAATATACATGCTATCGATCGTTGAGGCGCACAGATTCTAGGCATCGCCATAATATGGTGGGCATTCCACATGCCCGGATAAAGCGGTTAGACTTAAGATTCTTCATTCGAACCGCAAAGGACTGAAACATGCTTCGTAAACCTGTGCTCCCCGTCGAGTACAATTTGGGGATCTTCAAGAGAAGAGTGAACAGGTACCTTCTAGAGAAGCGCGTTTTATCTTATGGCGCATCTTAGCTTACCATCAGGCGAGATCGTGGTCAAGCGCTTCCCTATAGATAATTAAAAAAACATGTTTATATTATATTTTACGAAATATTGGCAAAAAATTGCAAAAAGCCGTTTTTTAATTGTTTTAAACAAAATGTTCCTAACCTCCTACACGGTCAAGATATTATGCTTAATAATAATAACATTGCAATTATAACCTTTACTGCAAGCAAATACTATTTATTTCTCTCTGACTAATAGGTCTGTCGTCAAATTTGGTCTACTGCAAAGGAGTCAGATATTGTTATTTATCAGACATACGCCACAGATTTCAAACTAGCTTGAATAATCATCGTTGCCCATTAAGAACCTAGGTACAAGCCGATAATTTCACCTTCGATCTTTTTTATCCGGTGGAAGGATAGCCCCAGCCATGCTTAAAAATGACAATACAGTTAAAGACTTTTGCTTCACGGTGTGTGATCTTTCTCCCAATAAAAAATAGGTTTTGTAAAAATGATCTTTAGTCAAATTTAGTCATATGGAATGAGTATATAAAGTCAGGCAAATAAAACTTCAAGCATGACTGTAGAAAATAAAAGGCGAGTTCAGTTAAACACTGCTTAAAGCCCTATAAGGCACAAGGGTCGTTATCAAAATGAACGTGTTTTCAAATCCACACTAAAAGAATCCTTTCTTAATATTTCTCCTTTGATAAAAGTGCTTCGCCGTCCAAAGTATTGCTGAATACGAGAAATACTGTGGTCAATTACTAATAATTACTCTGCAAGGATGGCCAAACGCGAACGAAGTCGCGGGTACAGCTAGTTATAAATAAGTTTTAAAAATTGGTTCAAAATATTTAATGACGCATGCCAAGATTTTGCCTTAATTTCAATGGTTTAATATAGATGATATTACATCGCAAATATTTTGTTTCATATGTTTAGATAATTAGGAGAACAATTCTTATTTTTTTAATTTAGATAAAGCACCAGAATGCTATTTTTGATCTTAACAATTTACCCGCAGTTGATCTACAACCTTTTAATAAACTATATCTGTGGAATCCTGGATCAGATCTTATCATCACCAAATTTCTATAGAACCAAATAGGCAAATAGGAAAAATATCGTCAGAAACAAAAATAGATCAAATCAGTTAGTGATTGACCGATTTTTGAGGTAATATCAATGATGTTTGTATAAAAGGAGGATAATGCACCAGCGCGCTGAAATTGAGGCGTTCCAATTAAAACAATTGTCATAATTTATGTTGCGCTAATGTATTTTAAACTACCATTCTCTATATAATTTGTACCGTATTGTCTATTGCATTCACTGTTGTAACTTAAGCATATACGCAAGAGGTGTATGTATATGTCGTAGGGGAATGAAATCTAAACACCACATGGTATGAATATACGTCATCTTCACTAAAACATCATTGGGTAACATAAATAAAAAAATACAGTCGAATTTAGAACCTCCTTCTTTTTGGGAAATTGGTTGAAAAAATACTATGAATAGCTGATTGTGGATATATTATGGCGCTATGTAGAGATGCAGCATCACACTGAATCTTTTGTCAGCTTTTAAAGTGAAACTTTTATTACTTCGTCTCAATTTTTTTGGTCTGTGTCATGTTGCGTGACGGTCGGTCGCGGAGTAGGGATAAAGTGAAAGGCGCTCGTCAGAGCAGCCGAGGCCAATATGGCGGCGTCTATAGTTCAATCAGCTGACCATGTAGACCGACTACTTTTATCATTTCCCATTATCATTCCCATTTTCCAAGTAAAAAATTAAGATTGATGAAGCGATTTTTATACCCTTAATGGAATATTATTCCGAAAATTTTTAGTTAAATATCTATAATGTGAAAAAAAGTTTCACTTTTACGTGGTTTCATAAAACCACACAATCCGTTTTTATCGTGGGAAATGTTCCGAGAAATTGGATTAATTTCTGTCGCAAAATTTTACCACCGCGACGAGTTCGCAGTTTTATCCTCACCATCTCAATTTCTGAAAATCCACAATCGTGCGATTATCGAGGCACTTTTTGCGCCGCACTACTTCTATGTAGAAGCAGTTATATATACAGAGATTTGCCCAAATGCATACCCTAAAAAGTCGGGAACGCAACTGCAAGACCCGTTGTAGTATAGTTGTTTATAGGTGGCGGTAATCATTTAACCCTAGGCACTTAACATAGGCCTCTTGTCCTTAATATAATAATAATATACAATAATAATAAAATGACATGGTATAATAATAAAAGTATTATTAATAATACTGTAATGCATGCCATGCCATAAGTATATAATTTAAGTTTATTAATTCATAAAGCAAAATAAATATTGTTTTGCTTTTCAAATAAAAAAAACACATTTTATTTATTTTAGTTTGTTTTATTTTTCACAACACTTGCTTATTATTTTATGTCATAAAATAGCAAACAAACAGATGGGTCTCCTGATGGAAAGAGTCAACCACCGTCTATAGACACCAAAGATGTTAATGGTGCGTTGCTATCTTGTGGCGAGGTCTAATGTCACATGCACAAGTTTACCGGCTACCTTACTCTCCAAAACGTAACAAGACAGAGACAAGGATTGACGCTATTGCAGCAGGAATGGATAAGGAGGTGGTTCCAGACCCAGGCGAGACAATGCAGAAATCTACCACCTAGTAGCCATGGTAGTGACTAGCATTGGCAATCGGATGCCTTTTACGACCTGCCTGGTAGAACGGCAGTTAGCCTATTCTTCAAAGGAGTTCAGGACCAATACGGGGAAAAGTTGTTTTATTATTGTTGTTGTTTTGTTTTATGTCAAATGTTTATTGTTACCATTGATCGTCCCCTGACTAAATGATAAAATGTTTTCTAAATTTGTGTGTATATTATCATGTACGTCAACTGAATGTAGTGGCTAATTGAGTGCGTAATGTTTACCATTCCACCATCGGACATCGCGTCAAGATTTGAAATTCCATACTCACCATCTCGATGTCTGGAAATCCGCAACTGTGCGATTCTCCCGACATTTTTTGCCTCGCAATACTCTGTTGTGGAATCAATTACCGGCGGGGTATTTCCGAACGGATACGACATAGGGACCTTCAAGACAAGAGCTTACTCATTCTTATAAGGCCGGCAATGCAACTGCAAGACCTCTAGTATTACGGATGTCCATGGGCGGCGGTAATCACTTGCATCCATTGCATTTCATCAGGTGCAACTCTTGCTCGTTTGCCCCCTCTTCTATGAAATATTGGTTAATTTGATGCATTTCTAACGCATACTATTTAAAAATATAAGATTTCTGCACTCATCCAAAATGTAAACTTTTAGACTGTGGTCCCAGGTAGAGGTGTGGTGTATTGTTCGAATAAACTATTTTATGATAGCGCGATATAGACTATAATCATTACATGGTATAAAACAAAGTCGTTTTCTCTGTATGTCCCTATGTCCTTATGTCCCTATGCATGCTTAAATCTTTAAAACTACGCAACGGATTTTGATGCGGTTTTTTTAATAGATAGATTGATTCTTGAGGAAGGTTTTGGTGTACAAACCTTTCCGATATTCCCACGGGAACAAAAGCTGCGCGGGTGAAACCGCGGGCAGGTCGCTAGTAGACTATATTTTTCTGTCCTTTACGTTGAGTGTACATAGCGCTCTATTATATAACGCTATGCGTTATATTAACCACCATAACTCTAGTCCCAGGAACATTTTTTTTTATTAATAACAAGCAAAACTTTTGTGATTAGATATACATTTTTCTATTTTCGAAAAATCTCGATAGGTTAACTAATAAAGGTACGTAAAAAAGAAAACTTAAAAAGTTTCGGACCAAGAAAAATTCTCACGTACGTTTGTACGTGTAGTACGTGTAGGGCAAAGTTACCCTTGAATCCTAATGAAAATTATCAAGCTGTTGTTTTTTTTATAGAAGAGGGGGCAAACGAGCAGGAGGTGCACCTGATGGTAAGTGATCACCGCCGCCCATGGACATCCACACTACCAGAGGTCTTGCAGTTGCGTTGCCGGCCTTTTAAGAATAAGTAAGCTCTTTTCTTGAAGGCCCCCAAGTCGTAACCGTTTGGAAACACTCGTTGTGAGAACATTAGGTTGTTTTTAAATATTATAAAAGATAGCAACGCACCATTAACATTTTTTGGTGTCTATAGGCGATGGTTGACTCTTTCCATCAGGAGACCCATCTGCTTGTTTGCTATCTTATGATAAAAAAAATGATTAATATTAATTTAAAAATCTCAAAATTCTAAATTTTGAGATTTTTAAATTTTTAGATTTAGAGTGGAGAACCCATCAGAAAAACCAAATGTGTACTCGTAGAACCAAAGCTTTTGGTGTTTTTCGTAAAATAATCAAGCCATTGAAAAAAAAATTATTAATTAATATTTTCCTTTATCAAATTAAAATATTTAAAGATCCCTAACTTTATTAGTTATCCGACTCGAGGTTTTTCGAAGATAGAAAAGATAGGCGTCTCGTCAAAACGAAGCTGTTGACAAAAATCCAGCTTGTTAATAATCAAAAAAAAAAAATCATTCTGGGACCACGGTATAGGTATATGAGTATATATGGTTTTTTTATACCATAAGATATCAAACAATCAGATGGCTCTCCTGATGGAAAAAGTCAACCATCGCCTATAGACACCAAATATGTTAATGATGCGTTGCTATCTGTGGCGATGTCTAATACCACATGCATAAGTTTACCGGCTACCTTACCCTCCAAACCGGAACACGACAGCGACAAGCACTGACGCTATTAAGGCAGGAATAGTTAAGGCGGTGGTACCAGACCCGGGCGAGACAATGCAGAACTCTACCACCTAGTAGCCAATGGTAGTGACTCGATAGCCAATCGGTCGCCTTTTACGACCTGCCTGGCAGAACGGCAGTTGGCCTATTCTTCAAAGGAGGCCGGGACCAACACGGCAATATAATAATGCTTTTAGTATACTTTTCTTCGCTTCTTCACACACGGCCTACAAAACAAAGTCATTTTTAGCTTTCGAAAAAGTACATCTCGTCACTCATCCTGCACATAGCCCCGACCTAGCACCCTGTGATTTCTGTATTTTCCCCAAAATCAAAGATTTGATGAGAGGTTTTACTTTTACCAACTCCGAAGAGGCAGTGACAGCATTCAATCAGCACGTAGAAAACATGCCTTCAGATCTGTGGTCATCTTGTTTTAAAAAATTCGATCGCATGAAAAAATATTTGAAATGTAAAGGAGATTATTTTGAAAAGCAATAAACATAATATTTTGGTTATAAAATGTTGTTTTTTTTAAGTTACGCAAAACTTATACTAGTGACCTACGTAATACACAATTTAATAGAAAACAGTACTAACACAGCTATAAGAAAAAAAATGTTACTAACATAATTTTCTGTGGACACACTGTCTGAAATAAAGTTATTTATTATTATTATATATTCATTTTTTATCATCGATAGGGAAGCTCTTGACTACGGCCTCGCCAGATGGTAAGCTTAGATGCGGCCTAAGATGGAACGCGCTTCCTTAGAAGGTACTTTTTCACTATTTTCTTGAAGATCCCTAGGTTGTACCCGTCGGGGAACACAAACTCAGGAAGCATATTCCAGCCCTTGCGGTTCAGATCAAGAATGTCGTCGAGCCGAACCGCTTTGTCCGGGTACGTGGAACGTCCACCATATAGTAGTAGCCTAGTATCTGTGCGCCTCGACGAGCGATAGAAAAACGGGGATAAAAATACTAAATACTGTAGGTGAATTTTCGAAAAGCACGGAGAAAATTCATGTTTCAATTTTATTTTATATATTTATTAAGATACATATTTGCTATTAAGCTGTGTATATTGTTCTATTTTCCTAAGTATATAATTTTGAGTAAAAATTTGTTAGTAATATTTTTTTGTTGTGTTACCGTAACATTTTTCTTAATTATTATTATTGTATTTAGTTTCCCATGCAATGTCTGAAATTTTGGTCTCATCAATGCTGAACTGCGAAATAAAAAATAAATCTTAGCATAAGAAAGGATAGAATATACCAGTAATGTGTAAAGCTATTCACCGAATCAGTCAGCTTGAGAAGCTCTTCATTAATTTCATGAAGGGATTGTGAAACGATTGTTGGTATTTTTGCAGCAAAGTCCTTCTAGAAGCATAACAACTTTTGATATTTGATTTGAAAGCTAAAGCTAAGCTGAAGTCTATGAAGCTTGGTGATTTAAATACGACAACGCACTTCATGCCATCCAACTGATAGTGTCTTTTTTATAGTACTAGACACCAAACAATCAGGTGATGTTTGATGTCTAGTCAACTGATTAAAAGAGAAACTATCGCCTATAGACACTATAGATGTAAATGGTGCGTTGCTATCAATGTCTGCTACATGGCAATGCCACATGCGTAAGTCTACCTCCTACTTCAACTTTCAAAACGGAACACGATAATAACAGGCACTGACGCTATTACAGCAGGAATAGGTAAGGTGTTGTTACCAAATACCCGAGCAAGACGTTGCAGAACTTTACCATCTAGTACTCACGATGATGGTAACACGTATAGC